>CM060437.1:106360640-106960640 GCA_030545235.1 Helianthus tuberosus
AGTGACCACAACAACATCATATACTAATATCATTCAGTAAAGCATCAGATAATCACCCAATCATCATAATCACACAAGATCTACATGATTTACACGCATATTCATCCATTAACCACCTTGTTCATCACTTTAGTAAACTTTTAGACTTTGATCTTATATGTTCGTAATTTTTAACCGATGAAACTTTTATTAACCACTCTAGACAAGATCAAGAAGGCGTTTAGAGCAACTTACTACTAGCTCGAGGCTAGGGAAGATTCTAGTCGAAAATCGAGTGGATAAAAGCAATAGGGTGAGGTCCTTCGCGTTCCGAATGCACCAAGCCTCCTCGTATGTGATCCTCAACGCTTGTATGAACTTGGAATGTGAAGATCAAAGCTCGAAAAATTGATGGGTGCAAGAGGGTGTTTGGCCGTGAGTTTCTTGAGGGAGAGAGAGAGTTGATTTTGTTCAAGTGTGGTTGAGAAATGTTTAGGAAACCATGAGGCATATTTATAAACCATTCAATATGATTAACCAAAGGATCTAGTGTTCTCTAGATATGAAACAAGAGATTAAAATAATCTAGCAAGGACAAAAGGATGTCCCCCCTCTTGGGGACGGTTAGTTAAGGGGGGGGGGGTTCCTAGTTCAAACTCAACCAAACACTAAGTATGCAGTTAGGTTAATCTAGTTAGTTAAGTGATTAACCCGGTTAGTAGTGTGTTGTGCTTTACAGTGGGTGTTAGGGTATTCAGGGGACCCTAACTGGCTCAGAAAAAGAAAACAACGTTACTGGCAATATTTTCATGTTCCGGGTATAGTCCGGTTGTTCGGTTCGACACTGTTCCGATAAAATGCTTAATTAATCCGTAAAGCGTCCTACTTATATATTTTGTAACGTTTTTACTTTCTAACACTCAGGAAAATATAACGGACTATTTAGTGACCTTTCTGTACACTATTAGTATATTAACAAATACGTGTAAGCATAACACAGATATCAGAAAGCAGTTAAGTGATGCCACACAGTCGTCAAGCACATTAATTATTATTAATAAACTGTACGGTTACATGGGATTATGAGGGTTGTCACATTCTCCCCCTGTTATGAGAATTTCGTCCCGAAATTTAGCGCGTGGTTACTGAGGAAGCTAGTTAAGTTGCGTTGTTTTCCAGATTTTCCTGGGGTGTCACATCATCCCCCCGTTGATTTGGAATTTCGTCCCGAAATTCTGCGGTAGCTTCAGCCTCAGTAGTGGTTGCGTTTTTCTTAAACAGTTGGGGATACTTGAGTTTCATTTGGTCTTCTCGTTCCCAGGTATACTCTGGGCCACGACGAGCATTCCAACGAACTCGAACGAGAGGTATTCTTGTGTGCTTGAGAATCTTAACATCTCGATCAGTAATCTCTACTGGTTCCTCGACGAATCGCAGCTGGTCGTCGATTGTGAGTTCCTTGAGAGGAACTATGGGAGTCTCATCTGACAAACACTTCTTCAGATTCGACACATGGAAGACATTGTGAACTCCGCTGAGTTCTTCAGGTAGATCCAACCTGTAGGCGACTTGGCCAATTTTCTCAATGACTTTGAACGGTCCGACATAACGCGGATTGAGTTTGCCTCGTTTGCCAAAGCGGACTACACCTTTCCAAGGTGAGACTTTGAGTAGCACTCGATCCCCAACCTGGAGCTCGAGTGGTTTTCTTCCCTCATCAGCATAGCGTTTCTGACGGTCACGAGCTGCCGCCATTCGTTGTCGTATCTGAGCAATTTTCTCGGTGGTATCTACCACATGTTCTGGGCCAGTGATTTGGCTGTCACCAACTTCTGCCCAACAGAGAGGCGATCGGCATTTGCGTCCGTACAATGCCTCAAACGGAGCGGCTTGGATGCTGGTGTGGTAGCTGTTGTTATATGAGAACTCCACTAGCGGGAGGTGCTTTTCCCAGCCGTTACCAAAATCGATTACACATGCCCTAAGCATGTCTTCAAGGGTTTGGATGGTGCGTTCAGATTGCCCATCCGTCTGCGGGTGATAAGCGGTGCTCATATCTAAACGTGAGCCAAAGGACTTGTGCATTGCTTGCCACAGTTCAGAAGTAAAACGTGCGTCACGATCAGATATAATAGAGATTGGCACTCCGTGCCTTGATACCACTTCCTTTAGGTAAATGTCTGCAAGAGTAGAGAACTTGTCCGTTTCTTTGATAGCCAGAAAATGTGCAGACTTGGTTAGTCGATCTACGATCACCCAAATGGTATCGTTTCCGCGTTGAGATCTGGGCAGGCCGGTAACGAAATCCATGGAAATTTGCTCCCATTTCCATTTCGGGATCTCCGGTTGTTGAAGTAGGCCTGATGGTTTCTGATATTCAGACTTGACTCTCGCACAAGTCAAGCACTTACTGACGTAGGTTGCTATGTGGGCTTTCATGCCAGGCCACCAATACGTAGTCTTGAGGTCGTGGTACATTTTATCCGAACTAGGATGTACCGAATAACGAGACTTGTGCGCTTCGTCCATCACAAGCTCGCGTAAGTTTCCATAAAATGGAACCCAGATGCGTCCGTTTACATAGTAAGCGCCGTCTTCCTTTTGTTCTAGCCGCTGCCTCGATCCTCGTAGGGACTCAGCCCTGATGTTCTCTGCTTTGAATGCTTCGACCTGGGCATCTCGAATCTGAGCAGGAAGGTTAGACTGGATGGTAAGCTGTAATGCTCGTACACGCTTAGGTAAAGTATCCTTTCGACTGAGGGCGTCAGCCACAACATTGGCTTTGCCCGGATGATACTTGATAGCGCATTCGTAATCATTCAAGAGTTCGACCCATCGGCGTTGTCGCATGTTTAACTCTTTTTGCTTGAAGATATGTTCGAGACTCCTGTGGTCGGTGTAAATGGTGCACTTGGTACCGTACAGGTAATGTCTCCATATCTTAAGCGCGAATACAACTGCTCCCAGCTCCAGATCGTGAGTAGTGTAGTTTCTTTCGTGAACTTTAAGTTGGCGTGATGCGTAGGCAATGACCTTGTCACGTTGCATCAATACGCAACCAAGTCCTTGGATGGAAGCGTCGCAATAAACCACGAAATCATCGGTGCCTTCTGGCAATGAGAGGATAGGCGCGCTACAAAGTCTATCCTTTAGATGTTGAAACGCGGACTCCTGTGCATCACCCCAACGATAGATGACACCCTTCTGAGTCAGTGAAGTGAGAGGTTGCGCAATCTTGGAGAAATCTTTTATAAACCTTCTGTAATATCCGGCCAAACCCAAGAATTGGCGGATTTCCGTTGGTGTGCGGGGTGCGGGCCAGTTCTTGATCGATTCAACCTTAGATGGATCCACATGAATTCCATCCTTGTTTACCACGTGGCCTAGAAAGTGGACTTCGCGAAGCCAGAAATCACATTTCGAAAACTTGGCATACAACCGTTCCTTTCGAAGAAGTTCCAGCATAAGTCGTAGATGCTGCTCGTGTTCCTCCTGACTCTTAGAATAGATCAGGATATCATCGATGAACACAATAACGAACTTATCCAGGTAACGCTTGCACACTCGGTTCATGAGATCCATGAAGACTGCCGGTGCATTCGTCAGCCCGAACGGCATAACCAGAAACTCGTAATGGCCGTAACGAGTTCTGAATGCTGTTTTGGAGACGTCCTCATCTCGGACTCTCAGCTGATGGTATCCCGATCTCAAATCAATCTTGGAGTAATAGCTCGACCCTTGCAACTGGTCAAACAAGTCGTCAATACGTGGAAGAGGATAACGATTCTTCACAGTCACCTTGTTAAGTTCGCGATAGTCAATACACATCCTGAAGGTACCGTCTTTCTTCTTCACGAACAAGACTGGAGCTCCCCAGGGTGAAGAGCTAGGACGTATAAAACCCTTTTCCAAGAGTTCTTGTAGTTGTGTGGACAGTTCTTCGAGTTCTGATGGGGCTAGACGATATGGTGCTCGAGCTACTGGCGCTGCTCCAGGAGCTAGCTCGATTTGAAACTCAACTTGGCGATGAGGAGGAAGACCAGGTAATTCCTCAGGAAATACCTCGGGAAATTCGCGCACAATAGGGATGTCTTCAATTCTCTTCTCTTCCGTGGATGTGTCAGTAACGAGTGCTAAAATGGCAGTGTGGCCCTTTCGCAAACACTTCTGGGCCTTAAGGAAAGAGATGATGCCTTCGACAGCACCACTCTTGTCGCCACGAATCACGAGGGGTTCTTTATCAGAACGAGGAATGCGGATGATTTTCTCCTTGCAAACAATCTCCGCTTGATGATGAGATAGCCAATCCATCCCAATAACGACGTCGAAACTACCAAGTGTGATAGGAACAAGATCGATAGGGAAAGTCTGACCAGCTAAGACGAGGTTACAACCTTTAACTATGTGTGTGGCTTCAAGACTTTTACCGTTAGCTAGTTCTACCGTGTGTTTGGTGTTCAGGAGTGTTGGGGTGCGCTTAAGAATTTGGCTAACTTTCACGGACACATAACTAGTATCGGCACCCGAATCGAATAAAACAGTAACGAAGAAGTCGTCAAGAAGAAACTTACCCATCACAACGTTGGGATCGTTCCTTGCTTCTCCTTGACCAATCACGAACACACGACCCCTGGCACCGTTGCCATCATTGTTTCCTCCATTGTTGCCCCCATTATTGTTCCCGTTTCCTTGGTTGTGATTCTGATTCTGATTTAACTGCGGGCAGTGTCTCTTGAAGTGATCTTCAGCACCACACTGAAAGCATCCCTTGTTGCCCTGTTGCTGTTGCTGATTCTGCGGTGCTTGCTGTTGCTGCTGACGATTCTGATTCGTAGGCCGTGGGCTCCTGCAATCCTTGGCTTCATGACCCATCTTGAGACACCTCTGACAGTGTCCCTTGTTGCACTGACCACTGTGGTGTCTGTTGCATTTGTTGCACTTTGGGTGGTTTCCTCGATATCCACCCTGCCCTTGACTACCAGAAAAGTGCTGACCAGGGCTCCTATGGTCCTCAGTCCTTCGTTGCTGAGACTGAGACTGAACAGAGGCAGAGCCTTTGCCGGAATTCCCATCCCATTTTCGTTTGTTGTCGGTAGGTGCATCAGAAGTAGCAGCACCAATACGCTTGGGTAGTCTGTTTTGTTCCACTGCCTGGTCGGTGAGACGATGAGCCAATTTGACGACTTGCTGGATGGTACCCAAGTTGGCTGAAGTCACATGACTTTGAATCGCTGGTGCAAGGCCCTTGAGGTAAAGCTCAATACGTTTGATGGGAGGGTCCACCATAGTTGGGCACAGGATGGCCAGTTCATTCGACCTCTTGGTATACGCCTCAATCTCAGATCCTGTCATCTTCAGATTGTAAAATTCCACTTCTAGCTTGTGGATGTCATCCCGACTACAGTACTCCTCTTTGATCAGCTCTTTGAAACCATTCCAGGGCGTGGCATTAGCAACTGCCAGTCCTAGTAGTTGAACCTGTGCCTTCCACCAGGTTAACGCAGCTCCTTCAAGTGTTCCGGTAGCATATTTCACCCTACGGTCTTCGGGGCATTCGCACATCTCGAAAACTGTCTCAAGCTTTTCAAACCAGTGAAGAAGGCCCACTGCTCCTTCGGTGCCACTGAAAGTGGTAGGTCGACAGTCCATGAACGTCTTGAACGTGCACACAGGAGGTTGAGCATGTTGACCTGTTGCGCGAGAATAAAAGACAAGATTAAGCACGAGGGTTGGTTTGCGAAGGTAGGATCTAAATGTCCTAAGGTGAGTTGGTATGGCAGGTTATACCTCCTGCAGGGTTAGCTGCGAGTGCCTCCGCAACTCGTTCGTTGATCAAAGCCGTCAACTGGGCTTGAGTGAGGTTGATACGTCCTTCGCGTCCGCTCATGATCTTCATAATGAAGCAACGTAAGTGAGGAAAGTGTCGCGAAAGTGTGTAAGTGTGGGACGACATTAGAGAGTATGCACACAAGGTTCAAATAGCAATTACCACATTATCTAATGCACAGTGAGAACTATCTAACCGATAATATAACATAAATCATACCACTTATGGTGTCGAGTCTTGCACGTGGAGCGAAGCGTCGTTGTGGATCGTTGAGCACTGTACAGGTTATAGTCTGGTTTTAATGAAAACTTTTCCCTTATTAAAACCAAGTTCTCTATAACCAATGGCTCTGATACCAATCTGTCACACCCCCAAAATCCACCATGCGGAGTATCACCGCTTGGAGGCGTGACATGACCAGGATCGAGCCACCAATCATATTGAACAATTCAATTAAGTAAATAAAACCAAACATAATACGATTGGTGACCAAAGCTAGTTAACCTTGTTTGGTTTAAACAGCGGAAGCATAAACGCGAGTTCAAAACATAAGTTCACAGTTCATAAGTTTAAAGTCTCAAACATAAGTTCCATAGGTTTATAAAGTTCAATTATTAAGTATGGGATATAACAACCCATGTTCCACAACGACTCCTTCCCCGTGCAAGCTCCAAGCATTTAGCGACCTGTAAGGCATGTAACAACTAGTCAACAACAAAGTTGAGTGAGTTCACGTTTGGTTGTTTAGTTAATGAGTTCGTATCAGGAATCGGAAGTTCGTTTCATAACCAAGTATTACCCATTATTCTTGATTCCCAAACCTTTACGATATTTAGTGGGGGCTTCCCATTATGTATGTTACTAGACTAGGCGTATCCATAAGAGTCCTTCCCAATCCGAGGACGGTGTTAAGTATGAGTGTACGTAGGTTTTACGTACGTGCCCTTCTCATCCGAGGACAGTAGTGAGTGTGAGTGTACGTAGGTTTTACGTACGTGCCCTTCTCATCTGAGGACAGTAGTGAGTGTACGTAGGTTTTACGTACGTGCCCTTCTCAATCCGAGGACAGTAGTAGGTAGTCTAGTAGTGTTGGTAATATAAATAGAGTGATAGTACGAGTAGTTATTCAATCCCATTCCCAACCACCGGGAATCCCATGCCTTAGTAAGGGTGTGAACTCACCTCGGTTTGCTCGGTTAGATTCTCAATATAGCTAACAGTCAAGGTCGGTCAATCACGTCCTAGTATGATTTACCAGTTAGTCATTTAGTGGCTTTCCAATAGAACACAAAGTTCCTACACGTATCTATCACATAACATGCATCACTGTAACGGTTTATGCCCATCTAAGTTTCCCGTCCATTCCCCACTCAAAATCAAACATACGATAATGCACATAACATATATAACATGTTAAATCATTCACAGATAGCATACTCGACATTTAGACACGCAAGTCACAACTTATGTCAATTCGGCATTAATACTCAAAACCGGCTGTTTTCGGACATTTAAATAAAATAGTTAGATTATTCCAAAAATTCCCAAATTTTTATGGAATGTCACAAACATTCCATATTTTATTGTGTAAAAATATCGGGGTCCGGTTCATCACCAATATTTTATAAAAATTCATATTCGGGACTGAACTCAGATTTATGTATTTCTGACCACAGTCCACGAAACAATTTATTAAAAATTCTTCGTAAGTCCGATTTGTGAAATTCCAGTGGGGTAATTACAAATACTTCAGTTATCATCTACAGTAGAATTTTCATGGTCCGATTCATCACAAAAATCAGGTTATGACTGAAAGTACGACACCCATTTATTGCTGTCAAAATTCAGCTTAAGTAGCTGTTACAAATTAACACTTTAAAAATAGTAAACGGAGTCCAAAAATTACGATTCCGGTGCCATTAGAACCGTATTTCATAATAACATATTTTAGATTCAAAATATCAATTTTTCGCTGAGGTTAAGACCTGTTTACAGCCAACAGAAGTGGGCTGTAAAAGTTAGACAGATTCTGATTTCAAGTGTTTAACCATCTAAATCATGTTCGATCGATTCCGTTAACGAGTTTAGTGACCACAACAACATCATATACTAATATCATTCAGTAAAGCATCAGATAATCACCCAATCATCATAATCACACAAGATCTACATGATTTACACGCATATTCATCCATTAACCACCTTGTTCATCACTTTAGTAAACTTTTAGACTTTGATCTTATATGTTCGTAATTTTTAACCGATGAAACTTTTATTAACCACTCTAGACAAGATCAAGAAGGCGTTTAGAGCAACTTACTACTAGCTCGAGGCTAGGGAAGATTCTAGTCGAAAATCGAGTGGATAAAAGCAATAGGGTGAGGTCCTTTGCGTTCCGAATGCACCAAGCCTCCTCGTATGTGATCCTCAACGCTTGTATGAACTTGGAATGTGAAGATCAAAGCTCGAAAAATTGATGGGTGCAAGAGGGTGTTTGGCCGTGAGTTTCTTGAGGGAGAGAGAGAGTTGATTTTGTTCAAGTGTGGTTGAGAAATGTTTAGGAAACCATGAGGCATATTTATAAACCATTCAATATGATTAACCAAAGGATCTAGTGTTCTCTAGATATGAAACAAGAGATTAAAATAATCTAGCAAGGACAAAAGGATGTCCCCCCTCTTGGGGACGGTTAGTTAAGGGGGGGGGGGGGGGGTTCCTAGTTCAAACTCAACCAAACACTAAGTATGCAGTTAGGTTAATCTAGTTAGTTAAGTGATTAACCCGGTTAGTAGTGTGTTGTGCTTTACAGTGGGTGTTAGGGTATTCAGGGGACCCTAACTGGCTCAGAAAAAGAAAACAACGTTACTGGCAATATTTTCATGTTCCGGGTATAGTCCGGTTGTTCGGTTCGACACTGTTCCGATAAAATGCTTAATTAATCCGTAAAGCGTCCTACTTATATATTTTGTAACGTTTTTACTTTCTAACACTCAGGAAAATATAACGGACTATTTAGTGACCTTTCTGTACACTATTAGTATATTAACAAATACGTGTAAGCATAACACAGATATCAGAAAGCAGTTAAGTGATGCCACACAGTCGTCAAGCACATTAATTATTATTAATAAACTGTACGGTTACATGGGATTATGAGGGTTACAACGTTACTGGCAATATTTTCATGTTCCGGGTATAGTCCGGTTGTTCGGTTCGACACTGTTCCGATAAAATGCTTAATTAATCCGTAAAGCGTCCTACTTATATATTTTGTAACGTTTTTACTTTCTAACACTCAGGAAAATATAACGGACTATTTTGTGACCTTTCTGTACACTATTAGTATATTAACAAATACGTGTAAGCATAACACAGATATCAGAAAGCAGTTAAGTGATGCCACACAGTCGTCAAGCACATTAATTATTATTAATAAACTGTACGGTTACATGGGATTATGAGGGTTGTCACATTCTCCCCCTGTTATGAGAATTTCGTCCCGAAATTTAGCGCGTGGTTACTGAGGAAGCTAGTTAAGTTGCGTTGTTTTCCAGATTTTCCTGGGGTGTCACAACCATTTCCCATTTCCATGTGGGAAGTTCAGGCTGTTGAAGCAAACCTGACGGCTTTTGATGTTCTGCTTTAACTTGTGCGCACGTCAGAGATTTAGCCACATAAGTGGCTATAGATTTCTTCAAACCTATCCACCAATAATTTGCCTTTAAATCCTGGTACATCTTATCACTGCCAGGATGAACTGAATATTTGGAGCTATGGGCTTCTTGAAGAATCACATCCCTAAGTCCTCCATAGATTGGAACCCATATTCGACCATTCAATCTTAGGATCCTATCCTTGCCATACGATAACTGTTCAGCAGTTACTCCTAACTTCTCATTCGAATAGTTAGCTTCTAATACAGCTTCCTTTTGAGCGGCTAACAACCTTTCATTCAAGCTGTTCTTCAGTTCAATGCTTTTGGCATTAATTCTGATAGGCTTAACCCTTTCCTTCATGCTCAATGCATCAGCGACTACATTCGCTTTGCCTGGATGATATCGTATTTCACAATCATAATCATTCAGTGTCTCCATCCATCGACGCTGCCTCATGTTAAGATATTTCTAATTAAACAGATGCTGAAGGCTCTTGTGATCAGAATAGATCACGCACTTCGTCCCATAAAGATAGTGCCTCCAAAGTTTCAGTGCAAATACAATGGGACCCAACTCCAAATCATGGGTGGTGTAATTCTTTTCATGCACTTTTAGTTGATGGGAAGCATATGCAATAACCTTGCCTTTCTGCATAAGCACACAACCCATACATGTGTGCGATGCGTCGCAATAGATCACAAATTCTTCAATTCCTTCTAGCAATGTCAACACAGGTGCATTGCTTAATTTCTTCTTAAGAATATCAAAGGATTCTTGCTGCTTGGGACCCCAGTTAAACTTGACATTCTTGCGGGTCAACGATGTCAGAGGTGCGGCAATCCTTGAAAAGTTTTCGATGAAGCGTCTATAGTAACCTGCTAGACCCAAGAAGCTGTATATCTCTGTGGGAGTCTTAGGCTCTTGCCAATTCATGATCGCTTCAATCTTAGCGGGATCCACCTGGATACCACGCTCATTTACCACATGTCCAAGAAATTGGACTTCCCGAAGCCAAAACTCACATTTAGAAAACTTGGCGTAGAGCTTCTCTTGTTGTAACAGTTTAAGGATGCATCGGAGATGTTTTTCATGATCGGCTTGGCTCTTTGAATAAATAAGAATGTCATCAATGAAGACAATGACAAACTTGTCTAAATACGGCTTGCAAACGCGAGTCATGAGATCCATGAACGTTGCAGGTGCATTAGTCCGAAAGGCATCACTAAGAACTCATAGTGACCATAGCGAGTTCTGAATGCGGTCTTGTGCACGTCTTCATCCCTGACCTTCAACTGGTGATAACCTGACCTTAGGTCGATCTTTGAAAAGTAGCTTGCTCCTTGAAGCTGATCGAACAAATCATCGATCCTGGGTAATGGATATATGTTCTTGATGGTAACCTTGTTTAGATCGCGATAATCGATGCATAGACGCATCGAGCCATCCTTCTTTTTCACAAACAGAATCGGTGCTCCCCAAGGGGATGAGCTAGGTCGAATAAAACCCTTTGCCAACAAATCATCCAACTGAGTCCTTAACTCTTTCATCTCAGTCGGTGCCAACCAATAAGGTGCTCTTGCAATTGGTGCTACTCCAGGAATAATATCGATTCTGAACTCCACTTGCCTATCTGGGGGCAAACCAGGTAGTTCTTCAGGGAATACTTCTGGATATTCAGAAATAACGGGAATGTCTTCAATCTTAGGTTTTGGCTCATCAACGGTTACTTGTGCCATGTAAATGACACAACCTTTCTTCAAACACCTCGACGCCTTAAGCATGGACACTTGCTTAGATAACCCATACTGCGTATCTCCTTGTATTGTTAACGGCTCACCATAGGGAGTCTTGATAACCACTTGTTTCTTATCACATACGATTTGGGCTTGGTTATGAGATAACTAATCCATGCCTATCACTATGTCAAATCCTGCTAACTTTAACAGAAGCAAGGACAACGGAAAAGAGTGATTCCTAATGAATATAAAACATCCATCTAGAACTGTTGAGGCAGTCTCTATAGTACCATCGGCCAATTCTATTTCATATTTTATGCTTAGAGTCTTAACATGCAGATTTAATAACTTACAAAATTTATTATCCACAAAATACTTGTCTGCACCAGAATCAAACAACACTCTAGCATAAATATCATTGATAAGAAAGGTACCTGTTATCACGTTGTCATTCTGCACAGCCTCCTGAGCGTTCATCTGGAAGACCCGAGCATTGGTCTTTTTAACCTCTTCAGGTTTCTTTGCATATTTGGGGCAATTGGTCTTTATATGCCCTTTCTCGTTACAGTTGTAACAAGTTGTGTCCCTCATTTTCTTGCAATCTAGGGTCTTATGCTCCTTAGATTTGCAGATTCCACAAACTCTAGGCTGCGACTGCGACTGTGACTGAGATTTTGTTTCAAACCTGCACCTTCCAAAATGGTGCTTTTGGCAGGTCTTGCATTTGGGTTTCTCACCCGACTGCTGGTTATCCTTCTTAAACCCTGAACTCTTATGTGATCTGATTTCCCTTTCCTTTTCTTGTCGGAGCGATGAGAACTCTCATCCTCCCGTTTCCGTTTTCCTTCTTCAGAAGCTTTAGCATACTTGTTTCTGATAGCATCAAGTGTGAGAGATAGAGACAGATCTGCCACTGACCTGAAAGTGGTAGGTCTAGATGCTTTCACATTTCCTTTAATTTCTAGAGCTAAACCTCCAATAAAACGAGCTATGCGCTTTGATTCCGGTGTGACCAAATAAGGAACCAATCGCGACATGGTGTTGAAGCTCGTAAGATATGCCTGACAATCTAAGTTCTTCATAACCAAGGTTAAGAAGTCAGTCTCAATTTTCTCAACTTCATGTTAAGGACATAAATTTACCTTGATTAGAACAACAAACTGATCCCAAGTCAGATTATACAATGGGATTTTTCCTGTAGCTTGGATTAGGGATCTCCACCAAGCTAAAGCTTCACCTTTAAAAGATTGTGAAACAAACTTCACAATGTCCTATTCTGCACAACCACTAATATCAACCACTGTATCCATCTCATCTAGCCACGTCATGCAATCAATGGCTCTTTTCTCTCCTGTGAAGTCCCTGGGCTTGCAGGAGACGAAATATTTATAAGAACAGGTCTTAACACATGGCTCTTGATTGAGCACCATCTTCTTAGATGGGGCACTTCTTTGGTTTGATGAGTGATGGGAATCGTCTCTGTGTGATGCGTGCGACTTGGATGGTGGTTTTGTATGAGCTACAGATAGGGTCCTGCTACGGGTGCCACTAGATTCTTTGAATTGTCTGTCCATGGCTTGAGTGACAACATTATCTATCATTGCCTATAAATCTGCACCGGCTACATTAATTTTGGTGCTATCATTCCTTTCCCTGGGGTGACTGTTAACCTCGTCTGATTCAGCCATGTAGCTTGATTGCTACATAAAACAATTGACAATATTTTATTCAGAGGTTATTTATGGAATCATCATTTTTGATGGTTCATTAACCATGGTAGCTATAAACCATATTGGTTAATTTATTTAGGATTCTCTTTATAATTTAACCCTAGTTATAAATCATTAAAGATATTAGAGTGGCACAAAAGGCCTAGTCACAAGGACAATTTTAAAATGTAATAGCCATGATTTTATAAAATCGAGGCATTAAGGTTTGAACATAGTTTCTTTACCTTTTCTTGATAGGGAGTCATAGACTACAACTGACTTTTGTCTTATTAGACAATGAATATGGCTCGCAGGCACTTTGTTACTAATAACTATTTTGAATTTAGTGAGAATAAGGAATTGGAAAAGTCCAATACAAGGATGACTAGTGTGATTTTATCGAATCACATTTGCCAGGAGTGCTAACATATCTTCAGATGTTAACAAGGATTTGAATCTTAAAAAGGTTTTACCATCAGGGCCATGTCTAAAATGACATATAGGCTAGGTTATACCTTCAAGATTTATTTTAATATTTTATTGGCAGATCAATTTTTAAAATGGAATGATATTTTGACTTATAATATATTCATATATAATGATAAATGAAATTTAAATTAAAACATTCCATAAATGAATAAAAAGAAGTACATATTTGCCCTAAACAGGACTTTTAAACAAATAACATTGTCCTCGCAGGGACATAAATGAAAAGACAAGTCCATGCAGGGACCAAGTACATAAATAAAATGTCCACACAGGGACTTGATTGAAAATAAAAATTACAAATCAACTAAATAAGGAATTTCAATAATCCCTTTTCTTCTTCCCCTTTATCAAGTTCGCCAAACCCTTAAGCAGACCCCGGCGGCTCCTACGCTCCTCCTGGACCTGTTCCTCCACCTCGTGCAACCGTTGAAGGATTTCCTGCTGTTGCGATGGCTGGATCTGAGGCGGCTGCTGCTGTGGAGGTTGAGGAGGTGGCGGGTATTGATACCCATAGGCTGGGTACCTAGTTTGGTATGAAGCTGCGTAGGGTCCTTCAGGGTGGAGAGCATTGTAGTTTGCCGCTTCAAGGTACGGGTCGACGGCAAGTGCATTATAGAAGTTGTAACCCGAATATGCCTGGTGTTCAAACGGGTTATACGCCGCTGCACCGGCGTAGGAAAGGATTGGGTTATCATAACCCATTGGTGGTGGTGCGATTGGAGCTGAGTCGACTTCTGAAGCTGGGTTTGAAGGCCCACCCATTTGTGGGTCTTCATACAGTAGCGGGTAGTGACTGCCAGTGGAGTGTTGAGGGGTGTTGAAGTGAAATCCCACTCACACGGACATCCATGCACCTGATCTTCTTCGCCTCGGTGGTTCTGGAGGCGGCTGCTGCTCTGGCGGCGGCGGTGGCGGTGGCGTAACCGCCTGGAAACGCGAATCCTCAGAGGGATCCTGCTGCTGCTGTTGAGGTGGGTTGAAAGGGGGAGTGAACTCCCAGTGGTATGTGGCACATCTTTCTGCAAAACTGTCTAGGCCCCTGTATGGCGAACCATGAAAAGATGATCCGTCAGAAATCTCGATGGGATGCGTGGGCATCCTAGTTGGCATCTCCGGATCCGGATCTTCATCCATCTCCATATCCTGCATCTCAGGATAGTGGTCATTTGGCCCCAAAGGGTTTGGACCCTCAGGTTCTTGAATTTGGTTCATCGTATTAAACCTGCTTTCAAAGTATGGGGTCGGGTCCTGGAAAGCCCGGTGTGAACCCGACCGCTGCAGTGGGAAGAAGGAGTGATGGGAGTGGCCGGACTCGTTGATCTGATGGAGCCCGAATGAGACGTTGTCTGATGGCGAGGAACTAAACGTCTCGCTGGCTCCAGGTAAGTCCTCCAATCCTCCTGGGGACTAGAGCTAAAAGTTACTGAAGGAGTTCGCCGGTGTGATGGCCCGGCCTCGTGATCATTTGGAGCAGTCATCGGCACCTTGCCTCTTCCACCTCTTCCTCTGAAACGTGGCGGCATTGTCTTTTGTTCCTGCCAAAACAAACAAAAGAAACCAATAAAAGGAAACAATAAGATTAGGATTAGTCCTAAGTCATTTGACTAGACTCGGAAGTCAAGGAATGTGCAAACTGTGTCATTGAGATTAAACACAAAAGGCTAGTGTTTAATTCACTCAATATTGGCTCTGATACCAACCTGTCACACCCCGATATTTCCACGTATTACCGGTGGGCCCGGTGGGGAGTGTCGTGACGTAGTTGATATCATCATAGACAATTAATCACAGTTCAAATGCACAGCGGAAGTCTAAAAGTAATTATACAAACCGAATTGAAAGTAACATAAATTATTACACAACGGTTGTAAGTGGATCCATAAGCGGATCAAACAAAAGAAGTATTGTTCAACAGACTTAAAGTGATAAAAGTTTGCAAGACTTTTTATTCAATCACTCAGGAGTTCCAGCCCATTACGCTTAGTACCTGCACTTAACCTTTTTGAAAAATACATCAGTTTACAGTTTATACTGGTAAATACAATTAACTGACTCTTTTAAAAAGTATTTATAAAAATTGATTTGGATGCACAAGGCATAAAATCTTTTATAACTTGGGACAATTATTTAAAAATAATCTTGTATACAGATTTACATGTTTGTCGTCCATTCAGTAGCCTGGGTTAGTAGTACCGGGTTAAAGATTAATATACACACCACTAATATAATCCCACGGAGAGTTATCCTCAACGAGTGGTTATATCTTTTACATACGCAACTGTCAGGTGTATGCCTACACCCCGTGCTTAAGTCGTGGCCATTCAATGAATGAGCTGAGGATATCCAGGACACGTTCATTAACCCCCCCAAAGGCATTGCATCAAACAAAACAGATTAAAACGGGTTATTTTAATGATTTAACCACTAATCGATTAAAGATTCAATACCCGACCAAGCGGTATTATTAAAGATTCGGTTAAAAGTATTTACCTGAGCAAAATTATAATTTTAATCTCAGCCGTATATCAATCAGCAAGTGCAAATAGCTTTTCCTAGGCTCCTAAATCTGGAACGAAGGTTTTAATAACCTATTAGATTCCTAACGGGTCTTACTTAAGTTTAAACTTAAACCGATTAGTTTTACTGAAAGTTTTACAGTTCAAAACGCACGATTAAGCGAAGACCGGATTAGAATGTGATTTAGACCCGACAAGTATGAAGACTTGTATAAAATGGGTAAACTAAACACATTCTGGATTTTGAAGTAAAAATGATAAGGTTTGACCCGTTTCGGTTAATTTATGCAAACTAGCTACATAAACCGTACCGAACGCGAATATGCGTAACGGGTAACCAAATGAGTCCTGTACAGGTTCCACAAGTTAATATTCTTAAAATATGTTATGATATCAGTAGGATATCTTCCATTATGCCCAAAACTAATTTAAAACCAATTTAAGCCCCGTAAGGGTATTTTGGTCATTTTAAAGTTTATAAAAGAGGTTAAATAGTAATCTGAGGTTCTGGTCTAAAATAATTAGTAAAATATTTATTTTAATAAGTTACATCAGCAAGAGATCATATATATGTGAAACTTTTCATTTATGGCCAAACTATGCACCGTAGGGGCATTTTGGTCATTTCACATATGTTATAAGGGCCAAATTTGGAAATCTGAGTTCAAAACTTTTACTTATTGTTAAAGTATAAAATTGTACTTATAATATCAGTAGGTAATAATTCTTAGGTATTAAATATAGTTTTAACCCATACTATGCGCCTAAATCGCATAAAAGTCGGTATTTGACGATATTCGGGTTGTTTAAGGGAATCTGAGATTTTGATCAGCCTCGACTGTTTAAAATTATTTATTTAATGTATAAAATCAGTAGAAAAAGGTTTGACATGTAAAGGATGTGTAAAACTCATTTTATTAGCGAAAAGGGCATAATCGTCAATTACCAATCTTATGCAAGAACTCTAAGTTATGATCAGTTTAAAATTTAACAAAAATTTCCAAAAGCCCCTAAATATTATATTATAATATTGGGTAGAAAGTTTGGTGTCAAAATTTGGGTTTAAATAGGTTTTATGCCAAAAATGCCGTTTAATTAATAAAAAGCTTTCATTTTACGATATCGCGCATAACTTCTATTTTAGACCATAATCTGATGTCAAACTTTTAGGACATACTTAAATATCAGTCATAAAGGTTTTTTTCCTCTCACATTTTCAAAAATCTCGTTTTAATATCAAAAGGGCATAATGGTCAACTTTTAAGCATTTAACGGAAACATGCAATGAATCAGATTTCAAAGGAACCATATTGTATAATCTCAGAGGGTTATACTAACATGTAATATGGTCCTAAAGGAACCCTTAAGGCATATCTAAGCTAAGCTAATTCGGGTCAGAACCGAAAGTCAAAGCAAAAGTCTACTTTTGCGACTTTCTATTGCGAACCGAGCCTAAACTCAGAATTGTCTGGTTGAACATGCCTAAACATGTTCTTATATTATTTACCAAGTTATTTAAGTGTTAAAACATGTTCCATAACTTCAGCATTATTAGTTATGTATTATTTTGCAAAAACAGACCCGTTTGACTTTTCTGTTAAGTAGTTTGACCTGACAATTGACTGAGATACCGTGATAATTAGGAGGTGCCCCTTTAAGGGTTTAACACCTACCTAATTACCAACATATAGCCACTTTCAATTCGAATAATGGCTGGACCGTTAGTGATTAATCACAAAGTCAAAGCAAAATTACGTTAACTTTGACTTTCGGTCATTACACTAATGAAAACTTAATTACAGAGGCTAAGCACACTTACAAAAGTCCTTAGCACGAAAATTTAGACTTAGAGAGCTTCCTTCCAAGGGAGGATGTTCCAGAGAAAGATTTTTAAAAGCTCCAAAGCTTGAGAGTGAGTTGAAAGTATGAAATTTGAGTTTGCAAGTGAGAATGGCTGCCAATCTTTCCCCTTTATATAGGTTTTTGGATGGATCTTGGATTGCTACATGTATCCCCAAGTATAATATGAAGCATACATGTGTTTAGGGGGTTTTACAATACCAGCAACAGTCCATAGATTCGGTTTAAGCATGCAATGGTGAAGAGAAGGGCAGAACCTGCACCTGTGCATGGTTTCTGCCCAGATCTTGTCGTCGCGCTGCGCCACGGCAGAAAGGGTCCCCTGTGGCGCAATGCCACCACCTAGTTTACCAGCTATTCAAGTTTCAAACTTGACACTTTCACCCCCTGAACCTTTTAAAACGTAATATATTCCATTTTAAGCTCATTTAACCCATATAACTTATATTTTTATGATCCTTAGAGTATAACCAAACATTTTTAGGTCCGGTTTCCTTAAACAATAACCGAAAACACAATTTTTGCCTTGTTGACGCTTTTAACCCCTTAATTACGAAAGTTAACGTATTTATCTCAAACGATATCGAAACCTTGTGAAATTTTCGTCACTTATTCATGGGAGTATAATTTATTGTTACAATGCTTTGGGTTCGTTAAAAGGTCACTTAGAGGTTTCAATTAAACATGTTGACATATTTAACCCTCGCGCTTTGTAAACTTCCACTTCCTTTCACAAACGGATTCGTACGCTTCACAAATTATTCGTTTAAGGATATAAACATCATTCAGGGTCGTTGAAAGGAAAAATTTTCAAATGTTGATACTTTGGATCCTTCTACAGATAAACTTTATTCGTTTGTCAATTTTAGTCCCTCGAATTCACTTCTTTACACGTTTAAAGTCCATGACACGTGTCGATTCTATATTGGGCATGATTTTGCGAGGTGTTACATAAATTAAACTAAATCAAGTCAGAACTGAAAGTCAAAGCAAAAGTCTACTTTTGTGACTTTCAGTTGCGAACCGAGCCTAATATTCAGAATTATCGGGTTGAACATGCCTAGGCATGTTCTTATACTATTTACCAAGTTATTTAAGTGATAAAATGTAATTTATAGCTTCTACATTATCAGTTGTGATTTATTTTGCAAAAACTGACTCGTTTGACTTTTCTGTTAAGTAGTTTGACCCGACAATTGACTGAGATAACGTGATAATTAGAAGGTGCCCTTTTAAGGGTTTAACACCTACATAATTACCAACACATAGCCACTTTCAATTAGAAAAATGGCTGGACCGCTAGTGATTAATCACAAAGTCAAAGCGAAATTACGATATCTTTGACTTTCGGTCATTACACTAATGAAAACTTAACTATAGAGCCTAAGAACACTTACAATAGTCCTTAGCACGAAAATTCAACTAGAGAAAGCTTCCTAGATATCCAGGATGCTTCAGAGATGCTCCAAAGCTAGAGCAATAGAGAATGAGTGAAAGAAAACTTAAATGAGCAAAGATTGTGGCTGCATCAAGGGCCTTTATATAGTGCATGGAGCCTTCTTTGGATCATTACAAGTTTCCCCAGGTGAAATCTGATGCTCACAAGTGTCTAAGTGGTTTTTAAAACCATCAAACAGCCCTAGGTTTCGAGTTATGTGAGTGTGTAGCTGGTTTGGAGAAGAAAACATGCTGAAACCTGCACCTGTGCAGGGATTCTGCCCAGTTCAGGCCATCGCGTAGCGCGATGGAATATGGATGTTGGTGTAGCGCGACGCCACCACAAGGGTTACCAGCCAAACAAGTTTCAAACTTGTCAGTTTAACCCCCTGGACCTTTTAAAACGTAATAACTTTCATTTCAAGCAATTTTAACCCATAAAATTTATATTTTGATGATCCTTAGAATATAACCAACATCGTTAGGTCCGATTTCATTAAACGATAACCGAAAACACAAGTTTGGCCTAGTTGACGCTTCTAACCCTTTATTTATGAAAGTTAACGTATTTAATATCAAACGAAATCGAAACCCCGTGAATTTTTCGTCACTTAATCTTGAGAGTATAATTAATCGTTACAAAGCTCCGGGTTTGTTAAAAGGTCACTCAGAGGTATTAATTTAACATGTTGACATATTTAACCCTCGCGTCTTGTAAACTTCCACTTTCTTTCACGAACGGCTTCATACTTTTCAAGATTTACTCGTTTAAGGGTATAAACATCACGTAGAGTTATCGAAAGGCAAAATTTTCAAATGTTTACACTTTGGATCCTTTCACATATATACTTTCTCCGTTTGTCGACTTTAGTCCTTCGAAATCAATTCTTTACACGTTTAAAGCTTATGACACCTGTCGTTACTACATTGGACATGATTTTCTGAGGTGTTACAATCAGAGCAAAATCGCTCCTGATCTTATATTTCCGCTGTTGTTTACTGATTTGTTTGTTGTCTGTGTGTTTAGGATCGCTCCTGGAGATCTAGGGTTTGTGATTTGTACTGGTGGTGGTTTAGATCATCTTGATCTTGGGTGTATTATTCAGATCTGTGCGGCTGAAACCCTAACTTTGGGTTTTTCGAGTTCTTGTGAGGTTTCTCTTGTCTTCTGGTGGATCTTCTCTCTCTGCGTTGGTCTCTAAAACCCTTGAAGGTTTTAGGGCAAACTAACCAGAAGTGATCTTTGGTTTTCTATATATCAGATTTTGTAGTTCTTGAAAACTACGGATCTGATATTTGTTGTGGCTTGTGCACCCTCTGTAAAATCATTCCTGTCTCTTACTCTTGTTTTTTTTTTTTTGCATCATATTGATTTGAGTCTAGGCATCCTCTGTTTACCGGACTAGTCGGGCCGGCACTTGATCGAGTCTATGTGGTAATTGTGTATAGTCCTTTCTGGTTGTTTTTTGTTGATATCTTGTTGTTTATCTGTTTTATTTTTCTATGGTTAATTTGTATTATCTTGTCCGCTGTTGTGTTTTAGATCTTCTAGGGTTTAGTTGTGGCTCCTGAGTAAAGGCTTGTCCAGGCACCTGTGAGTGACGAACCTGGAATCTGGTCCCTGACTCAGCTTCGCCTTAGGTTTCATTGTCTATTCTGTCTGTTTCTTTGTGAGTTATCTGTTGATAAATGTTTGTTTGTTTGCTTGTTGTTTCTTTGTGGTTGTTGTTATGGGTGATGTTGAAGGTACTTCACATACCTTGATTAGTAAGCTTGATATAGGAGACCCGTTGTACTTACATCCAAGTGACTCTAGTAGTTTAACCATTGTTAGCATTAAACTAAAAGGAACTAAAAACTATGCTGTGTGGTCTAGTGCTATGAAGTTGGCTTTAGAAGCTAAAAACAAATATGGCTTTATAGATGGTAAAGTAGAAAAATCTAAAGATGATGAAATTTTGGCAGCCCAATGGGATAGATGCAACTCTGTCGTGTTAACTTGGTTATTAAACTCTATTTCTGAAGAACTTTTTCTTGGTCAAGTGTTTTCTAAATTAGCATCCGAAGTCTGGACTGATTTAAAAGAGTCTTTTTACAAGGTTGATGGTTCTGTTGTCTATGACTTGTATAAAAAATCAATTGTATTTCACAAAATGGTAGCACTGTTGCTGAGTATTATAACAGGTTGACAACAATGTGGAAGCAGTTTGATGCTATGCTTCATCTGCCTTCATGTTCTTGTCAAGCTGCTAAAGATTTTAATGATTTTTCAACACTTATAAAACTAATGCAGTTTCTCATGGGTCTTGATGACGTGTATCAGCCTCTGAGAACCAATATTTTGACAAGAGAACCATTTCCCTCTGTTAAAGTGGCATTCTCTATTATATCTAGAGAAGAGTCACATAGGTTATCTAGCAATGGGTCTAAAAATCAGGATGTTTCATTTATCTCTAAGGCTAGCCAAGGTTTTGATAATAAAAGGAGGTCAACAAGAGGACCTAACCCTAATTTGAAATGTACACATTGCAATATGTTAGATCATACTATAGACAAATGTTTTGAAATTGTTGGTTATCCTCCATGTTTTAAAAAGAGAGTTAATAATAATAACACGTCTAATAAAGGTAGTTCTACTACTAATAATAATAAGTCTAATTCTGCGGTTGGTAAATCTGCTGTTTCTACTATGTCTGGGTTACCTTTTACTTCTGAGCAGATTACCAAGTTGTTAAGTTTAGTTGGTGAGAATACCGGGTCAGAATCTCAGAATCCTAGTATGGGAGGTGAGTGCTTTAATGTGTTTAACTTTGTTAGTTGTTCTAGTTCTGGGGTGTTTAGTAGTAATTATGGGTGGATTGTTGACTCGGGGGCTAGTCAACACATGGTTAAGTCTGATAAACACTTAATAAATGTTGTTGATGTTTCTGAGTTTGGTATTACTGTGAGTCATCCTAATGGAACAAATGTTAAGGTCTTAAAAATTGGTAGTCTAAAACTAACCGAAGATATAATTTTACAAGATGTCTTTTATGTTTCGGACTATTGTGTTAACATGTTGCCTGTGTATAAGTTAGCTAAGAATAATCATGTTTCCGTTGTGTTTAAAGAGGATAGTTGTTTATTACAGGATTCCAAGTCAAAGAAAATCCTGATGAGTGGTAGACGGAATAGTGGATTGTATGTTGTAGGAAATCATGGTAATTATGCTAATGCTTGTTTTAATTGTTCTGTGAAATCTTTTACTTGGCATAGTAGGTTAGGTCACCCTTCGGATCAGGTCTTAACTGTGTTAAAACATAACCTTAACTTAACTTCAAGTGATCATGGTCCGTGTGAAATATGTCATAGAGCTAAGCAAGTTAGAGTCCCGTTTCCTTTGAGTGAACATAAAACCAAGTCTGTTGGAGAGTTAGTACATTTAGACTTGTGGGGTCCTTATAAAGTCACAAGTTATGAAGGATTCAAATATTTTTTGACAATTGTTGATGATTTTTCCAAATCAGTATGGTGTTATTTCTTGTCGAATAAATCTGAAGTGGTTGAAAATTTAAAAAAAATTATGAATTGGTTTTAACTCAATTTAAAAGGAAGATTAAAGTGTTTAGAAGTGGCAACGGGACTGAATTTGTGAATAATAATCTAAATCTGTTTTGTAAGTCTAAAGGGATCATACATCAAACAACTTGTTCCTATACACCACAACAAAATGGTGTGGTGGAGAGGAAACATAGCCATCTTTTAAACACAGCTATGGCCTTGATGTTTCAGGGTGGTTTACCTTTAAGGTTTTGGTCTGATTGTATTCTAACTGTCGTGTACTTAATTAACAGGTTACCCTCTTATGTGCTGAATAGTAAAAGTCCATATTAAATGATGTTTGGATTTAGACCCTCTTTGTTGCATTTAAGGAACTTTTGGTGCTTATGTTTCAGTACAGTTTTAAATGAACATGATAAGTTTGCATATCATGCAGAAAAATGTGTTTTCCTTGGTTATTCTAGTGTAAAGAAAGTGTATAAGTTGTGGAGTTTGGACAATAAAAAGGTGTTTTTTTCTAGAGATGTAAAGTTTTATGAAAATGTGTACCCTTTTAAACTTAAGGTTTTTAATAATCAAGAAATGTTTGTGAAACAAGTCTGAATCATATAAACTTTTTTGATAACATTACATCTGAAGTTCCTAACATGCCCGATGATAAAGAGGGTACAAGTGTTTCTCATGATCCTGTAAGTGATGATCAGCAACCACTATCATCCTCTACATCAGCCCCTGATTCTGTAGTTAAACCTGATCAACAAACAGAACAAGTGAGCAGTAGTTTAGGTAACAGTGGTAGGGCAGATGACACTTCAGGGTCAAATGTTGACACTCACCTATCTGAGGGCACACAATATGTTAGACGTTCTTCTAGAAATATTTCCATGCCTAAAAGGTTTGATGAGTATGTTGTTGAGGGTAAAGTTAAGTATGCAATAGAGAAATCTATGAATTATTCTAACCTCTCTTGTGATAATTTGTGTTTTGTATCTAATTTGAATAAAACTTGTGAACCTACAAGTTTTAGTGATGCTGTTAAAGATCCTAGGTGTGTAGATGCCATGAATAAGGAAATGGAGGCGTTATATAGAAATGGTACTTGGAATTTGGTAGATTTTCCGAAAGATAGAAAAGCCATAGGATGTAAATGGATTTACAAAATTAAATATAAATCTAATGGTGAGGTTGAGAGGTTTAAGGCTAGATTAGTTGCAAAAGGTTATACTCAACGTGAAGGGCTTGACTTTGGAGAAACATTTTCTCATGTGGTTAAAATGGTCACTGTTCGATGTGTGCTTAGTATGGCTGTTAAGAATAATTGGCAAATATACCAATTAGATGTTAACAATGCGTTTCTTTATGGTTCCATTTTGGAAGATGTATATATGAAGTTACCACCTGGATACTTTCCTGAAAATGAAACTAGAGTGTGCAAATTAGTTAAATCGTTATATGGGCTAAAACAAGCCCCTAGAAAGTGGAATGAAAAATTAAAGGAAGTCTTGTTCAAAATGGGTTTTGTGCAGAGTTTGTGTGATCATTCGATGTATATTCTGTCTGATAAGTCTCTGTTTGTTGTACTTTTGGTCTATGTTGATGATGTAGTTGTCACTGGTAATTCTGAAGTTGAAATTGTTAAAGTTAAAATATGTTTAAGTAAAAATTTTCAAAACAAAGATTTAGGTGTTTTAAAGTATTTTTTAGGTATTGAGGTTTTATACGTCGATGATGGTATTTGTTTGAATCAACGAAAATATTGTCTTGAGTT
The DNA here is from genome assembly GCA_030545235.1 of Helianthus tuberosus. Taxonomy (NCBI): domain Eukaryota; kingdom Viridiplantae; phylum Streptophyta; class Magnoliopsida; order Asterales; family Asteraceae; genus Helianthus; species Helianthus tuberosus. The sequence goes on from CM060437.1 coordinate 106,385,158, forward strand.
ACTTAGTGAGTTTGGGTATTTAGGTGTTAAACTAGTTAACACACCCATAGAACAAAGTCACATTGTTGTAAACAAGTTGAGTCTAAATCAGAATGTGATAAAAGATGTCACTAATTTTCAAAGATTGATTGGCAAACTAATATATCTGTCTATAACTAGACCAGATATAAGTTATTATGTTCAGTTCTTGAGTCAGTTTATGCATTCCCCACATGAATGTCATTTGCAAATAGCCTTGAGATTACTAAAATACTTAAAATTATCCCCAGGTAAAGGGATCTTGTTTAAAAAAGAAAATGACTTTGTTTTAAAGGGGTTTGTTGATTCTGCTGGGCCAAATGTTTGGCGTCCAGAAAGTCTGTTACTGGATATGGTATCTTCTTAGGAAGTTCGCTTATTTCTTAGAAATAAAAAAAAAAAAACAAAGTGTTGTTGCTAGATCTACTGCAGAAGCAGAATATAGGGCTATGTGTTCTGCATCTTGTGAAGTTATGTGGATCTTAAATGTGTTAAAAAAGTTGAATGTCGAATATAAGTTGCCTGTCAAATTATTATGTGATAGTCAGTCAGCTATTTCTATTGCGTTTAATCATGTGTTTCATGAGCGGACGAAACACTTTGAGATTGATTTACATTTTTTGAGGGAAAAAATTGCAAATGGTGTTATTGTTCCTGAAAAGGTTGCATCTGAGGATCAATTGGCTGATCTTTTTACCAAAGGTTTAAACAATTTACAGCATGATGTTTTGTGTGAAAAACTTGGAATGTTGGACATGTTTGCTGTATGAATTATGGGGGGATGTTAAAATGTAAAGTGTTACCTTTTGTCATTCTTATTAATTCATACAGTCTGTTATTTATTGGGCATGGGCTCGTTACATTTGAACATTTTGGACTTGGTTGTTATTGGAACTGGTAATATCCGGTTTGTTATTGGACTTTGTTTGTTATAACTGATTTTGCTCCTTTATTGTATTCAGTTTATTTGTTCAGGGTTGTATATGAAACTTTCAAGGGGGTCCGATCATCTATGCGTATATTTCAAGACTGAAGTGTAACTTCAGAGTTACATCCTATAAAAACGTTCATTTATGTAGCTAGGGTTCGAAAACTTTCATTTTGTCTCGCTTCATCTCTTACGTCTTCTCTATGTGTTGGTGAATGATCTGCTAAAGTTTCATGGAAGTTTTGGAGCAGATCTCGTATTAGTGATTTACTGTATCGTTTAAAGGTCATGTGGATCTTCGTGTATTGGTTGTATCTTTCCGTTTAATCAACTGATTTATCATCAGTTTGTTGTGTATTGATTGTACAGTTCTTACAGATCTTACACTTTGTAAGATCAAGGGTGGTTGGGCGTTTTTCTGGGTTGGTTAAGAAATAAAGTTTTACATCACGATTTTGCCACTATTTCTGGTGTTATTGTTTGTTTGTCTTGATTGTCGGCTGTTCATACCATTTTTACACTTTTCCTTTAGACAAAAATAAATTAAAATAAGAGAATAGTGGTTTTGGTCATGACCACTGATCACACCCTTAAGGTAGTGGTGGCTTAGATATGGGTGACACAGCGCTATATGGAGGTTCATGATGGTTATAAGGGTCATGATCACACTTTATAGCCTATGGCTATTGACCAGCTCTAGCTTGGGCTTAAATTGAGTGTAAGCACTATTAAAAGTGCCGAGCATAATAAACAACCTCAAGCTATCCAATGGAGTCTAATACGGAAGGGACACTTTAGGATAGCATCCTAGCCGGTGGCAGAGCTTGATCAAAAGTTCTGCAGGGGCGTAAAGCCATGAGAACAAATTTTTTCTATCACTATATTTCGGGTTATATGTTTGGGTCAGCTATTCGATTTGGGTCAGATCAAACAATAATAACTCCAAATAAATAGTTTTGACCTTTCCCATAATATACCTACAAAAAAAAAAAAACAATCAATATGATTGTGTTAAACTACAATTTCATGACACTTCTTCCTTAATTGTTTAGCTTCCCCAAATTCCCAATTCCCCTTAATTTTGGAATCATTGAACAATAATCACAACAGATGCAATGCATGGGTTAATCTTATTTTAAATGATACAATTAAAGTCTAAAACACTAGTAATGCCCAAAATTTTCATTCAATATTAACCCTAGTTCACAACCTACCCTTCAAGAACTAAACAATAGTAAATGAAAAACTAAAATAAATGATTACCTTGTATAAATTCTTGATTAAAGGCCTCTGTCCAGCTCGATTTCTTCCTCGTTTCCGTTGAATTTGATGAAGGATAAAAGATTTAAGATTTAAAGGCTTCAAGAACCCTAAGAACACATAACCCTTTTTTTCTTTTGTTGAAGTCGAACAACACATATGAGGGGCTTCTATCCTCACGTATTGTTTTTTTTTTGTTTAAAAATCTTTCAATTAAGAAAAAAATGAACCCCTCAAGTTTCATTTATATAAAAACTAGTTTCAAACTTTATTTTAACTCACTTCAAGTTTAAAAACAATTATAAAAATTTTAAATGGCCTCGTTCTTCACATTTTTTTTAAACTCAATACGAAAATATGTATAAATTTTTTGGACAATAAACTTGGTATCTTGTCTGCTTCTGTTTGTCTTCTTCTTTCTGGAATCTTGAGTGGGGTACGACCCTATGCCTTAGTGGCACGGCCTCATGCTTGTCTTCTGATTTGTTGTTTTTGGTCTTGGGGTGAAGCTCGGAGGGTCGGTATGATGTATCAACTTTCTTTCTTTTGTATTTATACTGGCTTTTGCCGTTAATTTGTTTCTTTTATACATTTAAGCTCTTTTAATCCTGAAAATCAAAAGTATACAAAGAAACACACTTTTTTCCAACATTAGTACTACAAAGGTTGATTTTACACCTTATTTGATATAATTTATATGTTGCATTTGGTGCATATCAACATACCAAATGCCTTTTCGTCCATTCCACACATTCAAAGGGTATACAATCGTATACCCTTGAGTTTTCAGTTTTCTTTTTACTTTTTTTCCTTGATTGTTTTTAGCGGATACGGGACGTATAATACGTGTGTATACGAAACGTATATTGGGAACTAGATGGTTCGCAGTTCTTAATTTAACTAAACAGTTATGAACGACTAAAAATTTTACCACGAATCCATTGATTCTATATGATTTATTATATTACTACCCCTTTACCACTTTATTCGAAAATTATAATAAACTTATTTTTTCCCAAGAAATGGATTCAAATTATAGTACTGGCTGTGTATGGGTTGAATACGGGGCATATAATACGTATGTATACGAGCTTTGTATGGATTGTATACGGGACATATGATACGTGAGCGCTAATAGTATAATACTTACCGACCTGTGATTGTAATTGTTTACAGACAATATGGCTAAGTCATCAGCGGCTGGAGCACGTAGTGCTCTTCGAGGTCGAAGTCGGGGACGTGACGAGGACGAGGACAGGAGGAGGAAGTTTAGAAGATTTCACGGAGACGGCGCAATTTGTTCGTGCCATCCCCCGAGGTACTGCTTGTCACACCCGCTCGTAGGCGGAAGCGCAAGGTGTGAACTTGATCGGTTTTCATTGCATACGATATAAGTAAACAAACTATATGAATAAAAAGCACGATGTTCATCCATTCAACATAAGTAAAAGAGAATACAAGTCATACGTTGTATGATAATAAAAGACAACACGAATTATAATGTTTTACAAAAGACTTGTTTCATAATAAAGTTTTTAAAACACAAAGGCTTTGCATCCTATGTCTCACTCGAAGATGAGATATATGGATCAAACCCTTCAAAAGCAGATGACATCGCCAACAAGACAACCATATTCTTCGTGATAACTATAGCGCCAAGATCCACTTAGTTTCCTGAGATACATGTAAGTTTAAAAAAGTCAACAAAAGTTGATGAATTCATGTGTTTTGAGTTCGCATCAAATGAATCTTAAAAACATTTGAAAGTTCGTATATAGAAAACCGGTATGTAAAGCGTCTATGAAATCATTGATCATTAATCCCATATATCTAAATAACACGGCAATCGCTATCTAAACAATTACTAAAACGTATTAAGCGGTTTTTTGGTTTAAATATATATATATATATATAGAAACGGGTTCAGGAGAGAACGGTGAAAAGTGTGAGAACGGTGAGAACGGATCCTGGCCAAACATGTGGCAGGGGGCCCTAATTGTTATGCGGGGATACGATTGTCCTTTTATACGTTCCCTCCTTATTCGTGTTATAAATCTCTTTCAAATTAAAACTCCAAAGATTTATTGTTAGCTGTTACCTCCTTTGCAAGCTTTCTCAGATCTATGGCGTTTAACGTGGATTCTGTTCGACAAAATAAAATTCGTTGGCGTTTTCTATTTTCGTTCCAGCAAATCATGCAACAGATATGGCGTTTTGTTCTTTTATCATTGTTCTATGGCGTTTTTTTTGTATTATTATTTTTATAATGTGTTGTATGATTTTCAATAGCGTTATTCAATTATGCAATTTAATCACGTTTTAATTGATATTTAAACAATTATTAAGAACTACAATTGGAGTTTTCAATACTAATTTTAATTGTTGTTTACGTTCTAGTATATTTCTTATGTTTTTTCGATCATTGGCGTTTTTCAGCTATTTGATTAGTTTTGAATTTTATTTAGTAGTATTTGTGAACATCAGTTATTACTATTTTGTTAACTTGTGTAAACATTAGTTTTGTTAATTATAGCGTTTTCATTATGATGTTATATTTTGTTAATTATTTATATTGTTAAGTGTTTTTAATTATTCATCTCATGGCTTTTTTATCATGTCGTTTTTAAATTATGTGTTTATTATGTCTTGTTTATTATTCAATTAATGGCGTTTTAATGTATAATGTTATTACGAGACATCACTGTGTTTTTCTGATTTTTCTGTTCCTCACTGTGTTTTCTCAGACGAAGTCTCATCCTCGAGTCAAAGGCTTTGCCCCAAAACTAGATTACCATTTATCATCCCTGACGTCAGTGAAGAATTAAAGCCCACAATGGACATGGTATTCTCAAGCCTTGATGATTGTTATTCAATGTGTGTTAAGTATGCCAAGGAGTGTGGGTTTTCAGTTAGGAAAGGGACTACAAAGACAAACTCTAAAGGTGTCTTACATATTAAGTATCACTTGTGTACGAGATCTGGGTTATACAAGGACAAGAAAGTTGATACGTTGGACCCCAATCAAAAGGAGCGAGTAGTGCGATCCAACTTTTCAAAGAGGACTGATTGTGGTGCACTGTTATGTGTACGTTTTGAGGCTGGATCATGGAAGGTGTATAAGTTTGTCGAGGAGCACAATCATGAACTTGTTTAACGTCCCGATAAGCATTTTCTTCCAACTGAACGACACCTCACTCAGCTCCAGAAGCATATACACAGCATGTCTAAGTTGAATTTGGGTCCCATCAAGGCGTTTAATGCTATGAAGACTTGTTTTGGCGGTTTTGAAGATGTGGGTGCAAGTAAAGTTGAATTTAAGAACTATAAGAGGCAAATTAACCTTTTTATAGGGGAATATAACGCCAATATGGTTGTGAGACATTTGAATGAAAAAAAAACATTCCCAGCCTAATTTCTCGTATGATTACATCTCAGACGAAGAGAATTGTTTAAAGGGACTTTTTTGGTGTGACGATCAAGCCAAACGTAATTACCACGTGTTTGGTGATGTGATTTCATTTCGTTTGACGCCACGTATCGTTCCAACAAGTAATATTTTATAATTCAACTTCTTCTGTTTTTGGCGTTTTATTAATTTACATGCAATGACATTTTATTATTTTACATGCAATGGCGTTTTATTAGTTTACATGCAATGGCGTTTTATTAGTTTACATGCAATGGTGTTTTATTATTGTTTCAGTTCTCATGGCGCTTTCATATGCAGATACTCTATGGTGTTTGTACCGTTCATTGGTATAGACAATCATCACTGCAATGTTACATTTGGTGCAGCATTATTGGCGTCGAAACTGTTGATACGTATATTTGGTTGTTGAGAGTTTTTCTAAAAGTTGTTGGTTCTCAACCAAAAGTTGTTGTCACTGACCAAGATCCAACGATGAAGAAGGCTATTTCTGTTGTATTTGTTGACACGAGGAATTGGTTATGCATGTGGCATGTGATGCATAAACTTTCTCTGAAGGTTGTTATGCTTTTTTTTACCTTTGGCGTTTTAGGATACACTGTGTTTTATAATACATGGCGTTCTTTACCTTGTTAGTGTTTTTTAATTAAGTTTTGTCTTTGTGTTTTTTTTATGCATGGCATTTTCGTGTTATACGTAGGTTGGTGTCTGGCTATGCAATTTCACCAATTTTAAAGAACGTATTTGTGGTGTTGTGTGGACGGATATTCTCACACCTGAAGAGTTTGAATCATAATGGGAAGCAGTTATCGCAGAGTTCAATTTAGAAGATAATGACTGGCTATCTGATATTTTTGCACTTAGGGAATCTTGGATCCCTGCATACTCTAGAATGGAGCAGATGTCTGGTCTTATGCGAAATACATCCAGGTCGGAGAGTGAGAATCATTTTTTGGTCAAGTGTGCAATTCGAAAGCTACTCTTGTTGAGTTCATGACGCATTACAAGACTGCAATAGAAGCACAGTGTCACACACATCGTAAAAATGATCATGAATCTCGATACAAAATGTCACACCCCGATTTCCACGTGTCACCGGTGGGCCCGGTGGGGGGAGTATCGTGACGTGGTTGGCAACGTAATAGTCAAACAACACAATATAATAATGCACAGCGGAAGCAAATTTAAAACAAGATACAACCGAATTTATTTATTGTGAACAAAGTCACAATTATCCGGTGTTTATCCACAGTAGGATCGAATTAAAAACATTGTTTATGGTTCAACAGACTTCGGCATCTCTAAGTTTGCAAGACTTCTAATGATGCTTAGGAGAATCCCAGTCTATTTCGCCTAGTACCTGCATTTAATCTTTTTGGGAAAATACGTCAGTTTACACTGGTAAATACATTCAACTGACTCATTTTATAAAATGATTGAAAATTGGTTTGGATGCACATGGCATAAACATTTTTATTAACTTGGGAGAATTATTTAATATTATAATCTTGTGAACGATTTACATGTTACTTATGCGTTCAGTAGCCCGGAACGTATCCGGGTTAAAGATCAATAGACACACCACTTTAAGTGAGTTATACACGGGAGTACGCCTACACCCCGTGCTCAGGTCGTGGCTATCTCGTAAGATAATGCCGAGGATATCCGGGACATTGTCTTTAACCCCCCAAAGGCTGTAAAGTAAACATATCTGTTTAAAACGAGCCGATCAAATTATTCAATTAACCACTAAGCGTGGAAGATTTGATGCTCGATCAAGCGGTACGCTATGTACCGTAACCCAAGCCCGTATAGGGAAAATAAGTTAAAAGTATTTACCTGATGCAAAGTATAGTCACAATAGTCAAATAGCAAGTAGCTTTTACTGTTTCTCCTAATCTGGAACGAAGGTTAAATATAACCTATTAGAATCCTAGCGGGTCTTTAATTATGCTTAAGCTTAGACCGGCTAGTTTCGGAGATACGGTTCGTACGCACGATTAAGCGAAGACCGGATAGAATGTGATTCAGACCCGACAAGTTTGAAGACTTGTTTAATATGGGTTTATTATTCACATTCTGGATTTTGAGATTAAACCGATAAGGTTTGACCCGTTTCGGCTAATTTATGTAAACTTGTTACATAAACCGAGCCGAACGCGTAAGATGCGTAACGGGTATCCGTAAGAGCCATATACAGGTTTCCTAAGTTAATATGCTTCAAATATGTTGTAACATCAGTAGGATGTCTTTCATTATGCCCCGAACTAATTTAAACACAAACTATGCCCCGTAGGGGTAGTTTGGTCATTTTAAAGTTTGTAAAAGAGTTTAATTGTTTAACTGAGTTACAGGTCTGATGTAAACAGCAAACATACTCATTTTGATGGGTTATAACAGTAGGCTAAGGCATATATGTGAAATTTATCATATTTAACCAAACTATGCCCCGTAGGGGTATTTTGGTAATTTCACATAAGCCGAAAAGCTCAAAAACGAAGTCTGAGTTTATTAACCTTTGCTCACTGTTAAAATATTATAATTTGCCTCATATATCAGTAGGTATCAACCCGGGTATGTCTAATATGATATTAAGACATACTATGCGTTAAAAACGCTAATTATGGCGATTAAAGGCCATTTCCGGGTTCTATACTTAAATCTGATATTTTTATATTTCCAGAAGGCTTAAAATAATTCATTAATCATATGTGATCAGTAGCAAAAGGTTTGGAGTCGTTTAGATAAGTGAAACTCATTTTATGGCCCGTAAGGGCAAAACCGACAATTACCGGATTAAGCCTACGACTACTAGTTATGCTCAGCCTAAAATTAATTAAAAATCTTTATAAATCCCAAAATAATATATAACATCAGTGGGTAAAATATTTGATATCAAAAAGTATGTTTAACTAGGCTATACGCTAATTACGCCATTTTATTAACATAAAGCTTTAATTTAGCGACAATGAGCATAACTATTAATCTACAAGTCAAACTGATGTCAAACTTTGCATACAAGTCTAAATATCAGTAACTAAGGATTCTACACTTTTACATTTTCATAAATCATGATTTAAGGTAATAAGGGCATAACGGTCCAAGTATGAGCATTTAACGGAAACTTGCATATAAATTGGATAACTAGTGAACCAAGGTGTATGATCACAGAGGGTTGTTCTAACATGTATCCTAATCCAATTTAAGCTCTGTGGCATTTCTAAAATATGCCCAAACGGGTCAGAACTGAAAGTCAACCGAAAAGTCAAACTATGTGACTTTCGGTTCCGAACCGGGTCTAAACAGGAAATAGTCGGGTTGAACATGTTGGGACATGTTCTTATACTTATTTCTAATTTATAACAATGTTCAAACAGGTTACAAATGTTCTAGATAGCTAATTATGCATAAATGCCATTTTAAGCGACTGACCCGACACGTTCGATAACCTTGTGAATTCCACTGAGCTCTTCTGGTAAGTTCAACTTATAGGCGACTGACCCGACACGTTCGATAACCTTGAAAGGTCCTATGTATCTCGGGCTTAGTTTGCTTTTCTTACCAAACCGCATCACTCCTTTCCAGGGTGACACTTTAAGTAGGACTTTTTCACCTACTTCAAAGTGAAAATCCTTACGACTTGGATCCGCGTAACTCTTCTGCCTATTCCGGGCAGCTTGAAGATTGTTACGAATCTGGACAATCTTGTCCGTCGTTTCGAATACGATCTCTGGTCCTGATAATTGTACTTCACCAACTTCCGCCCAACAAACTGGCGATCTACACTTTCTACCGTATAATGCCTCAAAAGGCGCAGCCTTTATGCTGGTATGGTAGCTATTGTTGTAGGAGAATTCGATCAATGGTAGGTTCTTATCCCAGCTACCTTCCAATTCGATCGCACATGCACGTAGCATGTCCTCCAACGTTTGAATAGTACGCTCACTCTGACCGTCAGTCTGAGGATGGTAAGCCGTACTAAAGTTCAAACGTGTGCCCAAAGATTGCTGGAAGCTCTTCCAAAAATGTGACGTGTACCTAGTATCTCTATCAGAGATAATAGCTACAGGTATGCCGTGTAAGGCTACAATCTTATCAACATATAACTGGGCTAACATATCGGAGCTATAAGTCTCCTTGATGGGTAAGAAATGAGCTGACTTAGTCAGTCGGTCAACTATAACCCATATCGTATCATTTCCTTTCCTTGTCTTGGGTAACTTGGTAATAAAATCCATAGTTACCATCTCCCACTTCCACGTAGGAAGTTCAGGCTGTTGTAGCAAACCTGACGGTTTCTGATGCTCGGCTTTGACTTGCGCACATGTCAAGCATTTTGCTACATGGGCGGCTACAGACTTTTTCAAGCCTATCCACCAATAGTTTGCCTTTAAATCCTGGTACATCTTATCAGCTCCAGGATGAACGGAGTATTTGGAACTATGGGCTTCTTGGAGGATGACATCACGAAGTCCTCCAAAAATTGGAACCCATATTCGTCCGTTTAACCGTAAAATTCCGTCCTTGCTAAGAGTTAACTGCTCCTCAGTTACTCCTAACTTTTCATTAGGATAGTTAGCTTCCAACACAGCTTCCTTCTGTGCAGCTAACACCCTTTCTATTAAACTGTTCTTTATCTCCATACGCTTGGCGTTGATTCGAATGGGTTTAACCCTTTCCTTTCTGCTCAAGGCGTCAGCGACTACATTCGCTTTGCCGGGATGGTATTTGATTTCACAATCATAATCATTTAAAGTTTCCATCCAACGGCGTTGCCTCATGTTTAATTCTTTCTGGTTAAACAGATGCTGGAGGCTCTTGTGATCAGAAAAGATCACAAACTTGATTCCATAAAGATAATGCCTCCACAGTTTTAGTGCGAACACAACGGCACCCAATTCCAAGTCATGGGTGGTGTAATTCTTTTCGTGCACCTTTAGCTGTCGTGATGCATAGGCAATAACCTTGCCTTTCTGCATAAGCACACAACCCATGCCAGTGTGTGATGCATCACAATAAACTACAAATTCTTCCGCGCCTTCAGGTAAGGTAAGCACAGGAGCGTTGCTCAACTTTTGTCTCAAAACATCAAAGGATTCTTGCTGCTTAGGGCCCCAAACAAACTTAACCTTTTTCTTTGTTAAGGAGGTTAGGGGTGCAGCAATCCTTGAAAAATTTTCAATAAAACGCCTGTAATATCCTGCCAACCCCAGGAAGCTACGAATTTCCGTAGGCGTCTTTGGCTCCTGCCAATTCATAACAGCTTCAACTTTAGCGGGATCCACTTGGATACCACGCTCACTGACCACGTGTCCAATAAATTGGACTTCTCGTAGCCAAAATTCACACTTAGAGAATTTGGCGTAGAGCTTCTCCTGACGTAGAAGTTTGAGAATACATCGAAGGTGCTTCTCATGGTCAGCTTGGTTCTTAGAATAAATAAGGATGTCATCAATGAAGACGATAACAAATTTATCTAAGTACGGTTTGCAGACGCGATTCATGAGATCCATGAACGCGGCTGGTGCATTAGTGAGCCCAAAAGGCATCACTAGGAACTCGTAGCGACCGTATCGAGTCCTAAATGCAGTCTTGTGAACGTCTTCATCTTTAACCTTCAACTGATGGTAGCCTGACCTCAGATCAATCTTTGAGAAGTAACTTGCCCCTTGAAGCTGATCGAATAAATCGTCGATCCTGGGCAATGGATATCTGTTCTTGATCGTGACTTTATTAAGCTCGCGATAGTCGATGCACAGACGCATCGACCCATCCTTCTTCTTGACAAACAGGATTGGCGCTCCCCAAGGAGATGAACTAGGTCGAATGAAACCTTTAGCCAGTAATTCATCTAGCTGCGTCCGCAACTCCTTCATTTCTGTGGGTGCCAATCTATATGGAGCTCTAGCAACTGGTGCAGCTCCGGGGATGATATCGATCCTGAACTCCACTTGTCTATCTGGTGGTAAACCAGGTAGATCTTCAGGAAACACTTCTGGGTACTCCGAGATGACCGGGATGTCTTCTAACTTTGGTTTAGGCTCATCAATAATCACCTGTGCCATGTAGATGACACACCCCTTCTTAAAACACTTTGAAGCCTTGAGCATAGTCACGTGCTCAGGCAGTCCGTACTGGGTATCTCCCCGAATGGTAAGTGATTCACCAGACGGAGTCTTTATTACTACTTGCTTCTGGTTACAGACGATTTGGGCCTGGTTATGAGATAACCAGTCCATACCCAGAACTATGTCAAAACCAGCTAACTTAAACGGAAGTAGAGACAGAGGAAAAGAATGGTTCTTAATGGATATAACACATCCATCTAACACATTAGAGACGGTTTCTATGGTACCATCTGCTAATTCTACCTCATAGTTCACTTTTAGGGTTTTGACAGGTAATTTCAACAATTCACAAAATTTATGATCTACGAAGGACTTATCTGCGCCTGAATCAAAAAGTACTCTTGCAAAGACATCATTTACAAGGAAAGTACCTGTTATGACGTTATCATCCTGCACAGCCTCCTTCGCATCCATCCTGAAGACTCTGGCATTAGTCTTCTTAGCCTCCTCAGGCTTCTTGTTATACTTAGGGCAGTTAGTCTTTATGTGGCCCTTTTCGTTGCAACGGTAGCACGTTGCATCTTTCATCTTCTTGCAATCCAAGGTTTTGTGTTCCTTGGACTTGCACAAACCACAAGCAAAAGACCTGGACTCGTTATTCGAGTTTGATTCGAATCTGCACTTTCCAAAGTGCTGTTTCTTGCAAGTTTTGCATGTGGGCTTCTCCCCATAACGATGCCCATCTTTCTTCGAATCCGATCCCTTCTTGTGATCACCGCTCCCACGGTGCTTCTTGCTCAACTTACGCGAACCATCATCTTCATGCTTCCTCTTCTCGGCCGCCTTATTCCTCTGCGATCTCTGCCGGACCGCATCAAGAGTGAGGGATAAGGAAAGGTCAGTTACAGATCTGAAGGTAACTGGCCGAGAAGCTTTTACACTAGCCTTGATCTCGGGTTCCAAACCACCAATAAAACGAGCAATCCTTTTAGGCTCCGGGGTTACCAGGTAAGGTACCAACCGGGATAGTGTATTGAAGCTTGTCAGATAAGCTTGACAGTCGAGGTTCTTCATCACTAGTGATAGAAAGTCATATTCTATCTTTTCCACTTCATGTTGAGGGCAGAAATTATCTTTGATCAGGGCAATGAATTGATCCCACGTCATACTATACAACGGGATCTTTCCGGAGGCCTCCATTAGAGATCTCCACCATGCCAACGCCTCACCTTTGAAGGACTGTGAGACAAATTTAACCACATCACCTTCAGCACATCCGCTGATGTCCACGACCGTGTCCATCTCATCGAGCCACGTCATACAGTCGACGGCTCCTTTCTCCCCCGTAAAATCCCTGGGTTTACAAGACACAAAGTACTTATATGTGCAACCCTTGTTACGGGGTCCTTGATGCAGTACCAATTGCTGAGATGGATTACTTTGGTGGTTGGTGGACTGGCGATCATCATCGTTTTTCTTTGGTCCATCCTTTTTGGGAGGAGGCTTGTTATGAGCCTCAGAATGTGTCCTTGGCTTTGACTGTGACACAGAGTGGGTCCTACTCCGAGTACCACTGTATTCGTCATATTGTCTATCCAAAGCTTGTGTGATAGCTCCGTCTATGATTGCTTTTAGTTCAGCACCCGTTAATGTAATCTGGGCGTTCTCATTTGGCTCCACAGGATGGCTATTGCCTTCATTGGAGTCAGCCATTTGTATTGTACTGTTGCAGAAAACAAGGTCAATATTTTAATTGGGATTTTATTTTAGAATTACCCCTTAGGGTAATTCGTTAACCATGGTAAACAGAGACCATATTTGGTTAACTTATTAATCGTATTAATTTAGGATTTCAATTAAAATTTATCCTAAACATAAAACAATAACAATATATATTAGCACATAAGGCTTTGTCACATGGACTATTTTATAAACCATGATTTCAGAGAATCAAGACTTTTAAGATTTGAACCTAGTTCATTACCTTTATTAGACAGTGAGTCATAGCTACCACTGTCTTTTGGCTCATGTAGAAATGAGCAAGGCCCGTAGGCACTATATTACCACGTATGGTTAAATATGATCATCTTAATTGATGATGTAAATCCAGGATTCAGAGATCATTAAACTGGATTAGGAATCTTCTAAAGAATCCTTATTCATTCAAGAATGACATGTGATTTTTAACGAATCACTTCTGCCAGGAGTGTTAACATGTTTTAAGATGTTAACAGGGATTTGAATCTTTTAAACCGGTCTTACCATTTTGGCCCGGTCTTATATTTGACACTAGGCTAGGTTTCACACTTAAAGATTCTTAATTAAATAATTACTTAGGCAGGTTAAAAGGAATGATTTTAATTTATTTATTTCATTTATAAGTTATTTATGCACAAATGGCAAATATGAAATTTATAAAATAACACTCCATTAATTTATCACTATATTACATATCGCCCTAAACGGGTCTTTTACACATGAAATTTGCCCACGCAGGAGCTAAAACATAATAACATGCCCACACAGGGGTCTTACAGAAGACATGCCCACGTAGGGGTCTTACAGAAAGACGCAAGTCCTTGTAGGGACTAACACACCAACAATTGTCCACGTAGGGACTAAACATACAACATACCCTCGTAGGGGTTTATGGAAAGATAGACCCACGTAGGGGTTAATACACACAACAACAAACAAACATACCCACGTAGGGGCTTAACAACAAGATATGCCCACGCAGGAGCTTACACATCAGCGATGGAAGAATTCAACGATCCTTCTTGTTCTTCCCCTTGATCAGACCCATCAGTCCTTGGAAGAATGTTTGCCTTTCCCTTCGTTCTTCATGTGCTTCCCGTTCCACCTGCTCCAACCTCTGCAAAATTTCCTCCCTATTTGGAGAAAATCGTGGTGGCTGCGACTGCGTCCTTATGATGGGCCTAGGTGGTATCGAGTATCCCTGTGTTGGGTAACTCACCCCCCAAGGATCCCCATAAGGTCCTTGCGTGCCATAGTTCGCTGCTACCGAGTACGGATCAGCCTCTCCGTAACCATAGTTATGATGCGTTGGGGGTTCAAACGGGTTGTAGCCCATACCACCCGGGTATGCTGGTATCGGGTTTTCAAAACCCATTGGAGGCGGCTGCAGTACGGCAGGGTTAGAGGGTCCACCCATTTGCGGGTCCTCATAGTGCGGTGGGTAGTGACTAGCACTAGACTGTCGTGGGGAATCGAAAGTGAAGCCCCCCGGTCGCACAGATATGCGGGCACCGGTCCTTCTACGCCTTGGCGGTTGAGGAGGTGCCGGTTGAACTGGTGGCGGTGGAGGTGGTGGCGTAACAGCCACAAAGCGATGATCCTCTGAAGAATCTTTATGATGCGGCTGTGGTTGTGGCTCCTGGTGCTGCTGAGAATGCTGCTGCTGATGCTGCCCATGTGACGACGAGTGGTGTGATGGTGTGTAATACCACTGATGCTGATCAAATAGGGCCTGGAAGCTATCTGGACCACCATAGGGTGATCCGTGGAAAGACGAACCATCGGAGATCTCAATCGGGTGGTTCGGAGTGCCGCTCGCAGGCATGACGGGGTCCGTATCCTCGTCCATGTCGTCGGCTTGATCACCGGAGAAGTGATCGTCTGGCCCTAGTGGGTTGAAACCCACGGGTTCTTGCAAGTAATCGGCCGGATTAAACTGGCCTCTAAAGATAGGTGTGGGGTCCCCATAGGAATGATGGGACAAAGACCTTTGTAGTGGTATATATGAAGGCTGTGGGTTGTGAGGTTCATATGGGTTAAGTGCGGGCGGTGTCGAGCTATGCGAAACCGACCGTCTGGCCGGTTCGACCTGGTTGCGCCTGTTTCGGCGTGGGTTCTCGCTCTCCGTAGCAGTCGGAGCCCGTGTATTGGATGGTCCTGCCTCATGGTCGTTGGGGGCGGCTGTCGGCCCCTTTCCGCGTCCTCTTGTTCGGAAGAATCTTGGCGGCATTATCGATATTCCTGTCAGTGAAGTATGAGATAACAATACAAAGATATATGCAAATTTAAATGAAGGACAACAAAATTTAAAAATGGAATTTGTCCTATGTTATAAGTCTAGACTCGAAGGTTGAGATTTGTGCATATTGTGTAACTGAGATTAAACACAAAAGACTAGTGTTTAATTCACTCAGAGTTGGCTCTGATACCAACCTGTCACACCCCGATTTCCACGTGTCACCGGTGGGCCCGGTGGGGGGAGTATCGTGACGTGGTTGGCAACGTAATAGTCAAACAACACAATATAATAATGCACAGCGGAAGCAAATTTAAAACAAGATACAACCGAATTTATTTATTGTGAACAAAGTCACAATTATCCGGTGTTTATCCACAGTAGGATCGAATTAAAAACATTGTTTATGGTTCAACAGACTTCGGCATCTCTAAGTTTGCGAGACTTCTAATGATGCTTAGGAGAATCCCAGCCTATTTCGCCTAGTACCTGCATTTAATCTTTTTGGGAAAATACGTCAGTTTACACTGGTAAATACATTCAACTGACTCATTTTATAAAATGATTGAAAATTGGTTTGGATGCACATGGCATAAACATTTTTATTAACTTGGGAGAATTATTTAATATTATAATCTTGTGAACGATTTACATGTTACTTATGCGTTCAGTAGCCCGGAACGTATCCGGGTTAAAGATCAATAGACACACCACTTTAAGTGAGTTATACACGGGAGTACGCCTACACCCCGTGCTCAGGTCGTGGCTATCTCGTAAGATAATGCCGAGGATATCCGGGACATGGTCATTAACCCCCCAAAGGCTGTAAAGTAAACATATCTGTTTAAAACGAGCCGATCAAATTATTCAATTAACCACTAAGCGTGGAAGATTTGATGCTCGATCAAGCGGTACGCTATGTACCGTAACCCAAGCCCGTATAGGGAAAATAAGTTAAAAGTATTTACCTGATGCAAAGTATAGTCACAATAGTCAAATAGCAAGTAGCTTTTACTGTTTCTCCTAATCTGGAACGAAGGTTAAATATAACCTATTAGAATCCTAGCGGGTCTTTAATTATGCTTAAGCTTAGACCGGCTAGTTTCGGAGATACGGTTCGTACGCACGATTAAGCGAAGACCGGATAGAATGTGATTCAGACCCGACAAGTTTGAAGACTTGTTTAATATGGGTTTATTATTCACATTCTGGATTTTGAGATTAAACCGATAAGGTTTGACCCGTTTCGGCTAATTTATGTAAACTTGTTACATAAACCGAGCCGAACGCGTAAGATGCGTAACGGGTATCCGTAAGAGCCATATACAGGTTTCCTAAGTTAATATGCTTCAAATATGTTGTAACATCAGTAGGATGTCTTTCGTTATGCCCCGAACTAATTTAAACACAAACTATGCCCCGTAGGGGTAGTTTGGTCATTTTAAAGTTTGTAAAAGAGTTTAATTGTTTAACTGAGTTACAGGTCTGATGTAAACAGGAAACATACTCATTTTGATGGGTTATAACAGTAGGCTAAGGCATATATGTGAAATTTATCATATTTAACCAAACTATGCCCCGTAGGGGTATTTTGGTAATTTCACATAAGCCGAAAAGCTCAAAAACGAAGTCTGAGTTTATTAACCTTTGCTCACTGTTAAAATATTATAATTTTCCTCATATATCAGTAGGTATCAACCCGGGTATGTCTAATATGATATTAAGACATACTATGCGTTAAAAACGCTAATTATGGCGATTAAAGGCCATTTCCGGGTTCTATACTTAAATCTGATATTTTTATATTTCCAGAAGGCTTAAAATAATTCATTAATCATATGTGATCAGTAGCAAAAGGTTTGGAGTCGTTTAGATAAGTGAAACTCATTTTATGGCCCGTTAGGGCAAAACCGACAATTACCGGATTAAGCCTACGACTACTAGTTATGCTCAGCCTAAAATTAATTAAAAATCTTTATAAATCCCAAAATAATATATAACATCAGTGGGTAAAAGATTTGATATCAAAAAGTATGTTTAACTAGGCTATACGCTAATTACGCCATTTTATTAACATAAAGCTTTAATTTAGCGACAATGAGCATAACTATTAATCTACAAGTCAAACTGATGTCAAACTTTGCATACAAGTCTAAATATCAGTAACTAAGGATTCTACACTTTTACATTTTCATAAATCATGATTTAAGGTAATAAGGGCATAACGGTCCAAGTATGAGCATTTAACGGAAACTTGCATATAAATTGGATAACTAGTGAACCAAGGTGTATGATCACAGAGGGTTGTTCTAACATGTATCCTAATCCAATTTAAGCTCTGTGGCATTTCTAAAATATGCCCAAACGGGTCAGAACTGAAAGTCAACCGAAAAGTCAAACTATGTGACTTTCGGTTCCGAACCGGGTCTAAACAGGAAATAGTCGGGTTGAACATGTTGGGACATGTTCTTATACTTATTTCTAAGTTATAAAAATGTTCAAACAGGTTACAAATGTTCTAGATAGCTAATTATGCATAAATGCCATTTTAAGCAATATGTTGACTTTTTAAGTAAAGCTTTGACCCGACATTTGACCTGTTTAGGATGGTGATCAGGGGAAACCCTTTTGGGGTTTTATTACCCACATAAATACCATTCTAAAACTACTTTTAATTCGAGATAAGACTGAGTCATTAGTGACTAATCTCGAAGTCAAACCGTAATTACGACGGTTTGACTTATAGTTAATTAACTAAGCTAAACACAACCAAATAAGAACTAGAAGACTTACAATAGTCCAATGCACGAATTATGATCAGAAGGGAGAGTTCCTTAGCTCCAGGAATGCTCCAATGATCAGTTGCAAGTGTGGGAATGAATGTTGCAACATGTGGTGCTTTATATAGTGAAGAACTCACCATGATTGGTTGACAACTAATACTAGGACTAACCACAACCATCCAACACTTGTCCCTAATGTTCTAGCACAGTTAGGGGTCTTTAAATAATGTTAAAAACCGGTTTAGTGGGTCAGAAACGCGCACAACAGGCAACAGCCCGTTTTTCTGGAACTGGGCACCCCCTGCGCATCGTAGGGACATTAGGCCTACGATGCGTATGGCCTCTTCAGGGGCTGTTTGCTTGTTTCTTCATTTATTCGAAAAGGCAGCCCACTTGCACGACTTTGTGGCCTCATTTTACATCTAGGGACCTTCACAAAGTACTTAATACTGTATGATACCCCACCACATTGGTTTGTTTGCTTTGGATCCAAAAACAAGACCCGAAAACAAAGGTTTATCGTTGCTTTTCTTCGTGAGATCTTATCATGCTTTTTGTAAGTCCATTATTGTGAACCCAATTCTGAATTGTGGCATGAAAGATGTGTAGTAATATTATATCGGGTCTTGGGATTTATAATTGAGGTCGTTCAGAGGTAACAATTTAACATGACGCCACTTTAAATCCTACCGACTTATCTTTATTAATTTCGGGTTTACCACGCGTTTTGTCTTCCATGACACGTGTCGTTTTATTATTGAACTCGAAATTTTCGAGGTGTTACACAAAAGACCCCAGTTGAAGAGTAGTTACAAATTGTTGGAAGGGCAAGCTGTTGACATATACACAAAAAGTATTTTTTGTGACGTTCAAGCTGAGCTTATTGGAGTTGCAGATTGCATAAATCAACGTTACGAAGATCAGTCTGATGAGTTTGTTAAGTTTTACATAAATGACTTCCAACAGCCTTGTACATCCTTATTTGAGGTAAATAATGGCGTTTTGGTTTTTATGGCGTTTTCTGTTAATGGCGTTTTATCATATGCAATGTGTTTTTTTTTTTACTTTTTAGACAAACATTCTATGCATGACGTTATAGAGATATTGTTTTTGGCGTTTTTCAGGTAATGTTCCGTAAGTCTGATTGCACATGCAGTTGCTCATGCAGGCGTTTTGAACAGTTTGGTTTGCTATGTAGACATATATTCTATGTTTTGAGAATTATGGACATTAGGGAACTTCCAAAACAATACATTCTGAATAGATGGCACAAAGAGGCTTCCCCAAACTACTCTCCTGAATACTCAATTAGTCGTGAATATATGACTGAGCTTGATCCTGATGTGCAAAGTATGATGCGAGATATTATTTTTTCAACCGAATATACTTTGAATATGTGACAACCCTCATAAACCAGGTATCCGTACAATTAATTAATTATGATTAAGTGCTTAATAACTGTGCTGGATTACTTAACTGCTTTCTGATTACTGCATCATACTAACATGTGCATCACATATTACATAATGTCACATCATTATCACATACAAACTATATTGACATACATGATGCACAAAGCACAGTTAGCACAGTTAACGGATAGAACGGGAATATGCTGACAGGGTTCAGTACATAGACAGGCAGTGTTTTGAAGCCAAGTATGGGCCAGGGACAAGGTACTACACTAGTATGGTGTGTAGGGAAGTAAGGACCATAAAACTGCGTCACTAGGTGACAGTTTAAGTGCCGGGAAGTGCCTAAAACCCACTTATAATGCAGAATTCTGCATTTTTCAGCAAAATTCAGCTTTTTAACATGCTAGTATTATGCAGAAAATTGACAAAATGGTCCTGAATGCTTTCCAAAGTGTCGGGAATTAAAAGTGTCACAAAATGTAACATAAAGATCATTAAACGGAATAGCTTGACACTTTAACGAACCGGTATCTAACCGAACAACCGGACATTACCCGGAACACCAAAATATTGCTAGAAGCATTGTTTTATTATTTCTTGGCTAGTTATGGTTCCCGAACACCCTAACCTACTATATAATGTTCCATACACATAAAACACTAGACTTTACACTTAACACCCTAACTAACTAGTTATTTACCCTCAAACTTACAATTACACCCCCCCTCATCATTTACGGCCCAAGGGAGGACCCACCACCATACCCCAGTAGATTTTATTTCTTATTTTATTTGGATCCTTGCTTGATATCTTGGACAAAATATTAGAAGGTGATCATTATAAGTATGGCCTAGGATATCACAAGATCATTTCATTTCATTCCACACTTCACCACTCCATCTTTCTCACTCTCTTATCTCCCTCTCGGCCCTAAGGAGTGCCGCCACCACCACCACCATACAACCACCATCCATTCATTCCATACACTCTCAAGGTTGTTAGAAGGTGATTCATGAAGCTTGAAGCTTGTAGAACTTGAAGAACCTCCATTGCTTGCTTTCATCCACCATTTTCATCATCTTTTATTCAAGTGTTCTTCCCTAGCTTAGAGCTAGTTGTAAGCTTCTTGTTACTAATTTTTACTTCTCATTTTGATTTGTTAAAAGATATGATGTTATAAATCACAAGAACACTAAAAGATTTAAACAAGAATCATAAACATAAGCTTACATATGATGAAATCTTGTTGAAATAATGTTGTTTAAGTATATGTATGATAGTTGTTGATGTTTACTTGAAATTATGATGTTGATCATCATAAGGAGCTTGCTAGATTGTGATTAAACACATGATCTAGCAAGTTAGAGGAAGATTATGGGCTAACACAAGAAGATCATCCTCGTGCATGAACATGAACTTGAAAATAAGATGATTTCTTGAAAAATAATAAATAAAGTGAGCTAGTAATCTTATGAATCTAAGATTCACGAATGATTTTCCAAGAAAACCAAGTCCAAAATATGATTTTTAGTAGAACTTGATTCTTACTTAAATGTACACTATTTTTGGTGATGAAATAAGTGTAAGAGCACTTTATTTACAAGAAGAGTTCACAAGAATAATTTTTAGAAGGATCATCTAATAAGTTGTAAACACCTAGTTTCTTGAATAATGAGATTTATAAAGTAATAAACGCACTTTAAGGGGTAACTAAACCCGCTAAACACTTTACCAAGTTACTACGAGTTTTTGTGAAAGTTCAAGTTCATGATGTTATGAAAATTGTATAGTTTTTGCACTTAAGAAGTGTGAGTTGTTTAAGGATTAATTACTGATTGTTGTGATGATTTTTGAAAAGAAAATGATATGCTACAATAGCATGGAAACCTCCGTTTTTAGGGGAAACTATGGCAAAATTTTATAAAAATATAAACACTTAGAAGAAAATATTTTCTAACAAGTATTTACAAGTATATTTTGATCATAAGTTTTCGATATAAACTTTGCCATAATTTTTGTAACAAAAATACAAATATTAGAGGTTGGTTTTTATAAATAAAAATGGGTAAACATATATATTTAGAATATATATATATATATACATATTAAGACACTTGTGTGATTATTTGTTTACTCGGTGAAATAATTATATTATTTTAGGGTAAAATAATATAACTTAACAAGTACCGTGAAATTTACCATCCAAAACAATACCGTTACATATGTATTTTTGGTAAATACTATTTTGGATATAAGAAATAAAAATATGATTTTTGTAAATATTACAAAGTTGTATCATATCTTTGACAAGGTGAAAATATATTATTTTGGAAGTAAAAATATATTTTCCTAGTATAATTAGAAGATATATGATTTTTTTTGGAAAAAAATATATATTTTCTGGACAATACATTATTTTTGGACAAAATAAGTTTAAATATATTTTCTAAAGTGAGACTTGGAAATATATTATTTCGGAAATTACAAATACAATAATACGAAAATACATGTATAAAATACCCCATCCTTGGGAAGGAAATACGAAAGTAAATACTTGAGAAGTATTGTTACAGAAATATTGCTTAAACAATTATTCCAAAACCAAATATAATTTAAGTTGAAATATTAATTATTTTGACAAATAATTATATAACTTGGATTAACATAATAGAAACGTAACTCAAAAACATTAATGCTAAGCAAAGGCACGACCCGTTCGTCTAATAGACGTTAGTACACTGTAGGTAGTCGTGGTTGCTGACAGAGTTTGAGTTACGAGCTGAGGACACAATACAGTGAGTTCATGTCCCCCTTTTCTTTTAACAGTTTTCAGTTTTATACTTCGGGGGTGAAATACATGTTACGATTATTACAAACGTTTTATACATGGTATGGTTAGCTAAGGAGGGTTACTACTAGATCATGTGAAGGGTGGGTACAACACTTAAGGCCATTAATCCTCGTCGTAAGACTGAGGGACATGAGTGATAGATCTATTTGGGTGTAGCGAGCCCACACCCATGGGGACCAGGGTGGACCATAGTGGTGACTATGTCTTCCAGTCGGAAGCCCGGTACAAATTTGCTAGGTTTGAGTTTTCCTGCACCATTTCACACATACCATTGGCTTTGCAACCCATTGGTTATCTCTTTTTCCTTATTGCTACATACCAGGGATATACATATATACAAGACATACTTTAAAGGTTTATTCATACACTCACACATGAACTCGCTCAACTTTTGTTGATTTTTCAAATTATATGTATTTCAGGGAACTAGTGGATCTGGCAAGGGTATGCAAGTGTTTTCAAGTTGCGTTTAAATAAAAGATGTTATCCATGGTTGTTGAGTTTAAGGGTGTATCCTATTCCTGGACGGGATACATGTTTCCAAACTCAAGTTTTATTTAAAGTCTTTTGTGGAGTCTTCATGAACTCAGTTGAACATGTCATGATTTGTAACTTAATTTGGTGTTGATGTTTTCAAGACAAGTATGTTATGGTATTTTCTAAACTTAATTAATGGATGAATATCTTTTGGTTTTATCATATAGCATTGTTATGATTGAATGCTATGGTATTAAGAAGTCACACAATAACCACGCTTCCGCAAAAGTCAGGGTGTAACAACTTGGTATCAGAGCTTCGATCGTAGCAAACTAGGATTCTTCTTGAGTCTAGACTACGATCATTAGGGCTCTCACGAAAACGTTTTCACTGCATACACAAAATGTCCAGATCCTGGAAACAAACATTTTTACAAATAAAAGACACAAAATACATTTTAAAGAATTTGTTTATAATTCAGTCTGAGAGGCTGGGGAGTTAGTCTGAGAGACTAGCTGGGTAAATTCAGTCTGAGAGACTGGGTAGTTCAGTTTGAGAGACTAGGTAGTCTGAGAGACTAGTTGGGGCAGTCTGAGAGACTGGGAGGTTTAGCCTGAGAGGCTGGGTAGTTCAGTTTGGGAAACTGGGAGGTTTAGCCTGAGAGGTTGGGTAGTTTAGTTTGGGAAACTGGGAGATTTAGTCTGAGAGACTAAGTAGTTCAGTCTGAGAGGCTGGGTGGGATAGTCTTGGGAAGACTAGGATTGCATACATGCTTACCTTGTTATTACTTACATGTTTAATTAATGATTGTTGATGTATGTGCATACTTGTGATTGTTTTGCTACAGACACCATGTCTTCTTCTGATAGCAGAGTATCAGATACCATAGACCATATGGCTATAGTTTCAGATGACGAGATGGCCACAGATCCAGAGATGCTTTCAGATGATACTGACAATTTTCAACCTTTCGCCTTGCCGGATTTTGACGATGACATACCCTTAGCTGATGGTCTTCCGGGCAAGGATCTACCTCTCGTTCAGATCCCTGCTCCTCTTCCCCTTGCTGCAGTTCCTCTTGAGGATCTGCCTCTTGACGCTGTGTCTGATGACGACATCGATCTTTTTATTGAGGGTCCCCCTGAGGATGCCCAGGATGGTGGGGCTCCAGTCAATGATGCCGTTGTCGTTCCACCTATCGAGATTCCAGTTGATGATGATGTTGTTATTCCACTTGTTGAGATTCCAGTAGCTTATGACATTGTTGTTCCACAGGATGAGATTCTTGTTGTTGAGGCTCCTTCCGACCATTCAGGTCCTGATTATTTCGAGTCAGTGTCTTCCAGTACCTTACACGCATTGGGATTACAGCGGTATCCCACCGATTCTGATTCGGACACAGCTATGTCCGCCGCACCTGTTGGTCCACACGACGATGATCATGATTTTGATTTTGATGATGAGATGGATCCTGTCTTTCCACACGATTTCGACCCTGATCATGAGATTGAGTTTGTCCCTGATGAGCAGCCTTTTGAGGCACCTGTTGATCCTGAGCAGGAGATTGATTTTATTCCTGCTGAACAGCCCATTGATGCACCTGTCATTCCTGACGAGCAGCTCCTTGATATACCCACTGATCATGAGCTTGCTCCTGCTGACCCTGAGCCTTTTATTGCACCAGAGCCCATGCCTGCTCTTGATCCCCTACCGGAGCATGATCACGTTGACATACCAGTTGTTGCACCACCACTACTTGACCCGATCCCTGTACTTGATGATCGTGCCCCTTTTGCAGCCTAAGTTGACCCCATATATGCTTTCACCCACAATGGGTGGATCGAGGACGATGATGACTTTCCACCTTTTGTTAGACCCGTTACTCCCCCTCCTGCACCTATACATGCACCCATGGACTTTGTCCCGTTTCACCCACACGTATCTGATGTTCACCGCGCAGATTTACCAGTCACATTTCTTCAGGATATCCCTCCTCCCCGTCCAGGGGAAGGTTCATCGAGTCAGCAGCCCGGTCACATACCACCTGTGTCAGCAGCCTTTCCGTTCATGCCACCATTTGCACCTGCTACACATACCGCACCTTTTGTTTCTACACCATTGGGCGAGCCACAGACTTGGTTTCCGCCCAACATGATGCCCATTTCTGATCCATACCGTCCCTTCCACATTGGATACACGAGGGATGACTTGCTTTTGTCACTACAGCTCCAACAGGATATGTTGAGTCGTCGAGTCACGGAGCTACAGAGGATTCCGCGTCCTCCACCTGGTACTGGTCCATCCTAGTTTGCTGCTCCACTATTTCCTTACCTGGATTTCGATATCCGTTTTCTTACCATGGAGCAGCAGATTAGCTGTTTGTTGCATCTCATTCATACTCTAGAGGAGGAACTAGTGCGTATGCGCCGTTTACTTTTCATTCCTCCACCTCCTCCTCCTCCACCATCAGCTTAGAGGTTTTTGGTCTTATGCAGATAGACTACTTTTGATGAGAGTGCAGCTATTGAGCCAGATTGCACAGCTTTTGAAGACCACACTTTGACTTTTGATTATTGTAGTTGTTAGACGATTTGGACAGGGGAGATGTGACCCTATAGTCCCATTTTGATGTATGATACAATTGTGAAACATGTAAAACTGTACTTGTGGTCTTGATATATAAAAGCTCAATCGCAACATTCTCATTATATACGTTGTTGGATTACTTGTTTGTGTTATGGCATGGGATGTTATGTGTTTACTTGTGTTGATGGATGTTATTACATACGCGTACTACATACTTATATGCATACGACCTGACCTATACAATCTTCTTATAGAAGATGCCTCCACGAAGAAAGACACGATTGCCCACTACTGAGGCCGAATTACAAGAAAGGATCTCCCGAGCAATAGCAGAGCACAAGGCCTCACGCGCCGAAACTAGCGGGGGTACCTCGAGGAACAACCCACCACATGGTAATGTTTAAGTCGCTTGAGACACATTACGTTACAATTGAATATTCCATGTGTGTTCGCTAATGCTCTCTGTGAATGACGTTACATGTACAGGCTGTACCTTTAAACAGTTTTTAGACTGTAAACCGCTGAATTTTGACGGCACCGGGGGTGCTGTGACTTTTGTTCGATGGACAGAGAAGACCGATTCGGTGTTAAGAATGAGCATATGCGCACCAGATCAGCAAGTCACCTACATCTCCGGTTTGTTCATAGATAGAGCGCTTTCATGGTGGAATCTCCAAGTCCAAACTCTGGGAGAGGCGGCAGCATACGCTTTGACTTGGAAAGATTTAAAGGAGCTCATGCGTAAAAAGTATTGCTCCAGGGCCGAAATTCAAAAATTGGAAACAGAGTTTTGGAACCTCAAGATGGATGGCCCCAAGATCGCGGAGTATGTGCAGAGATTTCACGATCTCTCTCACGTGGTACCATATATGGTTACTCCGGAATTCAAGCGCGTTGAGCGTTTCATTTGGGGGTTGGCACCTCAGATTATGAGTATAGTAACAACGTCAAAGCCGCCGACAATTACCGAAGCCATTGATCTCAGCGTGGCACTTACTGAAGAAGCAGTCAGATTAAACAAGTTTTCAATCTCTGATCAAAAGAAGAAGGAGACTCACGTGGAGTCATCAGATGAGAACAAGAGGAAGTTCTCAAACTTCAAAAAGGGCACCAGCAGTGTCAACAAGAAGAGAGAGTCGTACTTACCGGCTGAAGCCAAGCCTGGGATTGAAAACAAAGGAAAGGGTTACATGGGCGCTCTGCCCAAATGTGAGGTATGCCAGTACCATCATTCTGGCCAGTGCAGATTCAGGAAGTGTGAGTCTTGTGGGAAGGTTGGCCACTCAAAGGAAACATGTTGGGTTGATACTAGGCGTGGTAACAATGGTCAGAGAGGTTATGGCAACAACAACCATGGTGGGAATGGATACGGAAACCGCCCTCAAGGAGGGAATGGCGGTAACGAAAATCGTAGAAATTTTGTGAATCAAGCTGGGAGTGGGAACCGCAACCAAAACAACGCTCAAGGTGGAAATGGGAATGGTAATGGTCGAGGACCAGGTTATTTCAATTGTGGAGACGTAGGGCATTTCAAGAGAGAGTGCCCAAGGCTGAATCAAGCACATGGAAGAGTCTTTAACATCGGTACGAGGGAAGCTCGCCAAGATCCAAATGTAGTTACTGGTATGTTCCCTATCAATCAACGCTTTGCATCTGTACTATTTGATACTGGCACCGATTATAGTTTTGTATCGCTAGAATATAAGAAAATACTTGGGTTGGTAGCCAGTAAGTTAGACATTCCATATTCGATAGAACTAGCTAATGGGAAGCTAGTAGAAGCAAATGTAGTTATTAGGGGTTGCGTAATAGAGATTGGGGAGCACGATTTCACACTGGACCTGCTACCAGTCGAGTTGGGAAGCTTCGACGTGGTAGTGGGGATGGATTGGTTGTCAAGCAACCGAGCAGAGATTGTATGTCACGAGAAGATCATTCGCATTCCGATGTCGAATGGAGAAACAATTGTGGTACGTGGAGAGAAGCGCGATACACCTCTAAGGACATTAACTGTTTGAAAGCTCGAAAGTGTTTGCAGAAGGGATGTGTTGCCTTCTTGGTGCACATTGTGGACAAAGAAGCCGCTGAGCCGAAGTTTGAAGATATACCAGTTGTTAAGGAATATCCTGAAGTCTTCCCCGAAGACTTGCCAGGATTGCCGCCATAGCGACAAGTCGAGTTCCACATTGACTTAGTTCCAGGCGTTGCGCCTGTGGCTAAAGAACCTTATCGACTTGTGCCCTCCGAGATGCAAGAGATGTCAACGCAACTTCAGGAGCTATTGGATAAGGGATTTATCAGACCAAGCTTCTCGTCTTGGGGAGCTCCAGTTTTGTTTGTCAAGAAGAAGGACGGTAGTTTCCGTATGTGCATCGACTACCGTGTAACACCCCGGCCGGAGGCGGAAAAGCCAAAGGTGTCACGAAACTTGATAGAATGCATTTGAGCACATGGAGATTTAATTAAGTTGAAATATGATTAAGATTCAATTATGTAGATTGCATTCAAATCTGAAAGAAATACAAGTACAAAAGCAAATTACAAAATAACAAATTGTTTAACAAGCATAATTGATTCGGATTAAATTTAAGGCAATAAGTCTTGATCCATCCTATGTGAGACATTCTTGCAATTTATGGCATCACACATTGTCACCTGAAACATATGTTAGGAGTAAAAGGATCAACAAAGGTTGAGTGAATTCATAGGTTTTGTTCTGCAAAAATTGTCAATGTGATATAGATATAGTTTCAACAAAAGTGGTTGTCGATATGTCTTTATAGCAAAAGAGTAATACATGTAGTTACTTAGTGGTACATTCAAACTTATGACAATACTCGGAAATATCATCCATCCTTCCTTGTATGTATGTATGTATGTATGTATGTATGTATGTATGTATGTATGTGGCTCCAACAAAACAACAAAATTGCAAAGTTGGAAGTTTGGATGGGGTGTCAATCCTATAGCGCTATAATACAACCGATGGGCTTATGCAAGTTGATGAACGTAAACTTCTTAAAGCAAACAACAAAGTATTAAGCAAATGCAAAAACAATCGGGGAAAACCACAAAATAGCAAATAGTTTGTATCACATTGTAACATATGTATCATCCCAAAAATAATGTAAAAAGGGACTATGAACTCACCTTGATCTCGGGTAAATCCAAACAAGTATGTAAAGTGTGAGAGTTCTTGGAATTAAGATTCCACGTCACTCTAATTGATTGAACATGCAACAATATGGAATATGTATCAACAATAATGTTTAATTGGATAATTGGAAATCCTAAATCTATAGGATTTGGTAGTGTTTTGTAATTATGTGGTTTGGATAACCTAACAAGAGAACTCGGAAAATGAATAAGGAATTATATATGAACAATATTTCTTTGACATAAATAATTAAATTATATACGTACATAATTGAGTTACTACAAACATTTTAAAATAATGAATCAATTATATTCGATTTGTATAATATGTTTAACATAAATAATTATACCAAAATATTTCATAAGTGATATAATTAATTTATAACTTATAATTGAATTTAGAAGTACAAAAATATATAATTATTTGGTAAATGATATTTATATAGTTTAAAGAATAAATATGATAATTATATGATTAATTATCAAAATAATTAATTTAAATCAGAATAATTAAAAATAACATTTTTAATTATTGAACTTTAATATTACTGATTTAAGATAATTATTACAGTTTTGAAATCATTTTAAATAAATAGAATGAATTAAAATGATTATAATAACAATAAATAAGTTTGCATAAGTTTAATTATCTAAATAATTAAATGTAATAAAATTTGAGATTCTAAATTTATATAAACTCAGAATAATGTATCTTTTGTCATAAAAATAGTTTTGGATAAAATTTATATAGTTATATAATTTAATTATATAAAATGAAACTAAACTTTTAAAGTGTAAACACTGTTTTTAATTTCAGAAATATCAAAATTATATGAAATATTACCAACAATAATATTTTTATAAAGCCCAACATATAAAATAATTACTATAAAAATTTCGATAATTAATTCATTAATTTCGATTTATTATAATTTTTGAAAGGTTAATACTGTTTTTAATATATAAAAATTATTTTAATAAATATTTTGACTTATATTATATTTTTAATATAAGTATCAGTGGATAAAGTATATCTAATAAAATTTTCGGACTTAAACTGGTTAGTCTCTAATTAATATGAATTAATTAAAAATATGTTAAATAGAGGGAATAAATAAAAAAATAATAGAAAATGAACACTGTTCATCTTCTTCCCCAATTCGGTCAACAAAAGTCAACAGGTCCGATTACTCGATCAAATCTACGGTATATTCAAATTAAACTTGCAGAAACATTAGATAAATGTAGATATACCGATTGGACGAGTAAAACAGCTCCGGTAAAGGTCGGAAGTGCGTGTCGAGTGATTCCGGCAACTAGTTTCCGGCGACAACTTGCAGACGTGAACAGAGAATGTTTTCGAAGTTTTTTTGCAATGTAAAAGATGTAGAATGATCGTGGGGATTGAAGGGACTTTAATAATACCTCAATTCAACACAAAATCGACAGAAATCAGTGGGTTTGTTCCACTTTAAATTTTTTTTATAAAAAGTTCGAATTATAGCCGAATGGGCAATAAAGTGTGTCGAATTAATGCGAAAATGAGTTGGTAATGATGTTGGGAACATGTGGGGATTGATTTCGGATCACTCAAACAAGTCCAAGTGGAACAGATCGAATTTTCGGTGGATTTGTTTGAAAACCCGTAACTTACAGATCTGAGTTATATAAATCAGTTCGGTTTTAAGTCAATATATATATTAAACAACTTAATACAATTCACAACGAAGCTGGTAGTCCAGCCGGTTATGCGCGTGTTTGGTTTGCGTTTGGGCGCGGGTTCGAGTCCTGGGTTGAGGCCGGTTCTTATAAGGTTTTTCTTAAAACCTTTTTATTTAAAAGAATTAGAATTTACACTTAGGTCCCTGTGGTTTCAGAATTACATAATTAGTCCCTGTAACAGTCTGTTAATTAGACTAACTAGGTTAGTTTTCAAACTAGAAAACCTTATATAGAATGTAACCTGGTTAATGTTCTTAGTTAAAATTTGTTTAGAAAATGACCACAACAGTCCCTGGAGTTCAAGTTTAAGTAAATGACCAATTGGACCCTATACTTTTATTTCAAAAATAAATATTTATTTCATTTAAAATATAAGTTTCAAAAATGACAATTAGGACCCTAAACTTTTGAGTTTTCAATATTTACATTTTTAACCCGAACTTACAAGATTTCAAAAATGACGGTTTTAGTCCTCGGACTTTAAATCAACGTTTTCAAACAAGTTTCAAGGAATGAAAATTAGGTCCCTCAAATTGTAGTTTCACAAAATGTCATAATAGGCCCTTATAGTTTATGTATCATTGTTTAATAGTATAAAACTCAACAAATTTGTAATTGTTTCATGTGTTTGTGTTTGTATAAGCATGTATAAGCACAAAGCAAGTATGTTCAAATAAGTTTCATTCAAAACACGGTATTTGTTACCATGCCAGTCGGAATAAATGCGAGTGTGGAAACCAGGGTGGTTACATACCGGGATCTTAACAAGTTGACTATCAAGAATAGATATCCTTTGCCAAGGATTGATGACCTGTTCGATCAACTACAAGGTTCGAGTTGTTATTCCAAAATCGATCTTCGATCGGGTTATCACCAGTTGGGTATACAAGAAGAAAGCATACCAAAGACGGCCTTTAGGACTCGTTATGGACATTACGAGTTCCTGGTTATGCCATTTGGGTTGACGAACGCGCCAGCAGTATTCATGGATTTGATGAATAGAGTGTGTAAGCCGTATCTCGATAAGTTTGTGATCGTGTTTATTGATGACATTTTGATCTACTCGAAGACGATGGAAGAACATGAGCAACATCTAAGGGCTATCTTAGAGCTGCTTAAGAAAGAAAAGTTGTACGCAAAGTTCTTGAAGTGCGAATTTTGGCTGCGCGAGGTTCAGTTCCTTGGTCATGTAGTAAATGGAAATGGAATCCATGTGGATCCCACAAAGATCGAGGCGATCAAGAATTGGTAGACTCCAAAGACGCCAACCGAGATCCGCCAGTTCCTAGGTTTGGCAGGATATTATCGCAGATTTATCGAGGATTTCTCGAAAATCGCTCAACCTTTGACCTCCCTTACACAGAAAGACAAGAAGTATGAATGGGGAGATAAGCAAAAAGAAGCATTTCAGTTGTTAAAGAACAAGCTTTGCGATGCACCGATCTTATCCCTACCCGAAGGCACTGACGACTTCGTGGTATATTGCGACGCCTCGCGTCAAGGTTTAGGTTGCGTACTGATGCAGCGACAGAAAGTTATAGCTTATGCTTCACGCCAGTTGAAGGTACACGAGAAAAACTACACCACGCATGATTTGGAACTAGGCGCTGTGGTGTTTGCATTAAAGATCTGGCGACATTACTTGTATGGCACGCGATGCACAATCTTCACTGATCACGAGAGCTTACAGCATATATTTGATCAAAAAGAGTTGAATATGAGACAGCGCTGATGGGTTGAGTTGTTAAATGATTATGATTGTGAAATCAAGTATCACCCAGGGAAGGCGAATGTAGTCGCCGATGCCTTAAGTCGGAAAGAAAGAATCAAGCCCATAAGGGTTAGGGCTTTGGAAATGATTGTTCAAACGGACCTCTTATTGCGCATTCATGCCGCACAGAGAGAAGCTCTTAAAGAAGTGAATCTTGAGAACGAGTATCTCCGTGGGATAGAGAAACAGTTGGTGCCAAATGAGGAAGGAACGTTGTGTTTCTTGGGAGGAATTTGGGTTCCTCAATTTGGTGGTCTGAGGGACGTTATTTTTTATGAGGCTCACAAGTCACGGTACTCGATCCATCCAGGATCGGATAAAATGTACCAGGATTTAAAGAATTTCTATTGGTGGCCAAGATTAAAGGGCGATGTTGCAACGTATGTTGGCAAATGTCTGACTTGTGCCAAGGTGAAGACCGAATATCAGAAGCCTTCAGGTCTTCTACAACAACCCGAAATACCCATGTGGAAATGGGAGCAGATTTCAATGGACTTTATAACGAAATTCCCAAGAACACCCAGAGGTCACGATACGATTTGGGTAATCGTGGACCGACTGACCAAATCTGCACACTTTTTGCCAATCAAGGAGAAAGACAATACAAGCAAGCTTGCTGAGCTATACCTGAGAGAGATAGTTGCATGGCATGGAGTGCCTCTCTCGATTATCTCTGATAGAGATGGAAGATTTGTATCGAGGATTTGGAAATCCTTTAAAGAAGCCTTTGGTTCTCAGTTGAATCTGAGTACTGCATTCCATCCGCAGCCAGATGGCCAGAGCGAGCGAACGATTCAAACATTGGAGGATATGTTACGAGCTTGCGTGATGGATTTGGGTGGCAGTTGGGACACTCACTTACCCTTGGTATAATTCTCATACAACAACAGCTACCATGTGAGTATCCAAGCTTCACTGTTTGAAGCTCTTTATGGACGCAAGTGTCGATCACCGTTATGCTGGGCAAACGCGGGTGGCAGACAGCTTGTTGGTCCAGAATTGGTTCAAGAGACGACTGATAAGATTACACAGATCCGAGAGCGCATGAGGGCGGCTCGTGATCGACAAAAGAGTTATGCGGACCGAAGAAGGAAACCTCTGGAGTTTGAGGTAGGAGATATGGTTTTGTTAGAGGTTTCACCCTGGAAGGGTGTAGCACGCTTTGGGAAGCGTGGGAAGTTGAACCCGCGATACATTGGACCATTCAAAATCCTGGAGATGATTGGTCTTGTAGCTTACAAGTTGGATCTACCCGCAGAACTAAATGGCGTTCATGATACATTTCATGTATCTAACCTGAAAAAGAGTCCAACTCAAGAAACAGTTGCCATACCTGCCAATGAAACCCACATTGACGACACACTCCACTTTACTGAAGAACCTGTTGAGGTTACTGATTGGAAGGTTAACAAGACGCGACGGAGTATTGTTAAACTCGTCAAGGTTCGTTGGAACGCACGACACGGCCCAGAGTTTACTTGGGAGCGTGAGTATCGTATGAAAGAAAAATACCCACATTTATTCCCCAAGACCCCTGCAGCTTGTTGCAGAACTTAAATTTCGGGACGAAATTTTCTTAACGGGGGGAGAATGTGACAATCCTCATAAAACCAGGTATCCGTACAATTAATTAATTATGATTAAGTGCTTAATAACTGTGCTGAATTACTTAACTGCTTTCTGATTACTGCATCATACTTACATGTGCATCACATATTACATAATGTCACATCATTATCACATACAAACTATAATGACATACATGATGCACAAAGCACAGTTAGCACAGTTAATGGATAGAACGGGAATATGCTGACGGGGTTCAGTACATAGACAGGCAGTGTTTTGAAGCCCAGTATGGGCCAGGGACAAGGTACTACACTAGTATGGTGTGTAGGGAAGTAAGGACCATAAAACTGCGTCACTATGTGATAGTTTAAGTGCCGGGAAGTGCCTAAAACCCACTTATAGTGCAGAATTCTGCATTTTTCAGTAAAATTCAGCTTTTTAACATGCTAGTATTATGCAGAAAGTTGACTAAATGGTCCTGAATGCTTTCCAAAGTGTCGGGAATTAAAAGTGTCACAAAATGTAACATAAAGATCATTAAACGGAATAGCTTGACACTTTAACGAACCGGCATCTAACCGAACAACCAGACAATACCGTTACATATGTATTTTTGGTAAATACTATTTTGGATATAAGAAATAAAAATATGATTTTTGTAAATATTACAAAGTTGTATCATATCTTTGACAAGGTGAAAATATATTATTTTGGAAGTAAAAATATATTTTCCTAGTATAATTAGAAGATATATGATTTTTTGGGAAAAATATATATTTTCTGGACAATACATTATTTTTGGACAAAATAAGTTTAAATATATTTTCTAAAGTGAGACTTGGAAATATATTATTTCGGAAATTACAAATACAATAATACGAAAATACATGTATAAAATACCCCATCCTTGGGAAGGAAATACGAAAGTAAATACTTGAGAAGTATTGTTACAGAAATATTGCTTAAACAATTATTCCAAAACCAAATATAATTTAAGTTGAAATATTAATTATTTTGACAAATAATTATATAACTTGGATTAACATAATAGAAACGTAACTCAAAAACATTAATGCTAAGCAATGGCACGACCCGTTCGTCTAATAGACGTTAGTGCACTATAGGTAGTCGTGGTTGCTGACAGAGTTTGAGTTACGAGCTGAGGACGCAATACAGTGAGTTCATGTCCCCCTTTTCTTTTAATAGTTTCCAGTTTTATACTTCGGGGGTGAAATACATGTTACGATTATTACAAACGTTTTATACATGGTATGGTTAGCTAAGGAGGGTTACTACTAGATCATGTGAAGGGTGGGTACAACACTTAAGGCCATTAATCCTCGTCGTAGGACCGAGGGACATGAGTGATAGATCTATTTGGGTGTAGCGAGCCCACACCCATGGGGACCAGGGTGGCCCATAGTGGTGACTATGTCTTCCAGCCGAAAGCCCGGTACAAATTTCCTAGGTTTGAGTTTTCCTGCACCATTTCACACATACCATTGGCTTTTCAACCCATTGGTGATCTCTTTTTCCTTATTGCTACATACCAGGGACAAACATACATACAAGACATACTTTAAAGGTTTATTCATACACTCACACATGAACTCGCTCAACTTTTGTTGATTTTTCAAATTATATGTATTTCACGGAACTAGTGGATCTGGCAAGGGTATGCATGTGTTTTCAAGCTGCTTTTAAATAAAAGATGTTATCCATGGTTGTTGAGTTTAAGGGTGTATCCTATTCCTGGACGGGATGCATGTTTCCAAACTCAAGTTTTATTTAAAGTCTTTTGTGGAGTCTTCATGAACTCAGTTGAACATGTCATGATTTGTAACTTAATTTGGCATTGATATTTTCAAGACAAGTATGTTATGGTATTTTCTAAACTTAATTAATGGATGAATATCTTTTGGTTTTATCATATAGCATTGTTATGATTGAATGCTATGGTATTAAGAAGTCACACCAATAACCACGCTTCCGCAAAAGTTAGGGTGTGACAGAATAAACCACCGTTTATCTGGTAATAAAGAGGAGCTATCCTTATACAAGGATCATGTTCAATCTTATATGAAGAAGGTTCAAGATATGTAGATTGTTGCTCCTCCCGCTAGTTCTAGGGATAGATTTGCCGAGATAACCAGTCAATATAAAAACGACAAGAATTCGATAAGAGTCCCTGAAATCTAAACAGGAGATAGCAATCGACAAAAAGAAATCAAAGTCGAAACCCGGGGCCAAAGAAAGACAGTGTCAAAACTGCAAAGGCTATGGACACTACGCATCGACATGCAAACATGTCGTAATTAAAAGAAGATCGACAAGGTCTTCGAGAGCCAGTGAAGAGTAGTTTGGCGTTTTGTATTTTCATTCTTATAGAACACACACAGATGGTCTTCGAGAGCCAGTGTAGAGTAGTTTGGCGTTTTGTATATTTCAATCCTGTAGAACACAGACAGATCTCAGTTTGGCATTTTAAATCATTTTTATACTTCATTTTTTTGCATATTTTTCTTTTTTCTACCTATTTGTTCATAACATGCTACTTCGAAGTTACATAACAAACAATATAAGATCGGACAAGGAAATCAAACGCCAAAAAAAAAAACAATAACGCCACTAAATAAAACTACCATAAACTTCTAATTTTGGTCGTGCTAAACTCAATAATGTTTTGCTGAACGAGATGGATAACATTGTTAATCCTCAGTCAAGAAAGATGTGTAACAATGTTATCCATCCCGTTTAGCTAAACTCTATTGAGAACAAAAACTGAATCTCCATGAAATGGCGTTTTTGAAGTATTGTGGTTTTTGTATGTTTAGGCGTTTATATTGAGGATCTTGCTCATTACATAGAGCGAAAGTTTATTGAGAAAATAGTGTATATCAAAGAAACATGGATTGGAATCTTTGATATTTTGGTTTTTTTTGGCGTTTATAAGATGAATGGTATAGAGGAAAATATAGGTTTTTGAGGTTTTGGTGTGGATTTTAGTAGTTCTGAGATTTTGTTTATATAGGAAGTTTTTGGCGCGTATTTTAGGCGCGATTTTTATTACAGTAAATGCTAGTAATTAAGTTCCGTCGTTTCAGTACTGTTTGTTCAGCTTTATCGATTAAAAACAAAGTTTGGCGTTTTATATCTATGGCGTTATATTATAATGAAGTGTGCTATGTGTGTTAAGGCAGGATTTTAATAGCGTGAGTTTGGTGTTTTATGTTAAGTCAAAAGACCCTTTTACCCTTAATGAAGCGCGCCAAATTAATAAAAGTGATTTTATTTACGAAAATGCCATCGCGTCATCTAGTCCATAGATTGTTTTGATCTGACGATCCATAAGCGTTCTCTCCGTTCTCACGCTTTTGGGCGTTTTCTCTAAATCCTGACCCTATATATATATATAGGGTGGGGTTATAGAGTGAACACTAGTGTATTTGCCAACTGAGTGAACAAATCCTGGCCATTGATATACACACGTGTATGGCCAAGATCTCATCATCAATCGTAAAATACACTAGTGTATTTCAACATCAAATCCTGGCCATTGATCTACACACGTGTATGGCCATGATTAGTTCCATTAGTTCTCAAGCTACACTAGTGTTCACTCTTGAACCTAATCCTATATATATATATATATATATATATATATAGAGGTAGAGGATCCTGTACAAAGTTCAACTTTTGTGAGAAGTGTGAGAAATAATTTGGGAATGACAAGTGTCATTTATCTTAATTAATTCAAAAGGGTGTATTAGTAATTTTCCATTCTTATCAATTAATTGATTCCAAGTTAACTGCCAAAAAAACTGGCGATGAGATATTTTAGGGATTCTTTCGATTTTTAGTGTTTTATCAATTAATTTCATGTAGGCATCATTCTTCATCAATTATAATTGTTTTAGTGTTTTATCATGAACAGAGTTATATTTTTTTTTTATATTTAGATGTATAGTGTCATATGGATGATCAATAGTGTTATATTATATACAGACATCTTAATTTCCTTTCATAGTGTTTTATACATTAACAGTGTTATATGTATAGTGTTTTATCCCCAATCAATAGTGTTATATATTGTACAGACATCTTAATTTCCTTTCATAGTGTTTTATTCCAAATCAATAGTGTTATATTCTTTACAGACATCTTAATTTCCTTTCATAGTGTTTTATCCCCAATCAATAGTGTTATATTATGTACAGACATCTTAATTTCCTTTCATAGTGTTTTATCCCAAATCAATAGTGTATATTATGTACATACATCTTAATTTTCTGGTTCATAGTGTTTTATGATTATTAACTGATTTAAATCAACATATTATTGTTAATTAAACTGTATAGTGTCTTACAATAGTCAAGGAAATCGGATAATCAACTTTTAAAGGGAAGTCGCTAGTTTTTAGGAGAATAATGGGGGTTTTGGTTGTGTAGGATACGGTTACCATATTTGAAACATCCGAAAGACACTATTGCCCTTCAATTTTACATAAGGTCCTTCTAATTAAAACACAATTTACATTTTTATACCCTATTGATCTCAACCATTAGATCAAATATCCAATGGTTTAAAACACTTCTTACCCTTCTCACATTTTAAACACTTTTTACCATATCCCTACCCTATATATATATATATATATATATATATGTCAGGATTTAGAGAAAACGGTGGAAAGTGTGAGAATGGTGAGAACGCTTATGGATCGTCCGATCAAAACAATATATGGACTAGATTGGCGCGGTGGCGTTTTCGTAAATAACATCAATTTTATTACATGGACGCGCTTCATTAAGGGTAAAAGCGTCTTTTGACTACTCCAAACAAAACGCCATCTCATGAAAATAAAACGCCAAACAAAAATCACACACCATTCTAACTAAAATTGCCATTAGATATAAAACGCCAAACTTAATTATAGTAAAATCCCGCCTTAAAAAACCGCCAAAAATCCTATATATACAACAACTCAGACCTTCAATTAAAAACACACACAAAAACCCAAACGCCATATTTAATATATACCATTCGTCTGATAAACGCCAGAAAACCCAAACATCAAATATCTTCTAACCCAAAACGTTTATTAGAAATTCAGTTTGGTTGTCTGTAAGCTTTCGCTCAATGTAATGGACAAAATCATTAAGTAAAGATATTGTCCATTTCATTGAGTAAAATCTTATTGACTTATCCTCAACTTCCATCCAATTTATAACGCCAAAACATACAAAAACATCACTGAGGTTTGTTGTCAATAAAGTTTAGCTGTATGGGGTAGACAACATTGTAAGTTATCTTTCTCAACCGAGGATTAACAATGTTGTTCATCACCATACAGCAACACTTTATTGATTTTAGCATGATCAAATTTACAGTTTTGAGATGGTTTATTTAGTGGCGTTCTTTTTCTCAGTAAAACGCCAAAAAAGATAACATTTTGCTGCATGAGATGGACAAATATTATAGAAAAGAGGCTGATTTCAGACTTTGTGCTTCTAAACGGCGACAAAAAAAAACTACTTCAAAAAACAAACAAAAAAAAATCATACGAAAGTCAAAACAACCAGTGAAGATGCTTCAAAAGAAGAAAGAGACTGGTGACAGTGAAGATTTGGAAGATCAATATTTATTTTTTTAATTTTCTTTTTCAGTTGATTGTCATATAATAACAACGTCATATCTAATAAAAACGCCAAAAAGCTAAATGCTTGTCAAAACGCCAACATGCCATAAAACGCCACAAAAATTACCAAACCATAATAAAATTACTTTGTACAAGTATTATAAAAAACCAAAAAAATAAAATAAATAAAAAACAAACTTGAAAATGTAACTAGAAACAATATACTGAAGATAGGGATAATTTATTATATTAGAATCTAAAACGTCAAACTTGAAAGATGGGACGTGTTACAGACTTCAGAGATAAAACTTATCAAAAACAATAATTTCAAACAGTAACTGAAGAGACAAATATTTTATTATAATAATGCACCGCCTAACTTAGGCGCCAAAAAGACATCCTATAAAATGATACGTCTCAGCAACTTCCATTTGATCAAACAAAAAAAAACAAACGCCAATACTACTAAATACCACTCACTGTAAAACGCCAAAAAAAATCAAAGATGGCTAATATGCTTTCTTGGATATTCAGTATTGTTCTTCGTGAAGTTTCACTGAATGCATTGTTAGCAGAGGCGAGTAACTCAGTAAGATTTTGCTGAATGAGATGGACAAAAATTCAAGAAAAAGATACTGATGTCAGTCATATGACATTTTGTATTTTTTGTTCTTGAAGAAGGCTTGGATGAGGAGAAGAGATCAATGACACTGAAGAGTTGGATGATTATAAAGATGAAGATCAAGATGAAGAAAAAGCGAAAAACCCACTCACACGTCAT
This sequence comes from Helianthus tuberosus, assembly GCA_030545235.1. Classification (NCBI taxonomy): domain Eukaryota; kingdom Viridiplantae; phylum Streptophyta; class Magnoliopsida; order Asterales; family Asteraceae; genus Helianthus; species Helianthus tuberosus. Next base: position 106,425,602 of record CM060437.1, read on the forward strand.
ATATCTATGTCCCCAAACATCCACAAAAAAAAACCACTTCAACAGACGAGCAGGCAAAATAATCAAACCGATGGGTTTGTTAAGTTTTACATAAAACGCCATATATTTGGTGACAGTTCTTGTACTATTAAAGAAGAGAGAGACTGATGACAGTGAAGATTGTGAAGAGAGATCCGATTAGGATTTTTAATTTATTTTCTTCGCTTGTATTTTTTTTCCTGTGGCTGAAATATAATCTAACAATTGTAAAACGCCAAGATACCACAAACGCCAAAATGTATATAAAAAATAATAGAACAATGGGCCATCTTGTTTAAAACGCCTTGAAAAAACGTCATTCAGATAGATTCCTGACCACCCTGGGTTCCAATGGCATACGATTTGAAAAACGCCAAAAACGCCAAAATGTTAATACGATGAAACCACTAAACGCCATTAATTATTGAATTTGGTTAACGTCAAAAAACTTAAACCTCAAAAAATAAAACAATATTGGGAAAAGCGGAACTAGAAAAGCAGAAGATGAAAGGACAAAAAAACTCCTCCGCCCTTCTCTATGCCGCGTGACACATGTTGGGCCAGGATGCGTTCTCACACTTTTGAGCGTTTTCTCCTGATCCCTTTTCTATATAGTATACGCGTCTTATAAGGTTATACGACCCGTATACAGGTGTTAAACGCCCAAAAATCCGATCAAAACCTCACAAAAATAGAGATCAGGCCGTATAACAATATATTGCTTGTATACAATTGTATACGGCTCGTATAACCTTATACAACCCGTATACATGTAAAAAACATTCCACTGCATCTATTTCTGTGCAACAACATTCTATACGGGCCGTATAACGTTATACGACCCGTATACAACTAGGGATGTGAAAAAAAGAAAATAAAGGTGTGGAAATATAAGGACCCATAAAATATCCAACAACAATTTACCTGTTCTATTATTTTAATACTTTCAAGTTTCAAAAAAACTTCAAGATGCTATTTCATATTTTTAAGAATATATAATATTTTAATATATTTGGATTCGGTTTATGTTTATGTTCGAGTAAACAAGCTAGGATAATTGGACGAGTATCACTTAATTCCATACTCATCCTAAACTAAGGATTTATTTTTATCCTAATCACGTACTCTACCCCATGTCCTAATGCATATTTCGAATGTTTCAGATTTTAGGTACGGATCCGAGTGTCATACCTAACGACATTGTGTATATTCGCACAATGACATGGTAAATCCAAAAGCAAAGAAGTTGAAGGGTTTTGAAGTTGTTTTAAGTTATTAACATGAGTTGAATTATATACGTCACTCTATATAAATGTCTCAAATAATATGATTTTATCTACACCAGGATATAAATGGTATATTGTTTGAAATATTAAGTATAGGTAAACCCGATGGTACCTATGAAATCCCATGAATTCATTAAATGTTTATTGGAGGGGTGGGAATTCATGGACTATTATTATTAACCATAAAATATCACATTTCTTTTGTGGTTCAATCATTGCTAGGAACCTAAAAACAAAAAAAACTTTAAATGTTTGGGAAAGAAAACTTTTTAGGATTTGAAATCATTATGTACTTTAAAGAAATGTAAGCTAGTACATACTACTAATGGATTTAGAATCACAATAATTGGAAAAAGGAAGAACAATATATGTATATGTGATATCAAACAAAAAGGCTTATTTTAAAATGTATAGGAATAAATCTTCAGTTATTAGTTATGTTAAATTAATGGGTCAGGCTGCTTCGGGCAAAGTGATCAAACATGTGAAAGTGTGCCTTAATAATCAACACGTGTTCATTCCATTTGCTTTTGATACTTTTGGTTTTCTGGTGCCAGAGACTGTAGACCTATTTAGTCGAGTTCAAATGGTCATGCATAGTAATGTTATGACCCCGAGGTCTATAGAAGTAATTTTTTAAAAGGCTTGATTTTGCTATTCGGAAAGGGGTAGCGGTGAAGCTTGTTGCCCATTTACCATCTATCTCGATGTAAATCAAATGTTTGATTTATCTTGCTCTATCGATTTGTTTGTTTAGCTTTGATTAATGGTTAAAATTATGTGATTACAAAATTCATGACTGAAAAGGAAAATATAGGAAGAGAAAAACATATACCCGTTTAACTTTTCATTCACATCTATAGTTTATTTATAAAAAGTTGAGTTAAATGCCCGGATAGTCCTGTTGTTTGCCCTTTTTTTATCTTTAGTCCTTAACTTTCTAAAATTACAGCTATAGTCCCCAACTTTTGCAATTTCGTTCCCGGATAGTCCTGGTATGGATGGGGGTTAGTTTTTGTTGTTAAGTGGGTGTGAAATTACTAACATACCCTTAGTCTTAAAATATAAACTGAAGTAGGGCCCACCATTAATTAAATATCACCTAAAAAATAATAACAAATTAATTAAAAAAACTCTTGTGGGCCCCCACCCACACCTCCTCTTCACCATGTGCAGCTGCAACATTCTCTTCACCGGCAAAAACATCCGACTCCTCTTCATCGGCGTAAACAACACCATAACCAAACTAAAAACACACATAGTTATGAACACACATGTATGTATATCTTTAGCAATGAACATGTCTAATATACAGCAATAAAACCAAAACATTTCATCAAACAAATTAGACAAACAATACACTGGAGCAATTTGTGTTCTAACATCTGGATTAATACGGGTTAAGACTACATATTTTTCTGGCAATCTTATAACCGGCCGCTGAACACGCTCATTACCAGCAGCATTAACAGGAACATCCTCCAGTTTCACAGGAACATCCCAGTTCTACCGATTCGTCGACATCATCTGCCATCATCGCCGCTGTACGGGTTTCAGTTTCAGGTTCTCCGATTTGTTCAATTTGTACGGATCGGAAATGTTCGAAACTCTGACGAGCGTTGTCGTTTGGTGATATGGATGTCCGTGAGGAGGTTATGGATGACGATGAAATTGAGGAGGAGGAGGAGGAGGTGGTGGATTTTGGATGCGGAAGTTGCCGCCGACGGTGTTCTTGACGACGACGAAGGTGTGACGGGGTGGAGAGATGTGACGAAGCAGCTTTGGAAGGCTGCTGAAGAGGTGAGACTTAGGGTTCCGGCGAAGGTTCAGGTTGGATTTGTTGGTATGTTTTGCAGAAATTTGATGGATCGATTTTGGATCGGCTGTGGAGGTGATGGTGGTTGTGGTGATGGTGGTTGTGGTGATGGTGAGAGACAGTAGAGAGAGAAATATCTGGCTGATATTATATATAATACTAATTAATTCATTTTGTTTTACTTAAGGGCATTATAGTCATTTTACATAACTTAACTGATAAAACTAACCTTCATCCATGCTAGGGACTATCCGGGAACGAAAATTGAAAAGTTGGGGACTATAGAGGTAATTTTAGAAAGTTAGGGACTAAAGGTGAAAAAAGAACAAACCACAGGAACTATCCGGGCATTTAACTCTAAAAAGTTATATCATAAAATCCACAATTTTATTCTCTTATATTTGGATGAGATTTGCTATATATTAAAAATAACGCTTATCAAAGGGTAATGCACTGTTGATAATAAAAAGTGTCATACATACAAATCAAAGGGTGATGCACTGTTGATAATAAAAGGTGTTATACATACAAGGGTGAGGATCAAATATGAAGTTTATTTTGGCTAGGAAGGATAGGAAGCAATAAGATTAGGACATGTGGCAAAATTTAAAATAAAGCAGGGTATTTTAGTCAATCGTATCCTTTTTTCTTCCTTCTTCTCCCCAGTAACTTCAAAACCCACCATTTTCAAAACCCACCATCTTCAACCATTTTCTTCACTTTCTATCTCAATAATCACTACATTATAGTGTGATTTTCGTCACCAATCAATGATTCAAACACCCGATCAACGTGTTCTTCAACTTTTTTTGAAGAAACCCAGTTTAATTTAATACAATATCTCATTTTTTCCCCTGATTTTGAAGATAATCACTCGATCCGTTCGATTCGATCGCTGATAAGTGTTTCTATCATTCAAATTTCGTTAATTGTTGAAGAAATCGGCTTCGATCCATGTAAGAAATTCTTTAGTTTCATTTTTACGATCTGGGTTTTTTATTTAGTCATTGCCTCTGGAAAACTGCATTCGTAGACAGTTTTTGATCTCCTACTTCCTGGTTCAGACAATTCACAGACAAAACTATTGTCCTGGTTCAATGCATTTTAGAGATAACACTTTTTTTTGGTGTTCTAGGCCATTGCGTTTTAGAAAAACACATTTGTGAAGTGTTTTTAGTCATTTCGTTTTAGGTAAAACACATTTTTAGGTGTTTTCGGTCCATTGCGTTTTAGAGAGAACACTTTCTTTTGTTTTTTTAGGCCATTGCGTTTTAGATAAAAAAACGCTCGTTTTTTGTGCAATTTTTATAAAAAATAATGTCGTATGAAAGAGTTATGAACGTTTAAAAAATGAGGGGGAATTGGAGGAGAGAGAAACTATTGCTTTGGATTGACTAGAATGCCCATAGACAAACGCACGCGCCTTCTTTTTTGCTTTCAATTTCACTCATTTAATCATAGGCCTTGAATAAATAAATGGATGGTCAAGATTACTTCCTAGGCTTCATACCCAAATAAACTTCCTATTATATCCTAACTCATACATACAATTTTATAATTTTATATTGTTGATTACACAGTGGATCCAACCAATAACAAAAGTGTGCGCAATCGGTATCAACTAGCGATTAATCGAGATTGATCGGATTGGAATTTTTTATGTAATTTTCAATTTTTTGTATATATATACACATTTTTATAGGTATATTTTAAGTATACATGTTTTAACCCCCTTCTCAACTCATTTTTTAAGTATACAAGATTAAGTGTTGGAACTCACATGGTTTGGTTAGAAAATGACCGGAGTTTATAGGTTTTTGGCCGAAATCGTAGATTTTTGCCCGACCAATTAGGGCCGATTAGGTCCGACTAGGCCCGACTAAAGCCGACTACCGATAAATGGACCGATTAACAAAAAATTACTCAGTTACTGACTGACTAACGATGAATCACCGACTAGTCGCAAACTAGTCCCGATTTTTACAACACTGACAAACAGTCTGAAGTCTCCCCTCATTACAATGTCATGTCTTATCCATCACAATGTGAGTCTAACTTTGTTATTTTGCATCAAAATGTAAAGTACAATTCCTTTAAATCAGAGCATTCACGTTGGTTCTTCTAAAAATATGTGAGTGGGTTAGTTATATTATAAAGAATGGTTATGAATGAAGAATAGAAAATATATTGGAATATTAATGTTCATATGCAGATATATGGAAAACACTGTTCACCCCTATAAATTTGTTAATATTTTTTAGAAGTGATTGTGAGTGGAGGAGAGGGAAAAGTAATGATAATCGTATAAAATAATATTGAGTAAAGTACAATTTTCTTCCCCGTGTTTTACAGCAATTCTCACATACAAAACATATTTGAAAAAACGGCCATTTCAGTCCTTGTGGTTGTCAATTAGAATCAATAACGTCCCTCCTAACATTTATTGTTAGTCAACAGTTTGTTGACTAGGGTAAATGTGTCTTTTTAACTCAATTTCGAAGGGAAATTATGTTTTTGTATTATTACTATTATTAAAACCAATAAACCATTACCCCATCCAGATCCCTAATTCATCTCTCTATCTTCTTCTCTAAGTATCATCTTCATCTATGATCATCATATCATCATCTTCATTGATTGGGAAATTGGGTATAGCAAATGAAAATCGAGTATAGCACATTCTAAATACAATGATTTTTCCGCATGCAACTTGACTAGTGCGAAGGTATGAGGTTGAGTAGATGACAAGATCCATTACAATGGAGGTGCAGGTGTTCGACGTGGATGCAGGGAAGGAAGAGCATTATGAAGAACTTAAACTAAGAACCATGATCCAGCAATTATCATCGAGTGTTGCTAAATGCACTCCCATTTTTTTAATTTTACTGGTTGCACTCCTCCCCTGAAGTTTGTAAATAAATACAATCAACCCTTGTATTTTCTAATTTTTAAAGATTTGTATTAGGAAATATCCCTATTTTTTCTAGGGGTTTATATCAAACACATTACAGTGTCATACAAAAACTTTCCAGCAAAAATATGTACCACTAAATGTCAGTTTCATGGCTAGTTGTGCAACATCAAGATCTAAAATAAATTGTGACTAAAAAACAAAACTACCAGTGATGAGCATCACCAAACCACCACTTAAGGTTACATGTCCTACGTTAGGGCACAAACAAGGAATCCTTACCTTGATCAACAACGTTGAACATGCATTGAACATGTACTTAAAGAACATCTAAAATTCATGAAAATTCGCAAAAAAAAATACCAAAAGATTCCCATTTAAATGTTGAAACGAAACTAAACAAAATATTTATGCTAGATATAGTTCACAATGCATAGCATATAAGTGTATAACTCTATAAGACCTTAAAGCGATTTGTTGACTAATAAGTTAAACTTAAAAAGACTTTTGTAACTTTGTCCACTTGTCCATCAAAAGTATGATCAAATACTAGCTATAGGTGTAAGAAAATAGAAAAGGGATTGAACAAAGAACATAAGGATTCATTTTCAAAAGATAGAAAATACAAGGGTGGAATTTAAAAAATTATAAAACTAATATTTTTGGAAATGGAGGTATAAACAGTAAAAGTGGAGGTGTATTTAGCCACACCCTTATCATTAGCAAAGAATAAGAACATCAAACCTATTTAAATCAATATTGCTTCCGCAACAAACACCAAAGAAACTTGTTCCATGAAGATGGTTGTCGTGAAAATTGTTTGGACCTGCAAGCAGCAATTAAACATGAAGTCAGTAATGTAGTAAAGACAAAATTCGTGCTAGAACCATTGTTTTTAGCAATGCAACAATGCATTCTCAATTGAATGTCGCTACCTTCATCTTCGTCCTAAAGACCTGAATAGTAGAGGAACAATGTTCTTGACATCATTGTGACCTTCACCCTCTTCGTCTTTTTGGTCTTGAACTAATTATAAAGAGATTGGTTCCAACTATTCCTTGCGTGGTCTTTTAAATATTCAGGTAAGTTTCATCAGCTTCCCATCTGAGCACATCGATTGGTGAAATATAAAATACAAATGCAGGTTATAACTTCATAATTGTGGGTCAATAGAGTTAGTGCACATCCAAACCATTACTCAAGAGTGGTGCATTTTTACACTGTTTTTGCTGCCAGCATCAGTTTCTTCTACTCACAAACCAGTTTCAAATAGCTTTGTGCATCTTTGATGTTGTATCAAGGGTTTGTGGTTGCTTTCTTCTGTGTTGGTTCCTCTTTTGCTGTTTAAAGAGGAAATAGTTTATGTTAGGGCAGTTGTACAAATATATTCAGGTAATATGTTGTGGTTTTTAAAAGGTCTAAGCTTTTATGTATGCCTAAATTACTGCGTGGATAAGATATCATACGCATGCTGTAAATGTGTGGCAGAATGAATAAGAGTAATAAAGAAGATGAAGCACATTTATAGAGATTATAAGGAAGAGTAAGATTCTCACTTGCAATTTTTGAGTTTTGTCCCTAAAGGGTATTATAGTCATTTAATAGATCCAGTAACGTTGAACTAATGGACATTTACAAAAAGGACGTTATTGATTCCTATTGACGACCACATGGACTGGAATGGCCGTTTTTTTTTCAAATAGGGTTTGTATATGAGAACGAGTGTAAACCACAGGGACGAAAATTGTACTTTACTGAAAAATATTGTTTAATTGAAACTCATACATCTATTATATATAATAAATGAAAGTGATTTGGGCCATGTGTCACTTGATTAGGGCATCCTCAATCCCATTTTCCCGCCCAACAGTATTCCGTCCCTTTATCTCACTCCTAAAAACCCTAATCTTCTAATTCTTCTTCCGTACTCTTCTCTTCTCTCTTCTCCCTTCTCTGGTGATTCAAGAAGAGCAGATGCGATTCCTCTTTAGATCTACGATTCCTCTTCTTCAGATCTATGATTCCTCTTTTCTCCAAACCCTAAAGATCCTTTCCTTCATCCAGTTCTTCCATCATCGATTCTTCTTTCTCACATTTATTCTCCATAAACCCTAAACTCACCAGAATTCTTTTTGCTCTTCATCTTGAAAGAAGGAGACAAGATTCGAGAGATAGATCGAGAGATGGGGCACCGCCTAAGGGTTCTGGGGTTTTTCTCTTACAAGATTCTTTCATCTTCTTCGTCGGCAAGGTTCTTCCATTTGAGGTTTGATTTGTATGTTTATAGATCTGTGTTGATTTCTTCTTATTTTCATACAAAGTTTCTAATTAAACCCTAATTTCTACTCCTAATCTCATCATATGGTTCCAAGGTTGTTGTCATCGATGGTCATCAAAGTTCAGATCCGCTTACCTGTCGCTAGATTTCCGCCATGAACTGGTATGTTTGAATATGTTCAGAAACTAAGGGTTTTTTTCTTAACGGTGATGATATGAGTACAACATCTGTTGATTATTGATCTGTGAATATGTTCACCGATTATTCTTTTTGAAATTAGGGTTTCATTTTCTTGAGATTTGAATCTTCCGATTGTTGAAGCCTTTGAATCCGATCCTTTTAAATTTCCAGTTCCCGAGGTATGATCTGTTTGTAACAGCAGTGGTTCACCATCTACAGTGGATTCAACATTTAGAGTGGATTCAACATCAGGTGTTTGGTTAATTTTTGGTCAGATTTCCTGTTCAGTTTTGATGTTCACTTATTTAATTTTCATTTTATTTTTAGGCTTCTATATGATTATGAGGTTGATTGATTGGTCACTTGCTATTGTTGTTTGATGTTGTTTGCTATTGTTGTCAAGTAAGGTAAAAATGGTCATTCTAATTACCTGAATATTGCGTATGATACCCTTTTAATTTTAATCGCCCAACAAGTTTTTTGGTTTGTTTCTTTGTTCTTTGTTTATTTGTTAGATGTACACATTCTACGGAATGTAGTTAAGAGCCGCACATAAATCAGATAATTGTTATTCTTTTGCTAATTGTTAATACACTTTGTAGTCAGTTCTTCTTCTTCTTCTTCTTCGTTATTTCATATAATATAATGATTTTTTTTACAACTACCTGATTTTGTATTTCATTATGATTTGTATGCTTTTAGGGTTTGATTTTATATTGGTCATCACATTAATGGTGAGTACTCAAGAATATTGGATGGTTTAATTAGTTTTATTTTGGGTATTTTTGGATGATTTCATCCATTTCTTTAGATAGTTCATGATTGTAGATTGTAACACCCCGAAAATTTACGTCCTATAAGGTGTTGACACGTGTCATAGGTTTGAACGTGTGAAGGAATGTTCTTGAAGGACTAAAGTTGACAAACAGTGAAACTGTGTAATTATAAGGGTTCAAAGTGTCAACAATGAATAAATAGACTTTGCAATAACCCCACAGGATGTTCATAACCTTAAACGAATAGATCATGGATCATACGAAGCGAATTGTGAAAGAAAGTGAGAGGTTACAAACAACAGGGGTTAAATGTGCCAACATGTTTAAGTTATACCTCTGAGTGACCTTTTGACAAACCCGAAGCTTTGTAACGATTAATTATGCTCACTAGAATGTACCACAAAAATTTCATGAAGTTTCGATATCGTATGAGCAAGTTGTGACAAAATTCGTGTACGAGGGTTATAAGTGTCAACGTTGAAATTTAGGGCTTTTCGGGTGATCACAAAGTTACCCGAGGACTTAACAAAGTGGGTATAAGTCTTAAAGCCCCATATGTTAAATAACAAAGCTTCATATGCAAGATTGGGATGTGAAAGCGATGTTACGGGGGACCAGGGACTAAATTGCAAATTAAAGATGGCTGATTGTAGGCTTGCGCATCGTAGGCTGGATGTTGCTGCGCATCGTATGATGCTCTGCGCATCGTAGGGCTTAAACACCTACGATGCGTATGGGGGTGCCCAGTTGCGAAAAACCAACAGACAGCTGCCTGTTGCTTTGTAACCGACTTATATCTTAGTTTTTCGAAACCTTGGGCTTCCTAGGATGGTTTCTAGCCTATAGAGCACTTGTGGATGATAATGCAACACCCCTAGACTTATGTGTTGATCATCTAAGAGTGTTTGAAGCCTTATATCAAGACCCACATGTTACCACTTTGTTCATTCTTCACTTCTGAGCATTTCTAGAGCATACAAGCAGGTCACAAGCTTTCCAAAACATCCATAAGACTTGTGTAAGTACCCTTGATCTTCTCTAGTTCATTCATACTTAGTTTATGGCCTAGAAATCAAACCGTCGTAAGTACGGTTTGACTTTTCGATAATAAATAAATGGTCCAGAGATTTGTCGAATCAAAGGTTGTTATAAGTTGGTATTTATATAGTTGATAAACCCCTAAAAGGGCACTCACTAATTCGGATCCTGACTAGGTCGTTTATCGAGTCAAACCTCTTCCGAAAAAGTCAACAGAATTGTTATGTTTGGTTTAATGCATGATTAGCGATGTAAATGGCGTATAGCCTATTTTATCATTCTTACCAACTAAAAATAAGTATAAAAACTTGTATACGCTTGCTTGATTCGACAACTTTATGTTTAGAACCGATTCGGAGCCGAGATACGCAAAGGTTTGACTTTTGCTTTGACCTCAGTTCTGACCCGATTCTTATAGGTTTAGACATGCCTTAAAGTTCCATTAGGACCTAGTTACATGTTAGTATAATCCTCTGCGTTTATACTAACCGAATCCGTAACTACCCGACGTTTCCGTTAAATGCCTAATAATGACCATAATGCCCTTATGACCGTAGAACGAGATTTTAGAAAATGTAAAAGTGCAAAAGTCTTTAATACTGATTATTGAACATGTCTACAAAATTTCACGTCAATCGGAAGTCTAGATTAGGAGTTATGCTTAAAGGCGTATTTATAAACAAGTTTATTAATTAAACGACGCCATTAGCGTAAAGCCTATCTAAACTCAGTTTTGACACCAAATCTTTTAACCACTGATGTTAAATAATATTTTAGTATTTTTAAAGATTTTTAATTATTTTTAGACTTATCATAAGCTTAGATTAGCGCCTTAATTCGGTTAATACCGAATTTACCCTTTTAGGCCATAAAACGAGTTTTACAAATCCAAATGGCGCCAATCCAATTGCTACTGATTTTAAATAATAATTATAGTATTTTGAGCCTGTTAAACTGACCTGGAAACTCAGAATTCTATTTTGAACCGTACGTCGCTTAAAACGGCGTTATACGCGTATTATACGCGTAGTTTATGTTTAAAAACGTTTTGACACATAAGACTTAACATCAAATGTTATAACCTGTTCAAATAAACCATTTTACTGATGTAACCAGACCCGGTTCACAGAAAACTAAGTAAATCCTTTTATAATCTTTAAAATGACCAAAATACCCCTACGGGGCTTATTAAGAGATTAAACTCGTTTGGGGCGTCATGGGTGATATCCTACTGATATCACAACTTATTTAAGGCATGTTAACTTAGGAAACCTGTTTAGGACTATTACGGATACCCGTTACGCTTCATGCGCGTTCGGTTCGGTTTATGTAACTAGTTTACATAAATTAGCCGAAACGGGTCAAACCTTATCGGTTTTGTCTCAAAATCCAGAATGTGTATCATATACCCATATTAAGCAAGTCTTCAAACTTGTCGGGTCTAAATCACATTCTATCCGGTCTTCGCTTAATCGTGCGTACGAACCGTATCTTTAAAACTAATTGGTCTAAGCGTAAGCTTAACTAAAGACCCGTTAGGATTCTAATAGGTTGTTATAAACCTTCGTTCCAGAATAGGAGAACCAGTAAAAGATACTTGCACTCGCTGATTTTGAACTATACTTACTCAGGTAAATACTTTTAACTTATTTTCCCTATACGGGCTTGGGGTACGGTATATAAAATACCGCTTGGTCCAGCATTGAATCTTTAATCGAATAGAGGTTAAATCATTGATATGCTCTGTTTTGAAATGTTTTGTTTGCTTAAAGCCTTTGGGGGGTTAATGACCATGTCCCGGATATCCCTGGCATCATCTTACGAGATGGCCACGACCTTAGCACTCAGGTGTAGGCGTACACCTGTCAGTGTCTCATTATATAAAGTGGTGTGTCTATTGATCTTTAATCCAGTCTAAGGATCGGACTACTGAACGCATAAGAAACATGTAATTCGTTTACAAGTATTATATATTTACATAATTATCCCAAGTTATAAAATATTATTTGTGCCTTGTGCCTTAAATGCATTTTCTTAAACTCTTTTCAAAATGAGTCGGTTGATTGTATTTACCAGTGTAAACTGACGTATTTTTCTTAAAAAGGTTAAGTGCAGGTACTACGCGAAATAGGCTGGCCTGTCTCCTAGCATCCACATTAAGTCTCGCCAGCTTGGATGTCATAAACTGTCGAACATTTGTTTTCCTTTTATTTGGATCTACCTGTGGATTTATATTCGACTATTTGTGATACTTAATATTACAATATCGTTTGGTTGAATTAAATCTATGCTTTGCTTCCGCTGTGCATTTAATATTGTGTTGTTTGACTATTATGTTGCCAACCACGTCACGATACTCCCCTACCGGGCCCACCGGTAACACGTGGAAATTCGGGGTGTGACAGGTTGGTATCAGAGCCAACACTGAGTGAATTAAACACTAGCCTTAGTGTTTAAACTCAGTTACACAATTGCACATATCTAAACCTTCTGAGTCTAGACTTAACTTAGGAATATTCTCAATCCTAATCAAAAATTTTTATTTCCAAATTTTTGGATACGTCGCCAAGCGAAGAAGCCGTAATAATAATTCTCCACATCTGGAGCCTTGAAATGATGAGCTTCGTACCGCGACCAGGATGAAACGTGCGACCAAGGAGAAAGCATTCAAGAATTGAATGAAGAAGAAACTCCTTTGCTGAAGATCGTTTCCTCAATAGTCCTTATAAGGACATATTTACCTTTTCAGTCCCTTCGAGGACAACATTATTCCTTTTAAGTCCCGCTTAGGGCAACTTTATACTTTTATTTTTATATAATGGAATGATTAAGTTTAAACTTTCATTCTAAATAAGAAATATTAAATACATGGAAAAAATAATATTTCCTTTTTGCAAGATCTACCATTATAATAAAATGGCAAAAATCTAAAAGGGCAAGACCTAGCTTCGGGTCATATTAAGACCGGCCAAGATGGCAGTTCCGCAATTTAGATTCAGATCCATATTTACACCTCAATTTAAAATTGTTCTGCGTTAATTATAAATTAAAAATCTTAAGTGTGCAACCTAGCCACGGGTCAATTATAAGACCGGGCCAAGATGGTAAGACCTGTTTAAAAAGATTAAATTCCCTGTTAACATCTTAAAACATGTTAACACTCCTGGCAGATGTGATTCAATTAAAATCACACACGTCATTTTTATATAGGATTCTTCAAAAGATTCCTAACCCAGTTTAATGATCCCTGAATCCTGGGTTTATGTCATCAATTAAGATGATCATATTTTAACCATACGTGGTAATATAGTGCCTACGGGCCTTGCTCATTTCTACATGAGCCAAAATACAGTGGTAGCTATGACTCCCTGTCAGATAAAGGTAATGAACTAGGTTCAAACCTCAAATGCTTGATTCTCTGAAATCCTAGCATATAATTTATAATTGTCTACGTGACTAGGCCTATTGTGCCAGAATACCTTCATGCTTTGATTCTCTGAAATCATAGCTTATAAATCATATATGTCCTTGTGACTAAGCCAGTTGTGCTAATATACTTAAAGACCTTGATTCTCTGAAATCATGGCTTATAATTTAAAAATTGTCCTTGTGACTAGGCCTTTTGTGCTATTAAATAAAACAGTTATTGTTGCTTTGATTCTCTGAAATCATAAGCTTATAATTTATAAATGTCCATGTGACCAGGCCATTGGTGCCACTAATAAGACTGTTAATGTTTTATAATTAGGATAAATTATAATAGAAATCCTAAATAAATATGATTAATAAATTAACCAAATATGGTCTCTGTTTACCATGGTTAATAAATTTCCCTAAGGGGTAATTCCGTAATAAACATCTCTTATAAGGGAAGTGCCTACAGGCTATAGTTAATGTCATCTGAGACTAAAAACAGTGGTAGCCTACAGCTCCCTGTCAGGAAAAGGTAATGAACATTGATTCAAACCTTAATGCCACGATTCTCTGAAATCATGGCTTATAAATTTAACTTGTCTACGCGACTAGGCCATTGGTGCTATTATTAACTTATGAATGAGGATTTATGATAAAAATCCTGAATAAAATAAATATCCTTCCTTCTCTGTCAGTATGCAATTGAAGGGAATCTTGAAGGTGAAACCTAGCCTACGCGGCCAAGATGGTGAAACCTACTCAAGGGATTCAGATCCTTGTTAACACCTAGGAATGTGTTAGCACTCTTGACAAATGTGATTCGAGAAAAAAAAAATCACAACAGTCACCCTTATATTGGATTCTTCCAATTCTCAAATCTAGCCTAGTGATCTAAGAATCATGGCTTATATCATCCTATAAGATGATCATATTATGAACATCCGTTAGTAATGAAGTGCCTACGGGCTAAACTTGTTGTCCAATAAGACAACGACAGTGGTGGTCTTTGACCTCCTGTCTAAAATGTTGGACTATGTCCAAACATAATAGTCTATATGATCAATGCGATCATGATTAATATCATCTAATACGATGATCATACTATTTAACATCCTTTAGTGATGTCTTGCCTACGGGCTATAATATATTGTCCATTTGAGACATTGACATTGTTATCGTTATGATTCCTTGTCTAAGGTGGTGAGCTATGCTCAAGCCAAATAGTCAATATGATTAATGCAATCATGACTTATAGCATCTAATAGGACGAACCAATTATAAACATCCATGAGTGATGTTTTCGACGATGGGCCAAATAATACTATCCATGTGTGACAAAGACATTGTGATCTTTACGATTCCCTGTCCAAGGTGGTGAGCTATGCTCTAGCCTAATAGTTCATATGATCAATACGATCATGACCAAAAATCATCAATACGATGATTAAAAATTTTAACATCCGTAATGATGTTTTGCCTAAGGGCTATATTATATCGTCCAACTGAGACAAGGCAATTGTAATCTTTTGTGATTCTTTGCCAAGGGGGTGAACTATACTCAATTCCCATAGTCTATACTATCAGTGCGATCCTGACTAGTATCCTCAGTATGATGATCATAATATTAACATCCCTAGTGATGAAATGCCTACGGGCTATACTTTATTCTAGTGTCGGTAAGACAAGGGTAGTAGTGATCTGTACGATCCCCTGTTCAAAATGGTGTGATTATACCCAAACCTAATAGTCAATATGATCGATGTGATCACGACTAATATCACTAGATACGATAGTTATATATATAAACATCCATTAGTGATGTTGATTGGCTTATTTTACTACCAAAAGAATCGTTTTTCAAGACGATGACAGTTGTAGTCTATGACTCCCTGTCCAAAGGTGAAGAACCACGTTCAAACCTTGAAGCCCTAATCTAATAAGATTGCGGCTTATAAATTAAGGTCCTTGATAATAGACCATCGAGATTATGTTTTAAAGTCATTCATGACAAGCCTATGTGCTATAATAGGTCATTCGTGACAAGTTAACATATTAAATGTCAACATTCCTGGTAACATGCATTTGTGCCAGATTCGATGAATGTCCATATAACAAGGCCGTTTGTGCCATATCTAATTGTCCTTCGTGACAAGGCCTTCGTGCCGTATAATCATTTATGTCCTTCATGACTATGCTTTATGCCATATTTTCTACGTCCCTCGCGACAGGCTTCTATGCCATATATATATAACCGAAGTCATGAAAGGCTAGCCTTTGAGCTATTTATAATCGTACTTGTGACAAGGACAGTTGTGACATTATGGTTCCCTGTCAAGCAAGTAATGAACTCGCTCCAAGCTTCGAATGCCATTGATGGTCCAGTTGTGACCTAGGCTAAGTATAATGGAAATACATTCAAAATAACATTCTCTATGAATGTTCGGAACAGAATAGCCCATACGGTTTATGAATGCCGTGGCTATTCTAAGTCAGATTATCAGGATGATGACTGATAAAGGTTTAATCTTGGTGATTGGTACCAAGTTTCGAGTATGGAAAACTCGGATGAGGTAGACGACAGTCGCAACGCTATTCAGGCGACGAAAGTTAATAAAACTACAAACGTAAACCTCAATATTAATGGAGTTAATCTTCAGGCTGTGGTTGACGCAGCAGATGAAAGGACCTAGAAAGGTCATGAGACAATCCAAAGAGCCGAATGCTTCTCGCTCTAAATCTCATTCAAAACCATGTTTAAATTGCTCATGAGGAGATTTCGTTCACACTTCGTATATGAAGGATGAACCAAAAGAAGGAGAATAACTTCCAGAAATCTGAGAAAGAGAGCAAGTACAGGCTTAATAAAAAGCAATGAAAGTTCAGTAAGAAGCCTGTATATCTCTGAGACTGCTTCAGCATTATCAGATGGATGTTTTATATCCATTAGGAATCATTTTTCCGATGTCCTAAGTTTTCGTTAAAAATAAGGACTCAATAAAGTGAAAAAAAAAAAAAAATCGATGGTTACCTTAAAAATCAAACCCATATTGTGGGTGATAAGGAGCAATTAATTATCAAGACTCCTTATGAGACAACCCTCGTAATTACACGTATTCGTACGATTAATTAATATTAAACATAAAAAAATGGTGGAACTGGCCGTCCCCGGATTCGAACCCGGGTCTAGGCCGGCCGCACCCTTTCGCGCGCCTAACCAACTGAGCTAGGTGCCTAGTTTGTGAAAATCTCCATTCTAATTAAATATAAGCACTTGTACAATAAACTTCCTTATCATTTATCAATGATAATTTCTGCTAAGGGTCCTGTTTTTAATACAGACAATAATAAATCTTCATGAACCATAAACTTAGCAAATTTTTATCATCCACAAGGTATAAATTACCAAGGAAACCATAGTAACCGATTCTTCTAGTATCGGCAAGTAATCCTTCCGAAAATCTAAGAGTACTCTTTCTTCGCATAGAGTACGACAACATATGTTATTTTAATTATTTTTCTCATTGTTTTCCATCGCCTGCGAATGCCAAACTATGTTTGATAAAAGTGTCATATGAGGATTGGCGTATCCTAGTGTGTCCCATAGATTATTTCCATGTCTGATCAGCATGGAGGTTTAATACATGGAACCCCTAAGATATCCCAACGATCATATTGTACTAAAGTCGACTAGTAGTATTCAAAGAAGATATCCAAAAATGGAAAAAAAAAAAATTCCAAGTAAATGTTCCCGAATAAGGAATTCGTGGACTTATAACATAAAGGTGTCACTCATTTGACACAAACGATAATGGATGAACTGGAGCCTGAAATATGGAAAATCTCTGTAGCCTCCTTGTATCTTAATTATCTTCTCAAAAGTTTTCCCTGCTTACCTCCTAGAAAACAGGTAGAACTAAGGTTAACATCCCGCTGTGGGTTGGAGTATTATGAAAACTCCATATCGATTGTGGAAAAATCGAAACCTTGATTTAGTAGGTTTTAAAACATAGGCACATAAAACCTGACTCAATCTTCTGAGGGTTTTATATTATTAAATAAGAAAGACGGTTCATATTGCTTATGCATACATGCCGCAACCCCAATTAGGCAACGATTAAGAATTTGCCATCAACTACCCAGGATCTAAGGGCAAACTATTGGTGGATAGGCTTGAAGAAGTCTATGGCCACCTATGTAGCTAAATGCTTGACATGTGCGCAAATCAAAGCCGAGCATCAAAAGCCGTCAGGTTTGCTACAACAGCCTGAACTTCCTACGTGGAAGTGGGAAATGGTAACTATGGATTTTATTACCAAGTTACCCAAGACGAGGAAAGGAAATGATACGATATGGGTTATAGTTGACTGACTGACTAAGTCAGCTCATTTCTTACCCATCAAGGAGACTTATAGCTCCGATATGTTAGCCCAGTTATATGTTGATAAGATTGTAGCCCTACACGGCATACCTGTAGCTATTATCTCTGACCGAGATACTAGATACACGTCACATTTTAGGAAAAGTTTCCAACAATCTTTGGGCACACGTTTGAACTTTAGTACGGCTTACCATCCACAGACAGACGGTCAGAGTGAGCGTACTATTCAAACGTTGGAAGACATGCTACGAGCATGTGCAATCGATTTGGGAGGTAGCTGGGATAAGAACCTGCCATTAATCGAATTCTCCTACAACAATAGCTACCATACCAGCATCAAGGCTGCGCCTTTTGAGGCATTATACGGTAGAAAGTATAGATCACCAGTTTGTTGGGCGGAAGTTGGAGAAGTCCAGTTATCAGGACCAGAGATCGTGTTCGAAATGACGGACAAGATTGTCCAGATTTGAAACAATCTCCAAGCTGCCCGGAATAGGCAGAAGATTTACGCCGATCCAAATCGTAAGGATTTTCACTTCGAAGTAGGTGAAAAAGTCCTACTTAAAGTGTCACCCTGGAAGGGAGTAATGCGATTTGGTAAGAAAGGTAAGCTAAGCCCGAGATACATAGGACCTTTCGAGGTTATCGAACGTGTCGGGTCAGTTGCCTACAAGTTAAACTTACCTGAAGAGCTCAGTAGTATACACAATGTGTTCCACATCTGCAATCTGAAGAAGTGTTTCGCTGACTCCGCTGACGAATCAGTGGTTATACCCTATACAGATGTGCAGATCGATGAGAGCTTGAAATTTGTGGAAAAACCTTTGTCGATCGAAGATCGACAGGTGAGGAAGCTTCGAAGGAAGCATATACCTTTTGTAAAGGTCAAATGGGATGCCCGTAGAGGTCCCGAATTCACGTGGGAGGTTGAATCCACGATGAAAGAAAAGTACCCTTACTTGTTTCAGTAAATCTCGGGTCGAGATTTATTTTAAGGGGGTGAGGATGTAACACCCCGAAAATTTACGTCCTATAAGGTGTTGACACGTGTCATAGGTTTGAACGTGTGAAGGAATGTTCTTGAAGGACTAAAGTTGACAAACAGTGAAACTGTGTAATTATAAGGGTTCAAAGTGTCAACAATGAATAAATAGACTTTGCAATAACCCCACAGGATGTTCATAACCTTAAACGAATAGATCATGGATCATACGAAGCGAATTGTGAAAGAAAGTGAGAGGTTACAAACAACAGGGGTTAAATGTGCCAACATGTTTAAGTTATACCTCTGAGTGACCTTTTGACAAACCCGAAGCTTTGTAACGATTAATTATGCTCACTAGAATGTACCACAAAAATTTCATGAAGTTTCGATATCGTATGAGCAAGTTGTGACAAAATTCGTGTACGAGGGTTATAAGTGTCAACGTTGAAATTTAGGGCTTTTCGGGTGATCACAAAGTTACCCGAGGACTTAACAAAGTGGGTATAAGTCTTAAAGCCCCATATGTTAAATAACAAAGCTTCATATGCAAGATTGGGATGTGAAAGCGATGTTACGGGGGACCAGGGACTAAATTGCAAATTAAAGATGGCTGATTGTAGGCTTGCGCATCGTAGGCTGGATGTTGCTGCGCATCGTAGGGCTTAAACACCTACGATGCGTATGGGGGTGCCCAGTTGCGAAAAACCAACAGACAGCTGCCTGTTGCTTTGTAACCGACTTATATCTTAGTTTTTCGAAACCTTGGGCTTCCTAGGATGGTTTCTAGCCTATAGAGCACTTGTGGATGATAATGCAACACCCCTAGACTTATGTGTTGATCATCTAAGAGTGTTTGAAGCCTTATATCAAGACCCACATGTTACCACTTTGTTCATTCTTCACTTCTGAGCATTTCTAGAGCATACAAGCAGGTCACAAGCTTTCCAAAACATCCATAAGACTTGTGTAAGTACCCTTGATCTTCTCTAGTTCATTCATACTTAGTTTATGGCCTAGAAATCAAACCGTCGTAAGTACGGTTTGACTTTTCGATAATAAATAAATGGTCCAGAGATTTTTCGAATCAAAGGTTGTTATAAGTTGGTATTTATATAGTTGATAAACCCCTAAAAGGGCACTCACTAATTCGGATCCTGACTAGGTCGTTTATCGAGTCAAACCTCTTCCGAAAAAGTCAACAGAATTGTTATGTTTGGTTTAATGCATGATTAGCGATGTAAATGGCGTATAGCCTATTTTATCATTCTTACCAACTAAAAATAAGTATAAAAACTTGTATACGCTTGCTTGATTCGACAACTTTATGTTTAGAACCGATTCGGAGCCGAGATACGCAAAGGTTTGACTTTTGCTTTGACCTCAGTTCTGACCCGATTCTTATAGGTTTAGACATGCCTTAAAGTTCCATTAGGACCTAGTTACATGTTAGTATAATCCTCTGCGTTTATACTAACCGAATCCGTAACTACCCGACGTTTCCGTTAAATGCCTAATAATGACCATAATGCCCTTATGACCGTAGAACGAGATTTTAGAAAATGTAAAAGTGCAAAAGTCTTTAATACTGATTATTGAACATGTCTACAAAATTTCACGTCAATCGGAAGTCTAGATTAGGAGTTATGCTTAAAGGCGTATTTATAAACAAGTTTATTAATTAAACGACGCCATTAGCGTAAAGCCTATCTAAACTCAGTTTTGACACCAAATCTTTTAACCACTGATGTTAAATAATATTTTAGGATTTTTAAAGATTTTTAATTATTTTTAGACTTATCATAAGCTTAGATTAGCGCCTTAATTCGGTTAATACCGAATTTACCCTTTTAGGCCATAAAACGAGTTTTACAAATCCAAATGGCGCCAATCCAATTGCTACTGATTTTAAATAATAATTATAGTATTTTGAGCCTGTTAAACTGACCTGGAAACTCAGAATTCTATTTTGAACCGTACGTCGCTTAAAACGGCGTTATACGCGTATTATACGCGTAGTTTATGTTTAAAAACGTTTTGACACATAAGACTTAACATCAAATGTTATAACCTGTTCAAATAAACCATTTTACTGATGTAACCAGACCCGGTTCACAGAAAACTAAGTAAATCCTTTTATAATCTTTAAAATGACCAAAATACCCCTACGGGGCTTATTAAGAGATTAAACTCGTTTGGGGCGTCATGGGTGATATCCTACTGATATCACAACTTATTTAAGGCATGTTAACTTAGGAAACCTGTTTAGGACTATTACGGATACCCGTTACGCTTCATGCGCGTTCGGTTCGGTTTATGTAACTAGTTTACATAAATTAGCCGAAACGGGTCAAACCTTATCGGTTTTGTCTCAAAATCCAGAATGTGTATCATATACCCATATTAAGCAAGTCTTCAAACTTGTCGGGTCTAAATCACATTCTATCCGGTCTTCGCTTAATCGTGCGTACGAACCGTATCTTTAAAACTAATTGGTCTAAGCGTAAGCTTAACTAAAGACCCGTTAGGATTCTAATAGGTTGTTATAAACCTTCGTTCCAGAATAGGAGAACCAGTAAAAGATACTTGCACTCGCTGATTTTGAACTATACTTACTCAGGTAAATACTTTTAACTTATTTTCCCTATACGGGCTTGGGGTACGGTATATAAAATACCGCTTGGTCCAGCATTGAATCTTTAATCGAATAGAGGTTAAATCATTGATATGCTCTGTTTTGAAATGTTTTGTTTGCTTAAAGCCTTTGGGGGGTTAATGACCATGTCCCGGATATCCCTGGCATCATCTTACGAGATGGCCACGACCTTAGCACTCAGGTGTAGGCGTACACCTGTCAGTGTCTCATTATATAAAGTGGTGTGTCTATTGATCTTTAATCCAGTCTAAGGATCGGACTACTGAACGCATAAGAAACATGTAATTCGTTTACAAGTATTATATATTTACATAATTATCCCAAGTTATAAAATATTATTTGTGCCTTGTGCCTTAAATGCATTTTCTTAAACTCTTTTCAAAATGAGTCGGTTGATTGTATTTACCAGTGTAAACTGACGTATTTTTCTTAAAAAGGTTAAGTGCAGGTACTACGCGAAATAGGCTGGCCTGTCTCCTAGCATCCACATTAAGTCTCGCCAGCTTGGATGTCATAAACTGTCGAACATTTGTTTTCCTTTTATTTGGATCTACCTGTGGATTTATATTCGACTATTTGTGATACTTAATATTACAATATCGTTTGGTTGAATTAAATCTATACTTTGCTTCCGCTGTGCATTTAATATTGTGTTGTTTGACTATTATGTTGCCAACCACGTCACGATACTCCCCTACCGGGCCCACCGGTAACACGTGGAAATTCGGGGTGTGACAGTTCATGATTGTAGATGCAGCTGAAGCTATCATTTGAGTGAAATGAATGTTGATTTATCAGAAGATGCAGTTGAAGGTATCTTACATAAGGTAATAATTGCATTACATCCCTGTTGAAAAATAGAATTGATAAATTTAGGGAAAGTGAGGTTGAAAGATGATAACCCAACAGTGGAGATCTCATTCTACAGCTTTGATAAATTGAGCGGTATTCTCATGTAATTCTTCCTAGATGCTTCCAATGAAGCAGCACATTGGACATCTGTTGTCTTCAAACATCTATTATCTATTATCTATTCTATCTATTATATATAATAAATGAAAGTTATTTGGGCCACGTGGACCAAATAACTTTCATTTATTATATATAATAGATAGAATAGATAATAGATAATAGATGTTTGAAGAACAACAGATGTCCAAAGTGTTGCTTCTTTGGAAGCATCCAGGAACTATTATTTAAGAATACCCTTGAATTTATCGAAGCTGTAGAATGAGATCCTCCACTGTTGGGTTATCATCTTTCAACCTCACTTTCCCTAAATTTATCAATTCTATTTTTCAACAGGGATGTAATGCAATTATTCCTTTCAATTAAATAGACCGACCCTTGCTTCCTCTCAAAGGGTTATGGAATGGTTATAACAGCTGATCATGCTAAGGATTGCTATAACTAACTACTGCTCCTTATAAAGACTGATGGACTTAAAGACTGATGAGGCCTATCCACTGTTGAAGACAAATCCCTGTTAAAGACAAGCACTTATGTATCTCATCTCTGATTATTTGTTTCTTTTTTCTTTGATTAATTGTTAGATGTACAGATTCTACAGAATGTAGTTAAGATCCGCACATAAATCTGACCAGTTATGGTTTCGGTAAGTATCGGTAAATTGTCTTTCATTTGTTATTGTTTATTCAGATGCTTGCATTGGTGTACCATGTGATTACCAGTAGATTGATTTTGATATGTTTGTAGTTTTTGTTTTTCACAATCTGTTTTGTTGGTTTATTCACCCATGTTTCATTTATAGATCTCTATAATCCATATTTATGGTTTCAAATCTGTTTCCTGAGTTATTTACAGTTGTAGCACACCAAATATTTGTTATTTGTATTGAGTTGGTATATTGGGATTAAATACTGAACTGGTGGAATTATAGCAAGTCCAGGTTATGCTTCAAGCTATCTCGATCTCTTTGGAGCTGGATAGGTGGCTTTCAGAGGTCTGAAAAACAGAATTGATAAATTTAGTGAAAATGGGGTTGAAAGATCATAACCCAATAGTTGAGGATCTCATTCTACAGCTTTGATAAATTCAGGGTTATATTCAAATAATGCTTCCTAGATGTTTGAAGACCGACAAATGTTCAAAGAAGCAGCCCAGTGGACATTTGTCTGTCTTTGTCATTCTTCAAACATCTAGGAACCATTATTTGAGAATACCCCTGAATTTATCGAAGCTGTAGAATGAGATCCTCCACTGTTGGGTTATCATCTTTCAAATCCATTTTCTCTAAATTTATGGATTCTGTTTTTCAACAGGGATGTAATGCAATGACTCCTCTCAATTGAATAGACAGACACTTGCTTCCTCTCAAAAGGTTATGGAGTGGTTATAACAGTTGTTCATGCTAAGGACTATTATAATTAAACACTGCTCCTTATAAAGACTGATGGACTTAAAGACTGATGAGGCCTATCCACTGTTGAAGACATAGCCCTGTTAAAGACAAGCACTTATGTACCTAAAGCCTGATTAACGAAAGGAAAACCACTGCTCGGTAGCAGCAGTTGTTCAGCATCTACAGCGGATTCAACTTTAGTATTTATGTATCAATGTTTCTTATGTAACAGTGTTTAGTGTAGCAGTGGTTCGCTATAGTTTATCTCTCGAGACAAACCCTATACAAACTGAAAGACGAACCACTGCCCAACAACAACAGTGGTTCAGCATCAACAACAGATAATAACAGTGTTTATATGTAACAGTGTTTATCACATCAGTGTTTTATACTCTGTTAGATTGTTAGATGTCATATCACTGAGATGTTTATATGTAACAGTATTTATCACATCACCCCAGCATGCTAACTGATATGTACTATAAATTGAACAGTGGTTTGATCTTTATACTACTAAATAAAAATGAAGTACACTTGGATGATTATTAAGATCCTCATTTTGATAATTGTTTGGGTATAGTATTCTTGAAATTGGTTTTTTTGTGCAAACAGATGTTTATGGGCCAACTTCTTTTTAAGGTCAAACATTTGTTTAAGCGCAAACATCTGTTTATGTCCAAACAGATGTTTAAGGTCAAATATCTGTTTAAGGTCAAACATCCTCAAAATAGTGAAAAATGATAGTTTTCATTAATCCTTAAAAGTCTGTTACAACCACTATTTTGGTTCAAACATCTGATTGTTAAATGTTATCCACTGCTGAAAGATAACCTCTGTTTCTTCGTTCTTCATGTTGACCACTGACTGACCAAACATCTGTGTTTCAATCACTGTTGGCTATCCACTGATAGTTAAAAAATAGTCACGGCTCACATTTTTATTGTTGACATCCACTGATATTGACAATCATTGGTTTTCCTAAAAAACATCCACTGCTCACATTTTTATTGTTGATGTGGTTAATTAATTATAGAATGAAATTGTCAAATGAAAACTAGAATTACAATGAAATTACAATTTTACCTAATCATTACATTCTAATGAGATAAGAGTTCCTCAAATATTGTTTTGGTGATAAAAATTAAAGTTAAAATAAAAAATAAAAAAACTGTTGTTCAAAATCAGTGTTTTAAGCCACTGATGGCTATCCACTGCTAGCTTAAAGTCAGTCACTGTTCTCATTTGTAACCGTTGCAAACCACTTATATTGTTCCACCAGTGGTTTCCTACCAACTGTCCTCCAGTATCATCAGAGGTTAGCACGTGGACAGTACATAGCGGTCAGATCTTTTTGTAACCGCTGCCACGCCAGCATTCACTTTCCCCCTATAAAACCCTGATCAAAACCCCCAAACAGGGTTTTTACTGTCAAATCGAATTCAAAATTCCTTTCTCAAAGCACTTATCATCCATTTCTCGCAAAATCACTGGCAGATGTGCTAACAAAAGATCAGCTGGCAGATGTGCTAACAAAAGAATTAGACACATCCACCTTTAAAAGCTTGATCTCTAGGATTGGCATGCTAAACATGGAATAACAAGCAAAATCATGTTTTTCTATGCCTAAAAACATTAAAATGTTTTCAGAAAATCAAAAATCCATCCTTTAAAATAGCTAAAAATGAAAAAAATTCATTAATCCTTAAAAGTCTGCCATAACCACTGTTTTTGGTTCAAACACCTGTTTCTACTAAATGTTGTCCACTGCTGAAAGTCAACCTCTATTCTCTCATTTCCTTGTTAAGCACTGTTGATCAAACATCAGTGTTTTAATCCACTGATAGGCTATCCATTGATAGTTAAAAATCACCCACTGTTTTCATTGTTACCGTTGCAAACCACTGATATTGTTCCATCAGTGGTTTCCTAACAACTGTCATCCATCATTCATCAGTGGCTGGCACATGGACAGTACTTAGCAGTCAGATCTTTTGTAACCGCTGCCACATCATCATACACTTTTTCCACCTATAAAACCCTGATCAAAACCCCAAACAGAGTTTTTACTGTCGAATCGAATTCAAAATTCCTTTCTAAAAGCAGTTACCATCAATTTCTCTCAAATCATTTCTCCATTTCATCTCTCAATCACTCATCTTCTTCATTCACTCATAAAAATCCACGATTCATCATGGCTCTTCCATACAAAGCTCCTCATAACTACTTGGGTTTACTCGAAAAACCAAGTCATACCACCACCTTCGATTCTGTCATAGACGCTCTTTCGTCCTCAAAGTACAAAACTTTGTTGACCTATGATGCTCCGATCTACCTGGAAACCCAAAGAGAGTTTTGGAAAAATGCGAAACTTGAAACTAAGGATAAAACACCGTTAGCCATTACTTCTACAATAAGGGGAATTTCAGTCACCATTACTCCACAAACCATCTCGGAGGTATTTGAACTCGATGATCTTCAAGGTAAAACTTCTTTTCCAAAAATTGAGTATCAAACTGATTTCATTGAAAGAGGGTATGCTGAAGAAATGAAAAAAGAAACTTTACAAAAAGGGAGTTTTCCATCCGCCCCAAGGTTTTTATTTCATACCCTCCTAATGTGTGTG
This sequence comes from Helianthus tuberosus, assembly GCA_030545235.1. NCBI lineage: Eukaryota > Viridiplantae > Streptophyta > Magnoliopsida > Asterales > Asteraceae > Helianthus > Helianthus tuberosus. The sequence continues at coordinate 106,452,320 of CM060437.1, forward strand.
TCAAACAAAACCACTGCTTTCAATGAAATCCCATTGAAGATCCAATACCTGGGTTATGCTATAATGAATGAAGAAAACTTTAACTATTCCCAGGAGATTTTCAATGATCTTGTTAAAAATGTTAATAAAAAATCATTTTTATTATTTCCAAGGTTTTTAAGTTACTATTTTAGAAAGAAATTTTCAAAAGATAATGCTCATGTCCTTATTCAAGGAGAGCCTTTTCAAATAAACAACCTAACCTCTGAAACATTTACAAGGCTGTCAAAACCTTCCAAAACACAAGCAGAGGTACCTGAGCAGACTTTAGTAGCAATTACTGCTCCTCAGGCACCTGCTGTTGAGCCCACTGCTCAAGGTGATCACAGCAGCACAACCACTGCTTTGAAACCCACACCTAAAACCACCAAAAAGCCCAAAAAGAAAAAGATCCAAAAGCCCCCAAAAGCCACAAAAAGATAACTCTGGAAGATGAGATCCCAGAGCAACTACCTGTGACATCACAAAAATCACCAGAAACCAATGCTGCTACTTCCTCCCAGCATATGGAACAAAGATCTCCACCTTTGCCTAAAACTCCTCCTGCATCCTCACAAAAGGATCAGGTTGTAAGAACAGGGACACCACAATATGAAGCTCTGGATCCACTTGGTTCCATCTTCCACAGTCCAAATCCCATGGACATATCTCTTTCTACCCCACATCCTTCACCAATAACATTACCACAATCCATGTTACCTCTATTGGATGCAATTGATTTAGCCCAGACACAAATCAGTTCTTCTCAATCACCTATCACTGAGAATATGCCACAACAAGTGACTGAGTCTGGTGTCTCAATCTCTGTTAACCCACCAATAGTTGAGGAGGCTACACTGTAGGAATTACAAGTAATTCCTGTCAGTAGTTCAAGTGGAGCAGCAACTACAGGAGTTGGATCCACTGGTCTACACCTGGCCAGTTGTTTCATCAATCAGACTCCCTTAAAGGCAATTTCCTCTCCAGCAACCCTGATATCCACTGGTGTGTTTGTTCCAACCACTGGTGATCTTAAAAATATATCAATTGCTGGGGAAAGAAGTCCCCAGTACCAAGAAAAAGGGGCATCAGTGGATGACTTTTGGGAAACTTTCCCTAAGTCAACTGCTGATACAACCACTGCTGATGGGAAAGCAGATGATCCCATTAACTTGGGTGATGCTTTAAAATACAAAGAATTGACGGAAATAGTGGATACAATTGAAACATCTGTTGCAGATATCAAAACTATGCTGCAACAGTTGTTACAAGTACAAAAGGCAACACCCACTGCTGCACCAGCTCAAACATCTGCTCCTACTCCAAATGAGCTTTAGGAATTATTTCAACCTCTGCTTCACAAACAAAGAGAACATGCTGATCAGCAACATGAAATTCAAATTCAAAAGATCAGAAATTTAATGGAATCTAGGTTTATGGATACACAAGCAGACATCAAGGCAATCAAGGCCCATCTATTGGAAACCACTGGCACTGCTCCTCCTACAATAATCTTTGTTGATATCCCTCCACCAAATGATGCCAAAAAGGGGGAGAAAATGAAGCAGTTAAAGAAAAGGGGATATGAAGATGGTCTGTACATTGCACCAGAGAAATCCAGTATGCTTGCAGACCTCCCTAGGCCAGATGGTTTCAAAAAGGTTGATGAATCCTTAAATGCCTTGGCTAATGAAAAGGCAAGGCTGAAAAAGGGTATGGAGGCCAAAGGAAAATCAAGGTTTGAAAAGGAGAAGAAAGTCTTTATGGAGAAGGAAGAGCAAGGTACTTCTGAGGCCAAGGATGAAGAAAAACCTAAGCCTAAAAGAAGACAGTCCACTAGACAAGTGAGGCAACCCAAATCCATACCTTCCAGATCCACAAAACATACTCCCAAACCTCCTAAAACCTCCTCTCATAAATCTTCCAAAGCAACAGATGTTGGAACACCTGTTGTATCAACAACTGTTGATACTTCAGTGGTTTCAGCAGATGTTAACCCAGCAACCACCACCAATACATCAACACACACTTCAACCATTTCCATAACTCAATCAACCACTGCCACAACAAAACCACCATCAAAATCACCACTTGCCAAAAAGCAGAAGACATCAGATGACACATCATCTGTTGTAATGACAACAGTGGTTGAAACACCAGTTGTTTCAACAGCTGTTAGTCAATCACCTATCTCTTCACAAGCCATTGTTCCTTTTGATCCAAAAACTCAAATAGAAACACCTTCTCCCAAAAAGGTGTATACAAGAAAAAGAAAATTTCAAGTGCATGATGATGATATACCAGCACCTGTTCCCATTTCATCTGCCCCTTGCAATATCACCAAACCTCAATCTTTTATTCCTTCAAAATTGTTCAACCCAATCAAAGATCCTATAGAACTCCAAGGATATGACTCTGCTGATGTTGTACCAGTAGCTGCCAGTTATCCACTAGAACTGCATGCTGTAAAGAATGAAATGAGGCAGTTTTACTTAGTGGATGATCCTTCAAAAAGGAAATTCCCTTCCCTGATTGGTTATAGAGATCCAGCCAAGATAAATGAGTATTTAAAACTCAAGTCCAGGCAAGCTGATACCAGAGCTAGACTTGAATGCCAAGGGAAAAGTGACAATGAAGTCTCAACTCATACGCAGTTCTTGCTCACTAAAGTTAAACAGTTGGAAGATTATGCAAGAGACCTAAGCAAAGAAATGTCCAACCTGCCTCCAGAAGCTAACTTGCAGGAAGATCTAAAAGAAGACATCATCAAGCTGATCATGAGTGAAAAATTCTACCCTGCCACAGCTGAACAATTCCAAGACTGGCCGCTTGTTGCTCTCAAAACAGAACTGAATAGAATTGAAAGAATAAAGAGAGATCCAGGCATGAAAAGGTCAGCACCAAATTGGAGCAAATACAAAAAGAAAATTGATGATCTTACATTGGAGTATAAAAGAAAGAAGCAGGAATTGGTTGATGCAAAAGTGGGAACTGCCAAAGCCATATCAAAATGGACAAGATAGTACACTGATGAGGCTTATGAAAGGCTAAGAAAAAGGAGAGAAACAGATCCTAAACTTCCAAAGAAGCCTGATTACAAAACCACTGCTAAACCAAAGCAGCAGGCTCACACTTCTTAACCACTGTTCACATCATCAGATACCTCTACCATTGTGGTAAATCAAAGAAATAGGCAAAAACTGACTGATGAAGAAGAGAAAGAACAAGAAGCTGTATATTTCAACGAAGCTATCAAAACAATGGCACTAGAGGATGACAACTCAGCAAAGCTTCAAAACATAGCTAAACAAGTTCTGAACAGGCCACCATCTCCAAAATTATCAGCAAATAAACCTTTCCCAAGAAACCCATTAGGTTCAAAAATACTAAAGTGGATGTCTGATCAAAAGACCCATGTATTGACTCTGATCAGATCTAATGGTGTAGTGAAGTAAATATCAAGGGAAGCAGCACTTGGCCTGGGTGTTGAAGATTTACAGGATCTCCTTGAGCTTACACTTTGCAGGGATGAGGATGATACAAGTTCCTTAGATTTTGAATTGCAATTTAAAGGGCAAGTTAGGGAACTTTTGATGAGACAATAAAAATCCAGAATAATGAAGAGTTTTGACATCATATGTTCCAAGGGGAACATTAATCCTTAAAAGTCAGTTACAACTAGTGTTTTCGTTAAAAATTTGATTGTTAAATGTTATCCACTGCTGAAAGACAACTTATGTTTCTTCATTCTTCATGTTGACCATTGACTGACCAAACATCAGTTTTTTAATCACTGTTGGGTATCCACTGATTGTTGAAAACACCCACTGCTCACATTTTTATTCTTGACATCCACTGATATTGACCATCAGTGATTTCCCTAAAAAACAGTCACTCACCCTTTTATTGATGATGTGGTTAATTAATTATAGAATTAAATTATCAAATGAAAACTAGAATTACAATGAAAAACACCCACTGCTCACATTTTTATTGTAATGATGTTGTATTAATAACAAATAATAATTAATATAACTAAGTTTCCCGAGCCCGGGAAGCAATCCCGGGTAATAACCTAGTATCATGAATATATGAGGGTACCTATTAAAAAATTATTTTTACAATAACCGGCTTCTATATATAACTCTATACAAATGCAATGGTTTTGACGCACATGGTTTATATTAACGTGTCAAAAACCCACTACAACAATGCAATCTTGTAATGGACTTCGATGCATGAGTTTTATAAAGGTGTGTCAAAATTATTACAACACTTCTTCAGAGAGTTTGATGCATAGTTTATATCGTTATGTTAATATCTTTACATCAAAGCCTCAAACATTGCAAATTTGATGCAATGTGGTCATGGTATGTATGTATCGCGTGATCACCGTGACCAACCCCCTTCACCATCTGATAAACTCAAGGAGAGTGGAGTATTCACCGGTAAGGGAAAAGGAGAGAAAGAGGGTTAGTGGTGGACCCCATTCTCTTCCACCCAATCATACTTTTATCTTTAATATTTTTTTATTTTTTTCAAGAGAAAAGGAGAGAGAGGGTTTGGGTAGAGTGCTGCCAATATTTGAGTGGAAAATAGGCATCAAAGAGGGGATTTGACCTGACAGAGTAGGATTGTCTGGGGTGGAGAGGGGACTACTCCAACGAGTGGAGCGCCCCTAACACCCTTATAACCATGCATCAAAGTACACACTATTGTAATTATTTTGAAACATAAGGGTATACGGGGCGCTTACCAGGGAAAGCAAGCGGTGAATGTTAACCATGTGGTAACACCACCGCCAACCCAAATGTTGAGCCGGTAAACTCAAACGAGCACGGAGAAGTCACCGTGTACAAAAGAAGCAAATTTGATTGTTGGGTGGGCCCAGACGGTAATATGATCGTTTAAAAAAGTTTTTTATTAATTAAATACCTATTTATACATAACCAATTCACCCCACTTCACACCATTTTAAAATTTTCACACCCACTTTCTATATTTCTCTTCTCATTTCTTCTCACATTTTAAACTTTATACCACAATTCATCAAATTGACTGATTAAATATCATTGTTTATTACAACCGACAATAACGACGGTGATATCTTCTCAAGCGATAGTAGCTTATTTTTTTTTCAAAAATGTCATTGAACAAGCCGAACTAAAAGACACGGGCACATCTAGTAAAAAACGATATGTTCATCGTGATCGAGAGAAAAGACCAGGAAATCCTTATGGAAGATTATTTTGTCAAGGAGCCGAGATACAATGATGATTTTTTCGCATAGGTTCCATATGTCGAAAAGGTTGTTTTTAAAAATTGTGAGTGACGTGGAAGCAAATAATCCGTGGTTTGAAGAGGGCATGGATGAGATAATGAAGAAGAATTTTACACTGTTGCAAAAAGTTACATCGGCGATTGAACAACTTGCGATCGGTAACACTCCAGACGAGAACAATGAGTATTTAAATATGTCCGAAAGGACTTCCTGTGAATGTCTACAATTTTTCTGTGAAACAGTATGCCGTATATACATTCCCGACTTCTTATGTAGACCAACAAGCTACGGCGTTGCACTTTTGTACCATGCTCATGAGGAGAAACATCACTTTCCTGAGATGTTGGGTAACCTTGATTGTACGCATTTTGTTTGGAGAATGTGTCCCACAGAGTTGCGCAGCCAATGTATGAGAGTCAATCACCAATACTCGACATTTATGCTAGAAGCGATGGCCTCTCAAGATTGGTGGATTTGGCATGCTTTTGTGGTCCGCCAAATTCACAAAACGACATCAATGTGCTCCAACAATCTACATTATTTCTTACTCAACGAAATGGAACCGTGCCAAAATGTCCTTTTACGTGAACGATCACTTATACAAACGTAAATATTATCTTACTGATGGAATCTACCTTACTTGGTTCGTGTTTGTGAAATCATTTCCATGTGCTCACATTCCGAATAAAAAGTTCAAGAGGCAACACCTTGTAGCAAGAATAGACATGGAATGGGTTTTGGTGTTTTAAAGTCAAAATGAGGTATACTTAATTGACCTATGCATGCTAAGACTGTGGAAAATATTAGGTATCTCGTATATACGTGCATTATTTTACATAACATTATATTCAAAGACGACATAAACGCGATAGCACCGGTACACATTCGGGATCCTCCAGTTGAGGCCGTTTACGATGCTACTGTTTTAAACGAGCTGATGGATAAAATTACGCATTGTAGACTAAAACATGATCTTTTGGAGCATCTTGGACGACTAGATTTACCTCACCTTGAGGCGACCGACGACGACTAGCAGTTTTAGTTTTTTTTTTTATCTTAATTATGTAATTTCTATTTTCAAGATTAAATACACATTTTTTGTTGGTTTAAATGCAATTTTTATTTTTAAAGTAAATTAAACGTAACATATAATTATTATGCATAATTTTTAGAAAAAAAAAATGACATATCAACGGGTGGAGCACCCTTATGTTTGAGTGTAAAATAAAGAGTGAAGATGGGAGTTAATATTGTAGAGTAGGATTGGTTGAGAAAAGAGAAGGGCTACTCTAACAGGTGAATCGCCCATTACACCCTAAGTTTTAAAAAGTTGCAATTTTGATTCGGTATGGGTTTTGATGCATCAAACCTATTATAACGGTGTATCAAATCCTTCTATCATTTTGTAGAGGGGTTTTTTAACACTTAAAAAATAACAAATGAGGTTTACATTCTAAAATAACAAATAGAAGCAACTTCAGATTAACTCAATACAAAAGACAATATCGATACAAGATAGAATATCAGTACAGCATAAATATTGTCAAATGCATGAGATAGAAGTCAAATACAAGGTCGCTCAAGTCAAATGGAATACGTTAAAAGAATAAAACAAGTTTCATAAAATCAAAAAAGTATTAAAAAAATCTTATAAGACAAATGAAATGATATGAAAATTTAACAAAAAAATAATAATTTAATGTCTATAAAAATATCTTAAAGTACAAATAAATATTGGAAAAATAGTCCATCAAGGGGAGTCTTCTAACGCATTTTATGGCATTTAATTTGCAATTTATACACTACTATTATTAAATAGCATTTAGGACATTTGTCTCATTTCTCCATTCAACAACCATACTAAGCTGTCGGCAAAGATTTTCAAATCATGTTCAACTTTGTGTTTTCTATTATGTTAATTGTTAGTCATACATATCACATGTTTGGAGGCGTACTTTCTAAGATAATCGTTTTGGAGACGTGCTTTTTTAAGATGTTAATGGTTAATTATATGCAGTCGCGGATTTGATGGTGTGCGGGGAGGACCTCCTCACGAGGCCCGTAATTTCGACGGGCACGCGTTCTAAAAAAATTATATATATAGGGGTCATGTTAACGTACAATAGCTCTTATCGTACAATATGTACGTGATCATCTCAGCCGTCCGATCTGGTGCGAATTCACTTTTGAACATGCGATTTGCGCTGAAAAACCAACATGCGAAATTGCTTTATATACCAACATGCGCTTTCATCATATTTACCAACATGCGAAATTGCTACAAAAAAACCAACATGCGATTTCCAACATGTTTTTGTTATAACATGCGATTTCACAATATCGTACCTATTATACGTTAAGGGATATTGTATTTTACACTTTCACTATATATATATATATATATATATATATATATATATATATATATATATATATATATATATATATATATATAGGGGGCCGCTATAATGAGAACCACCACGAGTTATGAGAACCACGAGAACCGCGCCCCGCGGGTGGCCGTTGACCACGAAATTTTTTTTACACCTAGATCCGTATATTTTAAGACCGGGTGTAAATTTTGGGTTCAAACGGCGCGCCCGAGGGGGTAGTTTTTTACGCCCAAAGTTTGGTTAAAAAAAAAGAAAAATTAAAAAAACCCAAACTTTGGGCAAAAAAAACTACCCCCTCGGGCGCGCCGTTTGAACCCAAAATTTACACCCGGTCTTAAAATATACGGATCTAGGTGTAAAAAAAAATTCGTGGTCAACGGCCACCCGCGGGGTGCGGTTCTCGTGGTTCTCATAACTCGTGGTGGTTCTCATTCTAGCGGCTCCCTATATATAGGGTAGGGTTCATGAGTGAACAATGATTTATTTGTGAACAAAATGAACTTATCCTGACCATTGATTTTGTAGATCTAGATTTTTTCTTTAATTGCAAGATTGTAATTATCTTTTGTAACTTACAAGTATTTTAATACACACAAGGGTATAATTGTATATTTATATCTCCATTTAATTAATTTATTTTTTCTCTCTCCTGATTTCTCTTTCCAATTAAAAGAATATTTAATTACATTCTCTATATATTTTTTTTCTCTCACATATTACCTAACTTAATATTTCATAATTTAAAAAAATACAAACATTACCAAATATTGTTCCAACTAGAACACAATTAAAAATATTTAATTACATTCTCTATACATATATGTATTAGATCAATGTTTGATGAAAAGATGTATAGTGGAAACAATATGTAGTAATACACAAGTATATAAGTCTGATATATATCGACATGTATACACTATGTACTTGAATAATACACAGGTGTATACGTCTGGTATATACCGACCCATATACACATATGTACTTGAATAATACACAAGTGTATAAATCTGGTTTATACTAACCCGTGAAAACAAGATGTAATAATACATAAGTGTATAAGTCTTGTATATACTGACCTGTATACACATATGTTAAAAATCATAATTTAATTAGGTTTAATATTTAATTTAAAAAGGAACATAACAGTTATTTAAAAAAAAACATTAGCCCTTCAATCTCTTATAATTAAAATAATAGAGAAATAATTAAAAATGAGAGAGAAAGAGAGAGAGAGTTAAGAGAGGAGAAAATTAAGGGATTTTAATTAAAAGTACTTGGCTAATGTCAATCTTACCCTTTTAATCTAAAAATTGATCAAGGGCCAAGATTAGTTCATTTAGTTCACTCTCAAAAAGTTGTTCACTCATGATCCTAATCCTATATATATATATATATATATAGGGTCAGGATTTAGATAAAACGGTAGAAAGTGAGAAAACGCTTATTGATCGTCCGATCAAAACAATCTATGGACTAGATTGGCGCGGTGGCATTTTAGTAAATAACATCAATTTTATTACGTGGACGCGTGTCATTAAAGGTAAAAAAGTAAAAAACCATTCCTCATATAAAACGCCATTGAAAAATAAAACGCCAAATAAATACAAAACGCCAATTTTATCACTGCATACTTTTTTCTGTGTTTTTATTTAAGCTCTCTGGCTACAAAAACGCCATAAAATATGAAACGTCATTATATATAACGCCAGAGCTTACATCCAGGTAAATGTTAATTACATTTTTTGTTATAAAAATAACATTCCGCCTAAACTACGCGCCAAAAAAATTCTATAAATAGAAACGCCTCACCACCTTCCGTTTATCACAAAAAAAAACACACACACACACAGTGGTTGCTAAAAAAAATTTACAACTCAATGTAAAACGCCAAAAAATACAATGACAGCAAAACATATTTTCTTTGATCCTCAGTAATGTTCTGCATGAAGCTTCATTTAATGATTTGTTACGTGAGTGTATTAAGATTTTGCTGCATGAGATGGACAAAATTGAAAAAAGGGACTGATGACAACCATATGTCATACTGTCATCTTTGTTCCTGAAGAAGATTTGGATGATAAAAAGAGACCTATACCAGTGTAAATGTTACTTTGGCCTCAATGAATATAATGAAGACCACAGGCAGATAGCATCCACCCACAGGGGGTCGCTCTATGTCTCCAACATCCACAAAGACACTTCAACACATGAACAAAGAAAATAAACAACGCCAAACCCAAAACGCCATTTATTTGTCACATTTCTTGTAGTTTCAAAAGAAAAAAGAGACTGATAACACTGAAGATTTAAAATCATAAATTGCTTCTACTTTGTTTTTTTTAATTTTCTTTATCTATTATTTGTTCTGTAATGTCAGTTAATAAACAACAAAATAATATTAATGCTATAATGAAAAATATAATAAAATGCCAAAATTAGCAAATACGTGTAAAACGCCATAATGCCATAAAAACGCCCCCAAAAAACTACCAGACTATAATAAAATTAATTTGAACAACTAATATTATAAAAAAAACGTGAAACAATGTGAAAAGAATATAAAACAAAAGAAGTCCAATAGTTATCTAACCGCCATTGTAAAACAAAACGCCATAATTACAGCCGTCAAAAGATTTGACGTGTTACACCATTAAAACAGTTGAGTCTGAAAACAAAACACGGTAAACTGCAAAAAAAAAACAGTAAAATGAAATGACGGAAAATATAATTACTAACATTTATTATATTAAATTTATTTATCTTTTTCAAAACGCCATAATTACCTGTCATACGCGAGAAAAAAATCAATATAAAAGAAGACCATGAGAACCCAAGCTCAAACGCGCCAAAAAGACTAAAACGCCACATATTCTCCAAAACGCCAAAAAATTTAAAAAATGGCTAAGGTTATTGCATGGGGGTTTGAAAGGAAAGAGAAAAGATTCATCATAAAGTTCTCTGACAGGAGAAGGGTAAAGGTAAGAACAATAAAAGTCATGATAGGAATGAATGAAAATGTTCAGAAGGATATCCTGGCCCTTGAGGTTTCAATAGACAACGATTGTGAAAGAACGAGAACTGTAATAAAAAGACTGGAGAGAAAGTTTCCAGCAGAAGATGATGAAGATGAAGATGATGATGATATTGAAGATACTCACATACCAAAACTTAGCAGTTAAGTATTGCATGAGGAAGAAGGAACACTTCAAGTGACTTATAAAACGGGGTGCGATATTCAAGGCCAATGGAAGAAATGTTGAAGATAGGGTTGCTATCTATCATTGAACAACTCTGTGATTTAACACCTTCAAACGATCCAAAATCCAAGGATGCAGTTATATTCAAGAATAGGCTGCAGCAAAGAAGAGACGAGCTAATGGCGTTATACGCAAAAATGAAATTTGATGATGAAGAATCTGAAGAAAGTGATGAACAAAGCGATGGGTACATCTCTGATGTAATCCCACCTACGGAATACTATTAGTTTATTTTGATTTTCGTGTTATTGTAGTTTTATAAAATATTAATATATGGTAATGAATTATTAGCAAAAAGATACAAAACGCCAAAAATGACATGGAAAAATCCATAACGCCAAAAAATTAACTATATGACACAAAAAGAATTAATTCAACGAGAAGAAATCTGAGAAAAAACAGTAAAACGCCAAATAATTAATAAATCTACATAACGCCAAAATTATCTTGCACGCAAAAAATAAAGAAGCATGTCAAACGCGAAAATCATGCAAGGAGAAGAATACTAAAAAGACAAAAAAACCCCTCGGACCCTGATCATGCCCCGCGCCACGTGTTCGGCCAGGATGCGTTCTCACCGTTCTCACACTTTTTTTCCGTTTTCTCCTGATCCCGTTTCTCTATATATATATATATGTATATATATATGGTAAGGTTCATGCGAGAACTACCCTTATTGCGAGAACCGCGAGAACCAATGTGAACACAAAATAAAATCTAAAAAAATCAAAAAGCCAAATTTTTTTTTTAATATTTAAAAAAAAATCGCTATATTTAGTTAGCAAAAAAAAAACTTTTTTTTCGAGTAACAATTATCCATGCACATGTGCATATGTATCATTACTTCGACAAATTCCGTAATACGTCATCAGTAATAGACAATTGCACTTTAATTTACAATACAATCCATAATACATTGCTTTTTACATTACCAATATTTAAAATGCACATGTGCATCATTATGTATAACTATGATATAACATGTTTTGGTACAAAAAGTTTGTGATTTTGAATGGAGAAGTAGGCCCATATACATGTTTTTTGGTTAGTTATATCTAGTGCTTGATGGTTTGGTTATACTTGTCAATTTATGATGTAATATGTTGATTGGATTGTATAAATGGTGTTGATATACATGTAACAAAGTGAAAATATTGGTAATGGTATTGTATTATGGATGGTACGAGGTAATGACATTGTATTATGGATGGTAGAAGGTAATGGTAGTGTATTATGGATGACATGATAGATGAAAGGGAAATTATATTCAAAGTAGTGTACCAAAACACCTTATTTCATGTTGATACATATAGATGCACATGTGCATTTCTAATATTTGTAATGTAAAAAGTAGTGTATTACATATGGTAATGTAAATGAAAGTGCAATTGTCTAATATTTGTAATGAATTACGGAATTTGTCAAAGAAATGACAAAAATGCACATGTGCATATTTGTGTATTATGGATGGAATGATAGATGAAAGAGAAAGTAGTGTACCTATAGGGATGAGCAAAATGGACCCGGTACCGGTACCGAACCGGTACCGGTACCGAATTTACCGAACCGGGTACCTTTTCGGTACCGATTCGGTACCCACTTTTGACATTTTCGGTACCGGTTCGGTACCGGTCCGGTACGGTACCGGTTCGGTACCGGTATTTTGCTTGTTTTTACCCTCAAATACCGGTACCGGTACCGAACCGTACCGAACCAGGTATATTCGGTACCGGTACCGGTACCAACTTTTGAGGATTTTCGGTACCGGTTCTTTCGGTACCGGTACCGGTTCGGTACCGAACCGGACCGAGCTCATCCCTATGTACCTATACACCTTATTTCATGTTGATACATATAGATGCACATGTGCATTTTTAATATTGTTAACGTAAAAAGTAGTGCATTACACGTGATAGTGTAAATGAAAGTGCAATTGTCTAATATTTGTAATGAAATACGGAATTTGTCAAATAAATGATACAAATACACATGGGCATGGATAACTGTTACTCGGAATTTTTTTTATAAACAAAATATAGCGATTTTTCCAAAAAATAGTAAAATAAAATAAAAAAAAATTTGGGTGTTTTTTAGATTTTTTTAGGTATTACTGTTTGTGTTCACACTGGTTCTCGCGGTTCTCGCAATAAAGGGTGGTTCCTAACGGATCCTTCTCCTATATATATATATATATATATATATAGAGAGAGAGAGAGAGAGAGAGTATAATGTACTTCACGGCTTAACGTACGTTAACGTCGCGACCAAAACACAACATGCGTGATTAATATATATAACATGCGTGATTACTTTTTGACCAACTTAACGTGCGTGATTTTGTATGATAAGGGCTCCCATGCGTGATTATAAGGGCTCCCATGCGTGATTTTTGGCTCCCATGCGTGATTATCACAAAACCAACGGATCCATGCATTATTAACTGTTCCATGCGTGATTATAGCCCTAATCTGATGGTTACGATTGTCGCGTACGTGAAGTATGATAAGGGCTTTTGTATGTTAACCGCTCTCTCTCTCTCTCTCTCTATATATATATATATATATAGGATCGGCTCAAATGAAAACCACAACGAATTGTGAGAACCGTGATAACTTTTTGGTCCCCCGCAAGTTGGGCCAAAATTTTTTTGCACAAACGTAGATGAAAACATTATAAAAACATTTGTAAAAAAAATTAAAAAGAAATTGTCGAGGTGTAAGTTTTCACTGATGCAAGTTTTTTAACGCACTGGAGTAAAATTTTATAATTGATAACTATTTTTTTTTATTACGGCGTAAAAAGAACTTGAATCAGTTAAAACTAACGATTCGACAATTTTTTTTACTTCTTTTTTACAGATGTGTTTATAATGTTCTTATTTACGTTTGTGCAAAAAAAATTTTGACCCAACTCGCGCGAGATCAAAAAGTTCTCACGGTTTTCACAACTCGTAGTGGTTCTCATTTTAACTCATCCCTATATATATAGGGTTAGGTTCATTTGTGAACAAACCCTTGATTGTGAACACTAGTGAACTAATCTTAGCCTTTGATTATCAATATACAAGTATAAATCAATGGTTAGGATTTGTTCAATCGGTTCACAAATACACTAGTGTTCACTCTAAAACCCCACCATATATATATGTGTGTATTTTTTTAAATAGTAAACACATATCAATTCCAATATAGGCCTATTTACAAATCTTTATTTATGGTTTAGCATTTAGCCCAATTGGCATTAGTTTTATTGAGTTCAATACTAATTTGATTTAAAAAAAATATAACATAACATTATGGATGTGCATATTTTTTCGAGCTCAAACATGGTACGTGAATTTTTATAGACGCATCTGGTTATATGTATTAAGAAAATGAGTTTTTGATTATCACAGTTTTTTTTATGAAACAAGAAATACAGAACCGGGACGATCGATGGGTCCCATGTTTGTGCATCTTTGGCGATTTTTTTTTATGGGCTAATCCTATTTATGTGAGACTTGAACCCTCGACCTTATAAGCAATACAAGTGAAGCTGTAAGCGTTATTGTAAACTCCATTACACTCATTTGCATTTAGTCATCAGTACTTTACTAGCATAGAAATACAATAATCGTGAAAAAAATAATTCAACTCAAGACCGATGAGTAGATCAATATAAGATGAATTCGTTAACATTCCCCTCAGTTAATCGTTTTTCAGTTAATTCGATTTTTGGTTGGTTTTGGTTCGGTTTCGTCTATTTTCGATTCAGTTTCGGTTAATGATTAAGTTATTGCTCACCCTTAGACAGTGTTAACTCAGTCATCTTTCTTTCCTTGTACTTTTTATTCACTTGCAAAATTTAACGTTTTTACAAGTGTTTTTATAAACAAAATGGAAAACAAAAACACGTACACACCCCTCTAGTTTTCTTAAAAAGAACAACAAAATTAGTAATATAGTTTGTGTTCAACTTCAAAGTCTACTGAGTTGAACTGACTCAGTTTGACTAATCAAAGTCAAATATCCTTACCTCTTTACTGATCCCTTTAACCTTCCTTGTGTACCCACAACATAACTTCTAACCGCAAGTACGAGTACCCATGTTGTAGCTGTTATTTTTTCTTTTATCATCAGAAGCAAAGCCGAACTTAAAACCGTCTTCAATATCTGAGCCTGCAATCCCTTAAAAAACCCGAATATTCCTTCTTGTTTCCAGATAGCAGCGAGAACACTTGATATTGTTTTGCGCGGTTTCTTTTTATTTCCCTTGATTTCTTCGTCACTCGAGTCTGCAGCTTGGATCATAACCTTGCACCTGCATAACGTCATGGATGTTTGGCGTTTATGGTTTTATATTGTTAAAAAAATTGAACAAAATATTATTTTTCAACGAACCTGATGGCGGGATATGTAAGAACGGTTGCGATACTTTTGGAGATTGCACCGAGCAAAAAGGCAGAGAAGGCAGAAAGGGATTCGGGTGAAGACCCGTTTCCTATCTTTTTTAGTTTCCGATCTAAGAGTTTTTGTTTCAGCTGATCAAACACCGTGTACTGCATAAATACATTAAAAACTGATCAATTTTGGTTATACATTTAACTAATAATAGGTCAAAACAGGTCAAATGTTAATATTTATCTTAAATATGTCAAGTGAGTTGAATGATTTAGAACTCGATCAAAGTATGCTAACTACCGAGAGTTTACAGCCTCTTAAACTGTTTTATTCAAAAGAATAGATCATTATGTTAATATTAGTTTCTGTAACCATTTTGAAAAAAAAATTCATTATCTGAGAACTTTATGAAAGAGACAGTAAATTTGATGGGTCAACCCAACCCATTTGGACAATTGGACCTGTCACAAATTTTATCCTTTTAGACCCTAACCCCCGTTTGACCACTTACAACTAAACTGTTCTCATTGCGAAATAGATAACTGACATATCATGCGTTTTATACTAAATAATTAACCATTATGGTCCGATAATGAAGTCCAAAGTCGTTATTACAAGTTGATGAGTGTAATTATTCGGGATGACACAGTTAATTTGGCATTCGCTTTACTGCTAACGTGTCAAACGGGTAAATTTAAAAAAACTAAACTAAAAGGAATACAGGTTGTTACACCTTAAATTTAAAGAATCTTGTAAAATAATCATAAAAGAAAATGGATTGATACTTTTCATAATCATAAAAAGATAAAATAATCTTTAGCGGGTCAACATAACCTGTTTTCAACAGTTGAAAATTTTACCAGCTTTGACCCATTATTAGACCAGACCCGCCCTGTTGATAAATTCTAGGGAGATAGGTAATGTACCTGTATTGCAGGGTTGGATGTTAAAAGTAAAGATATGCCAAGCCCGTCAAAGACTTCACTCCAACTCCCTTCTGTAAGCATTGCCCGAAGCCCTTTTGATCTCCCAAACGCACTTGTTTGCATTCGTGATGATGCTGTATCAAGAGGCTATATAATAATGTTAGATATGGCTTTAACGGTTAGAGACGGATGTAGTAACCATACAAATGTTCCAAGATCACATTTAACAGTGTAAATACAAAATAACCTAACTATGCTGAATTCGGTTTTTAAATGCGCGTTTTCAAAGTGATTGTTGTAAGTTAAATTCTTGGAATCAAATGATCAAATAATAGGTTGACCGAAGTTGGTTAAAATTTTATAATTTTACATTTATCTCGAGAATCAGTTTTCCTACAGCTATTAGGGTGTTTTGATTAGTGTTACTGTTTGGATAAACAAAAGTTACTTCTAACTATCTGATTAATTAGGGATAAATACGTTCATACCTGATGCAACAGACCTATTATTTAAGGTCATAATTTAACTACGTATTTACCTATTCTTTAACCTAATTTATTACTTTACCCCTTCCCCTGCTTCTCCAATTCTGACTAGAGGTTGGGTCGCTAAAAGCTCGAGCCTGAGCCTAAACATAAGTTCGTTTAGTCCAAGCTTTTCATATATTGAGCTAGCTTAGGCTCACGAGTCTACTATTTACATAAATACATACATGTTAGACAATGAAATAATTATGCATATATATGATAAACATAACTAAATAATATATGTTATGTATATAAAATTATAACTATAAACATATATAAATATAATTATACATTCATTTCAATCGGGTTAGGTTCAATAGAAAACCATTAAAAACTTGAAAACCGAGAAAACTACTACCAACCAAACAATCTTTTTTTATTTAACTTTCCATTTCCTTTAATTATAAGGTTAGTATTGCACATATAAAAATAAAAAATAAAAAATATATGTAGCTTGCCAAGATACACATATGAGGTATATATAATGTAGCTCGTTGATCTACATATATTTTTTTGCTTTCTTTTTAATTTCAACGGATAATAGTAACATATAAAAAGAATGAAAAAAAAATTGTTTAAAAGTAGTTTTCTCTAAGTTTTCTAGTATCTTTTAAGTTTTCTAACGATCCCTTTCCTATTTCTTAAAATTAATGAATGATTAACAAGCCAATCTCGAGCTTGAAAATTTTCTTACGAGGTAAGCTCGAGCTTTGAGTATAGACCTTGAAACAAGCTCGAGCCCGTCTCAGCTTGCTTACACCCCTAGTTGTGACGTCAAATATTCAAGTTCCACAAACATGGAGACAAAGTTTCATAGACTACATTTTTATACATGATTATGTTACAATATTATCAGAGGACATCATCCTCATTACTAGCAAAAGAAACTAAGAAAGAACGTCACGGAATCAAACGAGATAATTTCTAACCTGAGTTATGATGGCAGTACATGCCCCAGCAGAAGCAGCAAGAAGCAAGTTGGCTTTAGTTCCAATTGACTTTGTATTGTATTTTATCTGGTACAACCTTTTAAAGTAGCTGTATCCGTAGAAGTATACAAATTGTGCAATAAACGATTGCAGGTTCTTGGTTCCAAGGCCTTGATACAATGATACAATTTGACCCGTGGAAACCGCCTCCCACAACACGTCTGATAGTTTCCTGCATGACCCACATGAGAACTATATAAGTTCCAAATTCTGTTTTGATATAATACATATAGCTTCATAATGACTTGTAGATTTCTAGGATTAAAATCCGGTACACAGTTATCTATATATTCAGTCTAGAAATACATTATAGAATACTAACAGACCCTTCCGTATATGAAAAACATTTTTGCAATTCTAGTTCCAGACTGATTGGAAAACTGCAAACCAGACCCTAACTTGGAACCAATAACAAAATGAATCCTTGGTTTTAATAAGCGCCAGTCACACCAAGGCAAGACGGTCCCCAGAGCCGAGGCGCAAGCTATTTATATAATATTTATGATAGGGTTGCGTATATAACTGACCATCATAAAGAAACCAACTTATTTAAAGTATTTTGAGTCGAATCAGTTATATAAACGCAATGTAGTCAAAGGCACATTAGGCGCTCGCGTAGGCGTATCCCAGCGCAGCCATACCGCCTTGCTCCCACATCAAGACGCTCTAGCCAAAATCTGGTCTGAAACATCCAAAAGTGGCCCGGAACCAGCCTAACCAAACCAAAGTCGAAAAATAGTTTGTTTATACTGTGCGCCTAGTTTACCCGTTGCTCCTTGAGTACGCTTAGAGCCTTCGACTACCTAGATCAGTAAAACATGTCTTGAAAACAGTATCACTAGGTTATCGCCTTACGAGGGTGTTTGGACTTCTGCCTAAGAGGGTGTTTGGGGTTGAGTTTTGAAAATAGATTATGCGTTTTGATTTTTGAATAATCAGAATCAGATAATTAACTTTAACAAAACGTGATGTTGAAAGATAGTTTTGGATTTGATTATGCTGCTTGATATCACCATAATCAGATAATCAACTATTTGAGTGTTTGGCAAATATATATTTAAAAAAAATAAACAAGTGAAAATCTTTTTCTAAACGCAAATAATCAATTTTTGGAAAACTGCATTTTGTTGTTGCAGTAGGGGAGAGCTGCTTTTGGAAAACTGCGATTTGCAACTTTCTAAACGCAAAAAATCAATTTTTTTTTTATTTTTTTTACCCAAACACTCAATAATCTAAAAATCTCCTTCAAAACTCAACCCCAAACACCCTCTAAATTAATTATGATTTGCTGATAATTTAGGGTCAAAATATCAGATTTAGGAAAAACTATACTACAAGAAAACTGATTATTACTAAGATAAATATAAAAATTACCACCGGATTATTAAATTATGATTCTGATTAGTGATTTGATTATGATCTAAATCAAAGAACAATAAAAAATCATATCACATGACAATCACAAAACCCTAAATAAACAATCATTCAACCACAACACAACACAACACAACACAACAATGAAATGAAATATAAGAAAATGAAGCAACAAATAATAATAATAATACCTATACTTCTGGCGAGCATGAGAGCGAACTTCAGCCTGAAACTTGGCTTTGCATGTGTCAATAGGATACAAGATCGTGGTGCTCAAAATAGCCCCAATTGCTCCCGATGTTGCCTCCGAAATTGACTCCAGATCAATCGAAGACATCGTAAATAATTACCAACCTCCGATCGAATGCAAATTATGGAAGGAAAAGGAGAGAAATTGGAAGTCAAATTGAGTTTGGTGAAGGGTGATCGTGTATACATATATATACATACAGTGAGTAGGCTAAATTTGACGACTATTAGAACACGTTTACAACAATGAGTCAAGGATTTGGTCACGGTGCTACTTTTTTGTTTTTTGTTTTTTTTTTTTTGGGGGTCTCAAAATATCTTGATAAGACGGTAATGGTTTACGTTTTGAAATTTAATGCAATAAAAGCACATGTTACACGTTGGCCATTCATAAGATTTACTCCTATGTTTGTTTTAGACTCATCTTATTCATACATAAGTATTCTCTCTATCTTATTTATACGTTATTTTTTACTTTCTCTATATATATGCACGCATGATGGTTATGTGCGGTAATTGACGGTGTCGGCGGGCATGGCTTCCATCTAACTAACTTGTGAATATTTTCTGACTTGTTCATGTTTTCAGAGAAAACTATCTAACTTGTTTGGTTTCTCGTTGAAGAGGTATGGTCCCAACTCCTAGCCCACATGGCAAGGACCAAACCACTTTTTCATCCTACATGATGCCTACATCAGCAAGCGAGTCCAGAAGTTCTAGAAGCTTCTGGAAGACACCAAGGTGGCATAAAAGATGCTCCTCATGACATAGAGGACGATACGTGTCACCACTCATCAGCCGCCATGTAGGCTTGCAGCAAATCAAGGAGCAGACCGACAACAGCAGTACGATGTTTCCAGCATGGACGAATATAAGTGCGCCACGTGTACCACTATCCTGACCACAGCAGAGGAGACCAAGAGGATATTCCCCTTGGTCGGACAGCTGGCGCCCTATAGCAGCTGGCGAGGTTGCTCCTCCCTCTCTCACCCTCCGGCTATAAATAGGACCCTTCATCGTTCAGGTTAAATCCACTCCATTCTCCACACTCTCACTCTTAACACACACTGTTTTATTTCCTCAGAACAGAACTTATTCTCACGCCGGAGCCCGGTTAAGAGGGAAACCCCCGTATTCCCCTCTTAACGAGCTAACAGTGTTGCTGTTTTGCAGGATCTGTCATTTGGCGAGTAACAAAGGAGATTGAACCCCACAAAAGAGACGACCAGACTAGTTTCACCTCGGGTGTTAACCCGTGTTTCATCATTGGCGCCCACCGCAGTTTTTGCAAACCTTTTTCATCTCCTTTTCGTTTAAAACGCTCTTCAAAATGACCGAAACAAACCCTTCCCACCAGGTGGATGGAGAAGTTTCTTATTTTGAGCTCATTTTGGACACCGCACACGTCCAAAGGGGCCAAAGGAACGAAATCATCCAAGAAGGACAAATGAACAACGATTTTCCTAGTATCTTTGGAAGCGCATCCAGGGTTGTTAGCCAAACCACAACTGGAGCCACTTTCCAACCTCCGCCTAGGATTATCACCCAAACTACAAATGGAGCCACCTTCCAACCCCCGTCTGGGGTAGTCCAACAAACACCCCCACCAGTGCAAACACCAAGCCATGGAGCTGGCCCCTCAGCTCCATCAGAACAAGCACAACTAAACTTCTCTGCACTTTTAGGACTACCCGAAGGGAAAACTCTGGCTTCCTGGTATGCCGAACAGATGGCGTCTATAAATCTCGTTTACACATAACTCAGCGCACAGCAGGCTTTGCTCCAAGCACAAGCTAACCAATCCGCTTTTGTCACTCCACCGCAAAGGTCTCTGAGTACTCACATACCTCAGCAGACCAATGCATGGAACTTACGACCTGAAAAAGCACCTGTAGCAAACATCAGAAGGCCAAGCGCGCATGACACGCGCGATACTTACGGCGAAACAGAAAGCAATCATGTGCAAAACTCCCATCAGCAGAGAAGACCAGTTCAAAGTCGTTTAGGCCTGCGCAACATAAACGACGAGTGGGATAGCTACGATGAAGAAAATGACGAAACATACAAGAAATAAGACACGGTATTCAACAGATTACCACCAGACCACGAGGCGTACAAACCCCGCAAGCGTGCAGGGTACAATCCAAGAGCAGAGCATGATTACTCATTGAGTTATCGCCCAGACGACATGGCGGAAAACTCAAAATTCATCAGAGAGATTGCGACAGCCGATATCGACAAGACGAAACTGCTACACAATGTAGGCAAATACAACGGCTTAACAGATCCCGATGATCACCTCCAAGTCTTCAATGGCGCAGGGGTAACAGGTAGTTGGAATCTACCGGTGTCATCTTTTTGCACAAACCTTTGTCGGCGCAGCACGCGTCTGGTTTAACAGCCTACCAGCAGGAAGAATTAAGTCATGGGTCGAATTTCGGGATAAGTTCCTTGCGCATTTCTCGCAACAGCGCAGACATACCAGAGACCCGGCCGATTGTCTGAATATATGGAGAAAGGATCATGAAAGCGTGGAAGATTTTATTACAAGGTATAACAAAGAATGTCTGGAGATTGGTGACGTAGGTGAAAAGATGATGTGCGCGCACTTTATGAGGGCAGTAAAGTGCGACGACTTGATCAAGCGATTGAAAGGAAGAGACGGAGGCCCTAAAGAATGGGAAACCTTCATTGAAGCAGCAAAAACAATCGCGCAAACAGACAAACAATTGACCGGTGATGACAACCATCAACACAATTACAACCACAATGATCGGCGTAACAAGAAAAACAAAGGCCAGTCATGGAAAACATCTGGTTACAGGGAAAGGAGCCCGGCAAGGGAAGACGCGAGAAACACAATCAACCAGATCGCTCATCGCAAGGAAGTTAAAAGAGAAAACAGAGAAAAACAGTGGACACCCTTAACAAAGACTCCTTCTGAAGTTTTGTCAACCGAAAATCACCAGTTCAAACCTCCCCTACAGATGAGAAACAAAAGGGGTGAAGACCCAAACCTTTTCTGCTAGTTTCATAAAGACACGGGTCACTTGACTGACGATTGTTTTAGCCTAAAGCAAGAAATAGAAAGGGCCCTAAGAGATGGAAGACTCACTCATCTGGTAAAAGGCGGAAAGCGTGACCACCGTCAAATTCAGCGAAGGGAAGAAGGGCCGGACAACAAGAAGCTCCGAAAATTGGAAACTCACATGGTTCAAGGAGGTCCAAGAAAGCCAAGAAAGAACTACAACAAGCGCACACAAGACGACTCTTGGCGCGAGAGACAAGTTGTTTTCCCAATAGTAAGAGGAGGGCCGAGAGAAAGAAGGCCCATAGTCATATCCAGTGTAATCGGTCACTACCAAACCGATTACATTTTCATTGATCCAGGAAGCACTGCAGATATCATCTACGAGCAATGTTTTAATCAATTCGACCAAGAGGACAAAGCGCGCTTGGAACCGGTGGATTACCCGCTGACCGGTTTCTGCAATGAAGCTGTTTTTCCTCTAGGCCAGATATCGTTCCCAGTACTGCTCTCAGACGAAATAAATTCAAGGACGGATGAGGTCACGTTCATGGTACTACCAACGCATTCAAGGCATGACATTCTGTTGGGAAGAGAATCTCAAGGAGACTTCAGCATGATTTGCTCTGGCCCACATTCAGCCGTGGGATTCCCAACAGAAACAGGGGTAGCACTGATCTATGCAAGCAAAGAAGTCTTGGCAACAGACGAAATCAGGCCAGCAAAAGCAAGAAAATCTGTACCACGCGTAGAGGCTGAAAAATGGGTGTTAAACAGCGAATACCCAGAACAACCAATCACCTTAGGCCCCGCAATGTCTGATCTCACGCGCGCAGCACTAAAAAAGTTGCTATTTGAAAACATGGATGTGTTCGCCTGGACACCGGCTGACATGACCGGTGTTCCACGGCATATAGCAGAGCACAGACTTAACGTCTCAGAGGCCGCCAAACCTGTAGTACATGGCAAACGCCATTTAGGAGACATAAAGCATGATGCCATGAAAGAACAAGTCACAGAGCTGTTGAATGCAGGCATCATCAAAGAAGTCCGGTACCAAACTTGGGTGGCGAGCCCCGTCATGGTTCAAAAAGGGAACGGCAGTTGGAGGATGTGTGTAGATTACAAGGATCTAAACAAGGCATGTCCGCGCGACTGTTATGCTTTACCAGATTTCGATGAGAAGATTGATTCGCTGGCAACATTCCGATGGAAATGTTTCCTTGATTGTTACAAGGGGTACCACCAGGTACAGATGGCCGTGCAAGATGAAGACAAAACCGCATTCCGCACACCAACAAGGTTATACTGCTACACCAAGATGACCTTTGGTCTAAAGAATGCGGGCGCGACCTATCAGAGATTGATAAATGAAACGTTCCACGATGCTATTGGCGAATACATCGAAGTGTATATGGATGACCTAGTCATCATGAGCAAAGAAGAGAATACGATGCTGATGAACATCCAAAAAACGTTTGCCACATTGCACGGAGTAAGTATCAAACTAAACCCAGCGAAATGCTCTTTCGGCATGGAAGAGGGAAAATTCCTGGGTTTTATCGTCACAAAAGATGGTTTCAAAGTAAATCCTGATAAGGTACAAGCAATCGAACGCATGCCTTCACCTTCGACGATCAAGGAAATGCAGAAGTTGGCCGGAAGGTTAGCAGCACTCAACCGTTTCTTAGCCAACCACGCTGCCAAATCTTTCCCATTTATCAAGACACTCCGAAACTGCATGAAGAAAAGTCAGTTCCAATGGACTCCGGAGGCCGAAAAAGCATTCCGTGATATGAAAGACTGCCTCATAAGGTTACCAACACTGACGGCACCAGTAAAAGTAGAACCTTTAGTGATGTACCTGTCAGCTTCTGACAAAGCAGTCGGCGCAGTTCTGCTTGTAGATAGACAAGGCATACAGACACCAGTTTATTATGTGTCTCACACTCTCAATGATCCAGAGACGAGGTATGCTATAATGGAAAAACTAGTGCTGGCTTTAATTCATGCATCAAGGCGGCTGCGCAGATACTTCGCCAATCACGTCATTCATGTCTTAACAAATTACAACATTGGCAACATCCTTGCAAGGCCCGAGATTTCTGGAAGATTAGCAAAATGGGCGATAGAACTGGGGGGCCACAATGTCGTTTTCAGGCCAAGACCAGCAATCAAGGGCCAGGTGTTGGCCGATTTCATGACTGAAGTACCCGATGACAGGGACCTAGAGTGTAAGGCAATGGAAAGAACTGAAAGGCAGCAGTCGGAAGAACCATGGCTACTGTATACAGATGGCACGCCCAACGAGGATGGCGCAGGCGCAGGACTCAGGCTAATAAGCCCAGCAAAGCATGAATTCACGTATGCCATCCGGCTAGACTTCAAAAGCACGAATAATGAAGCCGAATACGAAGCCTTTCTCGCCGGTCTGAGGTTAGCAATCAAAATGGGAGTCAAACATATAGAGGCGCATGTAGACTCCATGTTAGTAGCTGGGCAGATTAACGGCCAATATGATGCCAAAGGAGATGTAATGGCATTATACCTAGACCAAGCGAAAGCATTGCTACAGAACTTCAATTCTTACAAAGTGCACCATATCAATCGAAGCGAGAATAAACCAGCTGACGCACTAAGTAAGTTAGCATCCACAAGTTTCCAGCACTTGGCCAAGGATGTGCGCATCGAAGTCTTAAGCAACCCATCGGTACCGCTGAGGCAAGTGAATGTTATTCAGTTGGGCATGACGTCTTGGATGACCCCCATAATCATGTATCTCCAGTCTGGGATACTACCAGAAAACAAAGCCGAGGCAAGGAAGATTCAATATAAAGCCGAGCACTACCAGATGGTTGATGGAATCCTGTACCAAAAATCATACCTCGGGCCATTGTTGAGATGTGTAGACCCAGAGGACACGAACTACTTGATCAGAGAAGTGCATGAGGGGATCTGTGGCAACCATGCCGGACCACGGATGGTGGTAGCAAAAGTGATGAATGCCGGGTACTACTGGCCCA
This sequence comes from Helianthus tuberosus, assembly GCA_030545235.1. Classification (NCBI taxonomy): domain Eukaryota; kingdom Viridiplantae; phylum Streptophyta; class Magnoliopsida; order Asterales; family Asteraceae; genus Helianthus; species Helianthus tuberosus. Next base: position 106,477,764 of record CM060437.1, read on the forward strand.
GGATGCATCTAGACGAAGTAAAGGTTTTGAGAAAATGCAGCGGGTGCCAGCGACACGCTCCCAAGACGATGCGCCCCAAGAACGAATTAGTCCCCGTAACAACGGCATGGCCATTCCAACAATAGGGAATAGATATGGTTGGCCCCTTCCCTGAAGCCCCGGGTGCAGTGAAATTCATTATAGTCGCGGTGGACTATTTCACAAAATGGGTGGAGGCGAAGGCACTGGCGTCAACCACATCTACCGTAGTTCGGCGATTCATCTGGGAACAGATAATCTGCAGATTCGGGCTGCCTCTGAGAATCATCACCGATAATAGGTCGAATTTTGCTGCGGAAGATCTCCAACGATGGTTCAAAGAGTTACACATAGATCATACGTTCTCCTCGGTTGCGCATCCACAGGGGAATGGACAGTAGAAGCCGTCAACAAGATCATTGTAGACGGCATCAAAGCATGACTGGGAGAGCAAAGAAGAGGCTGGGTTGACGAATTTCCAAGCATATTATGGGCCCATAGGACGATGCCCAAAACAAGCAACGGGGATACACCGTTCAGCTTAGTCTACGGGTCCGAGGCTGTGATACCAGCTGAGATCGGACTGCCATCACCTAGAATGCTCTCCATGAACACGATCAACAACGAAGAAGAAAGGAGGTTAGACCTTGACCTGCTAGAAGAAAGGAGATAGATGGCAGCAATAAATGAAGCAAAATACAAAACAAAGCTGGAGAAGTATTACAACTCCAAAGTCAGAATCTGCACTTTTAATCCGGGTGATTACGTCCCGAGGGACAATGAGGCGTCCAACGCCGAAAAGCCCGGAAAGTTAGCTCCCAAGTGGGAGGGACCTTATGTTGTAGATGCAGTACTCGGCAAAGGGGCATATAAGCTGCGCACCCTAGATGACAAAGAAATCCCAAGAACCTGGAATGCCCAACAGTTAAGAAGATGCTACATGTAAACAGCTGAAGTTTTTCTATATACTTGTAATGGCTACGCGCCAACACATTTAGCACTAATACAAGAAGTGTTTGGCTATCTTTTCGCACGAGAATTTTTTGTTACAACTGCATATATTACTTCGGGCATACACGAAAACATCCATGGCTCGACCTTGGGAAACGTTGTAGACCTCCAAGGCTTGTCACAAACGAGTGCACAGCCGGGTCAAAAACACAACCAAAGCCTAAGCAACGCCTAATAAATACTTCGTGCCCACATAAACATGAAAGCATCGAACACATGGTAAACAAACATTGTAAAGACCCCAAACGCTGAGCACAGCTGGGTCCACACAATAACCTGTAACTCGATCACTTCGTATTCACGAAACAACCTGCGCACATAAACGACAGAAATAAACATTGTAACTAACACAACACAACCTGTCAGCACCATCATTCATTCGTGATACCTAATCAAAGTAATTACACATGCGCATATTGTAACGATAAACAAAATTCACAAGAAACTAAAGCACGCATCAAGTATTAAATATGTCAACAATAACAAAACATGTTGCAGATACGACAGCTATAGGTAAATTGTTCACGAAACATAAAGGTAATCTGTTCAAAGAAATTGGCAAAATAGTTACAAGGCTATCAAAGCCCACACACGGCATGCAAGCCGGATTTTCTTCACCCTGGATGACTAGTTCCAGTACCCCCAGTGGTAGGATCTTCATCTCCAAGGGCCTTCTTCAATAAGGCAACACCATCAGGCTTCCGAGACAATTTTTGGGCAGCTTTCACAACACCGAACTCCAAAGATGCAAATTCTTGTCGCTTTGCAGCACATTTTCTTCCACAATCCTCTTTGTACAACTCAAAATGGTAGTCCTTCTCATTATTAACAGCTGCAGCCCTACCCTCACTATAACCATCCTTTCGCCCGCTATTATACCCCGCTTGACCCAACTCAAACATGTAGCCGGCAAGCTCAGGAGATTTGACTATACGATCAGCAATCTGCAAGGAGCACATACAAACATAAGCAGAGTAACCAACGCGAACTGAAAGTAAATATACACAAAAGAAGCTACCAGAGGCACCGCACGAGATAACAACCACTTGCAATCGGCGGACATCTCCTCAGCAAGGAGCTCAGAAGCCTTGCATTCAGCAATCTTTGCTTCAGCAAGTTTTTCCAACTTAACAATGCATTGGAGATATTCTTCTTCCCTTTTTTGAGCCGCAACACGTGCCTCCTCAGCTTCCTCACTAATCTTGCGCTTCTCAGCAGACATCCTGACAATAGCTTCACGTTGTGCCTGAAGCTCTTTATTGGTCCGCTCACAAGCGGCCTCCCAATTCTTTTGTTTGTCAGAGTTAGCTTTCTTCTCCTGTGCAAGTTTCTCCTCAGCATCAGACAACCTCCACAACAAACCTTTCTTCTCACTATTAAACTTCTCCCTCTCTTCCGCAAATGCCTTCTTCTCATTTTCAAACTCAAGTGTAATAACCGAAAAATTTAAAATCATAATAAGATAATAAAATTAAAAGACCTAATTATTTTATTAAATTAAACCATAGGAAACCCTAATTGAGACACCCAAGTGATTCCGTACAAATCCTAGAAATTTCAGAATTTTCAGAATCAGGATTAGGGCCCCTAAAACTCAGGGGGGGTATTACCTACTTGATGATTATCTTTAAAATTTCGTTGTCAAAATATAAAAATTCGATTATGTCAAGTCAGCTGAGCTAGTCCCACGCGTGGCTAGTCTATAACCTATTATTCAACCCTTACGCATCGTAGCGGTTTTAGGCATACGATGCGCAGGCGTTTTAAAATCCCATACGCATCGTAGGGGTTATTGTGCTACGATGCGTAGGGCTTCCCAAAAATCAGCTATAAATACAGGACCTTGGCATTCGATTTATGGTACTCCTACGACGAAGAAACTCCAAAATTTCGTCGAGTTATTGTCTGATTACTCTCCTAACACACACTAAACACAAATTAAGAGTAGCGGGGTGCTGCAGAACAGGGTAATAACTCGATCGCTATTACGATTCATTGTCCGATCGATCAATATATCCAATGGATGTTTAAGTGCTGCCCACATTAGGGTTATACTTTGTCGTTCGTCATTAATTTGACGGATCATCGTTAATTCGATGGATAAAGTATTGTACTTTGTCGTTCGTCATTAATTTGACGGATCATCGTTAATTCGATGGATGAAGTATCGCACTTTGTCGTTCGTTGTGAGAATTTGATCTCGTGAGTTATCGTAAAGGCTGTATTAAGTTACTAACCTAGTTTGTGTGCATGTTATTTAAATTAGGTTAAAAGACTAATCAGTAGTCTAAACTCTGTCCGTATAAATCTGAAATATTATCACAAGGTAGCATCAATTTGGAATTATTAAGGTACGGATCCTACCCCACTCCTTATTGCTTCATATTCAAATTGTTATAACCCACTAAATTACTATATATATTTTAAAACACTCCTCACGTCTTTGAGTATCGATTCATTTGACAGTCCGTTCGAATTCTATTCTAATCATTTGATTTAAGCTTTCATGTCATGCGATAGTATTATGTTAGTTGTACTCATTATCGCATGTTCCAATAATATGTTCCGTTCTGTTCTGAAAATAAGTTTTATAAGTTATGTGAATAAGACCATTTGTACTCTGTTACCCTGAGTATCGCTTCTCGTGGAGTGTCCCACGAGCATGTTGTTGCGGCATCAACAGCATGTGCTCCATCTGTGACGGAGAGATTAGTTCACAGCGTCCCTAGGTACAAGTGTGGTACAAAGCTACTAGGAGGCGTATGGATCGATCCTAGGATTTCAGTTTTCAGGAAATGGATAGAGGGTATGCCAACTCGCCATTTCGTGTGATAAGTATGCAGGAGTAGCTACCTGTGTATTGTCACGTTTTCAGTTTGCTCATGGGTACATCTGTAAGATATGATTATGAAATTATGTTCTTGCTTTGTATAAGTTTTGCATGAAGCGTTACTTGTTCTTTGAGCCTATAATTCCGTACTGAGCATTCGGCTCATTCCGTATAAATTTTGTATTTACAGGTCAGCAGGTAACTTTGGGCGGGGAAAAGAGAGAAGAATAAAGCCTAGGAATAAATCCAAAGATGTTAGAAATTAAGTCAATATGTCCGTTTGTATATTAAATTAAGTTCAGTTGTTATATCCTTGTCAAATAAATAAATGGAATTATGACTTTTGTTTATGATATCATTGTTATTGTGACACGTCAGCCCTTCCGGGTTGGGGTGTTACAGCTATGGTATCAGAGCAAAGGCTCTTTCCTGTAGAAAACTTGAAGATAGTAATTAAAACCTGTGAGGAATGGGTAGATATCTATTATAGGATCCAATTTGATCTCTTATTTGGTTTAATTCCTGTATTTATTCGTATAGATATGCCTCCTCGTCGTCCGCTACGTAGGAATACTCGTACTAACCCTGTACGTAACAACACTTCTTCGAATGAGACTCCAGTCGATCCAAGCGTAATTAATGCTATCAACCAGGCTGTTGCCGGGTTGCTTCCAAACCTGGTTGCTCAAACAGCTGAGGCCATTATTCAACAAACTCGTCATCCAGAAGGCACTAACACTAATCCAATCTCTGGTGGTGAAACTCGTGAGAATACCACAAACAATACTACTTATAGTATAGACATCTGGATTAGTAAATTCCAAAAACAAAAGCCGAAATCCTTTAGTCACGCTAATAATCCAGTCGAAGCAAGAAACTGGATAGCTCATATTGAAAAGATCTTCGGAGTTCTTGGAGTTCCGGAGCAATACAAAGTTAGATTAGCTACTTACAAATTCGAAGATGACGCACAAACTTGGTGGGAAGGATATAAGAATGTCAAAGGAGGGGATGATTTTGACGCTAATCTTTCATGGGTCGACTTTCGTAATATCTTTTACGACAAGTATTTTTCGACCGCTGATAAAGAAGCTTATGTCAGGGAGTATGCAGTGATTCGACAGGGGAGTGATGAACCAGCCTCTGAGTTCATTACTCGATTTTCAAGGTTGGCTAGTATTGTAGGAGACGTTGCAGGATCAGCAGAAGTCCAGGCAGAAAAATGCAAGTGGGCAGTCAATGATCGAATCCGGAAATCGATCATGTACATAAAATTTAAGGACATCACCGAAGTTGCCGATGCAATCAAAACTTTTGAATTCGAAAGGAAAGAATTCTTATCTCGAACTGGGGATAATAAGAAGAGAAATAGGGAAGGACAATTTAAGCAGGAAAACGGCAAATCATCCACTACGCCACAGCATCAAGATCGCAAAGTGCAAGGAAATCAAAACTCTGGAAATCAGGCACGTCCATGGCAACCGAGACTACAAAACCCGAGGCCTGCTCAAAACCAGATTCAGTTGAATGCAGAACCTATTAGAGCTCAACCACTGAATCAATATGTAAACCCAAATCAGATTACATATCCTCTATGTAATGTTTGTGGTAAGAAACATCAGGGGGTATGTCACCGAAGTACAGGAGCTTGCTTTAGGTGTGGCCAAACTGGACACATGATCAAGGAATGTCCTAAGAAAGAAACTAGGAAGAATAACCAACCCAATGTTGGAGGAAGAGTTTTCGCACTTTCTGCTACTGACGCTGCTAATGCTCCAGGTACTGTATCTGGAACCCTTCAGCTTGGTAAACGTAGTATCTATGTGTTGTTCGATACAGGAGCAACTCATTCTTTAGTATCCCATTCGTTTACTAAGTATCTTCCGATAAGACCAACTCTCTTAAATCCTACTTTCACCATTTCCACTCCCATGGAAAATTCATCCGTAATCACTTCCGTATATAAAGATTGTCCGATCCGTATTGAATCTATTGTGTGTAAGGCCGATCTATTCCCGATACATATGTGTGACTTTGATGTTATTCTAGGAATAGATTGGTTGTCTAGACATCGTGTAACTATAGATTGTCATTCTCGCCGTGTTATTTTCGGTGATCTTCATCATCCTGATGTTATATATCAGGGATCTCAAGCTCATAAATCCCTTAAAATTATCTCTGCACTTAAGGCTCGAAAATTCTTATCAAACGGTTGTGCTGGATTTCTAGCATCGATTAAGGATACTTCTGCTAGTGTTAAGAGTATCGATAGCCATTCCGTTGTTCGTGAATATCCTGATGTATTTCCAGATGAACTACCAGGATTACCACCCGACCGTCAGGTAGAATTCACCATCGACTTGATCCCTGGTGCCGAACCTATTTCTAAAGCTCCATATCGTATGGCTCCAATGGAACTGAAGGAGTTGAAGGAACAATTGCAAGAATTGTTAGATCTAGGATTCATAAGACCTAGTGTTTCACCTTGGGGTGCTCCGGTCTTATTTGTGAAGAAGAAAGACGGTAGTATGCGTTTATGTATTGACTACCGAGAACTGAACAAGATTACTATTCGTAATCAGTATCCTCTGCCTCGCATTGATGATCTCTTTGATCAACTTCAGGGGGCTCAGTTCTTCTCGAAAATTGACCTGAGGTCCGGGTATCATCAGCTAAAGATCAAGAATGATGATGTTCCCAAGACCGCCTTTCGTACTCGATATGGTCATTACGAATTTTTGGTTATGCCCTTTGGGCTAACTAATGCACCCGCAGTCTTCATGGATTTGATGAATCGCGTGTTTCACAAATTCCTAGACAAATTTGTTATTGTCTTTATCGATGACATTCTAGTATATTCTAAGAGTCACGAAGAGCATGAAGCACATCTACATGCGGTACTTGGAACCTTGAGGCATGAGAAGTTGTACGCGAAGTTTTCCAAATGTGACTTTTGGCTTAGCCAAGTGGCATTTTTAGGTCATATCATATCAGCAGAGGGAATTATGGTAGACCCAACAAAAGTTGAAGCTATTACAAAATGGCCAAGACCCACTTCTGTTACCGAAATACGAAGTTTCTTGGGTCTTGCTGGCTATTACCGAAGATTCGTTGAAAGATTCTCGGTAATCGCTTTACCACTTACAAAACTCCTAAGGAAAGGGGTGAAGTACTCATGGAATGAGGAACAAGAAAAAAGCTTTGAAGAATTGAAGAAACGACTCGTATCCTCTCCGATACTCGCTCTCCCTTCTGGATCAGGAGGTTACCAAGTCTATAGTGATGCCTCAAAGAAAGGATTAGGTTGTGTGCTAATGCAACATGGGAAGGTTATCGCTTATGCCTCCCGTCAATTGAAACCTTATGAAGTTAACTACCCTACACATGATTTAGAATTAGCCGCAGTCGTCTTTGCACTTAAGATTTGGCGACACTATCTGTATGGTGAAAGTTGTGACATCTTTACCGACCACAAGAGTCTCAAGTACATATTTACGCAGAAGGAGATAAATATGAGGCAAAGAAGGTGGTTAGAACTTTTAAAAGATTACAACGTAAATATTCAATACCATCCAGGCAAAGCCAATGTTGTAGCTGACGCGTTAAGCCGGAAAAATTCAGGGACTATATCTTGTTTACAAATTCAGCCTCATATTAGAAGGGATCTCGAAAGGATGAATATTTGGCTTCAGGTTAGCAAAGCTGATGGATATCTAGCTAAAATGCAGATTGAACCCAACCTCATATCACGGATTAAAGATGCACAAAAGCAAGATGGAGAACTTTGGGCAATTGTGCAAAATATTGAGGTGGGTAAGCAATCTGAATTTAGTATAGACCATCATGGGGTGATTTGGTGCGGTAAGAGACTTTGTGTACCCGATGACTCCAGCCTTCGTGAGTCATTGTTAGCCGAAGCTCACAGCTCACCATTTTCGATTCACCCAGGATCTACCAAGATGTATCGAGACTTAAGACAGAACTTCTGGTGGAATGGCATGAAGGAAGAAGTTGCTCGATATGTAAGTAAATGTCTCACTTGCCAACAAGTGAAAATTGAACACAAACGAGCAAGCGGTCTGTTGCAGCCATTGGATATTCCCATATGGAAGTGGGATGAGATCACAATGGATTTTGTTACCGGTTTGCCTAAAACTTTCAAGAAGAATGATGTTGTATGGGTTGTTGTCGATAGATTGTCGAAGTCTGCACATTTTCTAGCGATTCAGCAAGGATTTTCGGTTAATAAGTTATCCGAAATATTTCTTCAAGAAATTATTCGACTCCATGGCACACCGTGTTCCATTGTTTCCGATAGAGACCCACGTTTCACCTCACGATTTTGGAAAGGTTTTCAGGCAGCTTGGGGTACCCGACTGAAGTTTAGTACGGCTTTCCATCCACAAACAGATGGGCAGTCAGAACGCACGATCCAGACCTTGGAAGACATGCTCCGAGCATGTGCACTTGAATGGTCTGGAAACTGGGATGAATATCTATGCCTTGTTGAGTTCGCTTACAACAATAGTTGGCAAGCAAGTATTGGCATGGCACCTTTTGAGCTTTTGTATGGTCGGAAATGTCGTTCACCAATCTGCTGGGATGAAGTTGGAGAAAAGATTATTGAAGGGCCAGAACTAGTTCAGATTACAAATGAAAAAGTCACTCTGGCACGAGAAAAACTGAAAGAAGCTCAGAGCAGACAAAAGAGCTATGCAGATCAAGATAGACGACCACTCGAATTTAAAATTGGCGACCACGTTTTCTTAAAGGTATCACCTTGGCGTGGCATTCGTAGATTTGGAATTAAAGGAAAGCTTAGTCCTCGTTTCATAGGTCCGTTTGAAATCCTTGAAAGAGTTGGAGAAGTGTCATATCGACTGGCATTACCTCCTCAGCTCTCTCACGTTCATAACGTTTTTCATATCTCCTCATTAAGAGGATATAATTATCATCCACTCCATGTCATTAGTTATCCGTTACTTACAATTCACAAAGATTTGTCCTACGAAGAGGAACCAGAAGCCATCTTAGATCGACAGGAAAGGGTTTTGCGTAGGAAAGTAATTCCGTTTGTTAAAATCCTCTGGAAAAATCACTCTGAACACGAAGCAACATGGGAGTCAGAAGAATCAATTCACTCTCTATACCCTAATCTATTCTCGCAATAGAATTTTAGTCAAGGTAACAGTGAACCTTGCTCTTTGATCTATGTTTAATTGTTTTTGTTTGTGGTCATTTATATTTTGCCTTGTGTGAATATATCTTAGTTATGATTAAGCATGTCTATGTAGGAAATATCAGTACCAATAGTCACTCTATTATCTGTAAGTCTCTATTGACTTTTCGTACGGTAAGATATTTTATTAAGATACATTAATACACATATATAAGGAAATTGATAAGTATAGTCATGACCTTAGTTATGAATTTCAGATACACAGGTGTGTTTAGGAGATTCTTGTTATATAAGTTAGTAACTCTGCAATGAAAATTTCGTTACTTATGCGATATGTTCTTATTTGAAAAATTTCGAGGACGAAATTTCTTTTAAGGGGGTAATAGTTGTAATAACCGAAAAATTTAAAATCATAATAAGATAATAAAATTAAAAGACCTAATTATTTTATTAAATTAAACCATAGGAAACCCTAATTGAGACACCCAAGTGATTCCGTACAAATCCTAGAAATTTCAGAATTTTCAGAATCAGGATTAGGGCCCCTAAAACTCAGGGGGGGTATTACCTACTTGATGATTATCTTTAAAATTTCGTTGTCAAAATATAAAAATTCGATTATGTCAAGTCAGCTGAGCTAGTCCCACGCGTGGCTAGTCTATAACCTATTATTCAACCCTTACGCATCGTAGCGGTTTTAGGCATACGATGCGCAGGCGTTTTAAAATCCCATACGCATCGTAGGGGTTATTGTGCTACGATGCGTAGGGCTTCCCAAAAATCAGCTATAAATACAGGACCTTGGCATTCGATTTCTGGTACTCCTACGACGAAGAAACTCCAAAATTTCGTCGAGTTATTGTCTGATTACTCTCCTAACACACACTAAACACAAATTAAGAGTAGCGGGGTGCTGCAGAACAGGGTAATAACTCGATCGCTATTACGATTCATTGTCCGATCGATCAATATATCCAATGGATGTTTAAGTGCTGCCCACATTAGGGTTATACTTTGTCGTTCGTCATTAATTTGACGGATCATCGTTAATTCTATGGATAAAGTATTGTACTTTGTCGTTCGTCATTAATTTGACGGATCATCGTTAATTCGATGGATGAAGTATCGCACTTTGTCGTTCGTTGTGAGAATTTGATCTCGTGAGTTATCGTAAAGGCTGTATTAAGTTACTAACCTAGTTTGTGTGCATGTTATTTAAATTAGGTTAAAAGACTAATCAGTAGTCTAAACTCTGTCCGTATAAATCTGAAATATTATCACAAGGTAGCATCAATTTGGAATTATTAAGGTACGGATCCTACCCCACTCCTTATTGCTTCATATTCAAATTGTTATAACCCACTAAATTACTATATATATTTTAAAACACTCCTCACGTCTTTGAGTATCGATTCATTTGACAGTCCGTTCGAATTCTATTCTAATCATTTGATTTAAGCTTTCATGTCATGCGATAGTATTATGTTAGTTGTACTCATTATCGCATGTTCCAATAATATGTTCCGTTCTGTTCTGAAAATAAGTTTTATAAGTTATGTGAATAAGACCATTTGTACTCTGTTACCCTGAGTATCGCTTCTCGTGGAGTGTCCCACGAGCATGTTGTTGCGGCATCAACAGCATGTGCTCCATCTGTGACGGAGAGATTAGTTCACAGCGTCCCTAGGTACAAGTGTGGTACAAAGCTACTAGGAGGCGTATGGATCGATCCTAGGATTTCAGTTTTCAGGAAATGGATAGAGGGAATGCTAACTCGCCATTTCGTGTGATAAGTATGCAGGAGTAGCTACCTGTGTATTGTCACGTTTTCAGTTTGCTCATGGGTACATCTGTAAGATATGATTATGAAATTATGTTCTTGCTTTGTATAAGTTTTGCATGAAGCGTTACTTGTTCTTTGAGCCTATAATTCCGTACTGAGCATTCGGCTCATTCCGTATAAATTTTGTATTTACAGGTCAGCAGGTAACTTTGGGCGGGGAAAAGAGAGAAGAATAAAGCCTAGGAATAAATCCAAAGATGTTAGAAATTAAGTCAATATGTCCGTTTGTATATTAAATTAAGTTCAGTTGTTATATCCTTGTCAAATAAATAAATGGAATTATGACTTTTGTTTATGATATCATTGTTATTTTGACACGTCAGCCCTTCCGGGTTGGGGTGTTACATCAAGTGTCTCCTCTCCCATCAGTTTCCACTCACGAACAATCTCTTGCGAGGAGGCAAAAAAGTTAACCCCGGCACGAACATGATCATCCAGCAGATCAAACCGGTTGCGCCTTTTCTGAAATAGCCTTTCAGCAGGGGGAGAGACAGAGAGAAGAACTCATGGCAGTTCTCAAGCTCATTCATCCGAGAACCCTGGGTCAGATTCCAGCGAGGAGCATGCGGCAAATCGTCACACGCTGAGTTATGGGTATCCCAGGAGCCAGCACGAACATTTTCAAACTGTGGACTCCGAACCACACCTGAAGTAGCACCACCGCCACCGCCTGGTGGACGCTTGGTACAAATGGTCTGACGCTGTGTAGCCTCGCTAGATTCCGCTTCTGTGTAAACGCCTTTGTTTCGACCGTCTCCACCAGCACCACCTGCAACATCACCACCACCTTCACCAACATGCTCAACATCTACATCATCTTGTTTTTTCTTCTCACCTAGACCATCATGGGGAGGAGACAGCTCGAACGTCCTAGACGGTGGAGAGGCAGGAGGAGTGATTTTGGAAATATCAATCTTGCTGTCGGCGCCTTGCCCGACTTGACACCTGCCACGAGACAATAATAATGCTAAAAAGCAACCCGGAAGCTAAATAACAAGATTTACAACTACAAATCCTTTACCTGTAGGAGCAGAAGCAGCATATATTTCCTCCAAAAGATTGCTACGATTTCCACTGAAGACACCCATGTCAATTTCAGACTCCGAGGGTGCGGGAGGAGCCTCTTTCTGGAGCTTGGCTTTTTTCGAAGCAAGCATAGCAGCAGCCTGCTCATCAAGTTTCCGCTTCTTATCCTCAAGAAGTTTCTTTTTCATCATCTCTGTCAGAGTAACGCTGTCATCAGGGTCAGACCCACGATGTCTCTCTCCGGCCCCTAAACCAGACAATGTATCAGAAACAACAACGTAATCTAGGACAGGAAGAGTAGAGGGTCGCTTACGAGGAGTCTCAGTGGTTTTTTCCTCAGCCCTCTTCTCCTTCCCCTCTGGCTTGCCAGCCTTTGTTTTCTTCCTTGTTTCCAACTGATCAGCAGTCTCAACCGGAACCTCCACATCATCATCAACGGGTTCATTAACAGGCTCATGTGCAACCCCCTGCACCGGACCTGCACACGGGGAATGAGAAGTTAGACCTTCAAGAGATCTATCTGACCCTTCACTTGAGAGAACAATAACTTCCTCTCGAGTAGGATCAATAGCATCATCAACATCATCTTCACTATCTTCACCTAAAACAGTGTTGGCATATGTGGTAAAACTTTCGTTAGTCGGGTGCAAGAAGCGGTTGTGGATTTGATCCAACCATGTTGGTTTCCCAACCTCCTGAATCGCCTCAACCATGGCACCACCGGCATTCGGATCCAGAACATTCAACAAGCTGTACCCAACTGCGAAAAACAAGGAGATGAGGGAGAACTTACAAAAAAAAAAAAACTAAAGACCTGACTATGAAACATCACATACGTTTGCCTTGATATCCATAAACAGGAACACCCAGGGGGTTGTTTGGGACCCACAACATGCTCATACCGGCACCAACCAAAGCCCTCTCCTCAATTTGAGAAATAGCAGTCGCCTTGTGAGTCACCTTCTTGTACCACCCCTGTTGGGCATAATCCACCATCATATCCACCTTCGGGATCCCTTCACTCACTGACCGATAGTGCATATCTACCGGGATAACACCACGGCGAATGTAGAAAAAAATTTTGTTTCCAATCATGCAAACTTTTTAGAGGAGTAGAACAACAGGGGATAACACCACCGGTCCGAGAGTTAAAAGAGTAAAAACCGCTGGTGCAAGTCACAGAGTAAAAAACATTAAACATTTCAAAAGTTGGCTCAACACGGTTGGCCCGGCAGATAAACTCAAAGTGGGTAACACGGGGAAGCCCGATCGTGTTGATTTGAGAGATATGGAGCCCATAATTCCTCAACACCTCAGCAGTAAACCTGGTCATTGGGAGTCTGAAGTTACCCTCCCGGAAGAAAGCAGCATATAGTGTAATATAACCAGGAGGTGCATCCATGGCAGTAGAACCCGGAGTTGGAAACTGAGCACCCCATTCGGGAAGGAAACCCATCTCCCTCACCGAATTCTGAAACTCTTCCTCTTTCCAATTTATAGTCGTCTGGTCAGGACCCGGAGGATTCTTACCCTTGTTCCTCCTTTTCTTCGACGAAGGATTCGCTCCAGACATATTGAGAGAAAAAGAGAAAAGACAAAATGGATAAACTTAAAAGAGGGAGAGAAAGGAATATGAGAAATCTCCGGAGTTCAAATTTTGAAAAGTGAAAAGAATGAAGGAAACCGCCGTGTATTTATACCCATCACATTTAATGCGATAGGTAGTGGACCGTCAGGTATTCAGAAGGTTATCCAGTGGGGAAGAGACATGTCAGCAGAGAGAGAAACCGTCACCTCTTTTTCCGGGAGCATGGACGGCACACGCCTGACAAAGGGATGGAAAGTAACTGACACCACTGAAAAGGCGTCTGTTCACCTGAGACAAGACAGGGACATCAGACAGTCACATCAGTTCTCTTTACCCCAAGCAAGGAAACCTCTTTCAGAAGATAATACCAACATGCCATGCGGCGTGCGTCCAGTCTACTCAACTTTGCAAACGTAACAACACGCCATGCGCCGTGCGTCCAGTTGGCTCACCTTTGCAAACGTACCAACACGCCATGCGTCGTGCGTCCAGTTGGCTCACCTTTGCAAACGTACCAACACGCCATGCGCCGTGCGTCCAGTTGGCTCAACTTTGCAAACTTACCACACGCCATGCGTCGTGCGTCCAGTTGGCTCAACTTTGCAAACGTACCAACACGCCATGCGCCGTGCGTCCAGTTGGCTCAACTTTGATCGGTATGAGATTAGTTTTAAAACTCGCGTGTATGGGACGGATACAGGATTAAGTGATACCCGACCCGATCACCTGAAATCACATACCCGTTTACTCGAACTATATACCCAATCATATACCAAAAAAATTATTTGTATTTCTATTTTCCTTTTAGCAGATTCATTATGTGAAGAAAAAAAGTTTTGGAATATATATTTGTTAATATTATTTATATTTTGTGTGTTGTAAAATATACAAAAAAACTATATAAAAATTATAATGTTATTATTTATTTATAATAAAACTTATATGTATGTAATGTATATTTTAATTGATGACAATAGTTGCTATATAAATAAAAACTCAAAATTAATTATAATAGTAAAAAAATGTATTTGGAAATTTCAATCTGTATTTTTTTTTTGTCAAATTAATTGGTATACCCGATACCTTATGGGTAATCACCTGACAAATACCCAACGAGTATTGAGCCAGGTATGGGACACAATTTTACAGTTGGGCATGGGTATGAGATTACCAATACCTGATCCGAACCCGGCTCATTGCCATCCCTAATTTCACACAACTGTCACCCAACCAACTAGCCCGTTTATGTATGAATGGGTCGAAATTGCCACCACTTATTGAAAACAAACTTGCCTTGCTGACAACGAGATTTGTCTGAAATTTAAACTGTTCTTGGTGCATTGTATACTGTGTTAGGGTTTAAATTTCTCAACTATGAAGCAGTTTACAATATACTTTTTTTTTACATATAATTTAGTTTGAATTTTTTACAGTCTCTAAATGTAATATATTCGTTTAGAGAGCGAGCCTAAATAGAATAGCCACGGCGGAAGCTTTAAAAAATCGGAACATTGGTTTAGTGGACGAAAACTGTAAGTTTTGTGGCGTGGGCATAGAGACTGTGGACCACATTTTCACATCATGTTTTGTTGCGACTACGGTTTGGAACCATGTTAGTAGGCGGTGTATGGTGGCTCCGATGTTTTTCTTCGAATTTAAGGATTTACTTCATATTCATGAGCAAGTCGGCTTCAAGGGATCTAAAAAGGAAATCCTAAAGGGATTGATAAGAATCGGATGTTGGTGCATTTGGAAGGCGAGGAACGGAGTGGTCTTCAACAACAAAGAGGCTAAAATCGAAGACATTATTAGTAATATAAAAGCTTTGGGTTTTCTTTGGTGTAATAGTAGGCTAAAAGGTTTTTCGATTTCTTGGCAAAATTGGTGTAAATTTGTAATTATGTAGTGTTTTTGTTGGGTTGGCTGCCTTGGTTTTGAGGTTTGCCGTTGTTTTAATGAAATTTTCCTTTAAAAAAAAAAGTAAATGAAGTTAAGGCACTCTCTTTCTCTCACGTTCTAACTTCAAACATTTAGGGAGTTCTTATTAATATTTAATAACATTTAATTCAGATCATACTCGCCATAGTTGTAATATTAGTTTTTATTAGGACGCTAATTACTCTCAAGAACCTCTCTAACTTCCGACCGCCGGAGGCTCGACGAAGCGGATTAAGTCAGGATAGTGTGCGAGGTCGCTTGGCTCCAGGTTGGACCTCTCATCCTATCTTCTTCTTCTTTCGATCTTTCCATTCGCCGTCTGGGGTCGGTGCGGTTCTTCTTCCTTTCTTTCGTTTTTTGGCTCCGATTCCGGTCCTTGATTGCTTAGTAGGTCTGTTATTGGTCACGGCTATTGGATATAGTTAAGCTAGATCGATACGAATCCTATTAACCTTTTAAAGTTCCAGATATCCCCTTGAGTTCGTTGGCGAATTGAGGGGTTAAAGGAGCCTCCTTTCTGGTTTTTCGGTGATGTTGTTTTGGGTCGGGTGAAGATGTCTCATCTCTACGGAAGAGGAAGGAATCGGCAGGATAACCACTGGAATACGGTTCGCAGTAGATACCAAGCTAGACAAGAAAATAAGTTCTGGAATAGAGAAATGAGGTTGAGGAATACCACTTCTTTCTTCGTGTCTAACTTACCGGAGTCATGTAACAGGGAAAGATTGTGGAAAGCTTTTGGCCACATACAGGAGTTGGAAGATGTTTTTATCCCATCCAAAAGAGATAGGGCCGGAAATAAGTTTGGGTTTATTAAGTTATTTAAAATTTCGGATGCGGATTTTTGGATTGGGAAACTTAAGGAGATAAGAATTGACGGTGCGGTTACTGACGTTAATCTGGCTAAATTCTGTAGAGATGGTTCGAAGGTGGTGGTTAATAACAAGGAGGAAAGAGCGTCAATCTTCGATAGACTGGGTAGACCGACTTTGGATAATTTGGAATCACGTGGTCCAGTTAAGCCTATGAAGTTTGGACCTCAACCTAGAGATGGTAGATCATATCGTGATGTTCAAAATTCAAGTAAGGTGGTTCCTGGGGCTGGGAAAGTTATCGAGCTACCTCCTTTAAACACGACTCTAAAAAATACTAAGGTTCTCAAGTCTCTGGTGGGTGAGGCCAAGGATATCGATATCCTTAATGATCTTAATAATCTGTTGGAAGAAGGTCTGGTTCTTAGTTATTTGGGTGGACTTAAAGTCCTTATTTCTTTTAAAAATGCCATGGAAGCTGAAGAATTCTTGAGAAAGAAACTGGAGACTTGGGAAAAATGGTTCTCTAGATTGTATGTTTGGGAAGGAATCCCTCCGATTTTCGATAGGTTGGCATGGATCAAGGTTCTGGGCGTTCCTGCGTCCCTTTGGGATATGGACATTTTTAATAAAATTGGTGAAAGGTGTGGGCGTTTGTTGGTAAAATCCGAGGCTTCTGCTGAGGATGGTAATTTGGCAGAAGAAAGATTGGCGGTCCTGGTCCAATCGGGCAAAAGGATTTCTAATGAATTCATGATGTCCTGGAAGGAGCATAATATAAAAATCTGGGTGGAAGAAATTTCTGGTCAGTGGTCTCCAAATTTCCTTAATAATGTTGATAAAAGAGACGATGTGGAGTCCTCTTTTTCGGATGAGGAGTCAGAGGAGGGAGATGTTGTGATTTCGTCATAATCGGAGGAGGAGGTGGATTTGGCTGGGGGAGATAGCCCGGCGATCTCACCGGAATTTTGTAATTTGAAACGTCAAGAACAGGTGGAGCCGAACGGGTGTTTTTCGGAGATCAGCCCTACGTGCATGGGAAATAATACAGTCGTTGATATTCCCAATATTGGAGAACACGAGGTAATTAATTATGATTGTGGAGCTCAAGCGGCGGCGGATTATTCTTTTGCTCAGAATTTAGATTCATGTGAAGTAAGAAACAATATATTAATGGAGGAGAGAGAAGGTACGAAGGAGGTGGGTCCCGAAGGTCAGGATAATGTTCCTTTTATCGGTGACTGCGAAGAAAGTGGGGGGCTTGGATCAGACCTACCCCGACCCAGTTATGTCACGTTGAGGCCCAATAATCCCAGACCCAAAAAGAATCAGTCAGCCCACAACTTTATTACCCCTGACCTTAATGACGAGGTAGGTGTGGAAGATCAGGTTGACCCTTCAGACCCTTTTAACATCGGCGAAATTTTTAGGATGGAAGCAGAAAGCAAGAAGGGGGAAGAAGTGTTACCGAGGAGATCTAGTTCGGGAGGTTTAGTGGCTAATGATCAAGACGAAGCTGAAAGAGTCTCAGTTTTTGAAAAAGAGGTTGTAGAAACAATCAAGGTTGGAATAGCTATGGGGATCGATGTCAACGGTTTTGATAATCATGTGAGAAAGCTGGTAAATGGGGAATCGGTGAACCTGGGTTGCCAATGAATTTTATTTCTATTAATATGAATGGAGTTTCCTCCATTAGAAAAGGTTTTTGGGTTAAGAATCTCAAGAAGGAATTGAAAGCGGATGTGATTGGTTTCTAAGAAACTCATCGTTCGGGTTTGGCGGAAGCGGATCTTCGGTGCTTTTAGGATCAGACCAAGCTGAAAGTTGCTTCGGTGGATTCAATTGGGAGATCAGGTGGGTTGGCTTTGCTTTGCTTTGGAACCCTGATATTTTCAATGATGCTTTTATTTTGAAAAATCAAAGGTTCCTGTTGGTTTCGGGGTATATCTCTGGAGTGGAGGAAAGGATGAATCTTATTAACATTCATGCGCCTAATGATGCCAAAAACTGAAGATTATTATGGTCCGAGTTACTGGCCTTAATTGCTCAGATGGAGGGATCATGGGTGCTATTCGGGGACTTTAACGATGTTCGAGATGCTGATGAAAGGGTTAATTCTTTTTTCGAAAGGGGTGCCACGACGGCTTTCAACGAGTTTATATCCAGTGCAGGTCTTTTTGAATTCGCCTTGTCAGGTGGTAAATACACGTACATCTCTGGGCATGCTAATGTTAAATTTAGTAAGTTAGACAGATTCTTAGTGTGTGACTCCTTCTTAAACCGATGGCCGACTGCTAAAGTGGGAGTTCGTGTCAGAGGTACTTCGGATCACTGTCCAATTTTGCTTCTGTGTAACCCTCTTGAATTTGGTCCAACTCCTTTTAAGCTATTTAACTCTTGGGTGGAGGACCAAAGGATGCAAACTATTGTTCATAGTGTGTTGGATGCCCCGTTGGTTGGCGACAAGTGTGATGTGATGCTGGATTCCATTCTTAAGAATATAAAATTTGAGATAAAGAAGTGGAGATCGGAAATTAAAGCTGCTCAAAACCTGGAGGTGAGACAGATCTCAGATGCTATTGAGGATATTGAAAATAGAGCTGTTATCGGTTCAATCTCGGAGGTTGATAAAATTAATAGGATCGATCTCAGGGTTAAATTAAATAAGCTGGAATTAGAAAAGGCTAAGAACCTTCAACAAAAAGCTAGGATCAACTGGCTGAAGTTCGGTGACGATAATACTTCCTTCTTTCATAGAGTTTTGAATGTGAACGTGGCGTCCAACAGGATAAGTGGTCTCCAGTTTAACAACGTTCTTATAACGGATCCGTTGGAGCTTAAGAAAGAAATTAGGGGGTGGTTTAAAAAGAAAATTTCGGAGCCGATAAGACGTAGACTGAGATTCAATGGAGATTGTCTGCCTAGAATTTCGGTTCATAGTAGGAATTTTCTTTGCGAAGAGTTCACTGAGTTGGAAGTGTGGAAAGCTATCAAAAGTTATGATGGTAGCAAATCCCCTGGTCCGGACGGTTTTACACTGAAGTTTTTTAAGAAATTCTGGAATGAGTTAAAAAATCCTATTATGGGTGTTATGAGGGATTTCCATAGCAATGGTGAGATTAGCAGAGGTTGCAACTCCTCATTTGTGGCCTTAATTCCCAAGCAAAAAGATCCTCAAACCTTAGCTAATTTTCGGCCCATTTCATTGGTTGGGTCCATTTACAAAATCATTTCGAAGGTGTTGGCTAACCGCCTAAAACCTGTTATTGGTGAGTTGATTTCGCCAACGCAGTCGGCTTTTTTAAGTGGAAGAAATATTCTCGATAGCCCATTAATCATCAGTGAGACGGTATCCTGGGCCAAGAAGAACAAACAAGGTCTCTTTATTTTTAAAGTAGACTTCGAGAAGGCGTACAACTCTAGTAATTGGAAATTTCTTTTCCTGATGTTGGAATGCATGTCTTTCCCAGAGAAGTGGATTAGCTGGATTAAAGGGTGCATGGTTTCGGGGACGGGCTCGGTTTTGATAAATGGCTCACCGACAGATGAATTCAAGTATAAAAGGGGGCTTAGACAGGGAGATCCCATTTCTCCCTTTCTTTTTTATTATAGCTATGGAAATTATCAACTTGTTTATGAATAGGATTATGGGTGCCCGGTCTTTATCAAGGTTTCAATCTTCCTAATGGTGGCCCAACGCTTTCCCACTTATGTTATGCGGACGATGTCCTTTTCATAGGTTGTTGGTCGGACAACATTGCGGTCACTTTGAGTCGTTTTCTTCGTTGGCTAAATTTGGTTTCGGGGCTTAAGATGAATTTTCAGAAAAGCAAGCTGTTTAGTTTTGGGGTTAACGACGGTGAAAAGTTGAGGCTGGAAAATATTCTGAACTGTGAAGTTGGTAAGCTTCCCTTTACTTATCTTGGCATTCCTATTGGTGTTAGTATGAAGAGAGCGAAATATTGGGATCCAATAGTTAATAAATTTTCTGCAAAACTATCAAAATGGAAGGCGAGGTTTCTTTCTTTTGCTGGTAGAGTTACCTTGGCGAAATCGGTTTTGGGTAGCCTCCCGTCTTATTTCCTTTCTCTTTTTGTTGCCCCGAAGTGTGTGATTAATAAGCTAGAGAAGATCCACAGAGATTTTGTGTGGGGCTTTTCTGATTCGACTAAAAAGCTTCGTTGGGTCCGATGGGAAGGTCTGATGAATTCTAAAAAGAAAGGTGGGTTAGGTGTTGGGAGTATAAAAGACTTTAACATTGCTATGTTAACTAAATGGTGGTGGAGATATAACTTGGAACCGAATCAGTTATAGGCCAAGGTTATATCTTCGATACACAAAAATAATTCTAATCTTTTAATCCCCTTGAAGAAGACGATCACTGGTGTGTGGAATGATATTGGAAAAATGGAATCGGTTCTAGAAAAAGCTGGGTTATGTCTTAATCAGAATCTGATAGTGGATAATGGGGTTTGGAAGTGGCGCACATCTGCGGAAGTTGGGTTCTCGGTCAAATAGGTGCGTATGGACCTTGAAAACATCCGGCTGTCCAACCCAGAAGTGGATCCGGATCTGGTTTGGAACAGTTGGGCTCCGGCCAAAGGTAAACATCCTTCTTTGGCGGGCCCTTCTCGGTCGTATTGCTTCAAAGGAAGGCCTGGCCCGAAGGGGGGGGGTGGCAATTCTCGATGTGGACTGCCCTAGGTGTGGGCTGGATAGTGAAAACCCAGATCATATTTTTATTAGATGTTTGTGGGCCAAAAGTATTTGGTGGAACGTGCTTGCTTGGCTTCGTATTCGGTTCCCGATCAATTGTGATTCGCTTTTGGACTTAGTCAAATATGTTAAAGAGTGCCCGGGTGGTAGAACTTGGAAGCGGCTCGTGTCTACGGTTGTGATTGCAACGGTTTGGAGAATATGGAGTGCAAGAAATGCCAAAGTCTTTGAAAATAGCTTCATTCCTATTATGAAATCGTTGGAGTTCATTAAGGAAGACGCGTTTCTTTGGGTTAGTAATCGCTTAAAAACATAAAGCCTAAGTGGGAGAAATGGGTGTCGTTTGATGTTGTCGATTTGATGTAATTGGTTTTTTGTTTCTGTTTTTTCTTGTTTTGTTCGTTTCTTGTTCTCCCAGTTTCTTGCTGGCTCTTTATATATATATAAAGTGATTTCGTTCAAATTTTTTTTTTAGTTTTTATTAATACTTAATAATATTTACCCTTTATTTAAAGTTGTTTAATAAACGAGCTAAGTCGAGCTTATTTAAATTTATTTACGAGCCGAGTCTTAACCTAAAAATAAGTTCGTTTAGTAAACAAGCCCGATCCAAAGCTTCACTTATCGAGCTCGCAAACCCAAACAAATCTATTATTTATATTATTTCTAGAGTAAATTACAAGTTTTGTCCTTTACGTTTACATCAAATTGCAGGCGCTGTCCTTTAGCGCAAAAGTTAACGAGTTTTGTCCTTAACGTTTCAAAATCCTGCATGTTATGTCCTTTGGCCCTAACTTAGTCAGATTTTTTGGTTAAATATGATCATGTGCCTTACACATAAGGATATTCTTGTCATTTACCTTACCAGGGGCTATTTTGTAAAGAATTATTATTCAAGGTTATTTATACAAAACTAAAAAATAAAATTCGGCCCATACCATAAAGATTGGTATCAATTGTATATTGATTGTAATTGTGATTGTGTGAATGATACAATTGTAACACCTCGGAAATTCGTATCCATTAGGATAAAGACACGTGGCATACGAGACAAACGTGTCAGGAACCCGGGTCAAATAAAGATGTATGATAGGATTTAAAAAGGGCATCATGTTATTAAAATACCTCTGAACGACCCAAATCATAAATCCCAAGATCCTAAAATCATGTGATAAACATCTGCTATATTAACCGGTTGTTCTAAATAAATAAAATTTCCATTTCTATATGGAGAGTAGATATTTAAAGATATTGCTATGACTTTCGGAAGTTGGATTTTTAAATTAAAAGAAATTGGATTTGAGAAAATTCATGTTTACTACAATCCCGACATTTCCAAAGCTTGGCACTAGGAGCCAAAATGAGGTAAGAGCATGCAAAGCATGCAAGGGCTGAGATAGTGGTCCCTCAACTGATGTAAAGACATGAAAATTCGGAAATGTAAGGTTGCATGGTCATAGCCTAAATGAAAACAAAAACTTTGTCTCTGTCAACTGCTTACGCACTGCAACAAACATGATGTTACGGTGCGCAAGGCACGTATCTGGGCGAATTGCAGGACAGGTGGCTGTTAAAACGGTTGCACCGACTTAATTGAGTTGTTTTCGAAACCAGGGGCTTGCTAGGCAGTATATAGCATATTAGGGACACCTGGGGTGATCTTGTAACCATCCTAGACTTCCTTGTCTTGATCTTGAAGCTCCCTAGTTCACTATATAAGAGGATGAAGTGGTGATCATTTGGACTTGCTCACTTGCATTTTGTTCAAGCACCTTGGAGCTTCTCTGGACAGGAATCAAGATTCTCTTAAGTCCCTACTCCTATTTAGGACCATTGTAAGTAATCCTAATCATTCATAATTAAGTTTAGCTTAGTTAATTAATTAAAAGTCAAACCATCGTAATTAAGGTTTGACTTCGTGATTAATCAAAATGTGCTTAGCCTAATCACGAATTAAAAGTACCTTTAAGTAGGTATTTAGGTGGGTAATAAAAACTTAAAAGGGTATTTTCAGATTCCTACTCTAAGTATGATAATTGTCGAGTCAAAGCTTCTTTCAAAAAGTCAACAGAATGTGTATTTGCAAGTTTAAGCATAATTAGCAATGTAGGGTACATGCAACCTGTTTGATCATTAAAATAACTTGGTAATTAATGTAAGAACATGTCTCAACATGTTCAACTCGACAATTTTCAGTATAAACCCGGATCGGACCCGAAAGTCGCATATTTTGACTTTTGCTTTGACTATCGGTTCTGATCCGTTCATGCATGTTTAAGATCTGCCTTAGAGCTTATTTTGGACCAATTTTCATATATGTATAACTCTCTGAGATTGTACAACTTGGTTCAATACATATCCGATTCATATGCATGTTTCCGATTTATGCTTAAAATTGACTATTATGCCCTTTTGACTATAAAACGTGATTTTTGAAAAAGTGAAAGAGTAGAAACATTTGTTACTGATTTATAAACTTGCACCTAAAATTTGATATCAATTTGAGGTCTAGAGTAAGAGTTATGCTCATTGTCGTAATTTGGAAGCTTTATGTTAATTAATTAGCGTAATTAGCATATGGCCTATTTAAACCCACTTTTTGATATAAAACTTTTTACCCACTGTTATAATATAATATTTTGGGATTTTTAAAGATTTTTATTTAAATTTTTGGCTGAGCATAACATTGGTCTCTAAGTTTAATTCGGTTAATACCGATTTTGCCCTTTTAAGCCATAAAATGAGTTTTATAAATCCTTTTGACCCCAAACCTTTTTCTACTGATTTTATTTGATAAATAAAATATTTTGAGCATTCTGGAAATATAAAAATATCAGCTTTCTTTTAAAAACCCGAAAACGGCTCTAAATCGCCTTTTTAAGCGTTTTTAACGCATAGTATGTACTATAACCATGTTAAACATATAAGGTTGATACCTACTGATGTTTTTAGTATATTTTTATAAAATAATAGTAAGTACAAGCTTTTGAACTCAGGTTTCCAATTTTGACATTTTTAGCCCTTGTGAAATTACCAAAGTACCCCTGAGGTGCATAGTTTGGTTTTAAATGATAAGTTTCACATATGGGTCATACCCTACTGTTATAACATGTTAAATTTAGTATATTTAATGTATGAACCAGACCTGTAACTCAGATTTCTAATTTAACTCTTTTATAATCTTTTAAATGACCAAAATGCCCTTATAAGGCATAAATTGTGTTTAAATTCATTTGGGGCATAATAGAAGATATCTTACTGATATTATAATATATTTAAGCCATATTACCTCAGGGAATTTGCATATGACTCTTATGGTTACCCGTAACGCCTTTTCGCGCTCGGTGCGGTTTATGTAACTAGTTTGCATAAATTGACCGAAACGGGTCAAACCTTATCATTTTTGTCTCAAAATCCAGAATGTATTTAGTATACCCATATTATACAAGTATTCAAACTTGTCGGGTCTAAATCACATTCTAACCGGTCTTCGCTTAATCGTGCGTTTGAACCGTTTCGTCCTTAAAGCTAACCGGTCTAAGCTTAAGCTTAAATAAAGACCCGTTAGAAATCTAATAGGTTATTATAAACCTTCGTTCCAGATTAGAAGCACTGGTAAAAGCTACTTGCATTTGCTTGTTGTGAATTATACTTTACTCAGGTAAATACTTTTAACTTATTTTCCCTATACGGGCTTGGGTTACGGTATATAAAATACCGCTTGATCGAGCATCAAATATTACATCCTTGGGTGATTAATTGAATAATTTGATCGGCTCGTTTAAACAGTCTTGTTCACTTAAAGCCTTTGGGGGATTAATGACCATGTCCCGGATATCCTTGGCATCATCTTACGAGATGGCCACGACCTGAGCACGAGGTGTAGGCGTACACCTGTCAGTGTATAACTCTATAATGTGGTGTGTCTATTGATCTTTAACCCGGAAAAGATCCGGGCTACTGAACGCACAAGTAACATGTAATTCGTTCACATGATTATATTGTATAATTAACCCAAGTTATAAAAATGTTTTGTGCCACGTGCATTCAAATAAATTTTCAACCATTTTCAAAATGAGTAAGTTAAATTGTATTTACCAGTGTAAACTGACGTATTTTTCCCAAAAGGTTAAGTGCAGGTGCTACACGTAATAGGCTGGCTGTCTTCTAGAGCGTCCACAATAAGTCTCGCAAGCTTGGACGACAATAAACTGTTGAACAATATCTTATTTTTATTTTGATCCGCCTGTGGATCCGTTTCAACTATTTGTGATATTTAATATTACACCTTATTAAAGTTGAAATGAATCTATCTTTGCTTCCGCTGTGCATTTATATATTGTGTTGTTTGTCTATGATGATACCAACTACGTCACGATACTCCCCATCGGGTCCACCGGTGACACGTGGAAAATAGGGGTGTGACAACAATGTAGGACAAGATATATATAGATATTCTAGACCTAATATAATTAAGGTAATACAATTAGGGCCAGCTGTATTAATATTCAGTCTAATATTCCCCCGCAAGCTAAGGCTGGGGACCGACTCTTAGCTTGGACTTCAGAAAGAGAAAGCGATCTGATGGCAGCGGCTTTGTGAAGACGTCAGCGATTTGATCATTTGTAGAGATATGTTGAACACATAGTTTTCCTTGAGCAACCTTTTCACGAACGAAGTGAAAGTCAACTTCAACGTGCTTTGTTCTAGCATGAAAGACAGGATTAGCGGATAAGTATGTTGCCCCCAAATTGTCACACCATAAGTTTGGAACAGAATGCATGGGAACTCGAAGTTCTGCCAGTAATGTTTCAAGCCACGTTAATTCTGCCACCGTATCAGCCATGGCTTTGTACTCCGATTCTGTAGATGACCTCGAGACAGTCTTTTGTTTTCTTGCAGACCAGGAGATGAGATTTGATCCAAGATAGATAGCATAGCCCCCTGTGGAACGACGGTCATCAGGGCAACCTGCCCAATCAGCATCGGAGTAGGCACTCAAGGTATTGAAATGAACATCCGTGTAGGCATGCAAAATAGAAGATGCAGATCGGGTAATGACAAGACCCTGATCGGCAGTTCCATGAAGATATCTCAAAATACGTTTAACTGCTGACCAATGATTTTCAGTGGGGGCGTGCATAAATTGACAGACCTTGTTAACTGCAAAAGTAATATCAGGACGTGACAAAGTAACATACTGTAGTGCCCCCACCATTTGTCTGTATCTAACCGGATCATCAAAAGGAGAGCTGTCACCAAGAGAGAGAGGAGCAGTAGTGGTGCATGGCGAAGGAACTGGTTTCGCCTTGGAAAGAGATGCCCTGACCAATAGATCATTAATGTATTTTCTTTGAGATAGGATAATATCAGAACCTCGGCGAGCCACTTCAATACCTAAAAAGTAGGATAAGGGCCCCATATCTTGTATTGCAAATGTATGGCTCAGACTGTTGACCACTTTATTGATGACGGCATTGTTATTCCCTGTCAAGATAATATCATCAACATATACCAGCATATACATAAGAGTCCCGTGAGAGGAATAAATAAACAGAGAGGGATCCGTCTTAGACCCTTTGAAGCCAAGAGACAGCAATGCGGAAGATAGCCGCTCAAACCAAGCACGGGGTGCTTGTTTCAGACCATACAAAGCCTTATGAAGGAGGCACACGTGGGCTGGTCTAAGTGGGTCAACGAACCCTTGGGGCTGTTTTAAATAGACCTTTTCTTTCAAGTCTCCATGTAAAAAGGCGTTTTGCACGTCTAGTTGTCGTAGCGGCCATTGTTTGGTAACCGCTAGAGAAAGAACAACTCGAATGGTGGTAGATTTGACCACGGGATAAAGGTTTCTGTGTAGTCAATACCAGGTTGCTGATTGAAGCCCTTAGCCACCAGGCGCGCTTTGTAGCGCGTAATTGTTCCATGTTGATCACGCTCGACTTTGTAAACCCATTTGCAGTCAACAATATTAGCATTAGGGGGAGATGGTACCAGTGTCCAAGTGCCATTCCGTATAAGGGCCGAATATTCATCTACCATAGCCTTACGCCAATGAGAATCTGTGTTGGCAATGGCGAAGGTGGTGGGTTCAGTGGTGGAGGGATATGGAGTTGTATGAAAGGATGAGGGATTGTATGGCTTGGATTGTTTAGGGCCGAATAAGGGCCGAATATTCATCTACCATAGCCTTACGCCAATGAGAATCTGTGTTGGCAATGGCGAAGGTGGTGGGTTCAATGGTGGAGGGATATGGAGTTGTATGAAAGGATGAGGGATTGTATGGCTTGGATTGTTTAGGGTTTTGTCGTAAGTTAGATGGACGAGAGCGGTGGGTGGGTTGAGATGGTTCAGTGGTGGTGTTAGTTGGTGGTAGAGGGAGAGGAGTGGGAGTGGGATCAGATGGTGAGGAGGATGTCGGTTGAGGATCGACATTCTGGTGTGTTTGGGAGTATTTTTCAAAGGCAGGGATGGTGGGACGGTGTAACACCTCAAAAATTCGTGTTAAATAATAAAACGACACGTGTCATGTAAGACAAAAGCATCATAAGTCTCGGATTTGAATAAAGATGTATGGCAGGATTTTAAAGTATCGTCATGTTAAAATTTTTACCTCTGAACGATCTCATTTATAAATCCCAAGACCCTAATATATGTTATAAACATCTTATAGCTTCAATCCGGTAATTGATGGAAATAATTGAATTCACAATGAAAGAAAGAATCGTAAGGAAATTCTATGGCACACCTTTGTTTAAGGCTTTCTTTCAAAAGCATCCAAGACACCTTTAAATCATGTTATGGTGGTATATACTGTGCAAGACCCAAGTGTACTATATTAAACATATAGTATATATTCAAGTTCAGTAAATTATAGCATTGATTGATTTATGATTTAAGTGGTGGGCTACTACGGAGAAGTTTCTACGGTTAACCTTCATATTCGGTTATTGCTTTTGAATTCAAAACAAATAAACCAAAGTGGTAGGGTTAGCAAATGTCTAAAGCACATTTTAGAGGCCCCATATTGTTATAATAAGTCCCAAAATCGAAACCTACAAGTTGGCCTTTCAAAACACCAAAGATCAGTAGATTTTTGTGTCTGAGGTCCAGCTTACGGACCGTAAGCTTGGGGACCTTGAGGTCCGTAAGGTACCTCCCAGCAACAGAAAACGGGCAGTAGCCTGTTTGATGCAATTCTGACCCATCTATCAGGTATTTCTTGCACATGGGCGACCCCTAATCTGTTCTAGAGCACTAGGGGCATGTGTATATCAGTTGTGGAGTGTTGTAGACCTTGTTGTCAATAAATCATGGTGCCATGAACACTATATAAACCTCATGAGTTGAAACTCTTTGATCATTCCATTCTCAACTCACTTCTGATCAATTTTGGGAGCTTCCAAGCAGATCACCAGCATTCCTAATCAACCATTAACCTCTAGTAAGTTTGCTTAAACCTTTCTAATTAGTTTTAGCTTAGATATTTAGCTAAAAGTCAAACCGACGTAACTACGGTTTGACTTCGTGATTAATTAACAATAGCTCAGTCGTATCACGAATTAAAAGTACCGTTAGATAGGTAATTATATGGGTATTAAACCCTTATAATGGCACGTACTGATTCCAGACCTACCTAGGTCGTTTGTCGAGTCAAATGTTGACCGAAAAAGTCAACAGAATTGAAAAATATGATTTAACGCACAATTAGCAATCCGAGAGGCGTGTAACCTGTTTTAACCTTAATATAACTTGGTAATAAGTATAAAAATTTGTCTAAGCTTGTCCGACTCGACAAATTTCTGTTTAGACCCGGTTCGGAACCGAAAGTCACATAGTTTGACTTTCACGTTGACTTTCAGTTCTGACCCTTTTGGGCATGTTTTAGAAATACCTCAGAGCTTAAATTGGATTAGGATACATGTTAGAACAACCCTCTGTGATTATACACCTTAGTTCACTAGTTATCCAATTAATATGCATATTTCCGTTAATTGCTCATACGTTGACCGTTATGCCCTTATTACCTTAAAACATGATTTATGAAAATGTAAAAGTGTAGAAACCTTAGTTACTGATATATAAACTTGTATCCAAAGTTTGACATCAGTTTGACTTGTAGATTAAGAGTTATGCTCATTGTCGCTAAATTAAAGCTTCATGTTAACAAAATAGCGTAATTAGCGTATAGCCTAGTTAAACATACTTTTTGATATCAAATATTTTACCCACTGATGTTATATATTATTTTGGGATTTTTAAAGATTTTTAATTAATTTTAGGCCGAGCATAACTAGTAGTCGTAGGCTTAATCCGGTAATTGTCGGTTTTGCCCTTATGGGCCATAAAACGAGTTTTACTTATCTAAACGACTCCAAACCTTTTGCTACTGATCACATATGTTAAATAAATTATTTTAAGCCTTCTGGAAATATAAAAATATCAGATTTAAGTATAGAACCCGGAAATGGCCTTTAATCACCATAATTAGCGTTTTTAACGCATAGTATGTCTTAAAATCATATTGGACATACCCGGGTTGATACCTACCGATATATGAGGCAAATTATGATATTTTAACAGTAAGCAAAGGTTGATAAACTCAGACTTCGTTTTTGAGCTTTCCGGCTTATGTGAAATTACCAAAATACCCCTACGGGGCATAGTTTGGTTAAAGATGATAAATTTCACATACAAGCTTTAGCCTACTGATATAACTTATCAAATTGAGTATGTTTGCTGTTTACATCAGACCTGTAACTCAGTTAAACAATTAAACTCTTTTACAAACTTTAAAATGACCAAACTACCCCTACGGGGAATAGTTTGTGTTTAAATTAGTTCGGGGCATAACGAAAGACATCCTACTGATTTCACAACATATTTGAAGCATATTAACTTAGGAAACCTGTATATGGCTCTTGCGGATACCCGTTACGCTTATTTCGCGTTCGGTGCGGTTTATGTAACAAGTTTACATAAATTAGCCGAAACGGGTCAAACCTTATCGGTTTTATCTCAAAATCCAGAATGTGAATAATGAACCCATATTAAACAAGTCTTCAAACTTGTCGGGTCAGAATCACATTCTATCCGGTCTTCGCTTAATCGTGCGTACGAACCGTATCTTCGAAACTAGCCGGTCTAAGCTTAAGCATAATTAAAGACACGCTAGGATTCTAATAGGTTATATTTAAAAACCTTCGTTCCAGATTAGGAGCCCAGTAAAAGCTATCTGTACTTGCTGATTTGATATACGGCTGGGATTGAATTTATATTTAGCTCAGGTAAATACTTTTAACTTATTTTCCCTATACGGGCTTGGGTTACGGTACATAGCGTACCGCTTGATCGGGCATCAAATCTCCACGCTTAGTGGGTAGTTGAATAATTTGATCGGCTCGTTTTAAACAGATTTGTTTACTTTACAGCCTTTGGGGGGTTAATGACCATGTCCCGGATATCCCTGGCATCATCTTACGAGATTGGCCACGACCTGAGCATGGGGTGTAGGCGTATACCGTCCGTGTATAACTCATTATAGTGGTGTGTCTATTAATCTTTAACCCGGATACGTTCCGGGCTACTGAACGCATAAGTAACATGTAATTCGTTCACAAGATTATAATATTAAATAGTTCTCCCAAGTTAATAAAAAGATTAAATCTTGCCTCTGTGCATTTTAATCAAATTATAAAATATTTATGCCACGTGCATCCAAACAAATTTTCAGTCATTTTAAAATGAGTCAGTTGAATGTATTTACCAGTGTAAACTGACGTATTTTCCAAAAAGGCTAAATGCAGGTACTATACGAAATTGGCTGGATATTACTCCTTAGCATCAATAGAAGTCTCGCAAGCTTAAGATGCCTAAAAGTCTGTTGAACTATTGTTTCCATTTTATGTTCGATCCTACCGTGGATAAACACCGGATATTGTGACTTTGATTACAATAAATAAATTCGGTTGTATTATATTTTAAATTTGCTTCCGCTGTGCATTATTATATTGTGTTGTTTGACTATTACGTTGCCAACCACGTCATGATACTCCCCCACCGGGCCCACCGGTGACACGTGGAAATCGGGGTGTGACAGACGAGTGTTAGTTTGGCGAGAGTAGGTTTGAGGTGGAGGGGTGGGAGGTGTAAGGTGATTGTCGACAGGAGGGGATGGAGGTGGCTGGGTAGGGAAATCAGGTGTAGGAGTAGGAGTAGGAGGTGTAGGGTATGAGGATATGTACGGGCTAGAATCGGGTTGTGAAGAAGCGACTTTTGGGATTGGTTGATTTTTGGGAAGATGAATTGTGTAGAGCCCACCGTCACTTGGACCCATGAGGAGGGTAGTGCGTGTAAACATGTCCTTCACAGCAAAAAAGGTAGAGTGAAATTCAAAGAAGACATGATTATCGTGACAGAATTTTTGAACAGAGAGAAGGTTTTTCTTAATTTCAGGCACATGTAAGATGTTGGTTAATTGAAAGGTTTTGTTGGGTGAGTAAAACTGTTTAGAACCAATATGTAAGATGGGAAGAGGAGTACCATTGCCAACATGTAGATTGTCTTCACCGTAGTAGGGCTCGGCAGAGTCAAAATTCGTCATATCCGGAGCGACATGGTTACTAGAGCCGGTGTCAGGGAGCCATTGAGAGGATGCTTGTGACCGAGTGTCGGCATAATTAGCCGAGGGCTGCCTGGACCGGAAGGTAGATGGGTCGCGGTTCGGGCATTGAGAAGGAAGATGGCCAATTCCGCACCTGTTGCAAGTGCCATAAACAGTATTCTGGTTAGATGCCCAACTAAACTGACCTGGATTAGGGCGAAAACCTCCACTTCCTTGGCTGCGATTCTGATGTGATCCACGTCCACGCCCTCGATTTGTATAGAAAGCCACTGGTCCAACAGCGTTTGAGGACGAGGAGGGCATGGTAGTAGCGGGCTGAAGTTGCAGCCCTAGTTTGGAAACAAGCTGTTGAAGGGCCTGCATTGTATCGGTGGGAAGAGAAGGATTCTGACTGCTGGAGGTTGTAAAAGCCTGCGCTGGACCAACCTCGGGGGCTGATTTCTTGATCATGTACTCATAGTCTGCTAAAAGACTAGGGAGTTCAGAAAAGACAACCGTGAATTGACGTGTTACCAAGTTTTGTTTAATTGGGCTGTATTCATCGCGGAGACCCGAAACCACAAGCATCACAATGTCTTTGTCTGACATTGGAGATCCGATGTTTGCTAGGGCAGAGGCATACTCTTGTACCCTAGCAAGATATGCACCATAAGTTTCATCGCCCTTCATTTGTATCTTCATCAGCTGAGTTTTGAGGGTAAATTCTCGTGACGCAGTATGCGGTGCATAAGCGCGTTCAAGAGCAAGCCAGATATCACGAGATGTTGTACCTTGTACGTGTTGGAAAGATGCTTCAGAAATAGTTGACATCAGCAGCATACGAACGTGTGCATCGTTGGAAATCCAAGCCGTGTAACTAGGGTTAGGAGTGGAGGCTGCTGCAGTTGTCTCCTTTCCAGTGGCAGCAGGTGGCTGGATCAGGGGTTCTGGACAGAGTATTATGCCATTGACATAACCAAACAACCCATTTGTAGTGAGAAACGGCTGGATCATGGCCTTCCAATAGCCATAGTTGGTCGGGGTGAGAGTAAACCCGAACTTGTGGGAGTTGTGTGTGGTTTTATCAGTAGAGGAGAAGGGCTCAATCAAAGACATTCTGATTGTTTCGATAAAGAACAGAAAGAACAAGGGCTGATCGAAAATCACAGCAGAGGCTGTGATGATGTCGGCTATAGAGAGACTAGGGTTTTCCTAGCTCTGATACCATAAAGATTGGTATCAATTGTATATTGATTGTAATTGTGATTGTGTGAATGATACAATGTAGGACAAGATATATATAGATATTCTAGACCTAATCTAATTAAGGTAATACAATTAGGGCCAGCTGTATTAATATTCAGTCTAATACGACCCTTTCAACATAATCTTCCTCGCTCTATCCTGTGGAAGTTCCAACAATGGCGGTCTCAATGAATTCCATCACCTGTTCCTTGTATCTTCATCCACCTCAACCTTCTCTCATGTAATTTCTTGCAATATAAACTGTCAACAAACACTTCCAATTAACTCTTAATCTTTTTCTTTATTCTACAGTTTCGAAAACAAGGTTTTCGTTGGATTAAGGCTTCAATCTCCCAGTAATATTCTTCACCAACACAGCAACACTTTGCTTTAATTCAATATTCTTATCACACTTATTTTCTTAACATTTGCTAATAAAAAATCCCCCCTTTTTACCAGATACTTATGGGATTTCAAGACCTAATTTGAGTGTTGAATTGCACAAGAAAATTCACAAAAATATTGAGCCCAGGTGTGTATTCTATAAAAAGTTCATCAATTTATATATAAATATATATGTTTCTTTTATATGGTTGTATTGTTTTCTTGAACCTATGTGTTCAGGGTTGGGATTAAACCGGCACGCGGGCGGATTACGATGATGCCGATAGGGACACCGAGAGTGCCGTATCAGGTTTCTGGTGAAGGGACTTGGCAGGGGGTTGATTTGTGGAATGCTCTTGTAAGTATGTCATATCACGAACTCACCGATAGGTGGGGCTTTTGAATGAATCTCACAGCCGCCGCACCTAACCCACCACCACAACCACAACCACCCCCTCACCTTCACCCACCGCCGCCACTGACCCATCACCACAACCACCCTTCACTATTGTCGTCCGTTCAGATTGTGTTAGAGAGAAGATAGAGATGGGACTTTTAGGCTGTGTTCCAGAGATCCACTTAACAGGGGAGGGGGAAAGGAGGGGAGGGAAAATGGGGTTTTTTTTGCCTGAAAATAGTCTTTCCAATTTGGAAAGACATGGAGGGAGGGGAGGGAAGGGGAGGGATTTTTAACTCGGGAACACACCGTTAGTTTAGAGAGAGGGATTATATGTCTATTTAGTTTATTTCAAGCTAGTCCCTAAATACAAGTTGTTTTACACTAAAGTCCCTGAAGAAATGAAATGACAACAATGCCCTCATGTGCAAGGCACATGACTAGATTTAACCAAAAAATCTAACTGGATTTGACCTAAAGGACATAACGTGCAAGATTTTAGAACGTTAAGGACAAAACTTGTTAACTTTTGTGCTAAAGGACAGCGCCTGCAATTTGCTGTAAACATAAAGGACAAAACTTGTAATTTACTCTTATTTCTATTTAGTATATTAAATTTTTTTTTTAAGTAGAAATATGGATACTTTTATATATATTGTTAGAGCAAATTACAAATCATGGGTTGGTAAACGGGCAACAAGCTGCGCCGCCACCCCTTTTGAATTGCAAACGAATCAAATCCGATCCAAGCTTAAGCTTCAAAAACTAACAAGTAAAGCTGAAAAAAGCTGTCTTAGAGCATTCCCATCCAGTCCATCATATGTAGTGTGTGGGGTTTTTAAAATGTAAAGAGTATAAAAAGTGGTTGTGAGTGGAGGATAGAGAAAATATTACTGTTCATCTGTATATTTGGGGGGACACTGTTCACCCACTATAATTTTTTAATATATATTGAAAGTGGTTGTGAGTGAAAGAGAGAGAAAAATGTAATATATATTGAAAAGGAGAGAGAAAAAGTATTTGTTTTTAGTGAAAATATATTGATATAGGAGTTGTTTTTCAGTGAAATGTATGTATATTTTTAGTGGATTGGATGTGAATGCTCTTATGAGTTAATTGAATCTCATCATATTTCATATGTTGTATTGTGATCTCCTTATTTAAAAATTCTTCTTCTTTTTTTTTTTAATCGAATTTGTTTGTTTATTAAAAAAAAAATAATAGTATTATATCAATTAGACAATTACCGAGGCAGGCAGGAAGTTTGGCGGTTTCTTCTCCAACTGTCTATCTTCTCTCTTCTTCTTCGTTCTCAGATTGAAATCTGAGGTGATTTGATCGCGTAATGGCGGGCGTGTCACCTCTCGCCAAATATAAACTGGTATTTCTGGGCGATCAATCCGTCGGCAAAACCAGCATCATTACCAGATTCATGTATGACAAATTCGACACAACTTATCAGGTATCCGTATCCTCCAACCTTTTTTCTTTTAACTTTTCTGCTGTGCTGTGGCTGGATATTCTTTAGATATATAATAATAATAATAATTATTACATACGTAATTTATTATAATACGGAAATTCTAGGTTTTCAGCTAATTTTATGCAGCCAAACACGTAATAATATCAGTAGAAGAAACTGCTGCCAGTAAGTCTAAGTTTGACTCATTGGCTAGCTGTAGATCAACCTAGTGATCTTGTAATGTTAAAGAGGGAAAAGAAACTTTAAGAAGATGGAAGCAGTTAAACCACTTGAGCCTCTGGGGCTCTGATGTGGACATTGTTTAGATATGAATGCAGGTTTGTTAATATTCAATTATTGGATAATTTAGGTTGTTAGAATAGGGAAATAGTAAGCTAAGTTTGACTCATTGCCATAACAATTGGATCTGTAGTAGTAAGCTGCAACATATTATCTCCATCAAAATTCTATTATAAATTTGAAGATACGATTACATCTTACAAGTTTGGATAGAAGAAAGGAGTCAACCATAGTGGATTTAACACATTATTTGTTAGGGGCTGTTTGTTTAGCTCTTAATGGTTCAGACCTCTTACTGGTTCAACACTTAATGGTTTTGTTTCACGAGCAGATGTCTGAATGTCAGACATTTGCCTCTGGATGGTTAAGCATTATACTAAGTCTGAATGGTTAAGACCTCTTATCAGAATTGGTCAGACATTTGCCTCTGAACACGGTTAAGCATTATACAGACTCTTAATGGTTCAGCACTTACCCATCTAGAAGTTGCCAAACAGCCCCTTAGGACTGGAACTGATGCAACACACGAAATTAGACGAAAGAAAGATAACGGAACACAAATATTTACGGGTTTCGGTTGGTGTGGGTCATCTATGCACGGATTGCAACTAGTGATTTTTTTTATTTAGGTGCTTGGAAATTACATGGTACAATAATCAGTATTTATAGAGACTAATTATAGGTTAACATAATAATTAGGGGTGGTTGTGGAGCAACTTAGTGATCTTGTAAGTTTAGGGAGGCAAAAGAAGCTTCAAGAAGATGGAAGCAGTTAAAGGCTTAAAGCACTTGAGCCTAATGGTAGTCATAGGTACATAAGTATAGTGCGACATGCTGCGTTATATTTTCTTATTTATTGAATAAAGAGGATGCATAACTATTGGAGGCATAATACATTGGTCATCTAAAGGAGATGTACATTCTTTATCGGTAATGCATACTAGTTGTATAGTGTAACTATGGGCATTGGTTACGGATAAAGGTTAAAGAGTTAAGATCAAAGTGTCAGAAAACCTTAGCAATGTGATGGGGTATGGTATTAGACCCAACCCGAACGACCGGACATATCCATTACTTATCGCCTTTTATTATAATATTTATTATTATTGCGTACTAACCCGCGAAGCCTAGCGCGTTGTAGTTTACACTACACTAGGTTGTGGGCTTGTAGAGATAACCCCTAACTGGGCCTCGCCCATTGAGGTTAGGGGAGGCCCATATCTCCTATATAAAGAGGTGTTCACCTCATTATTAGGGCACAAGATATGGAGCCGCCACACTTTTGTAGCTGGAAATAGGGATTCTTCTCCTACCGGCCATCTCTACATCCCCTTTTTTCTCCCTACTTCTTTGCAGATCTAGGTTCAAGAGGAAGAACATGGTGTGATTTTTCATCCACTCAAAGAAAGCGGTCCAATCATCCTGGCGGTGATTCCGTGTTTCAACACAATGTGAGCTTTTGTATAGTGAACTAGTTCTCAGATGATATTAGAGACCGCACTCTTGTAACCCTTTTTGGTGGTTGTGGTCTTGTTAATTTGTGTGTGTTAAATTAAACCTGTAAATATATTTTTATGAACTTCATACTTTCAGGAAATATAAGTTACAAAAAGTTTAGGAAGATAGATAATGGCTTAACTGATTGCATGGATTTATATAGTCAATCACTTATATTTGCTGAACAGAAGCTCGGGCACGGCCCCGTGTCCAGTGGGCACGGCCCCGTGTACACATCCTCTCTTTCTTCATTTAATGCAACTTGTCTTATTAGTTGACCACGCCCCCGTGTCCGCTGAGCACGACCCCGTGGTGCAGAAGAATCTTTGTACTATAAAGATTTGACTGGATTGTGCGAATCTTATAGTTGACCACGGCTCCGTGTCCGCTGAGCACGGCCCCGTGGTGGGCAATAGAAGCTTCTACCACTTTGTCTTTTCAGCTGACACTTGGGCACGCCCCCGTGCTGTCTGAGCACGGGGCGTGTTCAGTCTTCTATTATCTTGTTTTGCTTGGGAAGATGCTGTCGTGGGGTCGGGCATGTCACGTCTTGTTCCTTTTCTTGTATTTATGTTAGATTTTGATGTCTTTTTTGCTTCTTTTGTTAATTTGAGCTCATTTAATCCTGAAAATACAAAAGGAAGACAAAAGCACACTTTTTCCAACATTAGTACTAAAAAAGGGTTAGTTTTATGCCACAATTGATGTAATTTATATGTTTCATTTTGCACACATCAGGATTAACACGTGCAAATATTGTAGACAACAGTTTACAAAGATTTAAACACCAAATATACGTATTCCATAAGGTTAAACACGCGCGCGCC
Organism: Helianthus tuberosus; assembly: GCA_030545235.1. Lineage (NCBI taxonomy): Eukaryota > Viridiplantae > Streptophyta > Magnoliopsida > Asterales > Asteraceae > Helianthus > Helianthus tuberosus. Next base: position 106,515,440 of record CM060437.1, read on the forward strand.
TTGCGTTAACCAACAGAAGTCACCCCAAAGGGTGAATATTTTACAGTAGCCACACGACTGTGTGCGCACCGCTAAAGCTGGGCCACACTCGAAAATCATCCGAAGGGAAGACACTCATCTAGTCCAGAATTCCACCCACTTGCCATCCGCGCGTGGGAGCAACCCTGGACTAGGGGGGACCTCTGAAGGGGTATGGTCCCAAATGCTGCATCAGTCATACACACGTTGGGCCCTAACCACACTCAACCGTCAAAACTCAGCCAGTTCCAAGACTCGTGCACAAGACCTAACCACGTACGCGCAACCTTAACAAGCCCATGGTAATGCGCCAGTACAAATGGCAACTGACCGCAACCAATCAGCATGCGCCAGGTTTGCCCAACCAATTTCCACGATGAATAATCGTGGGATATTCACTGTTCCATTATCTCTACTCACAGCTGAAGACAGACGCCAACTTTCCCGCACCCGGGCGACAGGTAAGCCTAAAACTCAATCTTTACTTTCGTGCACTCCCAACAAGTCTAGTACTCCTCCCACGCTTGCACGCGGGAGCAGCACTAGACTGGGGGACATGATGGGGTATGGTATTAGACCCAACCCGAACGACCGGACATATCCATTACTTATCGCCTTTTATTATAATATTTATTATTAGGGGAAAGTGAATATGAGGCTGTTTCACATCTAAGCTTGGATGCGAAACCCCTTAAAACTACGTCGTTTCGATTAAAAACTCTAAAAACCAAAACGAAACATATTTTACTACTCCCCTTTTGTGTAATTGATGTTTCTTCTCTTTATTTACAGTACAACCAGGTCGACAACTCGACATCCTGTTTCATATGATTTTTTATTGAAACTTTCATCAAATATCTCTATTCATCTTTAACCTTTTTAGATTTTACTTAATTCAATCTTTTATTCCCAGTTCCCCAAAATCAGTTGACATGCTAAAACTATCCAGATAAATAATCAATGTTGAATAATGTATTTTCTATTAAATCCTTCTTTGATTTTCGATCTGGCCAAATCAAATGAATTGAAATGATTAGTGATACTTAAAATTCGAAAGAAAAAAAAAACAAAAGAATTCAAGAATTTGTAAGCCACTATTTTAGGAGCAGGACCCAAAACAATAAAAATAAATAAAGAGTAAACTGCCATTTTGGTCCCTGTGGTTTGGCCAGTTTTGCCACTTTAGTCCAAATCTCAAACTTATTACATCTGGGTCCCTGTGGTTTGCATTTTGTTACCATTTTAGTCCAAAATCCAAAAACCATCTATTTTAAGAGTTGAAAACTGATTATTTTGTCCTTTAGTGCAGGGGCATTTTGGTCCATGTCAATTTATTATAACATTTCAATAATTAATAATACCATCTTCAAGAACATCATCTTTTATCAACATCAAAACCCAGAAAATCATCTCTCTCTCTCAACATAAATCATCTTCTTCAAAGTTCCCAAACCACAAACCCACCTTCATCTGCAGATGAAAGGGAAATTACTTTAACCTCATAAATGGTCAGATAGTTCATCTTCCCCAAATTATAAACCTTAATCCCTAATTCATCTAATTCATCTTCTTCTCCCCATCTCTCTCTAACCCACTGATGGGATTTACTATCTTATAAGACTTTCTTCTTCTCACTCTCTCCCCCCTTTGCATCTTCGTCTCTTTGAAAACCAAACATCAAGCTAAAGAAAGACACAAATCACATTCAAATTCTCAAACACCTTTCAAACAAGATCGCACACAACGACTTGAATCAACAATAGTGAAATCCCACAACACCCACAATCACATTTGGTACTTTTTCACTCATCATTCTATCTTTTGGTAACCCATTATTATTTCTGATGTTTGGTTAATTGGTTTTGTTACTGTTTAGCTTTTCCCCCCATTTGGATGATCAATTTGTCTTTAAATTAAGGCGGATCGATCACCATTATGTGCCTGTATGCGTGTGGATTTGATGCGCGTATGATTGTGTATCTTGTGCTTTGATATACTGCATGTGTGTCTCGATCCATTATTATGTTCTAATTTAAATAATGTTTTTTTGCTGAATTTAAGCTTCGTATACCAGATGTAATATGCAGATTTCATGTGGGTTTTGCTAGATTTTGTTTTATTATCGAGATAAGTGCTATGCATAAGTTAAATTTACCTTATAATATAACCAAAGATTTCGCCTTTATTTCGAGATATTCTTATTTGGGCTTTATGTTCTTTAGATTTGCTGAATTAGCAAGTGTTGTACAAAGATCCACGTGATGAATTAGCAAGTGGTGGTGGTTGAAGGTGGAGGTGGAGGAGGTGGTGGTGATGGTGGGTTGAAGGTGGAGGTGGTGATGGTGGGGGTGGGGGTGGAGAAGATGAAGAAGATGAATTAGGGATTAGAGTTTAGTGTGGGGAGAAGATAATTTGGGGAAGATGATGACTGGTCTGCAGATGAAAGGGTGGGTTTGTGGTTTGGGAACTTTGAAGAAAATGATTTATGTTGAGAGAGAGAGAGATGATGTTCTTGATTTTCTAGAATTTCTGGGTTTTGATGATGATAAAAGATGATGTTTTTGAAGATAATTATTAATTATTGAAATGTTATAATAAATTGACATGGACCAAAATGCCCCTGCACTAAAGGACAAAATAATCAGCTTTCAACTCTCAAAATAGAGGGTTTTTGGATTTTGGACTAAAATGGCAACAAAATGCAAACCACAGGGACCCAGATGTAATAAGTTTGAGATTTGGACTAAAGTGGCAAAAGTGCCCAAACCACAGGGACCAAAATGGCAGTTTACTCATAAATAAATTATGATTTGTAATGGAAGTGTTGCAAGAGCTTCTGAAATATATGTCTAAATCGACAGACTGTAAATAAGGTGAATCAAACATGAATCGCATAAAGAAGAAGAGTAAAAATGTGTTTTACTTTTAACTTTTATGGTTTTTAATCAAAATGACGTAGTTTTGAGTGGTTTTACACCTAAGCTTAGGTGTGTGATAGCCCCATATTCACTTTTCCCTTATTATTATTGCGTACTAACCCGTGAAGCCTAGCGCGTTGTAGTTTACACTACACTAGGTTGTGGGCTCTTGTAGAGATAACCCCTAACTGGGCCTGGCCCATTGAGGTTAGGGGAGACCCATATCTCTTATATAAAGAGGTGTTCACCTCATTATTAGGGCACAAGATATGGAGCCGCCACACTTTTGTAGCTGGAAATAGGGATTCTTCTCCTACCGGCCATCTCTACATCCCCTTTTTCTCCCTACTTCTTTGCAGATCTAGGTTCAAGAGGAAGAACATGATGTGATTTTTCATCCACTCAAAGAAAGCGGTCCAATCATCCTGGCGGCGATTCCGTGTTTCAACATTGGCGCCCACCGTATCTAAATATAGATCAAAAAAATCCCACCTCGTTTTTTCTCTACCCGACTCCTGATCTTGTTCATCACATATTATTTCTTTCGGCTCCAGATCTTGTTCATCACATCTTATTTCTTTCTACCCAAATTTCTAGATCTGTGTTTTTCACAAGATCCACACACGGATTAATGGGGTGCAGATCTGTTATTATACAAGGTTCTCTCAAGCTATGCTTTTAGATCCATATTTTGCGTGTTTCTGTACCTAAATTGACGTCATTTACACATGTATCAAGTAAGTTATTTACCTTTCGTCTTTATGCACGTTTAGTCAAAACCAAAGGGATGACAAAGGTCATATGAAATCTCCTGTTGTAAAAAGTTTTTTACAAGAGAAAACACAGTGCAAAATGCCACGTCATCTCCTAAAAGTCTAAATGCTCATCATGATTCTTCATGATTCTTGACTTTAAAAGGCACAAGGAAGTTAATAATTTTTTTGACAAGGTAAACAACTAAATCTATTTTCTGTTATTAAATTTTTAAATAAAAAAGCACTAAAAAGTTTTTACAGCTGTAAACAGGTAAATAAAATAAAGTTGTCTGACATGACATGTCCTTGCAACTTTTTGTCTTTACCCAAGAACAAGGACATCACCTCCCTGTCTTTATCATTAAAAGAGGGTAATTGTTAATCCCTCAAAAAACCTCTGGCGACCATAATTTACAAGAAGTTCTGGTAAGAAGCGCGATATGGTTAGACATACGCTCCGCCATATGCTTCGCCTCAGGGGTAAACTACGCCTCGCGAGTAAGCTCTGCCACTCGCCCATATGCTCCGCATTCCTCGGATAAGCTCCGCGCGCACCGGAAGAGCTCTGCCTCGCAAACAAGCCCCTCCGCGCGAATAACTCTACTTGCACATTCGCCGGAAGTTGTGCCGCGCAGGGGATGTTCCGCATTCGCCGGACAAGCTCCGCCGCGCACCAAACGAGTTCTGTCGGGCAAGCAAACTCCAGCCTTTGCGGACAAGCCCCTCCGCGCGAACAAACTCTACCTGCACATTCGCCGGAAGTTGTGCCGCGCAGGGGATGTTCCGCATTCGCCGGACAAGCTCCTCCGCGCACCAAACGGGTTCTATCGCGCAAGTAAACTCCAGCCTTTGCGGACAAGCCCCTCCGCGCGAACAAACTCTACCTGCACATTCGCCGGAAGTTGTGCCGCGCAGGGGATGTTCCGCATTCGCCGGACAAGCTCCGTCGCGCACCAAACGGGTTCTGTCGCGCAAGTAAACTCCAGCCTTTGCGGACAAGCCCCTCCGCGCGAACAAACTCTACCTGCACATTCACCGGAAGTTGTGCCGCGCATGGGATGTTCCGCATTCGCCGGATTAGCTCCGCCGCGCGCCAAACGAGTTCTGTCGCGCAAGTAAACTCCAGCCTTTACGGACAAGCCCCTCCGCGCGAACAAACTCTACCTGCACATTCGTCGGATGTTGCGCCGCGCAGGGGATGTTCTGCATTTGCCGGATAAGCTTTAGTTGCGCGCCGAACGAGCTCTGTCGCGCAAGTAAACTCCAGCCTCTGCGGACGAGCCTCGCCGCGCGGACAAACCCTGCCTGCGCCTTGTATTCTAGATTAGGCAGACTTAGTTACACAAGGGAACTCCATCCGCCATGTTTTCTAAAACAATCTGTTGCAACAAGCCCGTGCGACGTCTTGACAAACGATGCACACCACGAAGCATCTTCATATTTAAAAAAAAAAAACTTATTACCTCTTGAATCTTGTGCTTGGTGGAAACCAAATTAAATAAGTCATCTGTCCAAATATTTATTCCAACTGCATTGGGTGGACCTACTATTCCAAAAGATTATGATCATAATAAAAAAAGGTCTAAAAGCTATAAAATGCCATATTAATGTTGGGATGGCACGTGTATTTCTAACAATTAGAGATTTTGGCTTTAGTTGTGGATGTTTATTACTAGTCGTCCGGTTTGTAACAAACAAAAAGCATAAAATTAAGATTTATTGTTACCATACATACATGGTAACTTTTTTTCGTTTGAGCAATTACTAGACATACACGCTACTTGCGGTACGTTTATAGCTTATATATTTGTTGTTTACTTGCAATAGCTTATATATTATTTGTTTACTTGCACTCAACGTTACACTACAATGCTACTAACATCTATTTAGCAGCAATACATTGATATTCGCATGGTGCAACACCATCGGAAGGGTCAAAATTGCTTCGCGTATTACGAAGTGTGGATGTACAGAACAAGCACCTCCTAAGGACAACGTTTCGGTACAATGTTTTCCATATATCAGACTCTTTATTACGACTTACCTTGTCAATTTATTGGCAGGACTGGCAATACATACAATCGGTAAAACGCAACGAGTGATCCTCATGGACACCGATGAAAGCCTAAAAAGCGCCATACGCGCATGCTCCTTTACTTACGAGCGAGCACACATGTGCCATACGCGCATGCTCCTCTACATACGAGCACGTAAGTCGCCACGAGCGCATGCTCCTTTACTTACGAGCGAGCACACATGCGCCATACGCGCATGCTCCTCTACATACGAGCACGTAAGTCGCCATACGCGCATGCTCTTCTACATAATACGAGCACGTAAGTCGCCATATGCGCATGCTCTTTTTACATACGAGCACGTAAGTCGCCACGCGCGCATGCTCCTTTACTTACGAGCGAGCACACATGCGCCATACGCGCATGCTCCTCTTCATACGAGCACGTAAGTCGCCAGTCGCATGCTCCTCTACATACGAGCCCGTAAGTTGCCACGCGTGCATGCTCCGTTACTTATGAACACGTAAGTCGCCATGCGCGCAAGCTCTTTAACATACCAGCACGTCGGTCTCCATACGAGTCTGGTGTTCTACATACGATCATCTCAGTCTCCATGCAAGCCTGACGCTCCACGCATGAGCACGTAGGTCGCTATACGCGCATGCTCCTTTGACATATAAGCACGCCAGTCTCCGTGTGAAACTGTTGCTCTACATACGAGCATGCAAGTCGCTATACGTGCATGCTCCTTTAGATATGAGCACGCCACTCTCCAGGCGAGCTTGCTGCTACACATGCAAGCATGCTAATCTCCATGCGGCCCTGCTGCCTTTACATACGAGTGTATGTCGCCCGCGTGCGCATGCTTAGCTATATATTAAAACACTTACAAAACGTAAACTGTGCTACAAATGCACGCACCACTTTGGGTATACGCAAAAACACATTGGCTAAAATAAAGTTACGTTTACACCTACAATCTTCAAGACAAGCCACATCTCCTTGCTTCACGCCACATTGTTGTTGTGGCACAGCGGAGGATTAGCGCAGGCTCGAGTTTCCACTTCATTATCCTGACGCAACTTTATGCCAATTCTCATTCGCGATAACCTGACTCAAAGTGGATTGATGGGTGTCGAGTGTTATATATATTAGGTGTATATTTTAAGCCCCTTTAACACTTTTTTAGTCAAGTTTTAAATTTAAAAAACACGATATTTACTAACACTAAACACACATATGGGCAAGTGCACCCATCGTGAGCGTAGTATAGTGTTGGTAAGATACCGAGGTCGTCCAAGGACACAAGAGCTTTTAGTACCGGTTTATCCTCAACGTCTAATCAAATCAAAAAGTTTAGAAAAATGTTTTAAACTAAGAAAAATAAAAACTAACTAAAAATGCTGAAAATAAAAATAAAAGTAAAAACAGATAGACAAGATGAATCACTTGGTTCCGACTCGTGTATAGTGTAACCTTTGATTATTTCCGCACTTTTGCACCTATTTAAGATATTATCTTAGTTATTGTAGTAGGCCTCTCTTTTGAAGGTGACGTTACCCTCAACCCAGTAGTTTGAGTCAGTAAGGATACAATCCTAAAGGGTCGGATTATTGAAAGATAATGAATTAAGTTATTAATGCAAATTATGGTAGGCCCCTCTTTTGGAGGTGACGTTACCCTCGACTAAGTAGTCTGAGTCAGCAGGGATACAGTCCTAAATAGCCGGGTTATAGTATTAATAGTAGTTAACTTATGAGGGGATCAAAGAGTTTGGACCCCCGCCATCCAATACCGTTAAGTATTGAAGGAGGTCCTACTAAATTTGACCCAGGTCCATTGCAGGACCTCTAAACGCTGAACAATGGCAAGACTCTTACCAAACCGTTCCCTTAACCCCCGACCAGGTAGCCAACATACCTCCATATAGACCGTGGAGATATGAATGGTGAAAATCTTTTATTTTATATAGACAGTAAAATAATGTCAAGACACCACGGACAAACGATAAGGAAGAATCACCTTCAACATAAGAAACTAGTTATTAAAGTCATTAATACAAACCAAATAAAAAGTGCGAAAAAATTAGAAATAAAAAGTATTACACTAGACACTTGTCTTCACCAAGTGATGTAAGAGACTTAGGCAAACATGGCCTTGATTGTCAAGAACTCTTACGATCAATCTTGGATCCCGAGACGACTCACACACTCTATGATGGACAATGGATGATGGTGGTGGATGATGGTGTTATGGTGGTGGTGGGTGGTGGGTGGTGGGTGAAGTGTGAGAGAGGTGGTGTGCCAAGGGATGATTTGAGCTTGAGCCAAGCACTCCTATTTATAGGCTGAACAGAAGCTCGGGCACGGCCCCGTGTCTAGTGGGCACGGCCCCGTGTCCACATCCTCTCTTTCTTCATTTAATGCAACTTGTCTTATTAGTTGACCACGCCCCCGTGTCCGCTGAGCACGACCCCGTGGTGCAGAAAAATCTTTGTACTATGAAGATTTGCCTGGATTGTGCGAATCTTATAGTTGACCACGGCCCCGTGTCCACTGAGCACGGCCCCGTGGTGGGCAATAGAAGCTTCTACCACTTTGTCTTTTCTGCTGACACTTGGGCACGCCCCCGTGCTGGCTGAGCACGGGGCGTGTTCAGTCTTCTGTTATCTTGTTTTGCTTGGGAAGATGCTGTCGTGGGGTCGGGCATGTCACGTCTTGTTCCTTTTCTTGTATTCATGTTAGATTTTGATGTCTTTTTGCTTCTTTTGTTAATTTGAGCTCATTTAATCCTGAAAATACAAAAGGAAGGCAAAAGCACACTTTTTCCAACATTAGTATTAAAAAAGGGTTAGTTTTATGCCACAATTGATGTAATTTATATGTTGCATTTTGCACACATCAGGATTAACACGTGCAAATATTGTAGACAACAGTTTACAAAGATTTAAACACCAAATATACGTATTCCATAAGGTTAAACACGCGCGCGCCTTGCGTTAACCAACAGAAGTCACACCAAAGGGTGAATATTTTACAGTAGCCACACGACTGTGTGCGCACCTCTAAAGCTGGGCCACACTCGAAAATCATCCGAAGGGAAGACACTCATCTAGTCCAGAATTCCACCCACTTGCCATCCGCGCGTGGGAGCAACCCTGGACTAGGGGGGACCTGAAGGGGTATGGTCCCAAATGCTGCATCAGTCATACGCACCTTGGGCCCTAACCACACTCAACCGTCAAAACTCAGCCAGTTCCAAGACTCGTGCACAAGACCTAACCACGTACGCGCAACCTTAACAAGCCCATGGTAATGCGCCAGTACAAATGGCAACTGACCGCAACCAATCAGCATGCGCCAGGTTTGCCCAACCAATTTCCACGATGAATAATCGTGGGATATTCACTGTTCCATTATCTCTACTCACAGCTGAAGACAGACGCCAACTTTCCCGCACCCGGGCGACAGGTAAGCCTAAAACTCAATCTTTACTTTCGTGCACTCCCAACAAGTCTAGTACTCCTCCCACGCTTGCACGCGGGAGCAGCACTAGACTGGGGGACATGATGGGGTATGGTATTAGACCCAACCCGAACGACCGGACATATCCATTACTTATCGCCTTTTATTATAATATTTATTATTAGGGGAAAGTGAATATGAGGCTGTTTCACATCTAAGCTTGGATGCGAAACCCTTTAAAACTACGTCGTTTCGATTAAAAACTCTAAAAACCAAAACGAAACATATTTTACTACTCCCCTTTTGTGTAATTGATGTTTCTTCTCTTTATTTACAGTACAACCAGGTCGACAACTCGACATCCTGTTTCATATGATTTTTTATTGAAACTTTCATCAAATATCTCTATTCATCTTTAACCTTTTTAGATTTTACTTAATTCAATCTTTTATTCCCAGTTCCCCAAAATCAGTTGACATGCTAAAACTATCCAGATAAATAATCAATGTTGAATAATGTATTTTCTATTAAATCCTTCTTTGATTTTCGATCTGGCCAAATCAAATGAATTGAAATGATTAGTGATACTTAAAATTCGAAAGAAAAAAAAACAAAAGAATTCAAGAATTTGTAAGCCACTATTTTAGGAGCAGGACCCAAAACAATAAAAATAAATAAATTATGATTTGTAATGGAAGTGTTGCAAGAGCTTCTGAAATATATGTCTAAATCGACAGACTGTAAATAAGGTGAATCAAACATGAATCGCATAAAGAAGAAGAGTAAAAATGTGTTTTAGTTTTAACTTTTAGGGTTTTTAATCAAAATGACGTAGTTTTGAGTGGTTTTACACCTAAGCTTAGGTGTGTGACAGCCCCATATCCACTTTTCCCTTATTATTATTGCGTACTAACCCGTGAAGCCTAGCGCGTTGTAGTTTACACTACACTAGGTTGTGGGCTCTTGTAGAGATAACCCCTAACTGGGCATGACCCATTGAGGTTAGGGGAGGCCCATATCTCTTATATAAAGAGGTGTTCACCTCATTATTAGGGCACAAGATATGGAGCCGCCACACTTTTGTAGCTGGAAATAGGGATTCTTCTCCTACCGGCCATCTCTACATCCCCTTTTTCTCCCTACTTCTTTGCAGATCTAGGTTCAAGAGGAAGAACATGGTGTGATTTTTCATCCACTCAAAGAAAGCGGTCCAATCATCCTGGCGGTGATTCCGTGTTTCAACACAATGTGAGCTTTTGTATAGTGAACTAGTTCTCAGATGATATTAGAGACTGCACTCTTGTAACCCTTTTTGGTGGTTGTGGTCTTGTTAATTTGTGTGTGTTAAATTAAACCTGTAAATATATTTTTATGAACTTCATACTTTCAGGAAATATTAGTTACAAAAAGTTTAGGAAAGATAGATAATGGCTTAACTGATTGCATGGATTTATTTAGTCAATCACTTATATTTGCTGCCCTCAATCATGAGATTTAAGCACTTAGACTTAGTATTGGTTATTGTATTTATTTTGACTCAGAACTCATATTTCTTTTAGGGCGTTTTAATTCATGCTTACATTATTATTTATATCAACTGCAGGCTACCATTGGCATCGATTTTTTGTCTAAAACAATGTACCTTGAAGATAGAACAGTTCGGTTACAGCTTTGGTAAGTTTATGACTTCTTTTAACTTTTCAGGTGCTATGTTTAATACCCTGCCATGTTGTAATATTGACTTATATAACTTTTCATGAGTGCTCCTGTCAAGGTTTGTTTTCAATGGTGTTCTAAGTTGCTGTCTTGTCTAGGATTTTGACAGTTTATTTTTGTGAACCTGTCTACTAGATTAGTTGTTCTCTATGAAGTGTGAACTAAAATGATATGATTGAATGGGTTTTATTATGTGATTCCGAAGTCAATGGAGAAACTTAAACGAATGGGTTTATATTCGGCTTACGTTTTCTCTGTAATGAATCAAAGTATCAAACAAGTACAATAAAAATGCAAGTTGAAAAGGAAACGGATTAAATGAATGAAACAGGTCAAAAGTTGCACAAAGTGTCTATTTGTGCTACATCTTAAATCATTTTTATATAATAAATTGGATTCTTACTGAGATAAAGTAATTTCTCTAGTAATATTTGACACTAATTGTTTATAAACAAAAATTAAGATATTTAGATAAACAATGTTTCAGGTCAACCCAACAGCAACCAAAACAAAAAATAAAAAATTTACCCAAAACCATTACTCAATCAAGCCGACCCACCCATAATGCCACCTCTAGTTAGCTTATATTTATTCGTAATTGATTATATATTATTTGTTTTGTTTTTTACGTTTCACAGCATAACATTTCAGGGATACTGCTGGGCAGGAGAGATTTAGAAGTCTTATTCCAAGTTATATAAGAGATTCAACTGTTGCAATGTTGCCAGTAAGTAGCATTTCACTGTGTTCTTGTTGGCATTATTAGATGCACCATATCTTGCATTCTTACTGCGTTTATTAATCAAACACTGTGCTATAATTATATATCTTGGTACCCTTCTATAACTCTATAAAGTGGAACGGTTCGGTTTGAAACGGTACGGGTCGAAACGGTTCGGCTTCGAAACGGTACGGCTTGAAACGGTTCGGCTTCGAAACGGTTCGGCTTGAAACGGTTCGGCTTGAAACGGTTCGGCTTCGAAACGGTTCGCGTCGAAACGGTTCAGCTCGAAACGGTTCGGGTTCGAAACGGTTCGCGCCGAAACGGATTTTTTGGATTTTTTAGAATTTTTATTATTTTTTAGAATTTTTTTGATTTTTTGGAATTTTTTTTGATTTTTTTGGAATTGGATCAAAATGGCAATTGAAAACATTTAAAATGAAAATCCCCAAAATACCCTTGGTTAAAGATGGAGTTTTTGGATGGAGTTAGTGTATATGATCAAAATGGCAACAAAAGGGAAAAGTCAGGGACCCAGAGGCAAAAAAAAAAAAAAAAACTATTTGGACTAAAATGACAAATTTGGACAAAACTCAGGGACTAAAATGGCAATTTACTCGGCTAAAAAATAAATAGTGTTTAAAAGACCAAACTACCCTAATTTTATGGGTCTTTCTATAAATAAAGGAGGGGAAAAGTTCTTATTTTTTGGATATCTTAAAATGCCATTGACTCATGCATTATAATATAGAATAGATTATTACACTAATCCTCCTAGTGGGAGTAACGAGGAGGACATTCTCAACCTTGCTTTGGCTAAATGGGATGATACGAATAAAACTCCTTTCCAACACCTCCGAGCATGGAAAGTTTTAAAGAAAGAAAACAAATGGAAACCTATTCCAAACGAGGTCGCAACCGCCAAACGGAGTAAAACTTCCGAGTCCGGAAGTTATAGTGCGGGAGGCTCCACCGCTCCTTGTCACAGAGACATAAACGACGAACCAGAATTTGACGAGGAGGAGTTTGCCGTTCACGAGTCGGAACATCCCCTTGGAAGGGACAAAGCAAAAAAGAGGCGGCTGGAAAGAGAAAAGCTTCGATGGCGGGCGGCTCGAACCAAACGTCTTCCGGGGCCGGTTCGAAAATGGACGAGTTGATATCCGAATTCTATTCGTTCAAAGAGCTCACGACGGAAAAATATGTTTATAAGAAGAACTTGTCGGCCGACCATGCTCGGGCGGAGGATTTTAGGATTATGAGGTTGGATCTCGACTCGGTTCCGGAGGATGAACGCGAGGTTTACCGGAGGATGAAAGAGGAAGTTAAGAAAAAATGGACCTCGTAGGTTATTTAGCTTTAATGTTTTATTTTTTTATGATTCATAATTTTATTTTTTTATGATTCGTAATTTTATGTTTTTAGGATTCGTAATTTTATTTTTTAGGTTATGTAATTTTTATTTATGTTATGTAATGGATTTAATTTACTTCTTTTATGTAGTATTTTTATTTAATTTTTGAATTGTTTTTATAAAGTTAAGTAAATAAAAGAGATAAACAATAAAAAATAATTGTTGTGGGCCCCATCCTCCATCCCCTTAAAATTGTTGTGGACATCCTACATGGCGGCCCATCCTCTTAAGAATGACCCTTCTCATACCTTCTACACATTTTTTCTTACGTGCTTGTTGTATATATATAACAATACCTAATCCCATAATAATACCTCCCCATACATAAAAACGTGCAGTACCATTTTTTAACTTAAGAAAATAAGATAGTATTTCTTGATTTGTATATATATAATAATACCTAATCCCATAATTGCCGCCACAACGTGCAGTACCATTTTTTAACTTAAGAAAACACTATTTTCTTACGTGCTTGTTTTTATGTATGTGTCGGTATAAATTCAAGTTTGTTTACTTTTCGACGTAAATATTTTTCGGAAATTAGTAAGGTCAAATTTAATACATTTTCGTGTTTTTTTATGTACGTTTTTAGTTGATCTATGTTTTGACGTATTTTTTTTCGGAAATGAGTCATGTCAAATATAATATGCTTTTGTGCTTTTATTTTTATAAACGTTTCCAGTTGGTCTGTGTTTTGATCAGTAAGCTATTACAAAAAAATAAGTACGATCAAATCACATTAAATAACCGACCCGCAACTCAGGAAATCAATTATAGTTACAGTAATAATCCATATATTATAATAAATCCATTTACATGGGTGCATTAATAAAAAAATACACATTGGCCGAATCTCTACCCATTTGACCCGATCCCATTTCCTTGACCCGTTTGATAGAAACCATAACCACTAAATGAGCTTTGGCCTAATATCATGGACTCATGGTAATAACTTAAGTCAGTCAAATTCCTTCTTTTGTTTATAATTAAAATTTATATGTATTATGAGAAATTATACGATATAAAATTTATGATTTTGTTGCATGTAGCCTTTATTCAGAAAGATTGCTGCTGCCTTGCCAGGGATGGAGACAATTTCCTCCACAAAACAAGAAGACATGGTTGATGTGAACTTGAAGTCTAGCTCAAATACAAACCAGTCAAATCAGCAAGGTGGAGGTTGTGCATATAGATCATTAACTACTCATATTCAGTTGCACCTTTTGTTTTCGAGTTTTATGCTTCAAAATGAAAACAATATGCCTCACATCATATCATCTTATATAGATTGGGTTGGTTTGGTTTGGTTTGAACTAACAAGTTTTAAAATGGAATTGGAACAAAGTTAACAAGCTGGGTTGGGTATTTGGTCTTGTATTCTTTGTTTCTGGTTTCGGTTTGGCTCAATGGATGAGATGAACACATGTGTGATGGTTAACAATCCACTTTACGTCTACTCTTTCATCCTGGTGATCTGGTATAAATAACGTATAAGTGAGTCGCCTTATTAAGGCCACCCGGGGCCTTCACTAGATTCTTCAAGGGGTTCGACTAGAAAACCGCCGCAACCAATTTGATCTAGCTAGATGATGGGTTGAGTAGGTTCACGAACCATCTCTAGATGGGGATTGAATGTGACCGTTACCAACGGTCATTTAATCGTTACAATTAAAAAATAGATAAATGATAAACCATATTTTTACGCTATATAAACTCATCTAAAAATTTGATATTTATACATCTTTTCTACCGTCACACTATAATATTTCTTTATTACATAAAAAAAAATCAAATAGATGGATCAAACAATTTGTTTCCACCTGACTCACCAACTTCTTCCCACTCTATTGATTCTACTCTTGAATTTTCTTACCATGGTGGCTACAACATTAGAAGAACTTGAAGATACGGTGCGATCAAAGAAAAAGTATGTGTGACGTGACCAAAAAGTAGGGGTGTTCAAGATCGGATAATCCGGTTTTCGGATATCCGAAAATCGGATATCCGAAATTTCGGATAGTGAAATATTGACATCCGAACCCGAATCCGAAATTTCGGATATCCGATTTTCGGATATCCGAAATTTCGGATTCGGGTTCGGATATCTAATCGGATATCCGAATATCCAATTTTTTATTTAATTTTTTTTTAATATTTGGAACCAGATTTTTCGGATAGTTTCGGATATCCGAATATATTTTTCGGATATTTCGGATATTTTTCGGATACTTCGGATATTTTTCGGATATTTCGGATATTTTTTCGGATATTTCGGATATTTTTCGGTTACTTCGGATATTTTCGGATATTCGGATATCCGAAAAAAATAAAAATTAAATTTTCGGATATTTTCGGATAATCCGATTATCCGAAAATTCTCAAAATCACTATCCGAATCCGAATCCGAATTTTCGGATTATCCGATTTTCGGATATCCGAAAATTCGGATATTTCGGATACGGGTTTTCGGATATTTCGGATTCGGATTTTTTTGAACACCCCTACCAAAAAGGACTTGTGAAGTTCCATTGAATGTTTACTTGATCAAAAACTCAAAGTACGGTGTTTAGAGCGAGATTTCGTCTATGGAAAGAGTTATTTGAAAATTGTGGGAAATATAAATGCCAACTTTGAATGGTTTCAAGTAGGTTACGACGGGAGGTACAAAAAGAGTTTCACGCCACTACAAAAATGCACATTCGTAATTCGTCAACGCACAACTAGTAATGTGCCGGATAGATACGATGAATATTTAGCTATGCTTTGTTGATCAGTTTTGTTTAAACATAGTGGAAAACATGAATACATAGCCGTGATTGCAGACAGGTTAGCAGAGAATCCAGTGAGTGATGCAGCCATCGAGTTCGACATGCTTGCCAAGGTGATGTGGTTCCTCCTTAGGGTGCAATCTAATGATGGTGATGAGAGAACCGAATAAGGTGTTCGGTTTGAGAGAGAGAGGCGAGATATGATGTTGTGAGTAATTAGGTTGTCTAACCTTTTAACCTCTACATTAGTCTCCTTATATATGCATCCAAGAGGAAACCTAATTAGTTAATAAGGGTAATATGGTCCATCAACAATTACCAACTAATTATTTAATAGGATGTTATAAATTTTGATTTATATAATGTAAATGGTTATAATGGCTACTAGATTAAATACAACACCATAATATATTTAATCTTACATTCTCCCAATTAGCCGAGTAATCACTTACTATGACTCTATGAGTATTAGATAAGCCTGATCAAGAGTTAACACTCATTTTAGCCTTAAATCAAGAACCGTAGCAGAGAAATACAGCTGTTGAATCATTATGCGACTCAGGACCGTCGTTAGTCATACTACAACCTCAATTTAAAACCTAATCATTATGATCAAAATACGCATAAGCCCTTTGTTTGATTTGTAACTTTATTTGTCCATATGCCATTATACCGGTTGAACATATTCTTAGAGACATACAAAATCAAACTGAGGAAATTTCATTAACTAAAATATAAGCTAGTACAATATGCTAAATAAGGTCTTTAGTAAATCCCATATTCCGAACATGCTCTTCGTAAACTTTAGGTGGGAGACCTTTAGTCAGCGGACCCGCAAGCATATTTTAGTACTAATATACTCAATACAAAGATTATTTTCCTCGACTCGTTCACGTATGAACATATATTTTGTATCGAGATATAAACCAGCTCCAGTCGAACTGTTACTGTTCGAGAAACTAACGGCAGCTGAGTTATCACAGTAAAGCTTCAATGGTCTAGAAATGGAATTAACGATTTTGAGTCCAGTGATCAAATTTCTAAGCAATATTCCATGACATGTTGCATTATAAACAACAATGTACTCTGCCATCATTGTGGAAGTTGTGGTCAATTGTTGTTTATGACTCTTCCATGAAATGGGTCCGCCTGCTAACATAAAGATATAGCCCGAAGTGGATTTCTTGTCATCTTTGCATTTGGAAAAGTCAGAATCAGAATAGCCTACCACTTCTAAATGATCACTTCTTCTATAAGTCAGTTTATAGTCTTTCGTCCCTTGCAGATATCGAAGTACCTTCTTAGCTGATTTCCAGTGATCTGGGCCAGGATTAGTCTGATAACGGCCTAGCATTCCAGCAATATAAGTGATATCTGGGCGAGTACAGACTTGAGCATACATCAGGCTCCCGACTACTGATGCGTGAGGTATCTGGCTCATTTGCTCCTTTTCAACCTCTGTTGTCGGACACTGGAATGAACCTAAAACATCTCCCTTAACTACTGGAGCGACTGAGGGTTTGCACTTTTGCATGTTGTAACGTGTGAGGATACGATCTATGTAAGCCTTTTGAGACAATCCTAAGATCCATTTATGTCTATCTCGGTGAATTTCGATGCCAATGACGTAAGAAGCATCTCCGAGATCCTTCATGTCGAAGTTATGCGAGAGTAACCACTTCGACTCATGCAACATGTCTAAACTATTACTTGCAAATAGAATGTTATCTACGTAAAGGACAATATAGTAAAGTTGCTCCCACTTATTTTGAGGTAGGTGCATTGATCCACTTGATTCTTTACAAAACCTTGTTTCTACATGACTTCATCAAACTTGAGATACCATTGATGTGATGCTTGTTTTAACCCGTAAATGGATTTCTTCAACTTACAGACTAGATGCTCCTGACCTTCAGGTTTAAAGCCTTCAGGTTGTTGCATGTAAACATCTTCGTCCAAGTCTCCGTTAAGGAAAACGGTTTTAACCTCCATCTGATGCAGCTCTAAATCAAAATGAGCTACTAGGGCCATAACGATCCTTAATGAATCTTTACTAGAGACAGGGGAAAACGTCTCTTGATAATCAATTCCCTGTTTCTGAGTGTAGTCGTTTCCAACCAATCTCACTTCGTAGCGTTCAACGTTCCCATTCAGATTCAGTTTTGTTTTGAACACCCATTTACATCCTACGGGTTTGACACCGTTGGGTAAGTCTACCAAATCCCAAATGTCATTTTTCTTCATGGATTCAAGCTCATCAATCATTGCTTTATTCCATTCAGAAGACTGATAACTGCTAATGGCTTCATTATAAGAGATAGGATCATTGAGCTTTCCATGATCCATTTCAGTCAGGTAGGTAACATAATCATCCCAATTAGTAGGCCTTCTTTTCCTGGATGACCTCCTGAGTTGATTGTCGGGTTCAGCGTTGTCTTGGTTTTGAGCGTTTGATATGCATTCATTATGAGGTATAATGGGTTCTGATTGTGGAGGTAAATTTGGAGTTGGTGCAGTAGCTTCAGGTGCAGTTGGATTGGGTACAAGAGGAGTAAACGAAGTAATGGTAAGCGACGAGTCTCTCCCCTCGTGTCTTGTACTTCTTGCAATTCTTCGTAAGGGTTGCTACTGCTCCCACTGAACTTGAAATCCTCTAGGAATACAGTACGCTTGGTTTCAACAGTACAGGTGACATGGGAAGGACAATAGAAACGATAACCCTTTGAGTGATCAGGATACCCGATAAAGAAACATGTAACTGTTTTAGGGTCAAGTTTTCTTAGGAAGGGATTATAAAGTTTTGCTTCAGCAATGCAGCCCCATACTTTCATATATTTAAGACTCGGTTTCCTTCATGTCCAAAGTTCATAAGGAGTTTTAGGGATAGACTTAGAAGGAACTCTATTGAGTATATTAACAACTACTTTTAACGCTTCAGTCCAGAGGAATAATGGTAAATTAGTGTTGGCTAACATACTGCACACCATGTTCATAAGGGTACGGTTTCTTAGTTCAGCGCCACCGTTCTGCTGAGGTGTACCAAGCATGGTGTATTGGTTCACAATCCCCTGGCCCTTACAAAACTCATAAAATGGACCGGGAGTTTGACCCACATCAGTATGTCTTCCATAATATTCACCACCTCTATTTGATCTCACAACTTTAACCAGACGATCTAGTTGTTTTTCAACTTCAGCTTTATAATCTTTAAAAGTTGTAAGAGATTCAGACTTTTCCTTAATGAGATACAAGTACATGTAACGAGAATAATCATCAATGTAAGTGATAAATGAAGTATGTCCAGTTATGCCAACGATTTGGTAAGGAATGGTAATGATAGTATGAATGAGTTCTAATAAATTAGAGCTCCTAGTGGCACCTTTCTTATTCGCTAATATCATTTTACCTTTAAGACATTTGACACATGTTCCAAAATCAGTGAAATCGAGAGGAGGTAAGACTTCATCCTTTACGAGACGATTTAATCGTTCTCTTGAGATGTGGCCTAAACGTTGATGTGTTGGTGCAGTAATGTCTATAGCCTTCGTCAATACCAGTCCGTAGCAGAAAATGAAGAATACTATACTTTATGATGTAATATGTAGTTAAAAGGGCAAGGCGGCAATCTTGTAAATAAGGGGAAATCCCTTATAACCTTGTGCCTATAAATAGATCCTTTAGGTTTAGAATTAGAACTTTTGCTCATTTGGAGTTTTAGAGAGCTCTAGATCTAGAGAGAGAAAGTGATTCAAGGTTCTTGTACTCGTCAAATCTTTCAATAGAATCATATTATTTGTACGTTCTTGTGTTTAGGTCACGTTCGTGTACGGATTCCGCACGTCACACGTTCGGTTCGCAATCGTTTCGCAGTCAAAACCGGTCCTACAAGTGGTATCAGAGCAGGAGCTCGATTGCACTGATCTATCACAAGATTTCGCACAAGATTTCATCGATTTCAGATCCGGATTTCATCTATTTCTTCATCTTTTTCATCTTTTTCACGTTTTTCACTGAAAATCGTCAAATTGAACAGGTTTTTACGGTCCAAATTAGCTGATTTTTTATATGTTGTGCGAAAACACCTGATCTATAACCCTACCAAGTTTCATATCCTAATTCCAAGCCGTTTGAGAGAAATCGAAGGTTTTTGGTCCGATAACGAGTGACATCAGGTTGATTTCGCTTGAAACAGCCTTATTTCGTTTGAAAAAACACCTAATTCCGTTTGAAAGTCGCTATTCCATTTGAAAGTGCGTATTCCGTGTGAAAGTGCATATTCCGTTTGAAGATTTCGCGTGAAAGTCAGTATTCCGCTTGAACAGATCGTAATTTCGTTTGAGTGTAAAGTGTTATTTCGTTTGAATATTTTGTTTCAGTGTGCATCAGATCGATTTGAAAAACCAACAGTCTTCACGTGAATTATAGTTAGTGGTCCAATCAAATTGTGTTGAAAGATAAAGGTGTCGGCCAAGTTAAAAGAATCATCAGTGTGCATTTATTGTTTGGAAACTTATCAGGCCATAAATACATATTTGAGATCCAATTAAGTTCAAAAAGGGGTTTTCGAGATTCATTAAATCAAGTGATAAATTGCGCCCCAATAGAATTGTATTGACATTTACTCTTGTCGGCCA
Organism: Helianthus tuberosus; assembly: GCA_030545235.1. Classification (NCBI taxonomy): domain Eukaryota; kingdom Viridiplantae; phylum Streptophyta; class Magnoliopsida; order Asterales; family Asteraceae; genus Helianthus; species Helianthus tuberosus. Next base: position 106,535,863 of record CM060437.1, read on the forward strand.
CAAATCTTTTGTATTGCAGAAGTGATTCACAGCCCACGTGATTTGTCACCGGTCCACTTACTTCTCGTCCCAATAGAATTAACTCTTCATTAATGTTGTCGGCTACTTTTAATTGAAGGAATCAAAGTTCACGTGAATCTTTTTAATCGGTCCAATCAATTGTTCACAGTTTCATTAAAACAAACGGCCCGATCAGTGAAGGCCCAATTGAATCCATTTCGTTTTGATCGGCCCATTTATTCAGTAATCTCACTTCAACAACATTGAAACGAGTCCGCGAATCTTTGACACGAGTCCTAGATCGATTCAACCATCGCACATTTTTACGTATACAGTCCGTTTAAACTGATCGTTTGTTTGTTTGTTTGTAGGTGATTCAAGATATACAAAGTGAAAATTCAAGACACAATTTGAAGATGTCGAGCAGCGGTGAAGAATTTTACAACACGTTTTACGATGCTTTTACTTCAGAATCATTCGAACGAAGATCCGAAACAAGAGATTACTCAAAAGAGATTTTCGATAATTTGAAATATGATAATTTGTATGGAAACCAACAGAAACCACCGAAATTAATGAAAGTTGAAGACTATAACTGGTGGAAAAATCGGTTTGAGGGTTGGGTAAAAGCTTTTGCACTTGAAAGTTGGTTAAAATTAAAACAAGGATATAAAGAACCAACAAAAGAAGGAGGAGTGTTATTAACCAAAGAAGAGTTCACAGAAAAAGATATAAAAAATGTTGTAGCTGAATACAAAATGATTACATTGTTAAATCAGTCAGTGAGAGAAGACATTATTTCACTACTTGAACATGAGAAAACATCAAAGGGTTTATGGGAGGCTTTAGAAAGAAAATGTACTGGTGGTGAACTGATTATTAAAAACAAGCGTTCCTTATTGAAAAAAGAATTTGATTTGTTTGCTTGTATGAAAGGTGAAACTGTTCCACAAATGATTGAAAGATTCTGTCATCTTAAACTTGAAATGGAGAGAGTTGGTGTGTCAAAAAATAATGAAGAGATCATTGATAAGTTGATAGAATCTGTTCCAAATGAAGACGACTGGTCATACTATGTCATGATTCTCAAAAACAACAATGATATGAGCAAGGTGACTCTAGACTGGCTGATTGAGAAACTTGAGGGGCGTGATCTAGAAATCAGGAAACAAAACAAAGTAGGAAGCCAGCTGTATAAACAAAATGTCGACTTATACTACAGAGGAAACATGTTTGATCAAAAGTCAAAAACGGCATTCAGTGTTGGAAGCTCAAAGATTTCACCTCAGCAAAGTTCTTCAAGAGATCCGGGTTATCATTCAATTGGTTCAAACTCATCGAATCCAAACATAGTCAATTGCAATATCGCTATCGATCTGAAAAACTCTCAAAGTCTGAATGCAGAAGCTGCCAAGCAACAAATGGTATTCTTAGCATCTGTCCTGGAATCGTACGAAAGTCTGATCGCAGGAAAAGTTGGAAACCCAAAAATAACAAAGGAAGATTATGATCAGATCGATCCAGAGGAGATGGAGCTAATGGATATTAAATGGTGCATGGCTAGCACAATGAGGAGAGCACAACGCTTCATGGAGATCACTGGAAGATCGTCTTTGGGTTCTGCTGATTCGAAATTGGGGTTTGATAAGGCAAAAGTTACATGTTTCAAATGCAAACAGAAAGGACACTTCAAGAGAGAGTGTACAAACAGGGAAATTGACGAACCCACGAATCCATTCAGAGATGATTATTACAAGAAAGCAATTTATCATCGCACCAGTGGATCATCAAATGTGAATCAGAAACAGGTCGATGAAGGATCGTCAAAAGAAAAATCAAGGGCGATGGCGGTTATTCATGACGATGAAGGCTATGATTGGAGTCAAATTCTTCCTGAAGAAGATTATGTTGGACATGCATTTGTAACCGATGCAGCTTATGATAATTGGTGGAGAAGGGATAGTGATGCGTGTGAAGTGTTATATATATTAGGTGTATATTTTAAGCCCCTTTAACACTTATTTTAGCCAAGTTTTAAATTTATAAAACACGATATTTTACTAACACTAAACACACATATGGGCAAGTGCACCCATCGTGAGCGTAGTATAGCGTTGGTAAGATACCGAGGTCGTCCAAAGACACAAGAGCTTTTAGTACCGGTTTATCCTCAACGTCTAATCAAAATAAAAAGTTTAGAAAAAGATTTTTAAACTAAGAAAAATAAAAACTAACTAAAATGCTGAAAATAAAAATAAAAGAAAAACAGATAGACGAGATGAATCACTTGGTTCCGACTCGTATCTAGTATAACCTTTGATTATTTCCGCACTTTTGCACATAATTAAGAGATTATCTTAGTTATTGTAGTAGGCCCCTCTTTTGAAGGTGACGTTACCCTCACCCCAGTAGTTTGAGTCAGCAAGGATACAATCCTAAAAGGGTGGATTATTGGAAGATAATGAATTAAGTTATTAATGCAGTATTATGGTAGGCCCCGCTTTTGGCGGTGACGTTACCCTCGACTAAGTAGTCTGAGTCAGCAGGGATACAGTCCTAAATAGCCGGGTTATAGTATTAATAGTAGTTAACTTATGAGGGGATCAAAGAGTTTGGACCCCCGCCATCCAATACCGTGAAGTATTGAAGGAGGTCCTACTAAATTTGACCCAGGTCCATTGCAGGACCTCTAAACGCTGAACAATGGCAAGACCTTTACCAAACCGTTCCCTTAACCCCCGACCAGGTAGCCAACATACCTCCATATAGACCGTGGAGATATGAATGGTGAAAATCCTTTATTTTATATAGACAGTAAAATAATGCCAAGACACCATGGACAAACGATAAGGAAAGATCACCTTCAACATAAGTAACTAGTTATTAAAGTCATTAATACAAAACCAAATAAAAAGTGCAAAAGATTAGAAATAAAAAGTATTATACTAGACACTTTGTCTTCACCAAGTGATGTAAGAGACTTAGGCAAACATGGCCTTGGTTGTCAAAAACTCTTACGATCAATCTTGGATCCCGAGACGACTCACACACTCTATGATAGACAATGGATGATGGTGGTGGATGATGGTGTTGTAATGGTGGTGGGTGGTGGATGAAGTGTGAGAGAGGTGGTGTGCCAAGGGATGAGTTGAAATGAAACCAAGCACTCCTATTTATAGGCTGAACAGAGGGCTGGGCACGGCCCCGTGTCCGCTGGGCACGGCCCCGTGCCTGTCTAACACTCTCTCTCCTCATTAATTGTAATTCGCAATTACAATTAATGCGCCTGCTGTACTTTCGACACGCCCCCGTGTTCGCTGGACACGGCCCGTGGTGGGCAATAGAAGCTTCTATAGGTTTGTCTTTTCTGCTGCTTCTTGGGCACGGCCCCGTGCTGGCTGAGCACGGGGCGTGTTCAGTCTTCTGCCTTCTCTATTTTGCTTGGGAAGATGCCGTTGAGGGGTCGGGCAATCCACTTATGTTCCTTTTCTTGTATTTATGTTGGATTTAGCTGTCTTTTTGCTTCTTTTGTGTTTTTGAGCTCATTTAATCCTGAAAATACAAAAGGAAGACAAAAACACTCTTTTTCCAATATTAGTACTTAAAAAGGGTTAGTTTTATGCCTCATTTGATGTAATTTATATGTTGCATTTTACACACATCAAATACCCCCACACTTGAACTTTTGTTTGTCCTCAAGCAAAACTCTTTAATATGTGGCTTATACTCCCAAATGGAATGGGTAGAAGAGAAGGTTTTGGGCTTGTCGTAGAGTGTCGGGATATCCAAGATCTTTTTGGGTTTTATTTTTATCTATTTACAATCCTATTCGTAATGATTTATTTAGAACGTTTCTTAGGAAAAATTACTTATTTGGGCATAACATGCCTTTTTAAAATTCCATTTATATACAAGTTCACATACCTCACGGGAGAAATCACTCACACTCGGCCGAAGGTGTATTTTTAGTGAATCACTCGAGAGCGGCATGGAACTTATTCCTACTATAAGCTTGCCAAGCAATCAATCCTCCTCCTTTTTAACTTTTATACCTTTGTAAATATCAAGAGGACTTTGTGGGTTAAGGGTTAGGCTTGGGTTAAAGGTAGGTGGTTGGGTTAGTGGTTAGTGGTTAGTAGAAAAAAGGGTGAAAAAGCGTAACAAGTGTCGGTTTTTTGTAAGACTTTCTATTTTTGTATCTTTTTATTTTGATGAAGCTTTTATTCAAACAAAGTTATTTTTGATGAACTTGTTTGTTTATTTTCTTTTTGCTTCATCATCAACACATTTTTTTTGAACGATCATACGAAAAAACCGGACTTGTTACTAAAACAAAGGGTTAAAAGTAAAAAAGGTTTTGGTGGGTAAAAGGGTTTTTTGGTTTGGGTGATGAAATGAAAAGGTTTAGGCTCAAAGGGGCTAACTAGGGGGATTTTTGGGTAGGTGGTAAAAAAAAAGAAAAATAATGGTGTAGAAATAAAAAAGGGTTAGTCCTAATGCCTCCATCATTTACTTACTCGGGTTTAAGTTGATAAGGACCGGGAATGTATCGTCATGGCAAGTTCTAGAGTTGTAAGAACCAGACGGCTATTCACACAAGAAATGAAAACTGAGCATTTAGTCTAAATATGTAAATTTGTATGCTCAATAAAGGCTCAAAACTCACTTTTGTGGGAATGGGTTTTTTTTATGTGATCAAGTATATATAATCAAATTTTAACTAAGTTTGCCATGCCTTTTCATAATTTTCTTATGTTGGTTCTTTTTATCACTACGCTATCGGTTGTAAATTTGTAAAAATATAACCTTTTTGAGAACTTGAATTTCCCGAGTTAAACCTAGACAAGTAAAAAAATGAAATTTTTGAAAACATTTGGGGTGATTAGCGGTTCCAATAGAGTTTTGTGTAAGGCTTGTATTTAGGACTTGCAAAATTTCAAGGTTTTAGCATCCCCCCCACACTTAAATTACACATTGTCCTCAATGTGTCCCAAAAATAAATTTTTAGGTTGATTAGATGTGTAAAATGGTGTTAAAAAGCAAAAATTTTGTGTTACTGGGCGCTGAACACGGCCCCGTGTTGTCCGGGCACGGCCTCGTGTTCAAGTGCCAGTAACAAAATTAAAACAAGAGAAGCAGAAGTCTGGACACGGGGGCGTGTCGGGTGAACACGGCCCGTGTCCAGTTACCTGAACTGGGCGTTTTTCTGCAGGTGGTTCAGCACGGGGCCGTGTTGGTTGGACACGGCCCGTGTTGAACCTTCTGTAATGGGGAGAACTGTCGGGTTGCCTTGTTCTTGTGCATGGGGTCATTTTTCTCGTTCCCTTTTTCACCCCTTACCACCATGAGTGTGTTTTATTTATTAAAAATCATCTAAACTTTAAAAACCATCATTTCATTGCAATCATAGAGAGAGACCTTACATAGTCCTAAATTAAGATTAAACTAGATAAAACAAAGAAATAATAAACCATGGAGTTCTAGCCTCTACTTTATTTTAATTAGCAAAATTTCCAAGAAGTAACTAATCTTGGTTAGACAAGGCCTTTTTGAACTCCTTCTTCCGGGTGCGGTTATCCTCATATGTCGGCGAGCCATTCTTCCACCTCCCTTGGAAGGAGAAAAGAAGGCTCATTGGCATTAGTTTGAGGAGTTTCGATTTCCACCGGGATCTCTTGTTGTTGTTCCACGGGAGGTTCCGCCGGAAAGTCTTCCCACCCGGTAGGGTTGTTAATTCCGAGTGCCAAGTTCCAATCCTGTTGAGGGAGGACTGGTTCCATCGGAGGTGCGACAAGAATATTTAACCTCTGGTGCAAGAGGTTAATTTCTTGGAAGCTGCTTTCAAGTCCCATCGTAAGATCGTTAATACGGTCTATTAGGACCTCCTCTACTGATGTCATTTCGTCGAGAGCCTCCCTTAATGCTATCACATAGTGCACAAGTGTAGCTTCAATGGAGGGTCTCCTTCCTCTTCGGCTGTTTGACGAATGCACAGAAGATGTTTCGCTATTTTCACTCGACATCCTACCAAAAATAAACTGAAAATAGTTTATTTAATGAAACAGTGACCGGACACGGCCTCGTGCTCATTGAGCACGGCCCCGTGTTCATCTTTCTGCATAATTTTGAGCAAGGAAACTTGGATTTTTAAGTTATTTTCTGAACTTGTGGGATCTTTTTAGTCACTAATAACTTGAAACAATGTTACATAACATGTTTTTACCAAGATTCCTTGAAAAAAACTCATTAATCCTTACCACAAAGTTTGAAGAATTCAAACTTTTAATGGTAGTTCTTGGAGAAAGATGGAGAAGAAGGAAATGGCTAAAAGAGGAAAGGACAAGATGAGTTGTTGGAACCTTCTTTTAGACTTACCTAGGATAGTTGAGAGAAGATTCCTTCAAATCTCTGTCCCAAGTTGGTCCAAATGTGCAGAATTCTTGGCTGCATTTATAGAAAACGACAGCATCCTGGATACGACCCCGTGTCCATTGGACACGGCCCCGTGTGCAGGTGGAGTTCTGACACAGTTTGTCCGTATTCTGACGTACTGATCAGAAGGGAATCTTTTGATGGACACGGGGGCGTGTTGGCTGGACACGGCCCCGTGTCGAAGGACTGTTTTATGAATTTGTCTAGTTTTCTTAAGGAACTCACTAGTATCGGGTGGTTCCTGATTGGTTGGAACAACCCCAAAGTGCCTAAGATACCTTAATTGTCCTAGACTAAGGCGGGAACGCAAGAGGTTGTCGGTGAGGGTAATTCCTATTTTTAGTCTAGGTGGACAAGTCCAACCCTTTCCCGGGCTCTCGTTAAAGAAGGTGTATGCCGAATCGCTCAGGTCTATGTATGCACCGAACGAAGTCGATGGAGAGTCCTTCACGACACAATCGGCACAGGGACGACTATCGTCCAAGTCTTTGCTAGGTATGAAGGTATTTTCGGGAGCAACGAGGTTGTCGGAATGCGGTTCCAACATTTCTTCATGGTTATCGTCTTAGGGTGGATCAATAAAGTCCTTCCCAAGCTCTTCTAACCAATTCAGAACTAGCTCTTCTAGCTGAAATAACTCGTCAAGGAGCATTTCTCCTAGAATATCTGGCTGGGCGCACTCGAGGGAGAAATAGTGCTTAGTTTTACTTTCGCCCCTCTTAAAGTTATAAGGAATTGGTGGGTCTATGTAGTGGGGCCTATAATTTAGAAAGTAACATTTTAATTCTTTATGTTCGCCTCCACATAATTGACACCACGTACCATAAGAGTGCCTGTTGATGCAACAAATACAAGACCAACGATGGTAGCTTGGCTGGCTAGGCAGAAGGGTTGAAGGGTTCAACCTTGCCTAACGCAGGTCGTGGGGTCCCCCCACGTTTGCGAGACGTGGAAGGAGGTTTGCTAGTTTGTTATTGTTCTTTGCTATAGATCCTCCTCTGATTTGTGCTCAGATTCGGAAGTGAAAGCAAAGGGAATGTGTGTGTTGGATGTGAAAGGGAATGACTTGTGCGAGACAAGCATTCGATGTGAATGACCAGAGATAGAAGAATCAGAGTTGGTCCAGATGTCCCCCTGAAGTAAATGAAGTGTCATTTTATAGGGGAAGGCATCTCCCGAAGTGGAATGGCTTTGACTAGCAACCTCGCTTGCAGTGGAGGGTTTCCCCTTTTGGGGGTTGAAGGCTTTAGTCCCCCGGATAATAGTGTGCACCGTGCAGACCTGCAATGCCTTTGCGGCTGTGGGTTGGTGAAGCAATCTTCAGATGTGACTTGGCTACTGTTACCGTGCTGCTTTTTCCTTCCACAGCTTTTTAAGCCTTGAACCATTTAACCATTTAAGCGTTTACATAATTAATCATTTTATTTAGTCTTGGGCTACCCCCGTCATCAGCCCCCCAAGTCAGAGGTTTTTGGGTGATGAGCTAAAGACTTCTGACTTTTATGCACGTATTTTATTGCCTGAAGGTTTCGAGGGTTCGTTGCTTGAAGGCTTGAAAGGTTGAAGGCAGTTAATGTTTTGAACTTTGAAATTCAAATAACTGACAGTTGATTTGATTGATGTGTGGCAGTTGATAGGGTGGCGGTTTTCGCAGGAGTTACTGTTTTGCCATTATTACCCCTATTCTAGGCTTATATTTATTTTGTATCTTCAATCTTATCCATTTGTTTCATAATCTTTTCCAAGTGCCTACCATTTTCTCTCCTTTCTTGAGGTTAGTTCCGGTTTCCTTTTCATCTTGCATTTTCCGTTCAAAAAAAATGGGTGCTCGTAAGGATTTAGCAAAATCTTTTTCCCGGTTAACACAAGAGGAGATAGATTTATTTTGTATGGAATATGGTATTGATAGGAAATTTAACCCTACTGCCCCTGCTTGTGATCTTCCCGTTGATAAACCGCCTTCTGGTTCGATTGCCCTCTATTGTAGTCATTTTGAGTTCTCAAACCTTCGTTATCCTTTTTCGTTTTTTGTTTTGAACTTGTTGGAGTATTATCGGGTTTCTTTTGGGCAAGTTCATCCAAAGGGGATGGCTAGGGTTTTGCATTTTGAGGTTTTGTGTCGTGCTCTAGGGTATGATCCTTCCCTTTTACTCTTTCGCCGGTTTTTTCGCTTGGCGAAGAATGGCGATTGGTTTACATTTGAAACAACCAAAGTTGATACCTGCCTTATTGCATCGATGGTTACCACACTTGGGGCTTGGAAAGACCACTTTTTCTGGGTTTCCGATACTATCATTCCCTTCAAAATGGTGTGGAGGAATCCGGATGCTGTTCTCAATGCTCCGGAACCTTCCGAGTCTGAATTGAACGCTGTTTTTCTTAATGCCATCCGGGACTGCCCTTCTAGGGTTCGTCCCTTTCCTGAACACTTACTTGTTCTATTAGGGGTTAGTAAAATTTGGGGGAATGTTGATCGGGATCCGGTTCTTATGAGGAGTGGAATTGGTATGCCTTTTCCTTTTTTGTCCTCTTTATGTTTTTCTTAGTCTATGACTTATGTGTTGTTGTTTTTTGCAGTCATGTCTGCCTTGGATTTTATTAAGAGCGACGATACTTCTGATGTTGTTTTTGAGGATGCTCCGTCTGTTCCTGGTGAGAATGTTGTGGTTAGAACTGTTGATCAAAGGTTTGAGGGTTCAGGTTATGTTAGTGCTGCTACTGCCAAGGGTTTTTCTAAGTCTAATGCTCCTAAATCTTCAACTCGTCGATCTTCTCGTCGGTTGTTGAAGGCTGGTCCTCAATCCACTTCTACTGAACCGGTGGAGTTGAGTGATGACATTGAAGTTTCGGAGGATCAAGGTGTTGAAGCGGGTGTGGAGAAGGATAAAGAATTGGTTGTTCTTGGTAAAAAGGTTTCAAGCAAGAAGGTTGTTGTCACTCCTGTTCAGGAGTCCTCAAGCAAGAACGTTGAAGGGTTGGATCCGGAAGGGATTTATGTGCCTGCTTGGTCAGTGAAGAATGATGACAGTTTCAAAGATGTTGCTGTTTGTGAGGATGTTCTGAGTCACATTGCTCCTCCCTCAGTACACGAGACTATTGCTGGGATGGATGATGACCTGATGCTGTCCCGAATGATTTTGAGTACCTGCAACCTAGCTTCTATGCTTCCTCAAGGCATTGCCCGTTTTCGTCAGAGAATGCGGGAATATGAAGAATTCTCCAAGAAGAAGGATAAAATGAAATCCTCCATGGCTGGGATGAAGAAGGAGATAGCTGGTTTTGCCGAGAAGGAAGCAGCGTGGGAGAAGAAGGTTAGTGATCTGAAAAAGACGCATGAGATTGAGATGGATGATTTGAAAAAGAGCTTCGAGGCCTCTAGGCTGAAACTTAGGGCTGACCGGGAAACTTTGTTTGTTCAGCAGCAGGCTTTTGTTAAGGAGAAAGAAGGGTTGAAAGCTTCAGTTGCTCAGGCTACTGGGGATAACCAATGGCTCATAGAGCAAGGTTTTCACCAAGTGGTTACTTATCTATTGCACTCCAAAGAGTTTAACTCTGCTCTTGGTGACGTTTACACTAAGCTTCTTAACCTGGGGAAACACCAAGGCCTCATTGCTGGGTATAAACTTCATGAATCCGGTCATCCTTTGGAGAAGTCACCTCTGTTTCGTCCCGAGGCTTCTGACGTTTTTAAAGGCTCCGTTGAGCAAATGGAGAAGCTGACCTACCCCTACATCCATCAGGTTTCCACTTGTTTTGGTAAACCTCTTTCTGTATTGCAGGAGTTGAAACCGGAGGGCCTAAATGAGAAGGTTTGTGCTGAGGTTTTGGGCTCTCTTTCAAGGAAGAGGTCCTATTCGGGGGATAGCGATGATACCCTTTCAGGTCAGCCGGATGTTCCTAAGGATGCAAGCTTGGAGGCTTCGGCAGTTGGTGGTGATGGAGGTGTGAAGACTAAAAAGTTGAAGAAAACAAAGAAGGCCAAGGGCGAAGGTTCTGGAGTTTCCAAATCTGTGGATGCTTGATTCGTAGCTTTCTTAGCACTGAAAACAACTTAAGTTTGTAATGTTAACTTAAACAATGTTAGGTTTGGTAGGAACCCCTAAGGTTCCTTTTGGTTATGTTGAAGGCCTGTATGGCCGTTGGACAATGATTAGATTTGCAAGTTACTAGGACTTGCCTTAACTTATGTTTGGAAGTCTTTTTAGGACTTTTTATGATGTGATGTTTTAACTATTTTTCTTTTTGTTATGGTTTTATGCTTGTGCCTTTCACGGACAAGGTAGTTTATTTGGAGTTTGCCTATTGAAGCCTTTTGGCTGTCGTTTAAAAGGTTGAAACCTTAAAGGCTTCGAGGTATTGCCCGAGTGGCTTGAAGCCTTGAAGGCTTTTTGGTTTTGCGTCCTGGCTTGGTTTGTACCTTTGTGATTTTTTCCAATTGACTTTGCTCTTTTTGTAACTTTGTCTTTGTCGGGTTTGTGTTGCCCTTATTTTTTATACCTGAAAGGGTTCAGTGCTGCAGACACTTAGCCTTGGCATTTTTAACAAGAAGAGATAACACCTATCCTTTTCATTATTTCTTTTGGTTTTTCTAGCCTCTTTGTAGACTATATTTCTAAAACTTCGTGAACATTTGGTGTAGGCTGCTTATACCCGTCTATGAGACAATTATATTTTTTCTTGACAAGTCTCATGGAGTTGTATTGATTTAGGAACTCACCCCTTATATAGGCTCATTCAACCCTTGAACCTATTGAGCGATGTGGCCTGGGAGCTCATCCCCTTACATGGCACTTGCCATGGAGTTTTTTGCTAGGTTCTCAACCTGATTTTAGGATAGAAAGACAAGTTTGATAAAAACAACTTCATTCATTAAAGCAATACTTGCTTTTTACAAAAGGTGTTCGTAATCCTGCTTGAAATACATTTTGATACAGACCAAACTTTTTGTTTAAACATGGAACTTTTTCAATGTTTTGCCGTTCCAATGCCTTGGAAGCCTTTTGCCTTCTGAATCAGCCAGCTTGTAGGATCCACCTTTGTGTGCTTCAAGGATGGTGTATGGACCTTCCCACTTTGGGCCAAGCTTTCCTTGATTTTCTTTCTTGCTGGCTTCGTTGTTTCTGAGAACTAAGTCTCCTGGCTTGAAACGTTCGTTTTTGACTTTTTTGTTGTAGTAAGCTTCCATCTGTTGCTTGTATTTGGCTTCTTGAATTGCGGCTTGATCTCTTGCTTCTTCTAAGAGTTGTAAATTCAACATGGTCTCTTTTTGGTTTGCTTCGGGATCCATGTTGACAATTCTTTGGGTTACAACTCCTATTTCGGCAGGGATCACAGCTTCGGATCCAAATACCAAGCTGTAAGGTGTTTTCTTATGGCTTGTTTTTTCCGTTGTTCTAATTGCCCATAGAACACTAGGCAATTCTTCAAGCCAGTTGCTTTCATATCTTCCCAACCTTGCCTTGATTCCTTCCACTATGCTTCTATTTGTTCTCTCAACCTGCCCGTTTGATTGTGGGTAAGCCACTGAGCTGAAAACCTGATCGATTTTGTATTCTTTGCACCAAATGCTAAAAGGTTTCTCAGCAAATTGCCTTCCGTTGTCGGTGACAAGTACTCCTGGCAATCCATAACGGCAAATGATGTTTTCCCAGACGAAGTCGATGACTTGTTTTCCTGTGATCTTGGCAAGTGGCTTGACCTCGGGCCACTTGGTGAAATAGTCTACCGCCACTAGTAGGAATTTTACTCCTCCTTTGCTTGGGGGAAATGGACCAACAATGTCCATTCCCCACTTATGGAATGGCCAAGCGGGGGTTATTGGGACTAAATCGTGCTTGGGACTTCTTGGGATTGGTGCATGGATCTGGCAGGCATCACATTTCTTCAATTCTTCAGCTGTGTCGCGATGCATTGAAGGCCAGAAATATCCGAGGTTCATGAGTTTTGCAACTACCGACCTAGCTCCAAAGTGAGCTCCACACACTCCCTCATGAATTTCCTTGATCAAATACTTGCTTTGCTCGGGGCCGACACACCTTAGCAAGGGAGTAAGGTAACCCTTTTTGTAAAGGGTTTCTCCTTGCAGCATGTATTGTCTTGCCTTGATTTCAACCCTTTTAGCTTCCGCTTGATCATTGGGTAATTCACCATTTTTGAGGAACTTTCTTATGGGAGTCATCCAGTTTGGTTCTTCTTCGGTAACCACATCTTGAACCTCCAATTCATTAATGGATGGTGCCTTCAACACTTCTACCAGTACCTTTTTGGTGAGGTGGGCAAAAGTGAGAGATGCAAGCTTGCTTAGGGCATCGGCCTTTTTGTTTTGAGATCTGGGGATTTGTTTGATGTTGCATGCTTGGAAGGTACTCATTAGTTCCTTTGATTTTTCCCTGTATTTTTTCATGTTGGGCTCTTTAGCTATGTAGCTATCATTCACTTGGCTTGAGACCAGCAACGAATCCGTGAACACTTCAAGCTTTTCAACCTTCATTTCTTTGGCCAGCCTTAGGCCGGCTATTAGTGCTTCGTATTCAGCTTCGTTATTGGTGGTCTGAAAATCAAATCGAAGAGCATATGTGAACTCCAAACCTTTTGGGTTAATCAAAATTAATCCAGCCCCTGACCCTTCAACGCTTGAAGCCCCATCGGTAAAAAGCTTCCAGGCTTCAGGGTTGGAGGGTTCAGTGGTGGCTGTGTTTACTTCAGTAAGTGTTTGGTTTGGGACTTCCACAATGAAATCAGCCAAGACCTGAGCCTTGATGGCTTTCCTTGGGACATAGGTGATGTTATGTTCACCCAGTTCTATGGCCCATTTGGCTAATCGGCCCGAGTTTTCAGGTTTTTCAAGCACACTCTTAATAGGTTGGTCGGTGACCACTTGTATGGGGTGTGCTTGGAAATACCTTCGGAGCCTTCTAGCTGTTGGAACTAAAGCTAGGGCAAGTTTTTCAAGGGGAGGGTATTTCGTTTCAGCTAATTTTAAAGTTTTGCTGAAAAAATAAACGGGTACCTGGGCCTTGTCTCGCTCAATGGCGAGGACTACACTGATGGCCTCGTCCGTGATTGAGAGGTACACCGATATTAACTCCCCGGTTTTTGGTGCCGCAATGTCTGGTAGGGAAGCTAGATGTTGCTTCATCTGGTTGAAAGCTTCTTCAGCTTCTTCGGTCCATTTGAAATCCTTTTTATCTGAACAGTTCTTGAGCGTTTTGTAGAAGGGCAGAGATCTTTCGGCTAACTTGGAGGTAAAACGCTTCAAGGCTGCAAGCTTCCCATTCAAGCTTTCAACCTCCTTCTTGGTCTTTGGCGGCTTGGTTTCAAGGACAGCTTTTACTTTGTTAGGGTTGGCTTTGATGCTTTGTTTTCCAACAATGTGGCCCAAAAATTTTCCTTCCTCGAATCCAAATGAACACTTTTCTGGGTTAAGCTTCATGTTAACCTTTCTGAGGTTCTTGAAAGTTTCTTGAATATCATCGAGCATTTGGTATTCCGTCTTGCTTTTGATAACCAGGTCATCGACATATGCCTCCATGTTTTTGCCAATTTGGCTTTCGAAGGCTTTGTCAACGAGCCGTTGATAGGTTGCTCCTGCATTTTTGAGGCCGAAAGGCATCTTTTGATAGCAAAAGATTCCTTTGTCCGTGTGAAAAGCTGTTTTTTCCTCATCTTCTTTCTTCATGAGGATTTGGTGATAACCTTTGTATGCATCTAGAAAGCATTTGAACGAGTATCCTGTGAGGGAGTCAACTTTGAGGTCAATCTCGGGTAGTGGATAGCAATCCTTAGGACAAGCTTTGTTAAGATCCTTGAAGTCTATGCACATCCTCCAAGAGTTGTCTGGTTTTTTGACCATAACTGGGTTTGCAACCCATGATTGGTACTTGACTTCTCGGAGGATGCCTGCTGACACAAGCTTTTCAACCTCTTGGCAGGCTGCCAGACTTCTTTCAGGTGCCAAGCTTCTTTTCTTTTGAACCACCGGCTTGACCTCTGGTGGTATTCTCAACTCGTGCTCGGCAATATCCCGAGGGATCCCGGTCATATCTTCAGGACACCAAGCGAATACATCACTGTAGTGTGTTAGCAATTTTTCAAGATATGAAAGGGTCTCTTGAGAAAGGTCAGGGTTGACCCTTATCCTTTGTTCCGGGTATTTATGGTTTATGATCAATCTTTGCCTGTCTTCTTCACTGTTTGAACTTTCGCCTTCAACCATGTAGGCTTCCTGAGAGGGTTGAAGGGTTGCTATGCCCCTTTCGGTGGGGAATTTGACTATGCCATGACCAACAGACACGGCCATGTAAAATGCACACTGTCCTGGTCTTCCAATGATCACATCATAGCTTGAGGGGATGTTGATAACCACAAAGGTGAGTGGTTGGGTTCGTTCTTTTGAACCTTCACTAAAACGAACATTAAGTGTTAGTTGCCCTAAAGGCTTGAGGGGTATGTCAGCGATACCTTTTATAGAGGTTCCAGAAGGTTGAAGCCTTGAACGTTCTTCATTGCTCAATTGGTTGAAGAACTTTTCGAACATGATTTCAGTGGCTGCACCCGTGTCTATGTATGCCTTGCATGTTTGCAACGTTCCTACGGTAGCCCTTACCACGAGTGGGCTAGAGAGAGGGTCATTCTCCGTAGGGGGGAAACAGACACATTGAAGCTCCCAAGCTTCCAACCTTTGTCTTTTATGAGGAACCTTTCCATCGAAATCTACCATATTGACTTCCTTACCCTTTCCTTCAGCCATTTTGTCCCGGACTCCCTTTACCAAATGAGCGAGTTCTCCGGATTTAACAGCCTCTTCTATTCTTTTCTTGAGTTGGAAGCAATCATTGGTGTGGTGACCCTTTTCTTCATGAAACTCGCAGTACTGGGTGGAGTTCTCATTTTTCCTGCTTTTGGGGAGAGGTCTAGGAGGCCGAAAGTTTTGTTTAACTTCCTCTGTTGCAAGGATTTCTTGAGGGGTCTTTGTGAGGGGCGTGAAGCTTATGCCTTTTTCCCTGCTTGAAAGGTTCCGACCTTCAGACCTTCGAGGATCTGAACCCTTTGGCCGCCTGTCATAGGAGTTGAAGTTCCCTCTTTTTCTGGCCGGACTGTTGCTCCTCCAGCCGGACCCTCTTTTTCTTTGTTCCTTAATGTCTACTGCCTCCTCTCCCCGGATGTGTGCTTCGGCCCTTTCGAGAGCTTCTTCTAAGGTCTTGGGTAGAGATTTGTTGAAATCCCTTGTAAGGTACTTAGAGGTGATGGCATTCATGAACCCAGCCACCCTCATTTTCTCGTCGGCCCCTACATAAGTCAGACCTTCCTTCTTGTATCGTTCAATGAAAGCACGGAGACTTTCATCATCACGTTGCTTTATCTGAAAGATTACTGTTGCGTCTTTGACATATCGTCTTTGTTGAGAGAAATTGGCCAGGAAACCTTTGCTGAGATCGTCAAAGCTTCGAACACTTTGAGCAGGTAAATCGTTAAACCAGATCCTGGCGGTCCCAACAAGAGTTTGCATGAACATTAGGCAACACTCCGCGTTGGACCACTTCTCTATCCGAGCTGCACCGGTGAAGATCTGAAGATGGTCCTCAGGATCTTCAGTTCCATCATACGTCCTGATGTGGGCCGGCATTTTGATCTTTGACTGGAAGTCATAATCGGCTATTTGTCTTGAGAAACATGAAAGGTTACTTGGCTTGTACGGTTTAGCCAAGTCTTCTTCAGTCCTTGCATCCACATTGCTGCCATTGCCATTGTTTCCTTGAGTGGCGAGCACTTGATTGATGAAGTGCTGCCACGGGAAGTTGGCCATCATCTGGGTCATTATGTTGGGCATAGGATTGAAGCCTTGAAGGCTTCCTGGGCCAGTGGAGCAGTTCATCCCGAGGGGAGTGCTCATAACAGCACTCCGTGCTAAAGGGAGCACGGACAGAGCTTGCTCCCATGTAGTTGTAGTGGATGCTGGATAGCTTGTCACCGGGGATTGTAGGAGCTGGTCAAGAGTCAGCTCATGCCCCAAAGGAGCACCACTAGTAATTGGTTGGGAAGAGAAGATAGGATGCACCGTAGGATTTGTCATAGAGGACAGATAAGGGTGAGGGTTTGAAGGGTTACTGGGACCAGCCTCACTTCTTGTTGCAAAAAGACGAGGAGGTGGTCCAGGAGACAATGTTGGCTCAGGTTTGTCATAGTCTAAACGAATCCTCACTCCCTTTTCTCTTTCTTTACTCACGTGCTGGTTGAGAAGAGACCTTAGCACAAGGAAATTGTTGGCAACCCCTTCAGGGGTGAGTTCAACACGTGATGGAGCATCAGAGACACCGATATTAGGAGATGGAACTCCGGATCGGGAAGGGGTTGGTGTGTTGAAGTTAAGGAACTCGGGTGTACTCCCCGGAGTTGAGAAAGAAGTTGGTATAGCCACGTGAGCTTGGCTACTACCCGGAGTGGAAGTGTTTGGAATCTGATTCACTTCTTCCGGGGATCCACTTTCAGACATGGTGATTTTAAGTGAATAGAGCTACACTACTAGGTCTTTTTGAGAAGAAATAGTGGCGTAGCCCCACGGTGGGCGCCAACTTGTTGATGCAACAAATACAAGACCAACGATGGTAGCTTGGCTGGCTAGGCAGAAGGGTTGAAGGGTTCAACCTTGCCTAACGCAGGTCGTGGGGTCCCCCACGTTTGCGAGACGTGGAAGGAGGTTTGCTAGTTTGTTATTGTTCTTTGCTATAGATCCTCCTCTGATTTGTGCTCAGATTCGGAAGTGAAAGCAAAGGGAATGTGTGTGTTGGATGTGAAAGGGAATGACTTGTGCGAGACAAGCATTCGATGTGAATGACCAGAGATAGAAGAATCAGAGCTGGTCCAGATGTCCCCCTGAAGTAAATGAAGTGTCATTTTATAGGGGAAGGCATCTCCCGAAGTGGAATGGCTTTGACTAGCAACCTCGCTTGCAGTGGAGGGTTTCCCCTTTTGGGGGTTGAAGGCTTTAGTCCCCCGGATAATAGTGTGCACGGTGCAGACCTGCAATGCCTTTGCGGCTGTGGGTTGGTGAAGCAATCTTCAGATGTGACTTGGCTACTGTTACCGTGCTGCTTTTTCCTTCCACAGCTTTTTAAGCCTTGAACCATTTAAGCGTTTACATAATTAATCATTTTATTTAGTCTTGGGCTACCCCCGTCATCAGTGCCGAAAGTAAAAACAATTACTATCACTCATGTTTATGTCAGAAATTACCAACCGCCGGGATCTAACGGTTCTGTTTTCAGTAACTGAAACTTGGGCACAGGGGCGTGTTGAGTGGGCACGGCCCCGTGTTCAGCTTACTGTCTGACTTAAAACAGGATTGCCAGTTCCAATGATTTAGCACGGGGGCGTGTTCAGCGGGCACGGCCCGTGCTGAGCTCTGCAGAAGCTGAAAAACTACGAAAATCCTAAAAAAATTAAAAAGAAAAAGGAAAAAATGATTAGGCCGTTGATTCCTAACTTTCTTAAAATCCTTGTGTCCCCGGCAGCGGCGCCAAAAACTTGATGCGTGTGAAGTGTTATATATATTAGGTGTATATTTTAAGCCCCTTTAACACTTATTTTAGCCAAGTTTTAAATTTATAAAACACGATATTTTACTAACACTAAACACACATATGGGCAAGTGCACCCATCGTGAGCGTAGTATAGCGTTGGTAAGATACCGAGGTCGTCCAAGGACACAAGAGCTTTTAGTACCGGTTTATCCTCAACGTCTAATCAAAATAAAAAGTTTAGAAAAAGATTTTTAAACTAAGAAAAATAAAAACTAACTAAAATGCTGAATATAAAAATAAAAGAAAAACAGATAGACAAGATGAATCACTTGGTTCCGACTCGTATCTAGTATAACCTTTGATTATTTCCGCACTTTTGCACATAATTAAGAGATTATCTTAGTTATTGTAGTAGGCCCCTCTTTTGAAGGTGACGTTACCCTCACCCCAGTAGTTTGAGTCAGCAAGGATACAATCCTAAAAGGGTGGATTATTGGAAGATAATGAATTAAGTTATTAATGCAGTATTATGGTAGGCCCCGCTTTTGGCGGTGACGTTACCCTCGACTAAGTAGTCTGAGTCAGCAGGGATACAGTCCTAAATAGCTGGGTTATAGTATTAATAGTAGTTAACTTATGAGGGGATCAAAGAGTTTGGACCCCCGCCATCCAATACCGTGAAGTATTGAAGGAGGTCCTACTAAATTTGACCCAGGTCCATTGCAGGACCTCTAAACGCTGAACAATGGCAAGACCTTTACCAAACCGTTCCCTTAACCCCCGACCAGGTAGCCAACATACCTCCATATAGACCGTGGAGATATGAATGGTGAAAATCCTTTATTTTATATAGACAGTAAAATAATGCCAAGACACCACGGACAAAAGATAAGGAAAGATCACCTTCAACATAAGTAACTAGTTATTAAAGTCATTAATACAAAACCAAATAAAAAGTGCAAAAGATTAGAAATAAAAAGTATTATACTAGACACTTTGTCTTCACCAAGTGATGTAAGAGACTTATGCAAACATGGCCTTGATTGTCAAGAACTCTTACGATCAATCTTGGATCCCGAGACGACTCACACACTCTACGATGGACAATGGACAATGGATGATGGTGGTGGATGATGGTGTTGTAATGGTGGTGGGTGGTGGATGAAGTGTGAGAGAGGTGGTGTGCCAAGGGATGAGTTGAAATGAAACCAAGCACTCCTATTTATAGGCTGAACAGAGGGCTGGGCACGGCCCCGTGCCTGTCTGACACTCTCTCTCCTCATTAATTGTAATTCGCAATTACAATTAATGCGCCTGCTGTACTTTCGACACGCCCCTGTGTTCGCTGGACACGGCCCGTGGTGGGCAATAGAAGCTTCTATAGGTTTGTCTTTTATGCTGCTTCTTGGGCACGGCCCCGTGCTGGCTGAGCACGGGGCGTGTTCAGTCTTCTGCCTTCTCTATTTTGCTTGGGATTTAGCTGTCTTTTTGCTTCTTTTGTGTTTTTGAGCTCATTTAATCCTGAAAATACAAAAGGAAGACAAAAACACTCTTTTTCCAGTATTAGTACTTAAAAAGGGTTAGTTTTGTGCCTCATTTGATGTAATTTATATGTTGCATTTTACACACATCAGATAGCGCGAGATATGAGATTAGTAAGTTGAATGAGCCATTCAAAGAAGCTAGGAGAGCCAAAAGATGGAATGTTGAACTGGAATGTTACATGGATCCACAGGGTAATCCAGTGGTTGATCCAACAAAGGTGGATTTCGATGCAGTAACAAATCTTTTTCCAGATCAGGACACTTATAATACAAGAAGGTTATCTGAAAAAGGATATGAGGCTGATTTGATGAACAAAATTCAAGAAATTTTTGAAGCAAGTTTGCCAAAGGTGGTAGAAATGAAGAGGAGGAAAGAAGAAGAGCTGAAAAGGCTGGTAGAAGAGGTGAAGATTCTGGCAAAGAATGATGTTGAAGAAGAACGGAAGATGGAAGAAGAAGAGAAGAAAGAAGAAGTCAAGAAAGTTGAAACAGAAGAATCATCGGTGCTGAAAGAGACTGAGGTAAATGAATCTTCTGATTTATCAAATGCTGAAACTGTTGATAAAAATGAAAACAAGTGCAGGAATTGCATAGAAATGTGCAAAGTCTGTACTGAAAAAGATGAAATGATAAAAACAAAAGAAATTGAAACAAATAAACTTGAAAATGTTTTCAAAATAAAATGTAAAGAAATGATTGAAAAAGAAGAAATTTTGAAACAAAAGGTTGAAAAGCTGACACAGAAATGTCATGATTTTGAAAAAGAAAATGAGATTTTGAGAGAAATGTGTACAGCAAAATGTGTTGGTTGTGTTGAAAAAGAAAATAAGTTTCAAGATTTTCAAGAGTACGATAATTTGAAGTAGTCAAGTCAGAGAGTACAAGAAGCTTATGATACTTTGAAAAGACAAGTCAAATGTTTTGACGAAAGATTGTCTGAAACTTTAACAACCAAAGAACTGTATGAGAGAAAGTTTAAAGAAAAGCAACTTGAATTAAACAAGTGTGTTGATGAAGTTCCTAATCTTAAACAAGTTCTGGCTGAAAAAGAAATGATTGTTACAAAACTTCAAAGTTATCATAACTCTTCGTACATTCTCAAACGCATTTTCAACATCACACCAGATGACAAAGATACTGACAAGAATAAAAAAGGTATTGGTTCAGAATATCATCATGTACCACCACCATTGAGAAACAATTATACTTTTTATGATGAGGAAAAGGTGGCAAAAGGTCTGAACATAGTTGACCAATTACCTGAAAGTATCGATGTGACTTACGCCAAATCTGATGAAGCTGATGATTCAGAGGTGGTAAGTAAGGTTGTTGAAAGCGTTTTGAAAGATGAGTCAACAAAAGGTAAGTCTGAATCACATGATGAAAATGAGGGAAATTTTCATGATGGCTATCTTAAACAGTCAAAATCTGAGAAAATTGTGAATGATGATTCAAGAGGATTGGTTTACACCATGATTGGATCGGATAAATTATTCTTAGATATTGTATTCCCGATTTAAAATGTGATTTCTGAAAAAATTGACAAAGTGTTTAAACTGGTTGAGATTGAGAAATCAGAAATTTCAAAATTTGTTGGGAAGAGCAAGAAAACTTTTTATAACAAACCCGGTTACAAAAAGAAGAATATGAAAGCAGGGCTGGGTTATAAAAAGAAACATAATCAAAATAAAAGTTTTGAAAAACAAAATGTTTAAAAGAAAACGAATTTTGTTCATGGGAAAAGTTCGGAAGAAGAGAAAGAACTCCAATTTAGACGACAGTCTAATGAAGAGTTCTATGCTCAGAAAAAGAAACAACAATAGGCTAAAGATGTTTCAAAGAAAACGTGTTTTAAATGTGATCAAATTGGACATGTTGCACGCAAGTATCCAAACTCAAAGCCTGTTGATGTTGAAAAACAGAAGTCTAAGGATGTGAGATAAAAGTCTACCAGATTTGATTCAAAACAAACTTGGAGGTACAACACAAACAAGTTTGCTTCGAATCAAACTTGGAAATCAAAACAGACCAAGTCTGATTCAAGACATACCCAGAATTCTCACACACCCAGATTCAGAACAACACAAAGTTGGCAAACATCAGTTGATATGACAAAGCCTAATCAATTTTGGAAACCAAAAGTTGTTCAAAGTCAAAATAATCAAAACGAGTCACGATTTTACAAAAGAAGTGCTTCAAAAGGACAAAGCTGGGTGGTTAAGAAACAAGTGACTTCTGTGAATGAAGAAAAAGTTAAAGTCAAAGATGAAAATGTTTTAATACGAGATGACAAAGATTTTCCATCATTGAATGAAACTTATTGTGTTGAAATGCCTAAGGTCAAACAGACCTGGGCTAAATTGTTCAAGTAATTGAGTTTTTGTGAATGTGCAGGTGCTCATGAAGTTTGATTGTCAAGGAAGAGAATTGATGAGCAGCCTGGCACAGGAATAGAAGGTTGTTGAACCCTGGTTTGGTTGAACAGGGAGTTTATCAGTTTCTGTACATAAATAAACAATATTTCAAAAACCCTAAAAAATTGAAAAATTTAAAAACCAAAAATATGTTTTATTTTGTCAAAAATTTGAAAAATCAAAAATATGTTTGTTTTTAAATTTGTCAAAAAAAAATGTTGCTTGAATACGCCGAAACCCTCACGGCTGAACAAACATGATTAATTTCGCAAGATTGAAAAACGGTTTTCAAACTGTAAAACATCAATGTGTTGTAAATCATGGGGGTAATTACTGCTTTACTTTATATTTTATGCAAAACAGAGCACGAAAAGCAGAAAATGGATGGCGAGACAAAGCTATCTACATCGGGGTTGTCAAATTTTCTTTAAATGGTTTTGCATTTTAGGGGGAGTAAGAATTTTCAGAAAATCCAAAAACATTAGAAAATTTGAAAAAGCCAAAAACATGATAAAATTCAAAAATGAGTTTTGTGTAAAAAGTGGAAATGATAGTACATCAGTAGAAAATCACAGTACGCTAAAGAAATGGAATGTTTTAATGTGATAAACGGTCTCACTGATGATATGCCAGTAGGTTTTTACACGCTTAGTAGATTGTATTCGAGATATAAACCTAAATCTTTACTTGCTTATTTCGTGGGGAACATTACTTGGATATATAGGTAAACCCTAAAATTTTGTTTGAAAGATCCCTCTTTCTGAGATACTAGGTCTTTATACTCAGTGATATCTGGGGTATTATCCCGAGACTTCTGATTTTGCGGAAGCAATGGCCTAGTCCCCGTATAATACTTTCTGCTTGCTTGAAATATAGCACCGCCCTCAGCATAAAAAATGATGAAACATTGAAAAATGCTAATCATGTGCTGTTGAAGAAAAGATTCTCTAAAAAGAACACACCTTAAGTCGAAGCCGTCATCTCTCTGATTTTGCAGAAGCAATAGCCTGAGCTCTCACGGCCCTCGCATTTAACCCCTTACAGATATCATCTGTGGTATACTCACCTGTAAGACTGAATATTGGGATCTGGATACGGGAGTATATTCAAGAGGTGGGACACATGAATGAGTTTAAGTTCTTAATACACCTAAATCGTATCTCGAATAAGTTGAACTTTGTGTGAAAATTTAAGTGGATCAGTATACTGACAATCTAAGTGAATCGTTTAGAACTTACAGTGTTTTAAAGCTCAACGGTGCTAGTGATTTGTCATAAACTGATATGATCCTCTAACATGAACTCAAACAAAAATATTGTCTGTAAATATTTCTTTATTGCTTTATATTTCAGAAAAATTCAAAAAGATTTTTGATTCCGTTTTTTTTTCGACAACCGATGTCTGAAAGTTGAGTTTCAAAATCTAAGTATGCTAATCGTGTTTCTGAAAATAAACAAGTTCATTAAGTTGAAACTTGAAATTTAAAAAAAAAAATCAAAAATAGTTTGTGATATCTCCAAGGTCATTAAGTTGGACTTGGATGATTAACTGTGAGGGAGTTGGTTGCTTAATCTGTTAAAATCTGTTATATAGAGATAGTTTTCGATTTGGTTGCTTAAATCGTCAAATCTTTGAAGTTTGTTGATAGGGGAAGTTGAAATGTTTTTTAAAGTGCCAGGTTACGGTTCCTGGACAACTGAAAAGGCTTTCACAGTAAAACATATTTTAGCTTATGTTGAGAAAGCCAGGTCATCAATCCTGGATGTTCATAATGCTGTTACTTATAAATGTATGAGATTTGCAGATGGTATTCCAGATTACGATCCCGACAGCTGAGTCTAAGGGGGAGTCTGAAGACAAGCTCAATGCAAGGGGGAGTCTGAAGACAAGCTCAATGCAAGGGGGATGGTGCATTCAAGGATCCAGGTAACTATCCTGGAGGAGCTTGTGTCCGGAAAGCCAGGTGTCGATCCCAAAAGCATGGAAGCTTGACGAAAGGGGGAGCCTTAAGGAAGAGTCTGATCGAGAGAGAGAGTGCAACGGAAGCCCGAAGACAGATCCACGGGGATTCTGTTCGAGAAAGAGGGAGTCTATGGTTGCTGATACCGTCAAAGTTTCAAGAAGACTCAAAGAGAAAGAAAAGATAAGATGCTATGAGATTGACTACGGCAATATCCAAGGGGGAGTCTGTTGGTGCAGTAATGTCTATAGCCTTCGTCAATACCAGTCCGTAGCAGAAAATGGGGAATACTAGACTTTATGATGTAATATGTAGTTAAAAGGGCAAGGTGGCAATCTTGTAAATAAGGGGAAATCCCTTATAACCTTATGCCTATAAATAGATCCTTTAGGTTTAGAAGAACTTTTGCTCATTTGGAGTTTTAGAGAGCTCTAGATCTAGAGAGAGAATCTAGAGAGAGAAATTGATTCAAGGTTCTTGTACTCGTCAAATCTTTCAATAGAATCATATTATTTGTACGTTCTTGTGTTTAGGTCACGTTAGTGTACGGATTCCGCACGTCGCACGTTCGGTTCGCAATCGTTTCGGAGTCAAAACCGGTCCTACAAGATGCCACATGCAAGGACCTTCAAAAATGTCCTAAAACGATCCATAAGTGCAAACCCAAACCCCTGAAACCCTAATCCATATAAAAAATCAAGAAAACCAGATTTCTGGTCTTCTGGCGGGCCGCGTAAAGGTAAGCTTAGCCTTACGCGGGCCGCGTCAAAGTAGGGTTGACTGGATAAACGTCCAGATCCACGTGTCACACACGTGGCATGCCTATAGATGACACGCTAGCCCTAGTCTACGACTAGGTGTTCCTCGCGGGCCGCGTAAAGGTCTTGAAGGGTCTTACGCGGGCCGCGTAAGACCCATTTTTCACCTATAAATAGAAATGGCCATGGGCTGTTCACTGGTGTCGAAATCAAACCTCAAAAACAAAGTATACTGCATAAAATCGAAGTTTTAAGATAGTGATACGCTGCTACGATACAGGGTATTAACTCGATCGCTGCTACGATTCAATGTCCGATCGATTGAAAACTATCCAATGGATGTTTAAGTGCTGCCCAAATTAGGGCTATACTTTGTCATTCGTCGTGAATTCGATGGATGTTTAAGTGTTGCAGTTTGTCATTCGTTGTGAGGGTTTTTATCTCGTGAGTTATCGTAAATGTTGTATTAGTTACTAACCTAGTTCGTGTGCATTGTTATTTAAATTAGGTTACAAGGCTAATCAGTAGGCTAAACTCTGCCCGTTTAAATCTGCAGTGTGAGTCATTCTCTTTTTATCAACATTGTTTTACAATACTCCAATCATTTTCAAAAGTTATAATTACAGGGATTAAGTCGTGGTTATCTTGAATCACTGGCTAGTGGGGTATTGTGCACATTACTAATTTCTCACGGTTAGGCTAATAAATCCTAATAGTGATAATCATCACTACTTGTGTGAAAGGACCCAATAGTGGTATGACCATCGTCACCAGGAGGTGAAACGGCGCCAGATAAAAATAAGATAGAAGCCATTGTAATCGCTCTTATGCTGTAATTTATAACTATGTGTCATTTTATCAAATTGAGTGACTCGCCAGTATTTCCCCGCTGATAAAATATTTTTAAACATGTTTCAGGCGACCTGCTGTAAATCAAGGAAAATGTGCTACGGAGCACTAACAAGCTTGAAGAGGTGGCTCAGTTAAAATGAATAAACATGTTTTGTAAATCAGGGAATTTCCTTATGAAATTCCTCTATTTGTAAATTACGGGGCTTGTCCCAGATTATCTAAATAAAATAATCGGGCATTTCAAGTTTTATAAGATCCTGTAAAATCTTCCGCTGTCAACTCAATTAATAAATACCACGGGTTCCTGTCCCGCGACTCCTGACCGGGTCAAACCGGGGCTGGGGCCGTGACAGGAAAAGGTGGTATCAGAGCCACCGATTTAAGCCTATTAAGTATTTAAAAATACTTAATTTTCCCGATTACTATCTTTTGATTATGTGTTTTTAACTGACTACTTGTTAGTTACAGTATGGGTAAGCAAAGAATCTCGGACATCTATCATAAATTAGATAGTTCACCAAAAGATAAGGGAACTTCATCCCGATCAAATTCCTCAAGATACTCAGCAGATACTAAGGAAGGAATATTTGTTCGTAAGGCATATTTTGAGAAACCACTCACCCCTAAGAGAAGTTATATTATTAGAAAAAGTCAAGAAAAAATGAGGAAGTCACAAACAAAAGAAGTGATAATTAATAAAGAGACTCAGGGAACATGAGATAACTCACCATGGGAAGATGAGTTAGATGCACAATGGGCAAATCTCTACATGTTAGCCACTGTAGCAGTAAATGCTAACTTATAATTGAACCATCAGTACCTATGTCACCTATAAGCCAGAAACTTTAAAGAAACTTGCCCATTAAATAAACAACTTAGTAAGAAAAGATAGACTAAAATAAATAATCCCTAGTATATTTTCAGTTGTAAATTGTAATATATATAAAATCGCAATATTTTATATTTTTTTATAATTAATTTTCTGATTTCCAATCTGTGATTATGTGAAAATTCAAGTTACAAACATTTAACCTAGAATTATGTATTTTTCTTCATATTTGCTAAAACAGCATGAATGAGTTATCTGAAGCCCTTCAGAATCTCAATCTCTATCCTGTTAATGTGGAAGTTTCCAGAGACTTTACCGGTTATTGTGCTGACATAGAGGAACCTATGGAATTTCAAACCCAACCTCCAAAGAAACCTAAGCCAAAGAAGAGAAGAAGAATTGTGGGCTGGAGGCGTGTGCGCAGGAGGAAACCAGCAACAAAGAAAGTTATAAAAACGGAGGATTTAAAAGGTAAAGGCAAGGAAATAGAGATTGGAGAAAGTTCCAGGCAAGACCAGGAAATGTCACCCTGGGAAGAATTGGATCATAAACTGGCACTTAATGACCTCATCGGACCTGTCGGTGAAAATCTTTTTAATTACCGAGCGGAAGCACAACTTCCAGTTGACCTAGAACCTGAAATCCCAGATCCTATTATCCACACCCAACCTCTACCTGCAGAGCTAGAAGAGTGGTGGACCACCGACTGGCAGTTTCAAAATCTCGTAAACAACCCTAATACATTTTCCCCTCAATTCGACCCAGAACCTCCACTACACCCACCTATGAGCATGGAAAATTTGGTGGAACTCCGTCATTATGGAAAGGAGCTGATTGATGCTGGGAATCGAATTAGGGAAGTAGGGGAAAGGATATCTTGGAAGTACGACGAAAGGGAACGTCATTTCTAAGATGCCAGCTGACAAGGATGGTGTGACTGTGGTTGTGTGGTTGTAGGAATGTATGTTTAATAATAATAAAATAATCATAAAAATATATAAGTATGTGTAATAACTTTAAAAATAAAATTTTATAAGATAACCAGTTTGTACTGATACCTATTATATATAAAATATCGAAAGTTGAAAAATCAACAATTTTGGCTATACGTGTTGACATGATTATGTGCAATTATTTTACTATGTTTGGTTATTAATTATTTTATGCTAATCACTTATATAAATTAATTACCAGATGGCACACGCTGGTAATGAACAAGTTAATGAGGGTAACCAATCTGAGCAAAATCATGAAGACCAATTTCTGAATAGGCAAGATATTGAAACTATCGTTGCTCAGGGAATAGCCAATGCTATTCCGGCAATACTTGCTGCTGCTCGAAATCCAATTGAACCTCAACAAATTATTCCTAGCAAACGTACACACGGTGACAATTTCAGTAATAGTGTAAATGGAGGCGGCAATCATACTAATAACAACAGCGATGGAATGCAAGCCCCGCTCCTTAAAAAAATGAAAGCTGCAACGCCTGGTTGCACTTATAAGGAATTTCTTACCTGTAAACCGGTTGAATTTGCAGGCAACGAAGGGGCGACTGTTGCACTGCGTTGGTTAGAGAAAACCGAGGCGGTGATTAAAATAAGTAAATGTGCAGAGGAAGACAAGGTCATGTACGCGTCGCATCTTTTTAAAGAAGGGGCGCTAGAATGGTGGAATACAGTACTACAAGCAAAAGGAAGCAATGTGGCCTATGCCATGAGCTGGGAAGAATTTAAGCGGCTGGTGGAAATAAAATTCTGCCCTGAATATGAAAAGGAACAAATGGCGAATAAGTTCCTGAACCACCGGATGGTGAATGTAGACTGTCGAGGGTATACTTCGACATTCTTCGAGTATGCAAGGGTAGTACCAACTCTGGCTTCGCCAGAACCGGTAGTTATTTCCCGTTATATCTGGGGATTGATTGGCAAAATCCGTGATATCGTCAAGGCTGCGAGACCTCGCACTATTGACGATATTGTGGAATTAGCTAACACTCTAACTGACGGGCTGATACGCACAAGAGAAGAAAACCGGAAAAAGGAAGTGGCCCAAAAGATTACCCAGGGATTCCGTGTGGGTAATCGTAGCAATTTCAAGAAAAAGGGGACTGGGCAATCTTCCGCTGCTCCATTTTGTAATACCTGCAAAAGAAAGCATTTTGGAAGATGCAAAGGGTATTGCAATTTCTGCAAAATCCCGGGGCACCAAGAAGAAGATTGCAGAAAGAAGAAAGCAATAATCTGCTACAACTGCGGAGAAGTTGGACATTTTAGGCCAGACTGCCCTAAATTGGCCAAACCAGCTGATAACAAAGCCAAACCTGCAGAAGGAGCTACCAAGAGAAATGCAAGAGCCTTCCAGTTGACTACTCAGGAAGCAGAACTAATTCCTGACGTGATAACTGGTACGTTCCTAGTTCACAAAGTTTATGCAAAAGTATTATTTGACTCTGGTGCAAACCAAAGTTTTATAAATACTTCATTATGCCAAGATCTTAACCTACCTTTAACCAACCTTAGGCAGATTTTTACGGTAGAAACGGCAGATGGGAATTCTGTTAACATAGACAAGGTTTTGCGAGGAGAAAAGATCGAACTCTTAGGCCATGAATTTTCTGCAAACCTGTTACCTATGAAGTTAGCTGAATTCGATGTGGTATTAGGAATGGATTGGTTAGTAGCCAACCATGCTCGAATTCTTTGTGATAAGAATTCCATAGAAATTCATAAACCTACAGGAGAATTAGTAATGATTACAGGTGATAAGCCACGTAAGCCAATGAAATTCATTTCAGTAATGAAATTGGCAAGTTATTCAAGAAAACAAGAAGTAGTATATATAATTTCAGTAATCATTAACACTAAGGGTAAGGAACTCAAAGAGATTCTAGTAGTATTAGAATACCCAGAGGTATTCCCAGAAGAACTACCTGGATTACCACCCAATAGGGAAGTAGAGTTTAGAATTCATCTAATTCCTGGAACTACACCAATAGCCAAGGCACCTTATCGGTTGGCACCCACCGAAATGTTAGAATTGAAAAAGCAGTTAGATGAATTGCTAAACAAAGGATTCATACAACCTAGTTCATCCCCGTGGGGAGCGCCAGTGTTATTTGTGAAAAAGAAAGATGGGTCAATGAGAATGTGTATCGATTACAGGGAATTGAATAAAGTTACAATTAAGAATCGATACCCATTACCTAGGATCGATGATCTTTTTGATCAATTGCAAGGAGCTAGATACTTTTCTAAGATAGATTTACGCTCTGGATATCATCAATTGAAGGTACAAGAAGAAGACATACCTAAAACTGCTTTCAGAACTAGGTATGGTCACTACGAGTTTACAGTCATGCCCTTTGGGTTAACAAATGCTCCTGCAGCATTTATGGACATGATGAATAGGTTCTGTAAACCGTACCTGGATAAATTCGTAATAGTCTTCATCGACGATATACTTATTTACTCCAAAAGCCAGGAGGAGCATTGTGAGCACTTGCATGCACTCTTAACTTTGTTAAGAAAGGAAAAACTTTACGCCAAATTCTCGAAGTGTGAATTTTGGCTGCAAGAAGTGCAATTTTTAGGTCACATGGTGAATCACGAAGGCATTCACGTAGATCCTGCTAAGATAGAAGCGATCACCAAATGGAAGGTCTCGCAGTCAGCTATGGAAATTAGAAGTTTTATAGGATTAGCCGGATACTATAGGCGCTTTATTAAGGATTTTTCCAAGATAGCCGTACCATTAACTAAGCTAATCTGTAAAGCAGTTAAGTTTGAATGGGGACCTAGGCAAGAGGAAGCTTTTAAGATTTTAAAACAAAAATTAACAAACGCTCCAATTCTTACCTTACCGGAAGGAACAGAAGATTTTGAAGTCTATTGTGATGCTTCTAAGCTAGGATTAGGATGTGTGCTAATGCAACGCAAAAAGGTAATTGCGTATGCATCAAGGCAATTGAAAAAGCATGAAGAAAACTATACGACTCACGACTTAGAATTAGGAGCCATAATTTTTGCCCTTAAGATTTGGAGACACTATTTGTATGGAAGTAAGTTTACTGTCTATACTGACCATAAAAGTTTAAGATACATATTTGGGCAAAAAGAATTGAACATGAGGCGAAGAAGATGGATGGAAATCCTAAGTGACTACGACTGTGATATTCAATATCACGAAGGAAAAGCAAACGTAGTTGCTGATGCTTTAAGTCGTAAGTATCATGAGAAACAACGACGAGTTCGTGCTCTTAGATTAAGTTTACAATTAGACTTAATAGAACAGCTAAAGAACATTCAAGAAACAGCAATCAAGGATGATGCTGAAGGAATGAAGGGACGAATAAAGGAATGAGAATAAGGAAGTGATGGAATGTGGAGATTCCACAAGAAAAGGATTTGGGTACTTAAGCGAGGAGAATTAAGAAATAAACTTTTAGAGGAAGCCCATAAATCTAGGTATACCATGCATCCTGGTAACAATAAGATGTACCAAGATTTAAGAAATAATTTATGGTGGATAGGAATGAAAAAGGATATAGCTAGATATGTTTCTAAGTGTCTTACTTGTTCACAAGTTAAGGCAGAACACCAGAAACCTTCAGGTCTACTACAATAATTAGAAATGCCTGTATGGAAATGGGAGCTCATAACAATGGACTTTGTTACTAAGTTACCAAAGACCAGAAGAGGTAATGACGCGATTTGGGTAATTGTGGATCGATTAACCAAATCAGCTCATTTTCTACCCATGAAAGAAACCTTTAGTATGGAAAGGTTGGCAAAGTTGTATGTAGATGAAGTCGTATCCTTACATGGAGTTCCACTCTCCATTGTATCAGATAGAGATAGTCGTTTCACTTCCCACTTCTGGACAAGTTTCCAGGAAGCAATGGGAACCCGACTAAATCTAAGCACTGCATACCATCCTCAAACAGACGGAAAAAGTGAAAGGATGATCCAAACCTTGGAAGACATGCTTAGGGCATGTGTGATAGATTTTGGTGGAAACTGGGATGACCACCTATCTTTAATCGAATTCTCCTATAACAATAGTTATCATTCAAGCATTGAAGCTGCTCCATTCGAAGCATTATATGGAAGAAAATGCAAAACTCCAGTCTGTTGGGCAGAACTAGGAGAAAGTCAATTATCAGGTCCTGAAATCATACAAGAAACCACCGACAAAATTACTCAAATCAAGGAAAGACTGAAAACGGCTCGAGATCGCCAGAAGAGTTATTTCGATAATCCACGCAAGCCACTAGAGTTTCAAGTTGGAGACAAGGTACTCTTGAAAGTTTCTCCTTGGAAAGGAGTAATTCGGTTCGGTAAGAAAGGAAAGCTAAATCCAAGGTACATAGGACCATTCCTAGTGATACAGCGAATAGGACCAGTTGCATATCGCTTACAACTACCAGAGGAGCTAGCTGGAGTACATGACGTATTTCATGTATCAAATCTCAAGAAATGTCTATCGGACGAATCATTAGTAGTCCCTCTTCAAGACATCCAAGTAAATGAAAAGTTGAAGTTCGTGGAGAAACCACTTCAGATAGAAGACAGAAAGATCAAGTTTCTCAAGCACAAAAGACTAGTACTGGTAAAAATCAAATGGGATTCAAAGAGAGGACCCGAA
Source organism: Helianthus tuberosus (assembly GCA_030545235.1). Classification (NCBI taxonomy): domain Eukaryota; kingdom Viridiplantae; phylum Streptophyta; class Magnoliopsida; order Asterales; family Asteraceae; genus Helianthus; species Helianthus tuberosus. The sequence goes on from CM060437.1 coordinate 106,567,817, forward strand.
TACACTTGGGAGCTAGAATCTGAGATGAAGCGAAAATATCCTCACTTATTTCAGTAAATCTTGAGGACGAGATTTTAAATAAGGTGGGGAGAATGTAAGGACCTTCAAAAATGTCCCAAAACGATCCATAAGTGCAAACCCAGACCCCTGAAACCCTAATCCATATAAAAAATCAAGAAAACCAGATTTCTGGTCTTCAGGCGAGCCGCGTAAAGGTAAGCTTAGCCTTACGCGGGCCGGATCAAAGTAGGGTTGACCGGATAAGCGTCCAGATCCACGTATCACACACGTGGCATGCCTACAGATGACACGCTAGCCCTAGTCTACGACTAGGTGTTCCTCGCGGGCTACGTAAAGGTCTTGAAGGGTCTTACGCGGGCCGCGTAAGACCCATTTTCACCTATAAATAGAAATGGCCATGGGCTGTTCACTGGTGTCGAAACCAAACCTCAAAAACGAAGTATACTGCATAAAATCGAAGTTTTAAGATAGCGAGGCGCTGCTACGATACAGGGTATTAACTCGATCGCTGCTACGATTCAATGTCCGATCGATTGAAAACTATCCAATGGATGTTTAAGTGCTGCCCAAATTAGGGCTATACTTTGTCATTCGTCATGAATTCGATGGATGTTTAAGTGTTGCACTTTGTCATTCGTTGTGAGGGTTTTTATCTCGTGAGTTATCGTAAATGTTGTATTAGTTACTAACCTAGTTCGTGTGCATTGTTATTTAAATTAGGTTACAAGGCTAAACTCTGCCCGTTTAAATCTTTAATGTGAGTCATTCTCTTTTTATCAACATTGTTTTACAATACTCCAATCATTTTCAAAAGTTATAATTACAGGGATTAAGTCGTGGTTATCTTGAATCACTGGCTAGTGGGGTATTGTGCACATTACTAATTTCTCACGGTTAGGCTAATAAATCCTAACAGTGATAATCATCACTACTTGGGTGAAAGGACCCAATAGTGGTATGACCATCGTCACCAGGAGGTGACACGGCGCCAGATAAAAATAAGATAGAAGCCATTGTAATCGCTCTTATGCTGTAATTTATAACTATGTGTCATTTTATCAAATTGAGTGACTCGCCAGTATTTCCCTGCTGATAAAATATTTTTAAACATGTTTCAGGCGACCTGCTGTAAATCAAGGAAAACGTGCTACGGAGCACTAACAAGCTTGAAGAGGTGGCTCAGTTAAAATGAATAAACATGTTTTGAAAATCAGGGAATTTCCTTGTGAAATTCCTCTATTTGTAAATTACGGGGCTTGTCCCAGATTATCTAAATAAAATAATCAGGCATTTCAAGTTTTAAAAGATCCTGTAAAATCTTCCGCTGTCAACTCAATTAATAAATACCACGGGTTCCTGTCCCGCGGCTCCTGACCGGGTTAAACCGGGGCTGGGGCCGTGACACCACAACATAGATGAAGTCTCTAAGTCTCGTTTCTCTTTCATCTTTGTGAGTGATTCATTAATGTTATATGACAACAAAGATTTGGAAAAGTCATCATCTAGTTCTAATCTATAGAGACCACCATCCAGAATGCCAGTACCAAAAAGAACGGAATCATAGAGGATAGAGAGTTTGCGATGACTATGGGAAATAACAAAACCGTCTATGTCTAACTTTGGTCCTGATACAAGGTTCCGAGTTACCTCAGGAATATATAAGGTATCATAAAGTTTAATACATAAACCAGTTTTCATAAATAATTGTAATGTTCTTATGGCCTTCACTTCTAATTCTCAATCATCCCCAACCTTAAGTGTTCTTTGGTTTCTTCCTAGCTTCCGGATTGAAAGGAATCACTGAGTAGAGTTGGTTACATGAACCATAGAACCAGAATCAAACCACCAAGAATTAGCAGGAATATTTAAATTATAGGACTCAAGTATCATGAAAAAATCGTTACCTTTCTTAGCCAACCACTCCTTAAAGTCAGGGCATTCCTTCTGTATATGTCCTGTCTTTTTACAGAACTTGCAGTGGATTTTGCCTAAGGAGTTCTTAGAGCTGGAAGGTGTACTTGTATTAAGATTGGGCCTTTGGACCTTGGAAGCATCCCTTCTTGAATAATTGTTCTTCCTCTTCTTAGAGTTGGAGGTGGTGAAGTTTGCAACATCAGTGGTGCGATCCATCTTCATACGCTCTTCCTCCTGCACGCACATAGCGATCAGCTCACTCATAATCGATTTGTCCTTCTGAGTATTATAATTGATCTTGAATGCTTCATAGGATGAAGGAAGCGAAGTAATGATTAAGTGAACAAGAAAACCATCACTGATTTCCATGTCTAGCCCCTTCAGCTTATTGGCCATGTCATTCATCATCATGATGTGTTTGCGAATGCTGCTCCTCCCATCATACTTAGTTGTCACCATCTTGAGGATAAGAGTACTAGCGTGTACTTTAGACGTCCCCTTGAATTGCGCCTCCACAGAAGCCAAGTAGGTTTTAGCATCATCAGAATCAGGAATGGCTCCTCTGATTGCATTGTTTATGGACTGCTTCATAAACACGAGAGACATACGGTTACACCTAGTCCACTTTTCATGAATCATCTGCTCAGCTGCAGTACTTTGGGGAGTAAGGTCCGCTGGCTTATTCTCTCTTAAAGCATAATCGAAGTCCAGCAATCCAAGCGTAAGCATGAGAGAGTCCTTCCATGCAGCAAAGTTATCACCAGTCAAAGATGGAATCCAGCAATTGGGTGCTGATAGTGGAAATAAGATGAGCTGATTATGATACTAATCAAGAAGTCCTAATGTGATCTAAGGGCATGTTATACTAAGGCAGACGTAAATAATGACCATTTTAAGTATGAAGTTGTGATATTGTCTATTACTAAGATCAAAATAATAGACTTAGTTAAAATTATACTTCAACGAAGACAAATCAGTTTTGGCCAGAATTGTAATCATATAAGCATGTGTGCAAAGTGATCGTGACAAATCAGCTTTGGTCATAAATGAGACAATCACTTTAGTTATGCACTTGTTAAGTATGCTATACGTGAATGAATTAAATCAGCTTTGACCAGATATTAAGACATTCACGTTTGTAATGCATACTCAACATAGCTTTTATAATACTTGAACAATAAATAGATGTATCAAATAAGCTCTGGCCAGAAGTGATACATCACAAGCTCATTCAAGTTAAGCCATTTTGGTTTTGTAGAACATTATCTGATTCTGACTAATTAACTAAGCATTTACAAAACCAATTATTTAATAGCAAACCACCTGTTATCACAGATCGAAGTTAATAAGTAATGAGATTTCGAGTGAGATTTCGAGTTCACCTTAGATTTTGAGTAAGATCTCGACTCAGTTGTGAAATCTCGACTTAACTTGAGATTTCGAGTGAGATCTCGAGAAAGGTTTCGAGTAAGATTTTGACTCATTATGAGGTTTCAAGTCGCAACAATCCTGATTACGAGTCACTAATTCCAGTCGCAACCTCACTCGAAACCTCGAGGTTTCGAGTGACGAAGATTAATGCCTTAATGAAAATTCAACTTCATTATGAGGTTTCGAGTCGCAACAACCTGATTGCGAGTCGAAATCACAATTGCAATCTCAGTTCTTCTAGAATTTTAGTGAGATTTTGAGTAGAAATCTCAGTCGGAACCTTAGTCAAAACCACCTAATCTCGAAACTTATTCTCCAAGTCTTGAAACCTACTCATCAACAGCTGTTAATGAAGATAAGACTGAAAATTCTAATTCTTAGGGATTTTGACATAGATCTAATTTTATCAAATATTTCAAAAATTATAGTCTGTTTATCTTTTAACGGTTTTCAAAAATCTTTAGAAGACAAAATTGGATCAAAACAGGAAAAACACTTAATAATCCTAATTACATTCCAAACATAAAGGAATTTCGAATTTTACTAAGAACACATGATGAACCCTAAAATTAAAAACCATAATTTCTGGAACCCGAAACCTGAATTTTAAGGCTTTGCAAACAGATTTCGGACATTAATATTGTCACACCCTGGCTTTGCGGAAGCGTGGTTAATGTTGGTGTGACTTCTTAATACCATAGCTTAATCATAACAAGCTATATGAATTTAAAAACCATGCAAGTCATCCATTAAGTTTTGAAAATCAAACACAATACCATTGTTTTAACCAACAACCATAACCTTGTTCAACAACCTTACAAATTAAAACATAACATAAACGTGGTTTAAGGACTGTGTCTTGTCCAGGAAAGAGACACATCCCCTAAACCCTGATGACTTCATGACAAGTGCAGCGGAAAACGTTCCATACCGTGCCAGATCTCGTTAATTTCCTGAAATACATGTGAGTTGAAAAATCAACAATAATGTTGAGCGAGTTCATGTGTAAGTGAGTAAGTAAAACACTTGTGAGTATAAAATAGTTGTGGTATGTAGCAGTTGTAAGAGGACTTGTGATCACCAATGGTTTGCAAGGCCACTGACGTATGTGAAGTGCAAATAGGGAGACTCAAACCTAGCAGATTTCGCCACGGCAAAGTATGTGGACAAAGTCACCCCACGGTCCGTTTCTAGTTTGGCCGGGGGCTGGGCTCGCTACACCCAGATAGATCTACCGCTCCTGTCCCTCGGTCCCTCCATGAGGACTAATGGCCCCATGTTGTTCCTATCCACTCACATGATCGTATAACACCTCCTTACGTTAAACATACCGTTGTAAAGTACTCGTAAATCATAGTAACATGTATTTCACCCCCGCGGTTAAGTAAACTGAAAACAGTTAGAGAAAAGGGGGACATGAACTCACAGTGAATGCGCGTCTCTACCAAGTGTCTCCAATACAGTAAGCTGTGCAACGACCTACAAGTGTTAATTCTATTAGACGGACGGCCGTGCCTTAGCTTTACAGTTTATGTCTTTGGGAAATAGTTAGACAACTATTTCGTGTTTATGTTCCGTATACACTTGGTAGTTATTCTTCTTCCCAAGGATGGGGGATACAATACATGTGCGTAAGTTACGTTTTATCAATCTTGTGGTAATGTAATTACCGGTGTAACTTATATGTTTGTGGAAGCGTTCGTAAAGTTTTGGAATCATTAACGCTTGCAAATATTATTTTTACTCTAAAATAATATTTATGTATTCTCACAAAATAATCATAAACAGTGTTGTGACAAATATATTTATCACGTCAATCTTTGTGAAAATCTCACCTCCGAATATTTAGTAAAATATAGTGCTGGCGAAATTTATGTTTCGAAAGTATGTCCAAAAATAGTTCTAACACTTATTGTGTAAATAAGCCTAAGTGTTAGGTTTTTAGAAAATTTCGCCAGAGTTTCCTCTGTAACTGGAGGTGGCCACGCTTTCAAGCGTATCATTTTCTTTTAACAAATCAATTCAACTATCTTCTTTATTCAATCAAACAATTTCCGACACAACAAACTAGTCGACAAGTATGTAAATGTGCATAATCGCATGAACTTGTAGTTTTTCCGCATCTTTAATGTAAATCACCTTTATATATGTAGATCTTTATATAAAGTAGCTTTAATCTTGTAAAAACCTTGTGACTAGAGAAATCCGTCTTTACAACTTCTAGTCACTTTTCCCAAAAATAGATATTTGTCGGGTCTTTTCATTTCACAAGTGTTTATACACTTGTGGTTTATAAAACCATATTTATTAGTGTAAGATCCTTCCTTTAAAATACATGGTTTCTTAAATGTGTGGTTCTTTGAAGATACCACTTGCGGGTACGTAGATCCGCTAGTTTTAAACACCATTTTACCGGTTAAATCACTTTTACACAAGTAAAATATTTCTACACAAGTTCATGTATCTTGTGTGGTAGTGTTTCACCTTTAACCCTTGTATTTAGTCAAAAACGAGCTTATGTAAAGATACATGATCTTACAAAGTCGGGTTAAACGGAGATCCGAGCTACCACATCATAGATCGGGTCTCAATAATCACATATTTCAAGTCCTACGACTTTTACACAAGTTATATGTTATTATCCACCATTTTTGTGATTTTACTAGACTTTAATGCATCAAAACTTATGTTTTCGATATTTAACCGACGAAAGTTCTTTTAACCACTTTAGATATGTTCAAGAACAAGTTTTTAAACAATATACCTCTAGCTCGGGGCTAGGGAAGAATCTTGGCGAAAAGTGGGTGGATAAAAGCTATCGGTAGAGGTCCTTCGTGTTCCGCTTGCTCCGAGGCTCCTAATACGTGACTTGTGATGTTTGTATGATCTTGGAATGGAGTGAACTAGAACCGAAAATGGGTGTGTAGGTGGTGGGGGTTTCGGCCGAGAACCAAGAGAAGAGAAGAGAGAGTAATTTTGTTGGTGGAAATGTGAAGTGATTAACTCATGTGTTAGTATGTATTTATAGGCAAGGTTAAGGTGCATTATCCATTGGTCTTTGTGTTAGTTAGATAACCAACAAGAAGATTAAAATAATAATTAAGTACCAAGCATTGTCCCCTAGTGGGGAACGGTTTCGAATGGGGGGGGGGGGGGTTCCCTAACCGATTCCAACTAAATAGTTGGTGTTTAGTTATGATAAACCAAGTTAGGTTAAGGGTTAAACTCCGTTAGTTATGTACAACGTGTTATGACGGGTGTTAGGGTAATCAGGGACCCTAACTGGCTCAGAAAAATATAAATAGTGAAAATAGTAATATTTTCATGTTCCGGGTAACGTCCGGGTGTTCGGTTGGATAGTAATCCGTTAAAGTGTTACAAAAGCTTTAAAGTGTCGTTATTAACATTTTTAGTGACACCATTTGTTTTCCCGACACTCCAGAAAGTGTCTAGTAATATTTTCTCATTTTCTGGCACTTTACTAGCCAGCTAGAAGCTGGTTAAATTATTAAAGTGCTGTGTTTGGTACTTAAAGTACGTTTTAGGCACATCCGAATCAGTGTATCTTATCCCTAGAGACGCGGTACCACAACCCTTATATCCCTACACTCACTACCAGTGTAGCAAAAATATGAGGCTCCTAACAGGCCTTAGAGGCAGTGTCTGCCTGATGCTGGTCATATCAGCATGTTCGCCGTGTATCCGTTTAGTGCTACTGTGCTTTTTGTGCATCATGTTTGTCACTAAGGTGCCGTATGTAAATAATGTAGTGACAGCATATAAAGTATGATGCAAGTAAGTGCATGTATCAGTATGCAGGTAGCAGTTTATCAGCTAGTTCAAACAAGCACAGTAATCAAGTAGTAATTAATCATTAATTGAGTTGTACGGATACCTGGTTTAGTGCGGGTTGTCACATTCTCCCCCCGTTAAACAAATTTCGTCCCGAAATTTAAGTTCTGCTTGTAGATGCAGAGTTCTTAGGAAATAAGTGGGGGTATTTCTCTTTCATCCGGTCCTCACGTTCCCATGTGAATTCAGGACCATGTCTGGCATTCCAACGAACCTTGACGAGTTTGACACTGCTCCGGCGGGTCTTGTTAACTTTCCAATCCGTGACCTCAACAGGTTCTTCAACAAAGTGGAGCGTGTCGTCAATATGAATCTCGTCGATAGGAATGGCAACGTCAATTTGAGTTGGACTTTTCTTCAGATTGGATACATGAAATGTATCGTGAACACCATTTAGTTCAGCAGGTAGGTCCAACTTGTATGCTACTGTCCCAATTCTTTCCAGAATTCTGAAAGGACCAATGTAGCGTGGATTTAACTTTCCACGCTTTCCAAAGCGCGCCACCCCTTTCCAGGGTGAAACTTTCAATAACACCATTTCTCCGACTTGGAAGTCCACATGCTTCCGGTTTGGATCCGCGTAGGCCTTTTGTCTGTGGCGAGCGGCTTCGATGCGTTTAAGTATTTGCGCAATTTTGTCTGTCGTCTCTTGGACGATTTCGGGACCAGCAAGCTGCCTATCACCCGCGTTAGACCAACATAGTGGTGATCGGCACTTGCGTCCGTATAGGGCCTCAAATGGCGCGACACCAATACTGGTGTGGTAGCTGTTGTTGTATGAAAATTCGACCAAAGGTAAGTGTTTATCCCAGCTACCGCCTAAATCCATAACACATGCCCTCAGCATGTCTTCCAAAGTTTGTATCGTTCGCTCGCTCTGGCCGTCAGTTTGCGGATGGAACGCAGTGCTCAGATTCAATTGTGAGCCAAAAGATTCTTGGAAAGATTGCCATATCCTGGACACAAACCTTCCGTCTCTATCAGAGATGATCGAGAGTGGTACTCCATGACGTGCTACGATCTCTCTCAAGTAAATTTCCGCAAGTTTACTAGTACTGTCTTTCTCCTTGATTGGCAGAAAGTGTGCGGACTTTGTTAGGCGGTCAACAATCACCCAAATCATATCATGGCCTCTTTTCGTTCTTGGCAGTTTTGTAACAAAATCCATCGAGATTTGTTCCCATTTCCACTTGGGAATCTCAGGTTGTTGCAGAAGTCCCGAAGGCTTCTGGTATTCTGCCTTGACCTTAGCGCACGTTAAACATTTGCTCACGTAAACAGCAACGTCGCCTTTCATCCTAGGCCACCAATAATAACCTTTGAGATCCTGGTACATCTTATCCGATCCAGGGTGGATAGAGTACCGTGACTTGTGCGCTTCGTCGAAAATAACTTCCCTTAATCCACCAAACAGAGGAACTCAAATCCTTTTCTCAAAACATAATGTTCCTTCCTCGTTTGGTACCAAAAGCTTTTCCATTCCACGGAGATATCCTTCCTCAAGGTTTCCCTCCTTGAGAGCTTCCTTTTGTGCAGCACGAATGCGCGAGGAAAGATCGGTTCGTATGATCATTTCCAAAGCTCTAACCCTTATGGGCTTGATTCTTTCTTTACGACTTAGGGCATCGGCGACTACATTCGCCTTCCCTGGATGATATTTTATCTCGCAGTCGTAGTCGTTTAGCAACTCAACCCATCGTCTTGGCCTCATATTTAACTCCTTCTGGTTAAATATATGCTGTAGGCTTTTGTGATCTGTGAAGATTGTGCACTTTGTACCATACAGGTAGTGTCTCCAGATCTTTAAAGCGAAAACCACTGCGCCAAGCTCTAAATCGTGTGTGGTATAGTTCTTTTCGTGCACTTTCAGTTGGCGTGATGCGTAAGCAATGACCTTTCGGCGTTGCATCAACACACAACCCAATCCTTGACGCGATGCGTCGCAGTATACCGCAAAATCGTCAGTACCTTCTGGTAGAGCTAAGATTGGCGCGTTACAAAGCTTGTCCTTCAATATCTGAAACGCTTCGTCCTGTTTGATTCCCCAATCAAACATCTTATCCTTCTGGGTGAGGAGCGTCAAAGGTTGAGCGATTTTCGAGAAATCCTCGATGAACCTTCGATAGTAGCCAGCCAAACCCAAGAATTGTCGAATCTCGGTTGGCGTTGTAGGCGTTTCCCAATTCTTGATTGCCTCGATCTTTGTGGGATCAACTTGAATTCCATCCCCATTAACCACATGTCCAAGAAACTGGACTTCGCGTAGCCAAAACTCGCACTTGGAGAATTTGGCGTACAGCTGTTCCTTCTTTAGCAGCTCCAAAATGGTTCTAAGATGCTGCTCGTGTTCAGCCTTCGTCTTTGAGTAAATCAGGATGTCGTCGATGAATACAATCACGAACTTGTCTAAGTATGGCTTGCAACCTCTATTCATTAGATCCATGAAGACTGCAGGTGCGTTTGTTAAACCAAATGACATAACGAGGAACTCGTAGTGTCCATAACGAGTTCGGAAGGCTGTTTTCGGGATACTTTCCTCCTGTATCCTTAATTGATGGTATCCAGATCGAAGATCGATCTTTGAATAATAGTTCGAGCCTTGCAGTTGATCAAACAGATCATCGATTCTTGGCAGAGGATACCTGTTCTTGATCGTCAGCTTGTTCAATTCTCTGTAGTTGATGTTTATTTGAAAATCATCATCCTCCTTTTTGATGAGTAACAATGGGATTACCCCAAAAAGGAATTTTTGGTCTGTTATCTTCCTTCTCCATCCGTTACCAACACTTCTCTGTCAATCCTTGCACCCCCGAAAATGTAAGTCGCTATGATGCATTGACTACGGGTGCAGTGCCTGGAATTGAATCGTCGTGAAACTCTTCTTGCCTTAGAGGCGGTAATCCAGGCAAGTCTTCTGGGAAGACTTCTGGATACTCCCTTACGACAGGGATGTCTTCGATTCTTGGCTCAGCAGCCTTTTTATCCACGATGTGTGCTAGAAAAGCAACACATCTTTTCTGTAAACACTTCCTTGCTTTCAAGCAGCTGATAAATCCTAGCGGTGTGTCACGCTTCTCTCCGTGAACCACAATTGTCTCACCATCATCAGTTGGAATACGAACAGCTTTCTCGTGACATACTATCTCAGCCTAGTTTCCGGATAACCAATCCATTCCTACCACCACGTCGAAGCTTCCCAATTCGACTGGTAGTAGATCCAAAGTAAACTCACGTTCTCCCAGTTCTATCACACAGCCTCTGATTACTTCGTTGGCTTCAACTAACTTTCCATTAGCTAAATCGATCGAGTAGGGGATATCTAACTTACTAGCGGTTAAACCAAGTATATTCTTAAATTCTAATGACACGAAGCCATAACCGGCACCAGCATCAAACAAAATAGGTGCAAAAGTTTTGGTTGTTAGAGAACGTACCAGAAATCACACCTGGATCCTGGCATGCCTCACAAGCTCTGATGTTGGATTTTCTCTCACGGTCTTGTTTCAACTTCAGGCATTCCCTCTTAAAATGTCCAACTTCCTTACAATGGTAGCATCCTATCATTCGGCCATTTCCTTTCCCATTTCCACCTAGAGCGTTGTTACTGTTTTCTCCTTGTATGGAACCCTTCATCCCGCAACCTTCCTTGTTGTGTCCTTTCCTCCCGTACCAAGGCTTCTGACATCCACCATCACGGTGACACTTGCACTCAGCACATCTTGGTTTGGTTTCTAAGTAAATCTTATCATTGGCCTGTTTGTTGTTAGGGCAATCTTTCTTGAAATGCCCTTTGTCCCCGCAGTCAAAGCAACCTCGAATAGATCTTTGTTCATCGTTGCTCATTTGGGTATCTTCGGTAAGCTTCCTTTTGTTCTTTCCAGACGACTCTACCTGAGTTTTCTTGTCAGGGTTTGCAAGTTTTTCTAGTCTATTTGCTTCCGTAACGAGTGCCAAACCCATGTTACTTGCAACAATGGTTGTTGGTGGCGTAGATGCTGTCATCAAGCTCAAGACTTGAGGCGCCAGTTCCCAAATGAATTGTTCCAATTTCTTCAGTTCTGGTTTTACCAGGTATGGAACAATTTGTGACAGATCATGGAGTCGTTGTACGTACTCCAACACCTTCGGACCTTCCATCATTAGGCTCCGAAATTCATCTTCCCACTTCTGGGTTTCCGTGTGGGGGCAATACTTCTTATGCATCATTCCTTTCAACTCATCCCAAGTTAACGCGTATGCTGTAGTTAGGCCCATTATTCGAACCTGAAGATTCCACCATAATCGAGCTCCATCTTGAAACAACTCAGAAACGTATGGGACCTGTTGTTCTGGCGTACAGCCACTCATTTGAAAGATGGATTCCATACTTTCAATCCATTTTACAAAAGTTATGGCACCCCCAGTGCCGTCGAACTTCGGAGGCTTGTAGTTGAGGAAGTGCCAGTAGGAACAACCGTTATTTTCTGAGGTACCTTTGATTGGTTCGGAGCGTAGGGCCTCGTGCTGTGCTATAGCTGCAGCAATTATCTCTTTAAGTTCTGCCTCAGAGGTGGGCATGCGCATTTCGCGTCTTGGCGGCATCTTCTAAAAGATGTTTCACATAGGTTAGGTCACAGCAAGTGAAGTGTACGTATGCATTCAACAATACCAACACATAACATCTCATGTTATCAACAAATCAATCACATAACATCTTATGTCATAAATCAATCGCCCATATTGATAGCCCCTGCAATGGTTGAGGGCCTTGAGGTAGTAACCATACCCCTGATCTGGGGTGCAAGTGTCCAAATGAATCGTTCAATCCTTTTGAACTCCGGTTTGACTAAGTAGGGGGGCGACCCTAGATAAGTCGTGCGATTGCTGGACAAGTTCAGGAATTTCTGGTTCGTCTATTTTCGAATTCCTGAGTTCCACCTCAAGCTTCTAAATTCCAGTCTTAAAACAACATTTCTTCTCAATCGTTTCCTTGAGCTCGTCCCAGCTCAGTGCATAAGTAGCGTCTGTGCCAAGGGTCTGAACCTGGAGGTTCCATTAAGAGAGTGTGCCATCTAGAAATATCCCTGAGATGTAGGTAACACTCTTTGGCGATCAGTTACTCATCCTTAAAATGGAGTCGGTCTTTTCGGACCAACGAACAAGTGCAACGGTGCCTCCTGTTCCGACAAAGTTCAAAGGCTTGCAGTTCAGGAACTGTTTATAGGTGCAGCCAGTTGGAGGGTTATCTCCAGTAATTCCATCGTTGTACTTAGAGTGGAGGGCTTCATGTCGTGCATTTATCTGTGAGATGCGTTCTTGCAGCTCGTCTTCTGTCCTCAGTAACGTACCGGTGCTTGTGTCACGTCTGGGTGACATTCCCTTTTTGTCGAAATAGTGTGAAGCGGGTTGGACAATGTTTCAATTGTCTATGGGGTATATATATAGCAACGTAAGCCATCATGTAATCACCCCATTTCACACGCAAATATACTCACTGTATAAGTGGGGAATAAATTCCTGAGCCTTCACATAGGCTCGTCAATTTGGCTTGTTGCTTGTAATAGAATGAACTCGAGGCTACATCGCCTAGGTCATTTGTGTTTAGGGTATCATTAGCTTGACCTGCAGAGTCCACCAGGATTCCTGTGCACTACAAATCGTTATTACGTGGGCCCCCGTAATAATAAATTGTCTTGCACAGTTACCCCAAATTTTCTCTCATCCAAGCAGATGATCAATCAAGGAGCAACAGCCGGTGCATTGGCATGAACAGGGTCATACTCCAATGCGGGGTCAGGAGCAACGCCTGGCTCAGGGGCCACGGCTAGCTTCGAATCAAAAACTCCATCTCAAAATCAGCTGGATCAACAATCACAGGGGTTACAGGATCCCCCAAGGGCTGGTCTAAGTGCATGAACTCAATGTCATGGTCTGGATCAATACCAGGCGGAAAAAACAGAATTGTCCTCACAATCGCGATCGAACTCAAAGTTGTGTGTGGGATCCGGTTCAGCTGATGATGCCATATCAGGGTCGGCGTCGTGTAAGTGGTGCTGCATTCCCTGTATGTGCGAAGACGCGGATGTCAGAGACTCAAATGAGTCTGGGATAGGGAAATGAGTTTCCCCTACAGGAGCGTCCGCATGCAGTAGTCTAATGCTAGCAGCGAGAGGGCCTTGCCCTCAAGTGGGTCCTCCTCTTAATAGTTCGACATCGTCTTTAGAGGCAATGTCGGGGGCATATCAACAACGAGATAAGCGGCAAGGGGCACAGGAGCAGGGATCACCGCCAGTGGCAAATTCCCAACAAGATGGCCATCAGTAGGCTCTGCTACGACTTCAGGCAGTGCACAAAGGGCTGAAAGTCGTCATTGTCTGTGCCGGTAGTATCAGAAATGTACACCTCGTGCTTCGTTGAACTATGTCGTCTGATACTATGGTCATGAGGTTCGTAGTGCCCATCTTTCTAGTACTTGATGAAAGCATAACGTTTGTAACACATATACGTATAATAATCAATCATATAATCAGTTAATCACATAGTCACCAAGTAAGGTATCACATACTTCTCCTAGTCTTACTAGCCAATTTCATCCAGTCTACAAGACTGCTCCGTCCTTCACTTAAACCAAACCTCGATCCTCCAGATTGACCCTATAACAAACCAACGTGCTCAACTACCTTGATCATCTCGATCCTCCAGATCGATCCTCAGCCCTCCAAGCTGAGCCTATAATTAGTAAAATGTGCTCAACATTTGTTTGTAAAAAGTTGTGGATCTGGACTTAAGTGGTATGCAGAAAAATGTTTTCGTGAGAGCCCTAGTGATCATAGTCTAGACTCGAGAAAGAATCCTAGTTCGCTATGATCAGAGCTCTGATACCAAGCTGTCACACCCTGGCTTTGCGGAAGCGTGGTTAATGTTGGTGTGACTTCTTAATACCATAGCTTAATCATAACAAGCTATATGAATTTAAAAACCATGCAAGTCATCCATTAAGTTTTGAAAATCAAACACAATACCATTGTTTTAACCAACAACCATAACCTTGTTCAACAACCTTACAAATTAAAACATAACATAAACGTGGTTTAAGGACTGTGTCTTGTCCAGGAAAGAGACACATCCCCTAAACCCTGATGACTTCATGACAAGTGCAGCGGAAAACGTTCCATACCGTGCCAGATCTCGTTAATTTCCTGAAATACATGTGAGTTGAAAAATCAACAATAATGTTGAGCGAGTTCATGTGTAAGTGAGTAAGTAAAACACTTGTGAGTATAAAATAGTTGTGGTATGTAGCAGTTGTAAGAGGACTTGTGATCACCAATGGTTTGCAAGGCCACTGACGTATGTGAAGTGCAAATAGGGAGACTCAAACCTAGCAGATTTCGCCACGGCAAAGTATGTGGACAAAGTCACCCCACGGTCCGTTTCTAGTTTGGCCGGGGGCTGGGCTCGCTACACCCAGATAGATCTACCGCTCCTGTCCCTCGGTCCCTCCATGAGGACTAATGGCCCCATGTTGTTCCTATCCACTCACATGATCGTATAACACCTCCTTACGTTAAACATACCGTTGTAAAGTACTCGTAAATCATAGTAACATGTATTTCACCCCCGCGGTTAAGTAAACTGAAAACAGTTAGAGAAAAGGGGGACATGAACTCACAGTGAATGCGCGTCTCTACCAAGTGTCTCCAATACAGTAAGCTGTGCAACGACCTACAAGTGCTAATTCTATTAGACGGACGGCCGTGCCTTAGCTTTACAGTTTATGTCTTTGGGAAATAGTTAGACAACTATTTCGTGTTTATGTTCCGTATACACTTGGTAGTTATTCTTCTTCCCAAGGATGGGGGATACAATACATGTGCGTAAGTTACGTTTTATCAATCTTGTGGTAATGTAATTACCGGTGTAACTTATATGTTTGTGGAAGCGTTCGTAAAGTTTTGGAATCATTAACGCTTGCAAATATTATTTTTACTCTAAAATAATATTTATGTATTCTCACAAAATAATCATAAACAGTGTTGTGACAAATATATTTATCACGTCAATCTTTGTGAAAATCCCACCTCCGAATATTTAGTAAAATATAGTGCTGGCGAAATTTATGTTTCGAAAGTATGTCCAAAAATAGTTCTAACACTTATTGTGTAAATAAGCCTAAGTGTTAGGTTTTTAGAAAATTTCGCCAGAGTTTCCTCTGTAACTGGAGATGGCCACGCTTTCAAGCGTATCATTTTCTTTTAACAAATCAATTCAACAATCTTCTTTATTCAATCAAACAATTTCCGACACAACAAACTAGTCGACAAGTATGTAAATGTGCATAATCGCATGAACTTGTAGTTTTTCCGCATCTTTAATGTAAATCACCTTTATATATGTAGATCTTTATATAAAGTAGCTTTAATCTTGTAAAAACCTTGTGACTAGAGAAATCCGTCTTTACAACTTCTAGTCACTTTTCCCAAAAATAGATATTTGTCGGGTCTTTTCATTTCACAAGTGTTTATACACTTGTGGTTTATAAAACCATATTTATTAGTGTAAGATCCTTCCTTTAAAATACATGGTTTCTTAAATGTGTGGTTCTTTGAAGATACCACTTGCGGGTACGTAGATCCGCTAGTTTTAAACACCATTTTACCGGTTAAATCACTTTTACACAAGTAAAATATTTCTACACAAGTTCATGTATCTTGTGTGGTAGTGTTTCACCTTTAACCCTTGTATTTAGTCAAAAACGAGCTTATGTAAAGATACATGATCTTACAAAGTCGGGTTAAACGGAGATCCGAGCTACCACATCATAGATCGGGTCTCAATAATCACATATTTCAAGTCCTACGACTTTTACACAAGTTATATGTTATTATCCACCATTTTTGTGATTTTACTAGACTTTAATGCATCAAAACTTATGTTTTCGATATTTAACCGACGAAAGTTCTTTTAACCACTTTAGATATGTTCAAGAACAAGTTTTTAAACAATATACCTCTAGCTCGGGGCTAGGGAAGAATCTTGGCGAAAAGTGGGTGGATAAAAGCTATCGGTAGAGGTCCTTCGTGTTCCGCTTGCTCCGAGGCTCCTAATACGTGACTTGTGATGTTTGTATGATCTTGGAATGGAGTGAACTAGAACCGAAAATGGGTGTGTAGGTGGTGGGGGTTTCGGCCGAGAACCAAGAGAAGAGAAGAGAGAGTAATTTTGTTGGTGGAAATGTGAAGTGATTAACTCATGTGTTAGTATGTATTTATAGGCAAGGTTAAGGTGCATTATCCATTGGTCTTTGTGTTAGTTAGATAACCAACAAGAAGATTAAAATAATAATTAAGTACCAAGCATTGTCCCCTAGTGGGGAACGGTTTCGAATGGGGGGGGGGGGGTTCCCTAACCGATTCCAACTAAATAGTTGGTGTTTAGTTATGATAAACCAAGTTAGGTTAAGGGTTAAACTCCGTTAGTTATGTACAACGTGTTATGACGGGTGTTAGGGTAATCAGGGACCCTAACTGGCTCAGAAAAATATAAATAGTGAAAATAGTAATATTTTCATGTTCCGGGTAACGTCCGGGTGTTCGGTTGGATAGTAATCCGTTAAAGTGTTACAAAAGCTTTAAAGTGTCGTTATTAACATTTTTAGTGACACCATTTGTTTTCCCGACACTCCAGAAAGTGTCTAGTAATATTTTCTCCTTTTCTGGCACTTTACTAGTCAGCTAGAAGCTGGTTAAATTATTAAAGTGCTGTGTTTGGTACTTAAAGTACGTTTTAGGCACATCCGAATCAGTGTATCTTATCCCTAGAGACGCGGTACCACAACCCTTATATCCCTACACTCACTACCAGTGTAGCAAAAATATGAGGCTCCTAACAGGCCTTAGAGGCAGTGTCTGCCTGATGCTGGTCATATCAGCATGTTCGCCGTGTATCCGTTTAGTGCTACTGTGCTTTTTGTGCATCATGTTTGTCACTAAGGTGCCGTATGTAAATAATGTAGTGACAGCATATAAAGTATGATGCAAGTAAGTGCATGTATCAGTATGCAGGTAGCAGTTTATCAGCTAGTTCAAACAAGCACAGTAATCAAGTAGTAATTAATCATTAATTGAGTTGTACGGATACCTGGTTTAGTGCGGGTTGTCACAAATATTACCTATATGATTTCAAGTTATTTAAAACACATTCTTTTCCTTTCTTTTTAGATTGGGCTGGTTTTGTTTGAACTAACAAGTTTTAAAATGGAATTGGAACAAAGTTAACAAGCTGGGTTGGTTATTTGGTCCTGTATTCTTTGTTTCTTGTTTCGGTTCGGCCCAATGGATGAGATGAACACATGTGTGATGGTTAATAATCCACCTTACGTCTACTCTTTGATCCTAGTAATCTGGTATTAATCACGTATAAGTGAGTAGCCTTATTATGTCCACCCGGGGCCTTCACTAGATTCTTCAAGGGGTTCAACTAGAAAAGCGTCGCAACCAATTTGATCTAGCTAGATGATGGGTTGAGCGGGTTCACGAACCATCTCTAGATAGGTATTGGATGTGACCGTTACCAATGGTCATTTGATCATTACAATTAAAAAATAGATACATGATAAACCATATTTTTACGCTATATAAACTCATCTACAAATTTGATATTGATACATCTTTTCTACCATCACACTGTAATATTTCTTTATTACATAAAAAAATAATCAAATAGAGGGGTCAAACAATTTGTTTCCACCTGACTCACCAACTTCTTCCCACTCTACTGATTCTACTCTTGAATTTTCTTACCATGGTGGCTACAACATTAAAAGAACTTGAACATACGGTGCGATCAAAGAAAAAGTATGTGTGACGTGACCAAAAAGGACTCGTGAAGTTCTAATTAATGTTTACTTGGTTATAAACTCAAAGTACGATGTTTAGAGCGAGATTTCGTCTATGGAAAGAGTTATTTGAAAATTGTGGGAAATATAAATGCCAACTTTGAATGGTTTCAAGTAGGTTACGAAGGGAGGTACAAAAAGAGTTTCATGCCACTACAAAAATGCACATTCGTAATTTATCAACGCATAACCAGTAATGTGCCTGACAGATACGATGAATATTTAGCTATGTTTTGTTGATCAGTTCTGTTTAATCATTAAGGAAAACATGAATACATACCCATGATTGCAGACATGCCAGCAGAGAATCCAGTGAGTGATGTAGCCATCGAGTTCAACATGCTTGTCAAGGTGATCTGGTTCCTCCTTAGGGTGCAATCTAGTGATGGTTATGAGATAACCGAATAGGGTGTTCGGTTTAGGAGAGAGAGGCGAGATATGATGTTATGAGTAATTAGGTTGTCTAACCTTTTAACCTCTACATTAGTCTCCTTAATAAGGGTAATATGGTCCATCAACAATTACCAACTAATTATTTAATAGGTTGTTATATATTTTGATCTTTATAATGTAAATGATTATAATGGCTTCTAGATTAAATACAATACCATAATATCTTAAGCTTACATGTTTAATAGGACTTCACGTGAATATCTAGAACATTTTTTATTCAAATAATCGTTTTGAAATAGCACTTTGGAATCCAAGGTTCTTACTATTTGCATAGAAAAGCCCCTTAAGGAATTTAAGATAGTACTTTGAGTATCCTTCTAAGAATCTAACATATGAAAATACGGAAGATTCTACCAGGACTTAGATAGCGAGCTTTAGAATTACACATAAACACATTATCACGTATCTGTTAACTTAGTTATTAGCTTGTTTATTAATTTGAATCAATGCATTTAAAGTACACCAAAAATCCAATCATGGATTTTAATTGGTACTTTAAATATCCCCAAGAATCTATGAAGGTAGGAAGATCTTATAAGGATTTGGTTTTGTCTTTGTCGTATCGTAACATTTGTATTAAAGCGCTTGTAACACCTCGAAAATTCACGTCCTATAATGTGTTGACACGTGTCATAAAGTTTGAACGTGTGAAAGAACGTTAAAAAAGGACTAAAGTTGACAAACATGGAAAGTATGTGATTATACGGATTCTGAATGTCAACAGTGAATAAATATACTTCATAATAACCCTACATGGTGTTTATAGCATCGAACGAATAAATCATGGATCATACGAAGCTAAAAGTGAGGAATTACAAACTACAGGGGCTAAATGTGTCAACATGTTTAAATTATACCTCTGAGTGACCTTTTGACAAACCCGAAGCTTTGTAACTGATAATTATGCTCACTAGAATGCGCGATATAAATTTCATAAAGTTTCGTTATCGTATGAGAAAGTTATGATCAAATTCGTGTGCGAGGGGTTAAAGCGTAAACGTTGAAAGTTATGACTTTTCGGGTTAACCGGAAGTGTCCAGGGACTTGGGAAAGTGGGTATAAGTCCTAAATCTCTTGAGGGTAAATATGAAGGGGTCAAAATGCAAAGAATAGGCTTAATTGACCTTTCGTGAAGCCAAGAGGTGTGATGCAACAACTTGAAAATGAAAATCTGATCAGAAGGGTTGAGGCGGGCCGCGTAAGGTCCATCAACACCCTTACGCGGGCCTCATCAGGCGCCCAGAACCAGAAATACGTGACAGCCTCCTGGAAACGCGGAAATTCGATCTTTAAGCGATATTTTTGCAATGTGGGCGACCCCTAAATAGTCCTAGACACTAGGGACACATGGTGGAATGTTGTGGTCAATGGATAGACTTGTTTGTCAATGTTTTGTGGTGTTTAATCCACTATAAAAGGCCACAAGTGTTCAACTCATTCCTCACACCTTCAATTGCATACCTGATCAATTCTGGAGCTCCCAAGCAGGCCCAACTGATCACATTTCGTGCATAGGACTATTGTAAGTCTGCTAATCCTTCTTTAATTGAGTTTAGCTTAGTTATTTAGCTAAAAGTCAAACCGTCGTAATTACGGTTTGACTTCGAGATTAATGATTAATAGCTCAGTCAATTATCGAATCAAAAGTAGTTATAAGTTGGTATTTAGGTGGGTAATAAACCCTTAAAAGGGTTCCCCCTGATTACCACTCTAGCTAGGTCAAAAGTCGGGTCAAACTAGTTTATAAAAAGTCAACAGGATACTTAAAATGCCATTTATGCATAATTAACATAATAGATCATATACAACATGTTGGATCATTGTTATAACTTGGTAATAAGTGTAAGAACATGTCTAAACGTGTTCAACCCGACAATTTCCTGTTTAGACCCGGTTCGGAACCGAAAGTCACATAGTTTGACTTTCACTTTGACTTTCAGTTCTGACCCATTTAGGCATGTTTTAGAAATGCCTCAGAGCTTTAATTGGGCTAGGTTACATGTTAGAATAACCCTCTGTGATTATGCACCTCGGTTCATTAGTTATCCAATTAATATGCATGTTTCCGTTAATCGCTCATATGTTGACCATTATGCCCTTATTACCTTAAAACGTGATTTTTGGAAATGTAAAAGAGTAGAAACTTTAATTACTGATATATAAACTTGTATGCAAAGTTTGACATCAGTTTGAATTGTAGATCAAGAGTTATGCTCATTATCGCAAAATGAATGCTTTATGTTAATTAATTGGCGTAATTAGCATATAGCCTAGTTAAGCCTACTTTTTTATATAAAATCTTTTACCCACTGATGCAATATATTATTTTGGGATTTTTAAAGATTTTTAATAAATTTTAGGCTGAGCATAACTAGTAATCGTAGGCTTAATCCGGTAATTGTCGGTTTTGCCCTTACGGGCCATAAAATGAGTTTTACATATCTAAACGACTCCAAACCTTTTGCCACTGATCACATATGATAAATAAATTATTTAAAGCCTTCTGGAAATATAAAAATATCAGATTTAAGTATCGAACCCGGAAATGGCCTTTAATCGCCTTATTAAGCGTTTTTAGCGCAAAGTATGTATTAAAATTATATTGGACATACCCGGGTTGATACCTACTGATATATGAGGCAAATTATAATATTTTCACAGTAAGCAAAGTTTGATAAACTCAGACTTCAGTTTTGAGCCTTTCGGCTTATGTGAAATTACCAAAATACCCCTACGGGGCATAGTTTGGTTAAAAATGATAAATTTCACATATATACTTTAACCTACTGATATAACTTAGCAAATTGAGTATAATTGCTGATTACAACAGACCTGTAACTCAGGTTGTTACTTAAACTCTTTTATAAACTTTTTAAATGACCAAACTACCCCTACGGGGCCTAGTTTGTGTTTAAACACGTTTCGGGCATAATGAAAGACATCTTACTGATGTCACAACATATTTGAGGCATAATTAACTTAGGAAACCTGTATATAGCTCTCATGAATACCTGTCACGCTTATTACGCGTACGGTTCGGTTTATGTAACAAGTTTACATAAATTAGCCGAAACGGGTCAAACCTTAACGGTTTTATCTCAAAATCCAGAATGTGAATAATAAACCCATATTAAACAAGTCTTCAAACTTTTTGGGTCTAAATCACCTTCTATCCGGTCTTCGCTTAATCGTGCGTACGAACCGTATCTTTGAAACTAACCGGTCTAAGCTTAAGCTTAATTAAAGACCCGTTAGGATTCTAATAGGTTATTATAAAACCTTCGTTCCAGATTAGGAGGACCAGTAAAAGCTACGTGCATTTTGATAATTGTGAATTATACTTGCTCAGGTAAATACTTTTAACTTATTTTCCCTATACGGGCTTGGGTTACGGTATATACATACCGCTTGATCGGGCATCAAATTCTCCACCGTTGAGTGGGTAATTGAATAAATTTGATCGGCTCATTTAAACAGTCTTGTTACTTAAAGCCTTTGGGGGGTTAATGACCATGTCCCGGATATCCTTGGCATCATTTTACGAAATGGCCACGACTTAAGCGCGGGGTGTAGGCGTACACCCGTCAGTGCACAAAAGAATATTGTGGTGTGTCTATTGATCTTTAACCCGGACAAGATCCGGGCTACTGAACGCACAAGGAACATGTAATTCGTTCACAAGATTATAATATTAAATAATTCTCCCAAGTTAAATAAAATGTTTATGCCATGTGCATCCAAACCAATTTTCAATCATTTTCCAAAATGAGTCAGTTGAATGTATTTACCAGTGTAAAACTGACGTATTTTCCCAAAAAGATTAAATGTAGGTACTAAGCGAAATTGGCTGGGATTTCTCCTTAGCATCATTAGAAGTCTCACAAGCTTAAGATGCCTGAAGTCTGTTGAACCATTAATATTATTTTATTTCGATCCTTCTGTGGATAAACTTCCGAATATTGTGACATTTGATATTACAATAATAAATTCGGTTGTATCATATTTTTAAATTTGCTTCCACTGTGCATATTGATTATTGTGTTGTTTGACTATTATGTTGCCAACCACGTCACGATACTCCCCCACCGGGCCCACCGGTGACACGTGGAAATCGGGGTGTGCCAGCGCTCAAGGAATCCAATTAAGGATTTGAAATGGTATTTCAAGTATTGTTTAAGAATTTGTAACTCGTACCTTGTACTTTGTTTCTTAAAAGAAACGAGTACTTAGGATTTTTGGGGAGATCACAAGTGATCATAAAATGGAAGAATCACACGAGTAGTTTGTTTTGTAAGGAACATCTTCCTTGGTGTTGGTGTCGTAGGGGTATGTCACACATACACACAATTGTATCAGTTTTGTAAATAAAAGTGAAACAACAAATTTATTTATATAACAACTGAATTGTTTCAAGCGTCAAAGATAACAACAAGGAAAATACAAAAGTCTAATTGTTCACTGCTGCATTGTCATTTGCGTTTGCCTCGTTTATGTTAAACACTCGTCCACGCGTTGGATTTGCGTTAACAAGTCTTGGGCAATTGTTTCGGTAGTGAGTAAGATCACCACAGTTATAGCACGATCCAGGTGGAAATGGTGCTTGAACAGCAGCAGGATTTGCAGCAGCTTGGTTTTGGATTGCATAACGACAGGTATTGACCAAATGTCCCAATCGTCCACAGTGGGTACATTTGTGATACTGCGTTTGTTCCAGATGATGACGGTTGCATTTGTTGCACAAAGGTGCAGTACCAACGTAGTTTTTCCTAGTATGAGGTTGTGCTGGCTGGTTTGGTGCAACCTGATTATTCTGAGAAACTACTGCGAAGTTTTGTGAAGCCTTATGCTTCTTTGACTTTTTGGAGGACACGGTTTGCTTATCCTTTGGTTTTTCTTGTGTAGACTCGTCAGATGGTTTCGGGTCGCCCTTTCGGAAAAGCTTACCTTTCCTGATCTGGGATTCAGTCAGGGTAGCAGATAGTTCAATGGCCTGTCTGACGGTAGTAGGGTTACTACCAGTAACGATATCCTGAACTAGGTCAGGGAGACCATCAATGTACTTTTCGATCGTCTTATCCAAAGGCGTAACCATGGTAGGACATAACTGGCTCAGTTCCTCATAACGGCCAGTGTAGGCTCGATGTTCACCACTGTCTTGCTTTAGATCATCGAATTCCCTTTCCAACGCCCTGAGTTCATGACGAGGACAGAACTCCTTCATCATTAGAGCTCGAAGCTCTTCCCAAGTTTGTGCCAATGCCACATCGGCACCCCTATCCCTCATTACACCGTTCCACCATGTAAGTGCTCTTTTCTAGAATACGCTCGATGTAAACTCAACCTTTCATTCCTTTGGGCATTGTACATGACGAAATGTGCTTTCGAGACTCTCAAACCATTATAGGAGCCCAGTGGCCCCTTCAGACCCAGTAAATGTGAGTGGCTTAGCTGAATTGAATGTCTTATAGTTGCATGGAGCAATGTTGTTATTGTTGTTTGCTTGGTTTACTTGGGTTATCAGGTTCGGGAGTACATCAGCGATTTACTGAGTGATAATAGCTGCGAGTTCGGCGTTAGTTCGAGGTTGTGCATCACGTCGAGGAGGCATATTCTAAAAGAGCAAAGAAACATGAAAAGAAACGAGTGAGATGATATCGGATAGTAAGAATTGAGTGCTTAAAAGAATATTAACAAAGCATGAAGATTGTGATCATTTGTTCATTACCTAAAACAAACAAATGACACTTTGACTAATCAAAGTAAATGGGTCATACTAATGTATCACGAAGACATGCTTTAGCCTATAAGTGGACACTCACCCCAAGAGTTCCCAGGTAAGAGTGACTGGCCCGATTATGTGGATTTGTACGAACACTCTAGCCTTAGACAGAAAACTCGAGGTACAGGCATCCACCCTTCCAGATTGCACGTGTTCACATTATTTAGACCCAAACTTTGACGAGATTTTGAAAACTTTGAAGGTTCAAAACCTTATAATAAATCATCTAAGAAGAGATGATTGGTTTTCAAAAACGGATTTGAGATTTGTGTTCTTGTTTTGGTTGCCACCTAAAGATAGGCGACGGTATTGTTTTAAGACTAAACACAAGATAACTTGTGTTAGGGTCCTAGGAAGGTTATAGTCTAGGTCAAAGCATTACTAATAACCTAATTCCCTATAACCATTGGCTCTGATACCAACTTTTCTGTCATACCCCGACCGCGTAATACAACAAACCGCGGCGGAAACGTCGGGGAGTGTTGTAACAGAATCATTGTTTCACAACCATGGATTAAAGTTTTATTTAATTGAATCATTGAACTCATTGTTTTATTACAAATCAGATGAATACAAATAATTGTCTCTCAAATTTTAAAGTCGCTAAAGCACAAGTCCATCCTATGTGTAGCATGCATCAACAATCATCACATAGCAGCACCTGAAACATATGTGAAAATATAGGTACGTCAGCATAAAAATGCCTGTGAGTAACATAGGATTTGTGATTTAGATTCATGGCTTTGGATAACACAAGGAAAGGTTTTTATGTTTTCAAAAATAGCCATGAATCCTTGTAAAAGTTTTTGTTTCTAAAATACGTCGTATTGGTAAAATGTTTATAGTATATACAAAAATATACTTTGGTTTTGAGATAAGCGGATGAGTAGTATATCTAAATATACTTTAGTTATGAAATAGTAAAATAGATAGTATATTAGAATATACTTTAGTTTCGGAAATAATAGATTTGGTAGTATATCATAAGTATACTTTGGTTTAAGAGTGAAAGACATTGGTAGTATAATACATTATACTTTGGTTTTATAAATAAAATTTCAACTTATGCTTTGGATTTGAAAATAACACATCAACTATGCTTTGGTAGTATAATAAAATATACTTTAGTTTGTGAAATAACAAAGTTGGTAGTATATCAACTATACTTTAGTAAATAATATCACGTTGGTAGTATGTCGGAACATACCTAAATCGTGGTTTGGTAGTATATCAAATTATACTTTAGTAAACAATAGCATATCAACTATGCTTTAGCAAAACAGTATCACGTTGGTTGTATATCGAAATATACCGTATATCGCTATTTGGTAATATATTCAAACCTTAGTGCATCAATCTACACTTTAGAGTCTATAGAAATACCCCAAAGGCAAGTTCTATTTGGTTAAAATTTGGTTTCAGACATTCCATACAACAGGAATGGGGTGTCTAGTCCTATAGCGCTATATCGTACTACCAATCGGCTTGATCATTGTTAATGAATGTATAAATAACAGTATAAATGAACAAATAGTTCTAACAAACTTAGGAAATCAATGTTTAAATCATGGATGATAGTTCAATTCGTCAAAAGATAGTACTATGCATGTGTAATCATATAGTCGAAATCATGAAAATAGCGTATCGGCACATATGTATCACCCCAAAACATTTGAAAACGTAAAAGAGGGGACTATGTACTCACTTGAGATTGTAAGTATCCTTGATTAAGTGTCCTAACAAAGCTCGGAAATCAAGGAATCAAGTGGCACCTGGTATGGAATCACAACATTAAACAATCGGTATCTAAATCGGGAGATCGGGTTGAACGAGGTCTCGTAAACCAAATGAGCATTGCAACTCATGTGATATGGTTTAACAAAGCCTACATTCTAAATAGGAACCTATCCTAAGTGCTTACGACCCGTTACGACCCATTAAGGTAGCTTACGCTACTTTAACTCGCCGTTCGCGCGAATGCGCGTTCAAGACGCCTAACTAGTCCTATGACAAGTATTATATGCCCTAACATGTTTAAATATGTTGCATAATCAGTTTAAGTAACAAAAATTAAGTTACATATGCTTAAAATCAAATTATGCATGAAAAGGGCATTTTGGTCATTTTCCTAAGGCATATAAACTATCTATCATACAACTAATTAAACTAAGTGACCATAAGGTATAACCTTGGAAGGTTATTCCCTATACAACTATGGTCACAAAACATGCTTGGTCGGATCCTAACGATCGACCAAATGGGCCGGGTTCGAAAGTCTAAGCGGTTGTCAAGACCACTTGACTTACGACCCTAAACAAGCACTAGATTAAAAGTGACGAGTTAAACATGTTAAAACATGTTTAACTAAGTTAGAAAACAAGTTTGATATCAAAACAAAGTGTTTTGATACCCGAAAATAGCTTCATTGCAAGATACGCATAAACACGTATTTTGACCGAAACTTTGACTCGTCACTTCGACTAATCAACGTGGTAATCAGTAGGTATAGTCACAAGGGACTATAACCATCGTGATTACGCTCACGTTGCAAAGTTCAAACGAACTTTGTGTTGACCAATTCATGGTCAAAGTAGAAAGTCAAACAGAAGTCAAACACTGTTTGACTTTCATGCTTATAAAGCATAAAAGCATGAAAGAAGCTTACAAAAGGTCCAAGCAAGGAAGAATTGAACCAAAATACTCAGGTATGAAGCATAAGCTTCAACTTAGAGCAGAATTGATTCAATTTATGAGGAATGAAATGAAGAACCCACTTCTATTTATAGTAAGCTTGGATTAACAAGATTATTCCATGTGTTAGGAGTTTAAATCTTGGCCATACACTTGTGAAACATGGTTTTGTATACAATGGGAGCTTGAAAACCAGTCCAAAGTACTGAAAAATTTGCATAAAAGACCCTGAAATTCTAGCTGGTTGCTGAAAATGGAATTTTTGTCAAATTGCACTCGTCGAGTCGTGCTACAGCAAAGGGGGGTACCCCGTCCCACGACGCCGCCACCTCCCAGATACAGAAACTTTCACAAAATGGCAAGAATGGTCCCTGCAGCATGTTTAAGCCATTTTTGACGCGTTTAAACCCCGTTAACCCATTTTCCAGGCTCTACAAGGATGTTAAAGCATAGGGGACTTGAAACATTCTTGAAATGATCTCGGATGTCGGTTCGTTTGGTCGTACGATCACGTTATTCGGTTAATTACGACGAAACATGAACGGCCTCGAAAAATGATCCAAATTACGATCCGTCGTGTAATTTTTCATTCCAATCACTAAAATAAAATATTTTAATGATTACAAAAATTTTTGGATGTCCGGATATGTTCAGAACGTAAGATATGCGCGAAAATGCAAACTTATGCACTTTTTGACGCTTTTAATCCCTATTGATCAAATAAGTTTGTTTTCACATACCGAACCCCTCAAAGCCTATTCTTAAGCTATGTAAAGGATATTTAAGGTATGTTTAGCTTATGATCAAGTTCTGGAATGTTTGTTACAGCACAAATCGGCATACTTTCGCAGTTTGACACAAATAGTCCCTGCGATCGAATAAACTTGTTTTCGACACACCAAGCCCTTCAAAACTTATTTCTAAGTTATGTAAAGGTTATTTAATGTATGTTTAGCCTATATCACTATTTCGGAGTGTTTGTTGTGTTAAACTGATTACGTTTACGCATCATTTCGTGTATAACCTTCCAGAAAGCGATTTAAAGCTCGAAATCGAACAATAATTGATATGTGCAAATGATACACATATTTATACAAATCCCAAGTATAAAACATAAGATTTCATTGGTTTTGTATTCGTATGATGGTCGTAGAGGCACAGGTGTCACAGAAAGTGCACGTTTCGAATCGATTTCAATTGAAATTGGTAAACAAATGAACAAATTCAATAAATAAACGTTAAGAACGATCCACCATAGATTGACTATACCGAAAGAGTTTACATCACACACATCGGGATATCACCTCTAATGATCCCCCCTCCACCTACACACACACCCTCTCTCTCTCGAAAGATCTGACACTCAAAGATTATGAAATAAGTCCATCCATAGTGGACTCGTGGTCCACCGAACCATGAGCCACCACGAGCTCCACACTGCCCCCACCTCGTGAAAGGGCGTTTTTGGCCTCTGCTCGTGGTGTTGGTCACTCGACGATGTTTGTTTCTTCCAAGGAATATGGGGCGAGTATCGAGGAAAGAGTGATATGTGGGGCGAGTATCATGGAATATGCAAGGGTTTTTTTTATTTGAAGTTTCTATATGGTGATTTTTTTAAAGAGATGATGAATTAATTAAACTAGGTTTCTTGACATCGCGCGTTGCGGCGAAACAAAGCAGATGATAATATAAAACAAACGTTATTTAAAAATGAAGGGTGTTGTTCAGAAATCCAAAGCGTCAGAATCGGTTCGATTCAATTCATCATCATACCGTTTCACAATACCAAATACATACTCTATTTTGAATACAACTTCGTTTTAATAAAATTTATACCGGAATGTTGAGGAAAAAATTAAGCACAACTACGTACTTAGATTTTAAAAAAAAAGTTAACGAACGTAAATTATTAAAAGTACTAAATTAAATGATAAAGGAAACATGATTTAAAAAATAAAAAGAATTATTAAAATAAAAAATTAAATGACAAAGGAAATATTATTTAAAAAAGAAAAAGGAATTGTTAAAAACAAAAATTCTTATATGTATATAATAACAAAAATCGTCATGGTACCAAGACTTAGAATACTAACCAAAGTGAAAACCAAAAAAATAAGTCGTGATATATACAATAATATATCGACATGTGTTTATACAAAGGAATATGAGTATCGAATCCAATATTTATAAGTGGACTATAAATAGTTAAAAAATAAATAATTCAAATTATAGAAAAGTTAACTTCGCTAAGAGGAGACAATTAACAAAACCATTAAAAACTTAGTAAACCAAAACGAAAATAAAAAGTATTTAATCAAAATAAGAATTAGTGTAAACAAAAAAATACTTTCATAGTGATTTAGGAAGGGAAGAGGCAAAAAGGGAAAAAACGAAAGTTAAAAACATTCAACCAAAAGAAAAACAATACTTTCATAGTGTTCAAGAAAATGAAGAGGTGAAAAAAGAGAACAATGGGGATCGAACCCCAGCTTATTTATTTCAATAAAGTAGGTACAAACCACTAAATCAAATCTACTTTTGTATTAGATATTGAACTTCATTTTATATAAATAGCAAAAAAAACAGTCATGTTGAAAAAAAAAGAAAACTAATAGCTGGCTGTCATGCAATGCATTTCCCTTTTTCCTTGAGCCACTGTTCATGAACCATTACCAATAATATATATATATATATATATAGGGTAAGGTTCATGCGAGAACCACCCTTATTGCGAGAACCGCGAGAACCAATGTGAACACAAAATAAAATCTAAAAAAAATCAAAAAAGCACTCAAAATTTTTTTTTTTAATATTTTTTAATAAAAAATCGCTATATTTCGTTAACACAAAAAAAAAAAAAAAACTTTTTTTTTTCGAGTAACAGTTATCCATGCACATGTGCATATGTATCATTACTTCAACAAATTCGGTAATACATTATCAGGAATAGACAATTGCACTTTAATTTACAATACCATTAGTAATACACTACTTTTTACATTACCAATATTCAAAATGCACATGTGCATAATTAGGTATAACCATGATATAACGTATTTTGGTACAAAAAGTTTGTGATTTTGAATGGAGAAGTAGACTCATATACATGTTTTTTGGTTAGTTATATCTAGTGGTTGATGGTTTGGTTATAGTTGTCAATTTTTTATGTAATATATTGATTGGATGGTATAAATGGTGTTTACATACATGTAATAAAGTGAAAATATTGTTAATGGTATTGTATTATGGATGGTAGGAGGTAATGGTATTGTATTATGGATGGTATGATAGATGAAAAAGGAAAGTGTATTCAAAGTGGTGTACCAAAACACCTTATTTAATGTTGATACATATAAATGCACATGTGCATTTCTAATATTGGTAATGTAAAAAGTAGTGTATTACATATGGTAGTGTAAATAAAGTGCAATTGTCTAATATGTGTAATGAATTACGGAATTTGTCAAAGAAATGACAAAAATGCACATGTGCATGCTTGTGTATTATGGATGGAATGATAGATGAAAGAGAAAGTAGTGTACCAAAACACCTTATTTCATGTTAATACATATAAATGCACATGTGCATTTCTAACATTGTTAACGTAAAAAGTAGTGTATTACACGTGGTAGTGTAAATGAAAGTGCAATTGACTATTATTTGTAATGAATTACGGAATTTGACAAAGAAACGATACATATGTACATGTGCATGGATAACTGTTACTCGAATTTTTTTTTTATTTTATTTTTTTTATTTATTTTTTATTTTTTTATTAACAAAATATTGCGATTTTTTCAAAAAAAAAAGTAAAAAAAAAAAAAAAAAAAATTTGGGTGTTTTTTAGATTTTTTTAGGAATTACTGTTTGTGTTCACACTGGTTCTCGCGGTTCTCGCAATAAGGGGTGGTTCCTAACGGATCTTTGTCCCATATATATATATATAATGGTTGGTTGAGGGGGCCTTAGATGAATTTCTTTATAAGATTAAATTACTAATTATCTATGTAGTTCTTTTTATTTAATTTTAATGAATTTATTTATGTTTTTATTAATTGTTGAAACATTAGTTTAAAAAAATATAATAACTAATCATTTTGTAATCATCACCTAATTAACTAGGTTAAGCGCTCGTATGATACACAGCCTAAACAATTAAAATTTGATAGGAAATAAAAAAATTTAAAAACGCTACAAAGAATGAAAATTATTTAAAGCTTAAAAGTGTAATTACTTGAAATTAAATATGACCGTAAATAACAAAAAAATTGACATACATATATATTAGAATCCACAAAATATACAAAGAATTCATAAATCTCTAAATATTTTTGTTGGCCCATGCAATTCTTCCTTGAAGAACAGATGATTCAAAAGCCAAAACTGGTTCTGAAATAGTTGATCCACAATAAGCAGTGCTTGAACCTAATTCCCTCCAATGGCGGTGGTTTCTAACAGCTGATGATCTTAAAGACTGTTATGCTCAACAACTGTCCTACTAAAGACTGCTGATTACAAAGACTGTCAGGACCTATCAACTGCTGATTGTCAAAGTGTTGTTGAAGACAAAGTACTGCTGAATAGGCCTGATCAACCTAAGAGGAAAGCACTGCTCAGCATCATCAGTGTTTAAGCATCAACAACAGATAGAAGCATCAGTGTTTGTTTATTAGTATTTCAATGTAACAGTCCTTATTATGCATCAGTATTTAGAGGTTGTTAGACTGTTAGCTGTCACTGTCTAGGTGACGTAAGCAAAGATGCTCAGTGGTTAGGATTTGTACTATAAATAGAACAGTACCTGTACTGTTCTATTAGCTCTTTGCACACACTCATCTTGTACGAACAACTAGTGAGCTCAGGCTGAGGGGGAGTTTAGTGTTCATGCATGCATAAGTTGATCTTTTGTAATTTGTTCAATCTTTCAACTAATGAAAGCATGTGTGATGAAAACTAACTTTCCTTGATTGTGTGATAAAGTTTTACTTTCATTTCCGCTGCAATTGTTCTCTGATTTATCTTCTTTCATTTACCAACTTAATTAAAACAAACACAATCAAGTCAAACTCAGATCCTAACAATTGGTATCAGAGCCTAGGACAGTCAAATTCGATCTAACAATCAATTTGACATAAAAGTTCAGCTCAAATCCATTGATACTAAAGTTGTTCGTATCAGTTGAAAAACAGAGTACAAGTGTAATCACGTCTAAAGTTGATTATTCGAAAACTTCTGTAAAACAACCAAGATGACTTCACACTCACAGGACCCTCACAACACCGGAACACTATTCAAGCCACTTATGCTTGTCAGATCTGAATACAATATCTGGCAACGTAGGATGGGCCATGTGTTATCTCAGCAAAACACCGAATGCTAGAAGTCTGTCATCTTTGGACCTCATGTTCCAATGGTGCCAAGCGCATAAGATCCCAAGGCCCAAGTGCCTAAAAGCCTTGAAAATTACTCAGATCAGGATTTTCAAAAAAAATGAATTAGATGCAAAGGCTTTTAGCATTGTGGCTTCAGCTCTTCCAAATGACATATATGCTGGACTATTACATTGTAATAGTGCCAAAGAGCTTTGGGATGCACTGAAAGAGCAGTTTGGTGGGACAGAAGAGGTTATAGAAAACAATAGGGAGGTTTTGAATCATCAATATGAAACGTTCTGTCATGTCAAAGGAAAGTCACTAACCCAACAGTTTGAAAGATTTAGTTGTCTCATTAGTGAACTTAAACTGGTCAATGTTGAATTTGCAAAATCCACTTTAAATAGTAGGTTTCTTAGATCATTACCAGGCAAGTGGGACACTATAGCTTTTGTGACAAGAAATTCTGTGGGTTTCAAAGAGTTAAGTCTGACCCAACTTCATGGTAGGCTTCTCACTTATGAGAGAGAGTTGAACCAGAAAAGGAAGTTGCAGAAATCTGGAAAAGTTGCTGATGATTACACCTTTGGTAACACAGCACATTTGGGTCAAGAAGAGTCTTCTGGTGGTAGTAAGGACCAGAGTTATGATTCGGACATTGACATAACTGCAGGTGGAGTCTTCAACAACTCTGAGCCTTACTTACCCAATTATGGTTTCACAGCTAATAGGGAAAACCAGAACTCTGATAACTTATCCTTTGAACTCAATGACCTCCAACATTTTGATCCCACTGATTTGGAAGAGATGGACATTTTGCACCAATTGGCTTTGCTGAGTGTAAGAACCAGCAAGTTTTACAAAAGAACATGTATAGTAGTAAGATTTCTCATGACTCTTATTTATTTTCATTTTCATGGTTAAAAGATGTACATTGTGATGGAATAACAAGAACACTAAAGAACATAAACTAAAAGCTTGAACATAAAGTTTGCATGAAGATGAAATATGATGAAATATTGTTAGAATGATGTTGTTTATTAGATGGATGATGATTGCATGTTGATTACTAGTAATATGATGTTGATCATCATATGGAACTTGTTAAAGTATGATTAAAAACATGGTTTAACAAGTTAGAGGGTGATTATGGGTTTACATGAAATAATCATCTTCTTGAACAAACATGAACTTGAAAGTAAAAATGATTTTCTTACAAAGTAATAAACCTAGTGAACTAGTAAACTTGTGAACCCAAGACTTGTGTATGATTATCCAAGAAAGACCAAGTTGTAAAGACAATTTTTGAAAGATCATAACTTTTCTTGCACTTACATTATTTTTGGAAATAAAATAAGTGTAGGAAGGCTAGTAAAACATGAAGATGTTGTAAATAAATATTTTTGTAAAATTTGTTCACAAGTTGTTAACACCGAGATTCTTTAAAAAATAGATTTTTAAAGGGATGAATACACTTTGGAAGGTAACTAAGGCCACTAAATGCTTTATCAAGTTACTACATATTTTTGTGAAATATCGAGTTCATGATGTTACGAAAATCATATAGTTTTTACACTTGGTGAACATAATATGGTTTAGTGACTTGTTGTTGATCGTTTGAATGATTTTTGGAAAAGAAAATGATATGCTATTTAGCATGGACACCTCCATTTACAAAGGAAACTATGGCGAAATTTTCTAAAAATTTCAACACTTAGAAAATATTTTTTTAACAAATGTTACAAGTGTATTTTAAACTATGTTTTTCAAACATAAACCTTGCCATAATTTTTGTAACGAAAATACAAAGTATCGGAGGTTGGTTTTATACATGAAGATGGTTAAATATATATTTAGAATATATATTTCGTATTAAGACACTCGTGTGGATATTTGTTTGATTTATGGAGTAGTTATATTATTTTAGGAAAAAATAATATATCTTAACAAAAGACCATTAAATTACAACTCCAAAGTAATACCAACAATTGCAAGGAATAAATGATTAAGTTACACACTTGTTATTATGGAACCAAACGCTAAAATGTAACTTATGAAATATTCCAGACATACTTTTGCAAATATATTTTTGGTAAATGTTGTTTTGGACAAGAAGTGAAATATATTATTTTTGGGAAAATATATATATTTTGGAATACATTATTTTTGACAAATAAGTTATATATATTTTCTAAGTGGGAATTAAAATATATTATTTCAAATACGACTAAACATGTATAAATACCCCCATACTTGGGAAAGAAATACGGAGTTAAATACTTTAGAAGTATTAATACAAGAATATTGAATGAACAATTATTCCAACACTACATATAATTTATGTTGAAATATTAATTATTTTGACAAATAATTATCACTCAGAATAATATAAGAAACGTAACTTAAAACATTAAACTCTAAGCCAAGGCA
Organism: Helianthus tuberosus; assembly: GCA_030545235.1. NCBI lineage: Eukaryota > Viridiplantae > Streptophyta > Magnoliopsida > Asterales > Asteraceae > Helianthus > Helianthus tuberosus. The sequence continues at coordinate 106,602,636 of CM060437.1, forward strand.
CGGCCCGTTCGTCTAATAGACGTTAGTACGTTGTAGGTTGTCGTGTAGCTGACAGAGTTTGAGTTGACATTACTGAAGACGCATTACAGTGAGTTCATGTCCCCCTTTTCTCTTAACTGTTTTCAGTTTTATACTTCGGGGGTGGAATACATGTTATAATTATTACAGACATTTTTATACATGGTATGGTTAGCTTAAGGAGGGTTTACTGCGCGATCATGTGAGTGGTGGGCATGACACTTAAGGCCATTAATCCTCATTGTAGGACCAAGGGACATGAGTGATAGATCTATTTGGGTGTAGCGAGCCCACACCCATGAGGCCGGGGCGGCCCATAGTGGTGATTGTGTCTTCATACCGGAGACAAATTTGCTAGGTTTGAGTCTTCCTGCACCATTTCATACATACCATTGGCTTTGCAACCCATTGGTGATCTGTTTTTTCCTTATTGCTACATACCAGGGACATTTATACATACAAGACATATTTCAAAGGTTTATACACACAGACTTACACATGAACTCGCTCAACTTTTTGTTGATTTTTTTTAAATTACATGTATTTCAGGAAACTAGTGGATCTGGAAGGGTATGCATGGGTCGTTAAGCTGCGTTTGAATAAAGGATGTTATCCAGGGTGGTTGGGTTTAGAGGGTGTATTCCTTTCCTGGACGGGATACATAATTCTAAACTCAAGTTTTATTTAAGTACTTTTGTTGAGTCTTGTGAACTCGTTTAAACACGTCATGGGTTGTAACTTAATTCGGTATTGATGTTTTCAGACAATGTTGTTGTGGTATTTTCTAAACTCTTTTAATATCTCGTGCTTTTATCATATAGCATTGTTATGATTGTTGCTATGGTATTAAGAAGTCACACCAAATAACCACGCTTCCGTAAAAGTCAGGGTGTGACACACGGGGCCGTGCCCAGCTCACCATGGGGCGTGGTCAACTCTCAGATTTGCAGAATCTTAATAGTACAGCAAAGAGTTGACCACGGGGCCGTGTCCAGAAGCCACGGGGTCATGTGGGGCCCTCTGCTGACAGCTGCAATTAATGAAGGAAGAGAAGAAGCTGGCCACGGGTTGTGCCCAATGGACATGGGGTCGTGGTCGGGGTACTGTTCTCACTATAAATAGGGGTACTTGGTTCACTTCAAAGGCATCCCTTGGCAAACCACTTCTCTCCCACTTTGCCACCACTCCACCACCACTACAACACCAACACCCACCACCATCATCCATCTTTCATCTTTAAAGTGTGTAGTTGTCTCGGGATCCAAGATTGATAGTAAGAGTTCTTATCAATCAAAGTCCATGCTTGGCTAATCTCTTACATCACTTGGTGAAGACAAGTCTTTAATGTATTACTTTTGATTTTTAATCTTTCGGCACTTTTTAATTGGGTATGTATTAATGACTTTAATAACTAGTTTCTTATGTTGAAAGTGAATTTTCTTTACCATTTCTTCATGATGTCATTGATTTGCTAATTCGTGTCTTTACGGTCTATATAAATCGCGTTAACTACTTGGAAGGGGGTTAGAAGGGTGGTTTGGTAAAGTTCTTGTCTCGTTCAGTGTATAGATCCTGTGAGGACTTGGTTCAAGCTTACTAGGAGCTCCTTCAATGCCCCAAAGGTATTGGATGGCGGGGGTGCGAATAGCTTGAACCCCTTATATGTAAACTATTATTAAAACATTAAACCGGCTTCTTGGGATTGTATCCTTGCTGACTCAAACCACTTAGCCGAGGGTAACGTCACCTTCAAAAGAGGGGCCTACCACTTTTCGCATTAATAACTTATTTAATTATCTTTCAATATTCCGACCCTTTGGGATTGTATCCCTACTGACTCAAACCACTGGGTTGAGGGTAACGTCACCTTCAAAAGAGTGGCCTACTACTATAACTAAGATAATCTCTTAAAAAGTCCGAAAGTGCGAAAATCATCAAAGGGTACATTAAAGATGAGTTGGATCCAAGTGATTCTATCTTGTCTATTTGTTTTTCATTTTATTTAACTTTTAAGTTTTAGATTTATTTTCATGTTTAACAACTTTTATCAAAAATTTAGATCGATTAGACGTTAACGATAAACCGGTATTAAAAGCTCTTGTGTCCTTGGACGACCTCGATATCTTACCAAAACTATACTACGCTCGCGATGGGTGCACTTGCCCTAGTGTGTGTTTAGTGTTAGTACAATATCATGTTTTATAAATTTAAAACTTGACTAATGCATAAAACGAATTTAAAATATTAATAAAATCATAGCACGCTTCACGCACACCAGTTACTCACCAGCATTCATTGTTGACGTTATTTTCACATATGTTTCAGGTGCAAATGTGTGACTATGAAAGCATGCTACACGTAGGATGGACACGAGGCTTAGTTTGGCTTTAAAATAAGGAACAATTATTTGTGTTTTGTTTATGTTCGAAAGACAATGTAATTTCAACAATCAATAACAATGAAACTTTATGTACCATGTGTTGTGAAACAATTTGTAACGTGACCCCTCGACGTTTACGCCGCGGGTTGTTTTATACACGGTCGAGGTGTTACAGATTGGTATCAGAGCCATGGTTATAGGGAATTAGGTTATTAGTAATGCTTTTGACCTAGACTATAGCCTTCCTAAGACCCAAGCATGAGGTAACTCGCGTCTAGAATCTTAATACAAAACCATCACTTATCCTTAGGTGATTACTAAAACAATACAAAGTCATTAATCATTTCTTAAAAGTCAATGTTTCCAAAAATGTTACAAGAAATCATCATCTATCCTTAGATGATTTGTTTTTAGGCTTTTAAGCCTTAGGAGTTTTCAAAATCTAGTCAAAGTTTTGGTTTTAATAATGTGAACACGTGCAATCTGGAATGGTGGATGCCTATACCCTGAGTTTTCTGTCTAAGGCTAGAGTGTTCGTACAAATCCACATAATCGGACCACTCACTCTTACTTGGAACTCTTGGGGTCAGTGTCCACTTATAGGCTAAAGCATGTCTTCACGATACATTATAAAGACCCATTTACTTTTGTTAGTCACTGTGTCGTTTAATCGTTTTAAGTAACGAATAAATGATTACAATCCTTGTACTTCGTTGATATTTTTAACGATTCTTTTTTACTATCCTATATCAAACTCACTCGTTTTCCCTCATGATTCCTTTCTCTTTTAGAATGCCTCCACGACGCGACACTACCTAAAATGCCAAAATGGCGGCTCTGGTCGCCTAGTAAATGGCGGCAATACTTCCAAACCTTGTGACCCAACTCAATCAAGCCAACAATAACAACAACAATGTACCTATGACATGTAACTACAAACAGTTCAACTCGGCTAAACCCCTCAAGTTCTATGGGTCTGAGGGAACTACTGGGCTCCTATAATGGCTTGAAAGCATTGAGAGCACTTTCCACCATTGTCAATGTTCCAATGAGTGCAAGTTAGAGTTTGCTTCTAGTGTTTTCCAAAAAAGAGCACTCATGTGGTGGAATGGAATAATGAGAGATCGGGGTGTGGGTGTAGCTATGGCACAAACTTGGGAGGAACTTAGAGCCTTTATGATGAAAGAGTTTTGCCCACACAATGAGATGAGGGCACTCGAGAATGAATTCTGTGATCTCAAGCAAGATGGTGGTGAAAATCATGCGTATACCAACTGTTACGAAGAGTTGAGCCTACTCTGTCCCACTATGGTCACGCCCTTGGATCAGGCCACTGAAAAATACATTGATGGCTTACCTGATCCAGTTCAAGAAATAATCACTGGTAGCAAGCCAGCTACTGTTAGGGAAGCTATTGAATTAGCCGCAACCCTAACCGATTCTCAAGTAAAGAAATGGAAACTTTTTCGTAAAGGTGACAAGAAACATCAGGAGAAACCAAAGGAAACAAAAGTTGAACCCTTTAGAAATTCCAAGAAGCGTAAGGCTTCAAGGAATTTTGCTGTTGTTGCCCCAACCAATCAAGTTGCTACCAACCAACCAGCTCAACCCCCTGCTAGGAAACTGTATGCTGGTACAACACCTTTATGCTACCGATGTAATGGTCACCATTAAAACTATTTACCCTATCGTTAGTGTACTCTCTGTGGACGACTTGGTCACTTGGCCAACACCTGTCGAGTTAATCCAAACCGAAGTGTTCCAAATCCTGTTCAACCCCAAGCAAATCCTGCTCGACCTCACTTTCCACCTGGGTCTTGTTACAATTGTAGCGAGATGGGCCACTTTAAGAATAACTGCCCATAGCTTGTTAATGCTAATCCAGCCTGTGGACGTGCATATGACATAAATGCTAATGAGGCTCATGCTAACAATGACGTAGTTAACGGTACCTTCCTTGTTAATAATCAGCCTGCTTCTATTCTTTTTTATTCAGGTGCCGATAGAAGTTTCGTATCCTTAGCCATTGAGCCTTATCCTTCTATACCCCGAACTAAGCTAGGAAAACCAATAACGGTAGAAGTAGCTAGTGGCAAACCTCTTGTACTCTAATATGTCATTTGTAATTGCCAACAAAACCTCAATAACCATCTTTTCCCCATCGACCTCATGCCAATGCAATTTGGGAGTTACGACGTCATAGTAGGCATGGACTGGTTAACTAAACATCATGCCGAAGTGTTGGGATTGAACCCTACAAAGGAACAGTTGATAAAGCCAAAACTGGTTCAGAGCAGTGGATCATTCATATGCAGTGTTTGTAACCAATCTTTCCCCTTGACAGTGGCTTCTAACAACTGATGACTCAAAAGTACTGCTCCTACAACTGCTGCTGATCTAAAAGACTGATGAAGACTAAAGTACTGAAGCTCAATCTACTGATGTATCTCAAGTACTGCTGAAGACCAAAGCACTGCTAAAGCTACAACAGTGGAATGAAGAATCAGTGTTTTACTTATACTTGTTTATGTAATCAGTAGTTTGTAATCAGTGGTTGCATGTATCAGTAGTTGTAGTTTGTTAGGAGGTTAGATGTCACTTTCATGGTGACGTCAGCCAAAGATGCTCAGTGGTTGTCTTGTACTATAAATAGAACAGTACATGTACTGTTCTGTTAGCTCCTTTTCACCAAGTCAATTCTGTACGAACAATCAAGTGAGCTCAGGCTGAGGGGGAGATCTGTGCAAGCATGCATTTAGTTTGTTTATTGTAATCAAATACAATTATTCGATTAAATGTTAAACATGTTTGCTGAAACTTTTCTTCCATTGATTGTGTGTTAAAAGTTTATTTCATTTATTCCGCTGCAATTCATCTCTGTTTCATCTTCATTCTTATTAAACAAACACAATCTAAGAAACTCAGATCCTAACAATTGGTATCAGAGCTAGGATAGTCAAATTTGATTTAACAGTCATTTTGACGTAAAAGTTCAGCTCAATTTCGTTGATACTTTCGATTGTTCATTTTTAGTTGACAAACAGAGTAAGGTGTAATCACGTACAAAGTTGATTATTCAGTACCTGTAAAACAACCAGAATGGCTTCACAATCACAGGATAACGCTAATAACACTGGTTCACTCTTCAAACCACCTATGTTGGTCAGATCTAAGTACAACATCTGGGAGCGTAGGATGAGTCACATCTTAGCTCAACAAAATACCGAATGTTGGAAGTCGGTTGTCTATGGACCACATGTTCCAATGGTGCCGAGTGCTGAGGATCTAAAAGTTCTTGTACCTAAGAAAATTGAAAACTATTCTGATCAGGACTTTCAGAAAATTGAACTGGATGCCAAGGCATTTAGCATCATTGCATCTGCACTCCCAAATGAAATTTATGCTGGGTTGTTACATTGTAACAGTGCCAAGGAATTGTGGGATGCACTTAAGGAACAGTTTGGTAGGACTGAAGAAGTAATTGAAAATAACAGGGAGGTTTTGAATCAACAGTATGAAACCTTTTGTCACATTAAGGGTGAATCATTAACACAACCGTTTGAATGTTTTAGCTGTCTCATAAGTGAACTGAAACTTGTTAAGGTTGAATTTGCTAAATCAACTCAAAATAGTAGGTTTCTTAGGTCACTTCCTGAAAAATGGGACACAATTGCTTTTTTAACCAGAAATTCAGTTGGGTTCAAAGATCTATCCCTGGCCCAGCTTCATGGTAGACTCCTGACCTATGAAAGGGAGTTGAACCAGAAAAAGAAGTTACAAGAGACTAGGAAGGTTGTAGATGATTATTCATTTGGCAACACAGCTCTTTTGGGTCAGGAAGAATGTGGTGGTTGTAAGGATCAGAGTTATGATCATTACATTGACATAACAGCTGGTGGAGCTTTTAACAACTCTGATTCTTACTCATCCAATTATGCTTTTATGGCTAATGGAGAAAACCAGCATTCTGACAATATGTCCATTGAACTAAATGATCTCCAGCAATTTGATCCAACTGATCTGGAAGAGATGGATATTTTGCACCAACTTGCACTGCTGAGTGTTAGAACCAGCAAGTTTTACAAGAGAACAGGAAGAAAATTTCCAGTGTTACATGGGAATTTGAAAGTAGGGTTGGATAAGTCCAATATCAAATGTTACAAGTGCAATAGGTTAGGTCATTTTGCTAGAGAATGTAGGAGTCAAAACAGTGGACCAATCATCACACATCCTAGTTCTAGACCACAAAATAACCAAACCACTGTGCAGTATTCCCAATATACCCATGCTGCCCATGTAAACACTGCTCATTATGCACACCCTGTAACACCTGTTCCTGTGCACTATGTCCAAACCACTGTTCCTCAGATACAGTATGTCCAGGCCCCAGCTCCTCAGGTTCAGGTGCAACAAGTTGCACCTCAACAAACTACACAAACAGCTATTCAAGCAGATCAGCAAAGCTTTTTCACCCAAGGCTTTGTTGATTGGAGTGGTTTTCCTGAGGATATAGGTGATGAAAACTTTACTCTATATGCTGAGAATGTTGTTTCTAGTGATGAACTTTGTTTTGCAGCATTAGATTCAATTCCTGAAGGGCTGGAAACTGAAGAAGGAACATCCAGTGCAGAAACAATGGATACAATTACTGAAGCAGTGGTTACTGCTGTTGTTGGTGAACAACTGTTGGAAGAAAGTTCAGAACCCCTGTTGGAACCACTGTCTGACCCTTGGTCTGCTGAAGAAGAGGAGAAAAAGCCAGAGGAAAGTGAGCATGTATGTGATTGTGCCATGATGGCTGCAACTAAGGTATCACCCCAAGTTCTTAAAAACCTTTGTTCAGACAAATGCATCATAGCACTTGCAAACATCAAGGATGTGAATGAAAACCTTAGAGACAGATTGTTAAGTGATGAAGTACAATTTGAAAAATATTTAAAAGAATTGAAAATCAAATTGTTAGAAAAAGAAAATGAGATTTGCAGCCTCAAACATGAGCATAGCATAACCAAGGACCAACTCCAGGCCATGATAGAAAAATATCAAACCTGCAAAAAGGAGTTGGAATCTACCCAAATCACATGTGAGAAATGGGTGGAATCCTGCAAAGGTTATGAAATTATGCTTGAAAAATAGATTGAAAGTAATGTAAAATTTGGCATAGGGTTCAGGAAAAATGACCAAGTTGAAAACACTGCTGCAAATCAATCTGGTTCTGTTGAAATCATACCCACTAACAAGGATGGTCAGGAAATCAAAATAACTGATAAAAGTGGAAACAAAATCACTCTGGAAAGATCAGTGGGGTCCTCAACTTTTGAGGAGATTGAGAAATACCAATTCAAACCCACATGGTCTGATGAGTGTGACATCCTTGAAAACTTTAAACCCATGGACTTCACTACTGTGGATGGTGTCAAAGCTCCAAAGGCCAAAGTAATTCCTCTTAAGGACATCCCAACAGTGGTTCAAAACTCTGTTGCAAAGGAGTCTGAAAAGAAGAAAAGGAAAGAAAAGATTCAAAACTTGTTTTGTGATTTTTGTGAAAAGAAAAAACATTTGACCAAAGATTGTTTTCATTTGAAAGCTTATGACATTAACAAAACAAGTAACATTGTAACTTCAAAGAGCTGCACCATATGTGGTAAATCAAACCATCTCACTCAGGAGTGTGTACCTCAAATCCTTTGAGGTCAAAAAGGAAGAGTACACTTCAAAAACACTCATGAGTTCATCAAAATCACAAGTCAAAAAGCAACCATCATTTGTGCCTGTCCAAACAGCTGTTACAAAACAGTTGAACCAAACCTCTGTTAAAAGAGAGGTTCAAGTGACAGATGCACCCCCTGCTAACCAATACCATAGAGGTAAATTTCAACCACCATACCCAAGGGTCCCACATGTTTATGAGGTTTACAAAAAAGCCTTCGAAACCAAAAGTGAACAGGCATCCCTTTAGTTATCAACAGTTGATGGGAAATGACCCCCAACAGTGGTTAGAGAAAAATGTTTCAAAAACTGCCCAAACCCCTGAGCTAACCACTGTCCATCTTCCTGAACTTAACACAGACACTGTTGAGACCCCATCCAAAGCCTTATTGGCTTTGGAGACCCTCCTGAACTAATTATTTACTTGATGTGCAGGGAGCTTTTGCATGCTTAGATAGTCTTTGGTATGTAGATAGTGGAGGCTCCAGGCACATGACTGGATGTAGAGCCCTACTCAAAGATTTCAAAACTCATGGAGAGGGTGATATATCTTTTGGTAATAATAGTAAAGGGAAGGTGATGGGTTCTGGTACAGTACAGTCTGGAAATGTTAAGTTTGAAAATGTCAATCTGATTGACAATCTAAAATTCAACCTCCTTAGTGTCTCACAAATGAGTGACAAAGGATATGGGTCATTCTTTAGTAAGGAGTGTTGTAAGATTGTTGGACCAGAAATGGTTAAAAAGATTGAAGAAATGATAAAAACTGGAAAAACTCAACTTGATGCTCAAAGGAGTGGCAATGTTTATGTAGTTGATTTGTCAAAAGAGAGCCCCAGGGTTGATGCCTGTCTGTTCTCAGCTGCCTCTAACAAAGAGACAGAACTTTGGCACAGGAGTTGGGGCACACAAATCTCAAGACAATCATTGCTTTGTCAAAACAGGGTCTTGTAAGAGGTCTTCCTCAAAAACTGTTCACCTGTCCTAAGCATTGTGTTTCCTGTTTAAAAGGAAAACAACATAAAAGCTCATTTAAATCCATTGAAGAGTCCAAAACAACCAAGTGCTTGCAAATGCTGCACATGGATCTGTTTGGCCCAGTAAAAGTCATGAGTCTCAAAAAGAAAAGATATTGTTTGGTAATTGTAGATGACTTTTCTAGGTTTATATGGACGTATTTCTTACATTCTAAAGATGAGACTGCAGGCGTTCTGCAAGACTTTGTCAAACATGTTGAAAAGCAGTTTGACTTGCCAGTAAAAGTCTTTAGGATTGACAATGGCACAGAATTCAGAAATAGGGAGTTGGATGAGTTTTGTGTGTCAAAATGAATTGTAAGGAAGTACAACATTCGAAGGACACCAGAACAGAATGGGGTTGTTGAGAGAAAGAACAGAACACTAATTGAGGCTGCCAGAACCATGCTTGCTGATTCAGGTTTGCCATTAACTTTCTGGGCAGAGGCTGTAAACACTGCCTGCTATGTCCAGAACGGAGTTTTGATCAACCCCAGGCATTAAAAGACTGCCTATGAAATTTTGTATAAAATCAAACCACTGATCTCATACTTTAAAATATTTAGTTGCCCATGTTTCATTTTGAACCTAAAAGACTCAATTTTTAAAATTTGCAGCCAAAGTAGACAGTGGATATCATTTGGGATACTCAACCACTGCTAAAGCCTACAAAGTGTTTAACACTAGGACTAAGACAGTGGAAGAGACTTTGAGTGTAAAGTTCAATGAACTTTCTTCAATGAAAATCCCTGCAAATCCTGCTGGATTATTTGATCTTGATAAATTCACTTTTGAAAATGTTTCTGTCAAGACTAACAATGCAGGTCCATCTCAACCACCTCCATCAGACAATGGATATGAAATAATCATTCCACAACAAAAGTTCACATCCATTTCCAGAGTAACAGATGTTCAAAACAGTTGTCAAAGCTCAACCACTGCTACATCAACAGTTGTTGACCAAAGTAGTCCTCAAACCCCTGCTTCCATATCATCAAACACTGTTGATAAAAATCTTCAAACAGTGGATAAAAGTCAACATGTTTCCACACCAGTTCCTCCTATTCCTCCACCTCTATTTCAAGACACTGTTGGATCATCAAAGTCACCAATAGTTGTTAGCTCAGATGATTCACATTTGCAGCCCTCACCCTTAAATGCCATTGTTCCATACAAAGGAGATTTAATCTTCTTGAAGTCTCATCCACCAGACCAAATCATTGGCAACATCAGTGAAGGGGTGCTCACAAGAAGTCAATCCCAAAACATCTGTCTTTTTGTTGGTTTTTTATCACTTCATCAACCTATCAAGTACCAAGAGGCACTGAAAGACAACAGTTGGGTGGAAGCCAAACAAGAAGAGCTCCAATAGTTTAAGAGACAACAAGTATGGGAGCTTGTACCACTGCTAGAGGGTGTGAGTCCTATTGGCACAAAGTGGGTTTTCAAAAATAAAACTGATGAAAGGGGCATTGTTGTCAAGAATAAAGCAAGGCTAGTGGTTCAAGGTTTCAGACAGGAAGAGGGCATTGAGTATGATGAAACTTTTGCCCCTGTAGCAAGGTTGGAAGCTATCAGACTGTTTTTTGGCCTTTGCTGTCAACCACAACATAAAGGTGTTTCAAATGGATATCAAATGTGCATTCCTCTATGGTAAGATTCAAGAAGAGGTATATGTTTGTCAACCTCCTGGTTTTGAGGATCCATTTAATCCAGATCATGTCTACAAGCTAAATAAAGCTTTGTATGGCCTGAAACAAGCACCTAGAGCCTGGTATGAAACTATTTCCACCTTTCTTCTCTCTATTGGTTTCACAAGAGGCAAAATTGACAAAACATTGTTTCTAAAATGGAGAGGGAAAGACTCGATGATTATCCAGATTTATCTGGATGACATCAGTTTTGGAAGCACATGTTCAAAAATGTGTGAAGAGTTCAGACAACTCATGACAGTTGAGTTTGAGATGAGTGCAATGGGTGAACTACAGTGTTTTCTTGGTCTCCAAGTAAACCAACTGCAAAATGGTACATTCATTCATCAAAGCAAATATGCTAAAGAATTTTTAAACAAATTTGAGATGAATGACTGTAAACCATGTAGTACACCTATGGAAACCACCAAGCTAGTCATGACTGATGAGAAGGATGATTTGGTTGATCAAACCTTATATAGAAGCATGATTGGGTCTTTATTGTACCTAACTGCATCTAGGCCAGACATCATGTTTGCAACATGTGTTTGTACAAGATCCCAATCAGCCCCTAGAAAGTCTAACCTAATAGCTGTGAAAATGATACTCAGATACATAAAAAGTGCTCCCACACTTGGTATCTGGTACCCTACTAATGGGAATATTAAGCTTTCAGGTTTCACAGACAGTGACTTTGCTGGGTGCAATGCAACAAGGAAGTCCACATCAGGAGGGTGCGAATTTCTAGGTGATTACCTAGTATCTTGGCAAAGCAAAAAACAAGCAGCTGTTTCAACATCCACTGCTAAGGCAGAGTATATTGCTGCTGCAAGCTGCACAGCCCAACTGTTATGGCTTCAAAATCAACTGCTGGATTTTGGTATCACTGCCTTAAAGACACCTCTCATGTTGGACAGTCAGGCAACATAAAATATCATCAAAAATCCAGTTTCACATTCAACCACCAAACACATTGACATCAGACATCACTTTGTGAGGGATTGCTATGAAAAAAGGTTTGATTTCTCTGCATCATGTTCATACTAAAGATCAGCTGGCAGATGTGTTAATAAAGGCTTTAGATACATCTACCTTTTAAAGCTTGATCTCTAGGATTGGAATGCTTAACATGGAATAACAGGCAAAATCCTGTTTTCTATGAATAACACGCATTAAAATGTTTTCAGAAAATCAAAAATCCATCCTTAAAAATAGTTAAAATGAAAATGTTCATTAATCCTAAAAGTCTGTCATAACCACTGTTTTGGTTCAAACATCTGATCTGTTGAATTCTATCCACTGCTGAAAGTCAACCTCCGTTCTCTCATTTTCGTTGTTAATCACTGTTGTCAAACCTCAGTGTTTTTAACCCATTGATGGACATCCACTGATTGTCAAAAATCAACCACTGTTTTCATTTTCACCACTGTAAACCACTGATATTATTCAATCAGTGGTTTCCTAAACAACTGTCATCCATTATTCATCAGAAGTTGTCACGTGGACAGTACTTAGCCGTCAGATCTTTGTAACCGCTGCCAAGTCAGCAATCACTTTTTCACTTTATAAAACCCTGATCAAAACCCCAAACAGGGTTTTCACTGTCGAATCGAATTCAAAATTTCTTTCAAAAGCAGTTTCCATTAAAATCCTTCGAATCGTTCATCTTCTTCCGTCTTTCTCAACTACTTTCGAATCACCATGGCTCTCGCACTAAAAACCCCTCATAACTACCTGTGTACCCTTGAGAAAACATGTCAAAACATAACTTTTCACTCCGTGATTGATGCACTTTCCTCTTCAAAGTACAAAACTTTGCAGACTTGTAACGCACCTATCTACCTGGATACCCTACGTGATTTTTGGAAACATGCAAAAATTGAAGTTCAAGACAAAAAGCCTTGGGCTATCACTTCAACAGTAGGGGGAATTCAGGTTGCTATCACACCTCAAACTATCTCTGAGGTTTTTGAAATAAATGATCGTACAGGTAAAAATTCTTTCCCAGAGGAAGAATATCAAACAGATTTAATTGAGAGGGGGTATGAGGAACAAATGAAACAAGATACTTTGCAAAAGGGAAGTTTTCCACCTCCCATAAGATTTTTATTCCATACCCTTCTCATGTGTGTTTCAAATAAAACAACTGCTTTCAATGAAATACCATTGAAAATTCAGTACTTGGGATATGCTATCCTGGCAGAAGTTGATTTTAATTACTCCCAAGAGATTTTCAATGACATGGTTAAAAATGTTAATAATATAAAAGGAAACAAGAAACCATTTTTACTATTTCCAAGATTTTTAAGCTTTTATTTACAAAAGAAAATTCCAAAGGATAGTGCACATGTGCTTATCCAAGGAAATTCTTTTCAAATAAACAGCCTATCTTCTGAAACTTTCACAAGGCTGACAAAATCTTCTCAAACACAAACAGAGGAACCTGAGCAGAATTAAGCTGAGACAACATCTGCTCCTCAGGTTTCTGCTGTTGAGCCCACTGCTCTTGGTGACCACAGCAACACAACCACTGTTGTGCAACCCCCACCTAAAAGACCATCAAGAAAAAAAATCCAAAAAGCCCCCAAACCCTCCAAAAAGGATCTTCTGGAAGATAAGATCCCAGAAGTAACTCTTGTGAAAACACAAAAGTCACCAATAACCACTGCTGCTACTTCCTCACAGCAGATGGTAGAAAGATCTCAACCTGAGCTTAAAACTCCTCCTGCATCCTCTCAAAAGGATCAGGTTGTATACACAGGGACACCACATTATGAAGCTCTGGATTCACTTGAATCCATCTTCCACAGCCCTGCTCCCGGGGCAAATTCTCTTTCGACCCCCATCTTCACTTCACAAATCCCACCATCATTCTTACCTTTGTTGAATGCTTTAGATATGGATCAGACAAAAATCAGTTCTTCTCAACAACCTATCACTGAGAAAATACCCCAACAAGTGACTGAGTCTGATTCCTCTATCTTTGATAACCCATCAATAGCTGAGGAGGTTACCCTGCAGGAGTTACAAGTAATTCCTGTCAGTAGTTCAAGTGGAGCAGCTACTACAGGTATTGAATCCACTGATTTATACATGGACAGTAGTTTCATCAGTAAGTCTTTCTTGAAGGCAACTACCACTGATGCTGTCAAATTGACCACTGGTGTGTTTCATTTACCCACTGGTGTGTTAAATAAGACAGTTGATGTAGTGGGAAGTCTCCAGTACCAAGAAAAAGGGGCATCAGTGGATGAACTAGTAGAAACTTCTTCTGGTCCAACTACTGATACAACCACTGTTAGTGGGAAATCAGATGATCTCATTCATTTGGGTGATGGTTTAAAATACAGAGAATTGACGGAGAGAGTAGATAAAATTGAAACATCTGTTCCAGATATCAAAACTATGCTGCAACAGTTGTTACAATCTCAAAAGGCTCCATCCATTGCTGCAACATCTGCTCCATCCCCACTGAGCAATGCACTTGTTTCAACCTATGCTTTATCAACAAAGGCAATATGCTGATCAACAGCATGAAAATCAGCTTCAAATGTTTAGAAATATGATGGATGCTAGGTACAAGGATACTCAGGCTGATATAAAGGCCATTAAAGCTCATCTGCTTCAAACCACTGGCACTTCTCCTCCTACAGTTGTTTTTGTTGAAAACCCTGATGATGCCAAAACGGGGGAGAAAGGAAAGAAAGGAAAAGAAGGATTGTATTTGCCACCAGATCCAATGGCTAAATTCGTTGTGGAGATTCCTAAGCCAGATGGTTCAAAGAAGGTTGATGTGACTCTCAATGCTTTTGCTGAAGAAAAAGCAAAGCTAAAAGAGAAAATGGAAACAAAGGGAGATAAAAGATTTGCAAAGGAAAAGAAAGTTTTTATGGCTAAGGAGGCACAGGGTACTTCCAACAGAAGAAAGACTACCAGAAAGGTTAGCCAACCCAAAACCATACCTTCCAAAACCATTAAACAAACCTCTGAAATCCCCAAGAGTTCCTCACCTCAAACATCCAAGCCAACAGATGTTAAGACACCTGTTGTATCAACAGTTGTTGATACTTCAGTGGTTTCAACAAATGTTATTTCAACCAATGCCCTTATCATTTCACCAACCATCACTCAATCTACTGCCACACCAAAAACAACACCACTATCACAAAAACCACATGCCAAAAAGCAGAAGACAACAGTTGATACATCAACAGTTGTAGTGACAACAGTGGTTGAGACACCAGTTGTTTCAACAGTTGTTAGTCAGTCACCCATCACTTCAAACACCCTTTTTCAAGCCATTATCCTTTCTGTTCCAAAACATCAAACAAAAACACCTTCTCCCAAAAAGGTGTATACAAGAAAAAGAAAGTTTCAGATACATGATGATGATATACCAGCACCTGATCCCATTTCATCTGCACCTTACAATGTCATCAAACCTCAACCATTCATTCCTCCAACCTTAGCCAATCCAATCAAAGATCCAAAGGTGCTTGAAGGATATGATCCTGCTGATGTTATACCAGTAGCAACCAGTTATCCACTAGAATTGCATGCTGTAAAGAATGAAATGAGGCAGTTCTACACTGTGGATGACCCTTCAAAAAGAAAATTCCCCTCTCTTGTTTGTTTTAGAGATCCAAACAATATGGATGAGTATTTAAAACTCAAATCCAGGCAAGCTGAAATAAGAGCTAGACTTGAATGCAAAGGGGAAAGTGATAATGCCTTCTCAAGTCATATGCAGTTTTTGCTCACCAAAGTCAAACAATTGGAAGATTATGCAAGAGGTTTGAGTAAAGAAATGTCCAACCTACCACCAGAAACTAACCTACAACAGGAGATGAGAAAAGACCTTCTTGCATTGATCATGAGAGAAAAGTTCTATCCAACCAAGGTTGAGCAATTCAGAGACTGGCCACTCATTGCTTTGAAACATGAAGCAAACAGAATTGAAAGAATAAAAAATGATCCAGGTATGAAAAGATCAGCACCAAACTGGAGCAAATACAAAAAGGCAATTGATGATCTTACCTTGGAGTACAAAAGAAAGAAGCAAGAGTTGGCAGCAGAAAAGGTTGGTACAGCCAAAGCCATAGCAAAATGGTCAAGGCAATACACAGATATGGCATATGAGAGGCTGGAAAGAAGGAGAGAAACAGATCCTAGCCTTCCAAAGAAGCCAGTATACAAAGATTATAAGGCTGATGATCCACAGCAGCAGGCTCTTTCCTTGAAAACATTGTTCACATCATCTGACACCTCCATCATTGCCTTAAATCAAAGAAAAAGGCAAAAACAGATGGAAGAAGAAGAAAAGGAATAAGTAGATTATATCATGAAGATTGTCCTTCAAGATATGATTACAGAAAATTCTGATAAAGGTGTCATAAGCAGGCCTCCATCTTCAAACTCATCAAAAATAAAGACTCTCCCAAGAAACCCACTGAACTCAAAAATGCTAAAGTGGAAGTCTGATCAAAAGACCCACGTATTGACTCTGCTCAAGTCCAGTGGTGAAGTTAAGCATATATCAAGGGAAAATGCACTTGGCCTGAGTGTAGAAGATTTACAAGATCTCCTTGAGCTTCAACTGTGCAGGGATGAGGATGATGAAGATTCCCTGAACTTTGAATTACAATTCAAAGGGCAAATCAGGGAAATGCTGATGAGACAATAAAGATCTGGAATAATGAAGATTTTTGGCATCATCTGTTCCAGGGGGAGATTGTTGGGATTGAAACCTACAAAGGAACAGTTGATAAAGCAAAAATTGATTCAGAGTAGTGGATCCTTCATAAGCAGTGTTTGTAACAGATCTTTCCCCTTGACAGTGGCTTCTAACAACTGATGACTCAAAAGTACTGCTCCTACAACTGCTGCTGATCTAAAAGACTGATGAAGACTAAAGTACTAAAGCTCAATCTACTGATGTATCTCAAGTACTGCTGAAGACCAAAGCACTGCTGAAGCTACAACAGTAGAATGAAGAATCAGTGTTTTGCTTGTACTTGTTTATGTAATCAGTAGTTTGTAATCAGTGGTTGCATGTATCAGTAGTTGTAGTTTGTTAGGAGGTTAGATGCCACTTTTATGGTGACGTCAGCCAAAGATGCTCAGTGGTTGTCTTGTACTATAAATAGAACAGTACCCTGTACTGTTCTGTTAGCTCCTTTTCACCAAGTCAATTCTGTACGAACAATCAAGTGAGCTTAGGCTGGGGGGGGGAGATCTGTGCAAGCAAGCATTTAGTTTGTTTATTGTAATCAAATACAATCATTCGATTAAATGTTAAACATGTTTGCTGAAACTTTTATTCCATTGATTGTGTGTTAAAAGTTTATTTCATTCATTACGCTGCAATTCATCTCTGTTTCATCTTCATTCTTATTAAACAAACACAATCTAAGAAACTCAGATCCTAACACGAAGTTATCCGTTTTGATAAGATTGTTCACGTACCTCTTCCATCCGGCGAAATCTTAGAAGTTCATGGAGAGAAACCTTCTAGTAGACTCAAACTCAAGAATTGTGCCCACGCCCAGAAATACCTACGAAAGAAATATGTAGCCTTCTTGGCACATATCGTTGAGGAGAAAGGCTAGAGTAAGAGTATTCAAGACATCCCCATTGTTCGAGTTTTTCCCGAGGTGTTTCCAGAAGAATTACCTGGCTTACCCCCAATACACCAAGTAGAATTCCGCATCGACCTTGTACCTTGTGCCAACCCGATTACCAAATCACCATACCGCCTTGCACCGTCTGAAATGCAAGAGTTGTCAAAACAACTCCAAGAGCTATCGGACAAAGGATTTGTCCGTCTAAGCTTCTCACCATGGGGCGCTCCTGTGTTTTTCGTGAAGAAGAAGGATGGATCCTTTCGCATGTGCATCGATTATCGTGAGCTCAACAAACTCACGATTAAAAATCAATATTCCCTACCTCGTATTGATGATCTTTTCGATCAACTACAAGGTGCTATGTGTTTTTCCAAGATCGATCTCCGTCTGGGTATCATCAACTTCGTGTACTAGAAGAAGATATTCCCAAAACCGCTTTTCGCACCTGATATGGCCATTACGAGTTCACTATCATGCCTTTTGGTTTGACAAATGCTCCTGTTGTTTTCATGGACTTAATGAATAGGGTATGTAAACCTTATTTGGATAAGTTCATCATTGTTTTCATCGATGAAATCTTAATTTATTCTAAATCTCGAGCTGACCATGAACATCACCTCCGTCTAACGATGGAACTTCTAAAGAATGAACAACTTTAAGCCAAATTCTCCAAGTGTGAATTTTGGCTGAAGGAAGTTCAATTCTTGGGTCACATTGTCAATGAACAAGGTATACATGTGGATCCCGCCAAAATCACTGCGATTACGGATTGGAGTACACCTACTACTCCTACCGAAGTTCGGTCTTTTCTTGGCCTCGCCGGCTATTACCGCTGCTTCATCACAAAGTTCTCCAAGATTGTGGTTCCCCTCACTTCTTTAACTCAAAAGAATAAACATTTTGAGTGGGGACCCAAACAAGAAGAAGTTTTCCAAACGTTGAAACAAAAGTTTTATGATGCTCCTATTCTATCCTTACCTGATGGCAACGAGGACTTTGTCGTATATTGCGATGCCTCGAATCTAGGCCTTGGCTGTGTTCTTATGCAAAGAGACAAAGTCATAGCCTATGCATCAAGACAATTGAAAATTCACTAAAAGAACTACACAACTCATGATTTGAGTTAGGTGCTATTATTTTCGCTCTCAAAATTTGGAGACACTACCTTTATGGTACGAAATGTGTGATTTTACTGACCACAAAAGTCTCCAACATATATTCAATCAGAAGGAATTGAACATGAGACAACGACGTTGGGTCGACCTTCTAAACGACTATGACTACGAGATTCGTTACCATCCTGGTAAGGTGAATGTCGTAGCCGACGCACTTAGTCGTAAAGAATGTGTCAAACTTCATTGTGTTCGAGTCCAATCAGATATTCAAACACGTATTTTCCAAGCCCAATGTACCTGTGTAACCCAGGACATGATGTGTAACGAACTGCCTCATAATCTTGAGCTTCAGCTTGAAACTAAAGATGATGGGTTGCTATATTTCTTGGATCGTTTATGGGTCCCAAACCAAGATGATCTTTGTACGTTATTGATGAACGAAGCCCACAAGTCTTGTTATTCTATCCATCCCGGTGCAGACAAAATGTACATGGATCTTCATACCCAATATTGGTGGTTGGGTATGAAGAAGGACATAGCCTTATACGTATCCAAATGCCTTACTTGCCTTAAAGTTAAGGCAAAACATCAACGCCCCTCCAATTTGCTTGAACAACTAGAAGTTCCAGTATGGAAGTGAGAGAACACTGCAATAGATCTCATCACTAAATTACCACACACTTCTAGATGTCATGATGCCATTTGGGTAATCATTGACCGTCTGACTAAGTCAGCACACTTTTTTCCGATTCGTGAGGATTTCTATGCTGACAAACTTGCTAAGATTTGTATTGATGAGATTGTATCTCGTGATGGTGTTCCTTTGAACATCATATCAGATTGAGATGCCCGATTCTCTTCTCGTTGCAATCTGCTACGGAAACCAAATTAAATCTAAGCACTGCTTATCATCCTCAAACTGATGGACAAACCGAAAGGACAAACCAAACACTTGAGGATATGCTTAGAGCTTGTGTGGTTGACTTTGGTGGTAGTTGGGATTCGCATCTACCTTTGATCGAATTCTCATACAACAACAGTTATCACTCCAGCTAGGGGTGTTCAAAACCGGATATCCGAAGTTTTCGGGTATCCGAAGTTTTCGGATACCAGATTTCACTATCTGAATCCGCATCCGAAATTCCAGATATTCGATCAGATAGTGAATCGGATATCCGAATATCCAATTTTTATTTAATTTTAATTTTTATTATTTTTTAATATTCGAAACCGGATATTTCGAATAGTTTTGGATATCCGAATATAAATTTTGGGATATTTCGAATATTTTTGGATATTTTCGGGTATTCGGATATCCGAAAAAATAAAAATTAAATTTTTGGATATTTCAGATGCCTGATATATCTGAAAATTTTTAAAATCACTATCTGAATCCGAAAATTCGAATATCCGAATTTTTGGATATTTCGGATTCGGATATTGGATAATTCGGATTGGATTTTCGGATACGGATAGTTTTGAACACCCTGACGTGACCGTGTCGTCCTGATCAGTCAAAAACCCAATTAAACCTAGGTAGCTAGAGTAAGTCGGGTATCGTATCCACGAAGAGCAGGTGGTCAGTATCCCACGACCCGTTCGATTAGTTAGACTATTTACAAACAATGTACAAAGTGATTATGAAGTTTGCTAATTTTATTTTGTTTATTTGTTTTGAAAAGAAATCGGGTGAACCGACAAATGACTATTATTTAAAACAATGATTTATTAACTAAGCTTGTAAACTAAACTACTTAATTGAAAACGAGAATTAATAATACGGATCACGCCCGGTTTCGGTAATTGTTAACCTAGGGTTCCTACAAGTTTTAGATTCAACTCAAATGCATTCGATTAACGGATTTAGTGTACCGTGACTTAGGTGCCAATAACTATCAACGTTTCGAGAAACGGACAAGAATGCACTTTGTAATCAACACAAGTAAAACCTAACCACGACAATGCACAACTACACATAACCATTTCGTAAAGTCATAACTTTTAACATCGTTCGACAATTTACGAATACGAAACAAATGTAACACTATTGTCAATGGTTTCAAAAATCAATACAAATTGTCACAAAGTCGAATCAAAGAACAAATGCATAAACCCTAGAAAATACAACTACCTACACCGGGGTGAATCCGCAGAGACTAGCCGTTCATGGTTGGGTGGACGCGATCACCGGCTTGAGATGAGATTGAAAGCATGATCGATTTGGTTGAGAGGTGGGAATGTGTGATGGTCGATGATGTCCGTTTTTTTTTTAGTACTCACCCAAATAATATGTGGCTGCCAATTTTCAGATCCTCCCGTCACTGATGGATTCGAAGTCCAAAAAAAATGTGTAATGGCTGCTTACTTTCGAGATAATGGGCCCCTCTCCAATCGATGATAATGATGTGTGGTTATATCAGCCCAAAAAAGTCAATTGAATGGAAGTCCTTATTTCAAGAGCCCAACCTTCTAATAAATGGCTGCCTCTTTTTATATTCATGTGATGATGAATATGGTTAATAATGTGATGAAAATTAACATCCATGTGCACTCTTGTCTCCTTGCTATTGCCGCCCCCAATGCCACCATAAGCCTCAAATTGAACTTGCTGTTGACTTGGTGAACATTGTATTAGCACTTTCACCCCTATACTTCATTCCTTCATTCTCTTTTACATTTCCACTAAATTCAACTTCCATGTAATAACACAAAGGCCCCTCAACTTTAATTCTTCGTATCCTTTATGCATTTAAGCTATCATTTCTACCCGAACCATATCCGAATACTTCCAACAACTGCACTCATCAATCTAACATGATCCGCTTTCTCTCTAAACCTCATAACTTCACCAATTTCATGCATTTTACCTGCAAACATACAAATACTCGCAATAAACCAATTCCAAGCATATGATCATCTAAAACAAGCTAAACCACGTAAAATCAACACTTAAACACCCATGTTTCACACTCTACATCACATCCCCACACTTGTCGTTTGCTTGCCCTCAAGCAAATCTGTCTTTCACTTTCACGTGGGTCGAACGAAAAACACACTTCCCATTCCCGAGACAAAGGTTAAGGTCTAATATCATACCCGGTTCAAAAAAAAAATTTACAATTTACGAAATATTTAACGGAAAAGTGAATAATCCCATATAAAATGGTTATCCAAGATTAACCTGCCCGTAAAACTAACAAGTC
The DNA here is from genome assembly GCA_030545235.1 of Helianthus tuberosus. Classification (NCBI taxonomy): domain Eukaryota; kingdom Viridiplantae; phylum Streptophyta; class Magnoliopsida; order Asterales; family Asteraceae; genus Helianthus; species Helianthus tuberosus. Next base: position 106,624,391 of record CM060437.1, read on the forward strand.
ATGCACATCCCTCACAATGTTCTCTCCACTCGGTTTAAAATTGGCTAATAGTTGATGCATTAGCGCTTTTGAAATAATCACTCAAACCGATTAGAACACGTACTCGCATAGGCTTGCAACTCAATCGTTCTCCACCACCGAACATGAATACTAAGAACAAGTCATAAGGTCTTTGGAGGGTTGTAACGGGGCTAGGTTAAGGGTATGATTTTTTTTTTTTTAAGTGGCTAAGGTGATGAAAATTCGATTTTTATTACAATACAACTATTCTAAACACGAGTAAACTTTAAACATCAAGCTAAGAGGCAACGAGTTTCGCCTTTTATTCAATAACTAATACTCATATTTTTTTTGTATTTTTCTCAACAATTTTTCTCTTTTTTTTTCACAACTTTTCTGAATGTTTTTTTATTTTTGATTTTTTTTCTTTTTTTTTCGCAAAATGTAAAGCACAACTATACAAACAAATAGACCTACAATCGAATTTTCATCACACGGGTTTAAAAGAAAAGGTTTAAGGTTATGGGCTAAACGGGTTGTCAAACGAAAGGTTTAGGCTCAAAGTGGGCGACTAGGGGATTTGTTTGGGTAAGGATAAATAATTGGTTTTAAGAGAAAAGGTTTACCTAATGCCTTAATCATTCTCGTGCTTGTATTCGGTCAATAGTCTCAAACGTATCAAAAGTTGCAAGTTCTACAATACGCGACTAATGGTCCACTCAAACAAAGAAACATGTAAATGTAAATCCATGATATAAAAGTGGCTCAAACCTCACGTATAAGGGTATGATATGTGATATGCATAAATTGCTAGTTCCTTAGGCGAATTATTCCCAAATAACCACCCGCTAAATACCCGTTATGCTTATTAATTTGAACTTGACCATGACAAAAGACCAAATGGGTTGTGCCATCCCTCGTTGACTTAGTTACTTGTGCTTTAAGACCGCTTTTGAAACAAGGCATTTTTGAAAAATTTTTGAAATTTTCCCCCATCCCCACACTTGAGATAAACATTGTCCTCAATGTGTAGTATTTAAATGAACGGGTCAAAATCGAAAACTTTTACTACTCCCCCATCCCCACACTTGAGGTAAACATTGTCCTCAATGTGTAAGAATTAGAGTTTTAAAACGCACAAGGGACGTGACACGGCTAACCTTCCCAAAATTTCACCTCGGAAAAAATAAAATACAAAATACAATCCACTTATTACTAACTAAAAAAATCAAAGGTAAAAGAAACGTATGCACCTGATTTTCTCGCTAGTGGCTCATGTGCTCTTCATCTCTTCAAGAAAGCGGTCGTCTCATGAACATAATGTACCTACAAATTTTAACCCTTGTGTAGAAGCATGCTTCTCACAACCATCAAAGTTTGTTAGTTACCTAGTTCTACCACTTTTATGAAAATATTACCAAGTCATACATTAATTTACTTTGATTTATGTGGAAAAATAATTTACAATAACAACAAACCTAACTCACTTTCGTAGGAATCACGGTTGCATTTAGCTTATGCAACAAGCCCTTTTAAACCTCCCGATAGCTCGGGAGGACGAGAGGTCTCGTGAGGGTTATATAGGGAACACACCCACAAAGTTCATTTAACTAAGAAAAGAAAGAAAAAAAGAAAATAAAAAAAATAAAACGAATAATAGTACAAACTCTACAACAATTATACCTGATTTGCCTCTCATGGTGGTCGAAGTGCACATTTTCCTACCGAGTTGCCTACATACGCTCGGTATTTGGCATGCCGGATCCATTCTCTTTTTATTTTGCTCGGCATGCATATTGTATAACTTTGGGGTCGCTTCTTACTAAACTGGCTTTTGTCTTGCAACGCCACCCTTCGAATCCTTATACCCGAACCCGCATCCCCAACTTTGTTGGTTGGAGTGATAAGTATGGGAGAAGGATGGATATGAACGTGGGCATCTTTCGGATCCGACTCGTCTCGCGGTGTGATGTCTTCCGCTCGGTTCAAACATTCATTTTCTTGCTCGGGTAGATCGATAACCTCTTCCACCATCTCACCATCTACTATTGTACCATTAGCCCAAACCTCTTGGTCTCGCCTAAGTTGGGCCATCTCCTTGGTTAGTTGACCAACCTGAATAACTAAAGCCTCAAATGATATGTCTCTCAACTCGTCTTTCTTTTTCATTTCTAGCATCATGTCCATGATCGTGTCGAGCTTAGAGTGTAATGAATCTTGAGGCTCCTCGTATGTCGGTTGAGGGGAGTCATGATAATAGTCATCATACTCCTCCTGATAACTTAAGAAATGTGGCAAGTCGGGTTCATAGTTGTTGTAACCCCGTTCTTGCTCATAATGGTAACCCATCTCTGCATAGTAGTATTCTTGATAATTTGGGGGTGGTGATGGTCTACTGTATGGAGAATGCGAGGATGGACCATTGAAATCTCCATAATCCGCCCTCCTATAATCATACAGTCCGCTGAGGTAGTCTTCCCGATCCTTGTTGGCTTGAACTTTTGCGTGGAAAATGGAGCAATCTTCTAAATAATGCTCTCCGCTTCCGCAACACTCACACGGATCATCATCTACCCAATTCATATTGAAAGATGGTACCTGCAAAACATGTACCTACAGAAACAAACTCGACCACCCAAAGTAAAATCACAAGTATACAAGAAAAAGGAAAGAAAATAAACTAAACTAAAATCGAACAAGCAATGAAATACTAAGCGCACTAGCTCCTCGGCAGCGGCGCCATTTTGACGTGACCGTGTCGTCCTGATCAGTCAAAAACCCAATTAAACCTAGGTAGCTAGAGTAAGTCGGGTATCGTATCCACGAAGAGCAGGTGGTCAGTATCCCACGACCCGTTCGATTAGTTAGACTATTTACAAACAATGTACAAAGTGATTATGAAGTTTGCTAATTTTATTTTGTTTATTTGTTTTGAAAAGAAATCGGGTGAACCGACAAATGACTATTATTTAAAACAATGATTTATTAACTAAGCTTGTAAACTAAACTACTTAATTGAAAACGAGAATTAATAATACGGATCACGCCCGGTTTCGGTAATTGTTAACCTAGGGTTCCTACAAGTTTTAGATTCAACTCAAATGCATTCGATTAACGGATTTAGTGTACCGTGACTTAGGTGCCAATAACTATCAACGTTTCGAGAAACGGACAAGAATGCACTTTGTAATCAACACAAGTAAAACCTAACCACGACAATGCACAACTACACATAACCATTTCGTAAAGTCATAACTTTTAACATCGTTCGACAATTTACGAATACGAAACAAATGTAACACTATTGTCAATGGTTTCAAAAATCAATACAAATTGTCACAAAGTCGAATCAAAGAACAAATGCATAAACCCTAGAAAATACAACTACCTACACCGGGGTGAATCCGCAGAGACTAGCCGTTCATGGTTGGGTGGACGCGATCACCGGCTTGAGATGAGATTGAAAGCATGATCGATTTGGTTGAGAGGTGGGAATGTGTGATGGTCGATGATGTCCGTTTTTTTTTTTAGTACTCACCCAAATAATATGTGGCTGCCAATTTTCAGATCCTCCCGTCGCTGATGGATTCGAAGTCCAAAAAAAATGTGTAATGGCTGCTTACTTTCGAGATAATGGGCCCCTCTCCAATCGATGATAATGATGTGTGGTTATATCAGCCCAAAAAAGTCAATTGAATGGAAGTCCTTATTTCAAGAGCCCAACCTTCTAATAAATGGCTGCCTCTTTTTATATTCATGTGATGATGAATATGGTTAATAATGTGATGAAAATTAACATCCATGTGCACTCTTGTCTCCTTGCTATTGCCACCCCCAATGCCACCATAAGCCTCAAATTGAACTTGCTGTTGACTTGGTGAACATTGTATTAGCACTTTCACCCCTATACTTCATTCCTTCATTCTCTTTTACATTTCCACTAAATTCAACTTCCATGTAATAACACAAAGGCCCCTCAACTTTAATTCTTCGTATCCTTTATGCATTTAAGCTATCATTTCTACCCGAACCATATCCGAATACTTCCAACAACTGCACTCATCAATCTAACATGATCCGCTTTCTCTCTAAACCTCATAACTTCACCAATTTCACGCATTTTACCTGCAAACATACAAATACTCGCAATAAACCAATTCCAAGCATATGATCATCTAAAACAAGCTAAACCACGTAAAATCAACACTTAAACACCCATGTTTCACACTCTACATCACACCCCTAACTCCAGCATCAACATGGCTCCTTTTAAAGCCCTTTATGGTCGAAAATATTGTTCAGGTGTCTCTTGGAATGAAGTTGGTGAAGCTCAAATCACTGGACCTGAACTCATTTAAGAAACAACAGACAAGATCATGAAAATCCGCAACAACCTTTTGACAGCTAGAAGTTGTCAGAAGAGTTACACTGACAAGCGACGCAAACCTTTGGAATTCCAAATTGGTGATCATGTTTTTGTCAAGGTATCCCCTTGGAAAGGTGTCATTAGATTTGGGAAGAAAGGTAAACTAGCTCCTCGATATGTGGGACCTTTCAAGATCATTGAAAAGATCGAAAAGGTAGCCTACAAACTCGAACTACCTCTTAAACTTGGGAATGTTCATCCAACCTTCCATGTGTTCAACTTGGAAAAGTGTTTAGTCGATGAAAATCTCCACATCCCTCTTGACGAAATTCGTATTGATGACACTATGTGTCACACCCCAACCGATGGCGGAATCATCGGGGCATGGCACTGAGCGAAACAGATTGTCCAGAAGTTTCCAAAACAATTATCAATACTATTTAATTTAAACAACACGTCCCATACCGTATCTCAAACAGTAAAATAATTATTACAGACACAAATCCAGGCAAATATTCTGTTCCGACAACTCAGATTTAAATAGACAGCAATTGTTTATCTGCTTCTAGAGACCCCTGATTCGTTATCTACAGACAACTATTTGTTGGGCTCTAAAGCTTTATTCTAGCTTCAAATTCCTACCACATGTGCATCCTAAGCACCTGTCACATACGTTAAAATAAAGTCAATACATAAAATGTAAAGGTGAGCATACAAGTTTGATAATAGCATATAGAGTTCGAGTTCATTTACGCATAACCAGCACGTACACATAGTGAAATGAAGCACGTTAGTTATCAACATAGATCCATCGATACCAATGACTGCGGGTTGACTGCCCGAGGCAGTTCGCAATACATGATTACTGTGACAACCCGTACTAAACCAGGTATCCGTACAACTTAATTAATGATTAATTACTACTTGATTACTGTGCTTGTTTGAACTAGCTGATAAACTGCTACCTGCATACTGATACATGCACTTACTTGCATCATACTTTATTTGCTGTCACTACATTAATTACATACTGAACCCTAGTGACAAACATGATGCACAAAAAGCACAGTAGCACTAAACGGATACACGGCGAACATGCTGATATGACCAGCATCAGGCAGACACTGCCTCTAAGGCCTGTTAAGAGCCTCAAATATTTTGGCTACACTGGTAGTGAGTGTAGGGATATAAGGGTTGTGGTACCGCGTCTCTAGGAATAAGATACACTGATTCGGATGTGCCAAGAACGTACTTTAAGTACCAAACACAGCACTTTAATAATTAATCCAGCTTCTAGCTGACTAGTAAAGTGCCAGAACATGAGAAAATAATACTAGACACTTTCTAAAGTGTCGGGAAAACAAATTGTGTCACTAAAAATGTTAATAACGACACTTTAAAGCTTTTGTAACGCTTTAACGGATTACTATCCAACCGAACACCCGGACTTTACCCGGAACATGAAAATATTATTATTTTCACTAATTATATTTCTCTGAGCCAGTTAGGGTCCCTGATTACCCTAACACCCGTTAAAACACACTACATACTACTAACTAAGTTAAACACCTATATTACTTAACTTAACTAATCACTCCCTAACCACCTAGTTAAAATCGAACCAAGGGACCCCCCCCCCCCCCAACCGAATCGGTCACCTAGGGGACACCCCCATGTACTTGTTGATTGAGCAAATCATCTTGGTTTAGTATCTAGGTGACATATTGTCCAATGGATAATCACATCCTAAAATGTCTATAAGTTAACACTAATCACTCAAGAACATTATCACTAAACCACAACACAAGATCAACTCTCTCTTGCTCCCTCCTATTCTCGGCCGAACACCCCACCACCCACCACCATACCTTCGGCTCTTGATCACTACATTCCATCATCATACACACTTCACAAGTCGCATATTAGGAGCCTCGGAGCAAGCGGAACACGAAGGACCTCTACCGTTAGCTTTTATCCACGCATTTTTCATCAAAGATCTTCCCTAGACCCGAGCTAGAGGTATAACATTTAAAACTTGTTTTTACACTCATCTAAAGTGGTTAAAAGGAATATTGTCGGTTAAATATCGTTAACTTATGTTTTGATGCATTAAAGTCTAGTAAAAACATCAAAAATGGTGGTTAATAGCTTGTAACTTGTGTAAAAGTTGTAGGACTTGAAATATGTGGTTATTGAGACCCGATCTATGATGTGGTAGCTCGGATCGCCGTTTAACCCGAGTTTGTAAGATCATGGATCTTCACATAAGCTCGTTTTTTTTGTTTGACACGAGGGTTAAAAAGTGAAACTCTACCACACAAGATACATGAACTTGTGTAAAAATATGTTACTTGTGTAAAAGTGATTTAACCGGTACAATGGTGTTTAAAACTAGCGGATCTACGTATCTGCAAGTGGTATTTTTGAAGAACCACACATTAAAGAAACCATGTATTTTAAAGAAAGGATCTTACACTAACAAATGTGATACTTTTATAAACCACAAGTGTGTAAACACTTGTGAAACGAAAAGATCCGACAAATAACTATTTTTGGGAAAAATGACTAGAAGTTGTAAAGACGGATTTCTCTAAACACGGGGTTTCTACGAGGTCAAAGTTACTTTATATAAAGATCTACATATATAAAGGGGATTTACACTATAGATTCGGAAAAACTGCAAGTTCATGCGATTATGCGATTTACATACTTATCGACTAGTTTGATGTGTCGGAAATTGTTTGTTTGAATAAAGAAGTTGTTGAATTGATTTGTTAAAAGAAAATGATACGCTTGAAAGCGTGGCCACCTCCAGTTACAGAGGAAACTCTGGCGAAATTTTCCAAAAACCTAACACTTAGAATTATTTACACAACAAGTGTTAGAACTATTTTTGGACATATTTTCAAAACATAAATTTCGTCGGCACTATATTTTACTAAATATTCGGAGGTGGGGTTTTCACAAAGATTAACGTGATAAATATATTTGTCACAACACTGTTTATGATTATTTTGTGAAATACATAAATATTATTTTAGAGTGAAAATAATATTTACAAGCGTTAATGATTCCAAAACTTTACGAATGCTTCCACAAACATATAAGTTACACCGGTAATTACATTACCACAAGATTGATAAAACGTAACTTACGCACATGTATTGTATCCCCCATCCTTGGGAAGAAGAATAACTACCAAGTGTATACGGAACATAAACACGAAATAGTTGTCTAACTATTTCCCAAAGACATAAACTGTAAAGCTAAGGCACGGCCGTCCGTCTAATAGAATTAGCACTTGTAGGTCGTTGCACAGCTTACTGTATTGGAGACACTTGGTAGAGACGCGCATTCACTGTGAGTTCATGTCCCCCTTTTCTCTAACTGTTTTTAGTTTACTTAACTGCGGGGGTGAAATACATGTTACTATGATTTACGAGTACTTTACAACGGTATGTTTAACGTAAGGAGGTGTTATACGATCATGTGAGTGGATAGGAACAACATGGGGCCATTAGTCCTCATGGAGGGACCGAGGGACAGGAGCGGTAGATCTATCTGGGTGTAGCGAGCCCAGCCCCCGGCCAAACTAGAAACGGACCGTGGGGTGACTTTGTCCACATACTTGCCGTGGCGAAATCTGCTAGGTTTGAGTCTCCCTATTTGCACTTCACATATGTCAGTGGCCTTGCAAACCATTGGTGATCACAAGTCCTCTTACACTGCTACATACCACAACTATTTTTATACTCACAAGTGTTTTACATACTCACTTACACATGAACTCGCTCAACATTATTGTTGATTTTTCAACTCACATGTATTTCAGGAAATTAAACGGATCTGGCACGGTATGGAACGTTTTCCGCTGCACTTGTCATGAAGTCATCAGGGTTTAGGGGATGTGTCTCTTTCCTGGACAAGACACAGTCCTTAAACCACGTTTATGCTATGTTATAAGTTGTAATGTCTACTGAACAAGGTTATGGTTGTATGTTAAAACAATGGTACTGTATGTTGTTTTCAAAACTTAATGGATGACTTGCATGGTTTTTAATTCATATAGCTTTGTTATGATTAAGCTATGGTATTAAGAAGTCACACCAAAAGTTAACCACGCTTCCGCAAAGCCAGGGTGTGACAGCTTGGTATCAGAGCTCTGATCATAGCGAACTAGGATTCTTTCTCGAGTCTAGACTATGATCACTAGGGCTCTCACGAAAACATTTTTCTGCATACCACTTAAGTCCAGATCCAAAACTTTTTACAAACAAATGTTGAGCACATTTTATTTATTATAGGCTCAGCTTGGAGGGCTGAGGATCGGTCTGGAGGATCGAGGTGATTAAGGTAGTTGAGCACGTTGGTTTGTTATAGGATCGATCTGGAGGATCGAGGCTCGGTCTAGGTGACCGAGGTAGTGGGCTAGCAAGGCTAGGAAGAAAAGGCTCGGCTTGGAGGGCTGAGGATCGATCTGGAGGATCGAGGTTTGGTTTAAGTGAAGGATAGAGCAGTCTTGTAGACTGGATGGTATTGGCTAGTAAGACTAGGAGGATTATGTGATGCCTTACTTGATGACTTATGTGATTACTTGATTTATGATTGACTATTTGTGCATGTTTGTGTATATGTTACAGACACATGGATTCTGCAGACACTGGTGGTTCAGGCACCACAGGCCCGAGGCCTATCGTTTCAGACGACGTTGAGTCATCGGAGCACGAGGTTTACACGTCCGACTTCACTAGCACAGATGAGGACGACTTTCAGCCTTTTGCACTACCTGACGGTGCTGGCAAGCTCGCAGATGGTCCTATCGCAGGGGATCTACCACTGGCACTGATCCCTGCTCCTATACCGCTGGCTGCGTACCCAGCTTACGATTTACCCATCGACGATGAGGAGGATGATATCGATATGTTTGATGAGGAGCCTTTTGAGGAGGATGCTCAGGGCGAGGCCCTTCCTGCTGCTGATCCCTTATTGATCGCAGACGCACCCGTCGCGGAGTCACCTGTTCACTCCCCAGTCGCGGACTCCTTTGAGTCTGTAGCTTCTGTACCCTCACATGTTCAGAGTGCACAGCACTTCTCTTATGGATCAGATCCTGATCAGGCATCTTCTGTTGCCCCTATCCCCAGTTTCGCTTTTGACCATGATGATGAGGGGGATTCCGATCCTATGTTTCCCCCAGGGTTCGACCCAGATCGTGACTTAGAGTATGTTCCCATGGACCAGTTTATGGAGGATCCGGCAGACCGTGTTGACCTATTTGATCCTATTGACCCAGATTTTGAGTTTGAGATGGCTTTTGATGACTTCGAGCCTGCCGTTGCCCCTGAGCAGGCAGCCGCTCTAGACCCTATACCAGAGCATGACCTAGTACATGCTGATATCCCTTTTGAGCCTGTTGTTGCTGATCTCCCTGTAGATGTTCCTGTGATTGAGGGCGATCATGTTGCTGTTGATCCCGTTGTTCCTTTGCCCGTTGGTGATATACCTGCTGACCACCCTATAGAGCACCTTGCACCCGTTCACCCTGTTGTTGCTCCCTTATTTGATCCCGTTCCCCTAGAGCCCGGACATGCACTGTTCGCGGCACATATGGATCCACCGGATGAGTCCGCACAGCACGGTTGGATACCGGCTGATGAGGATGTTCCACCTTTTCCTCCACAGATTCCTGTTGCACCACATGTTGACTTTTCATTTCAGGTTCCTATGTTTATACCTCCAGCAGGGCCTGGAGAGGGTTCTTCAGCACACCCTGATGGGCATGTACCGATGCCTATCCCTTTTATGCCTCAGACGTCATTTGTTCCACCCGCTGTTGCACCGTTTCACGTGGCACCTTTCGACCCCACTAGCGAGCCATTTCTTTGGGCACCTGGCTCCGGTGTGCCACCTACTGACCCCTACCATGCTTTTCACAGGGGACACACTATTGAGGACGTCTTGATGTCCTTTGTCGCACAGCATGAGTCCCACACACAGCGTATCCAGGAGCTCGAGAGAGCTCGGTTGTCACCTTGTCAGAGTCATGGTCAGACACACTCTCCCCTACAGCCGTTTCGACCATTACCTCCAGATATTGCTGCTCGTCTCTTTACACTGGAGCAGCAGGTTGCTTCCATTATTCGTACTCAGCGAGCCCAGGAGGAGGACTGGCTCCAGTTACGCCGGTTGTTTTATACTCACTTTCCCCCTCCTCCACCACCATCTGCATAGAGCTCACCAGTTACTGATTAGATAGACAAGGATGAGAAGACGGCGATTGTTGGTTTGCACAGCATTTTGGAGACCACTTTTTGATTTTGACTTTTGACATGTACTTGATGTTGTATTTGACACTGATCTGTTATGATTTTTGGACAGGGGTGATGTAGCCCCTAGTTGATGGATGATTGTATGACACTATGATGTACTGATACACTTACTCTGTGGTCTTGATGTATGGCAATCGCAGTATTCTCATCATATCTGTTTCGCTTGATTACTTATTTGCATTGTTATGGTATGAGATGTGGACGATTGATATATGTGATGTATTGATGACATGAGATATTACGTGCTATTACTATTACTATATACGTACTTTTCGCTATGGCCTGACCAACGTAAACCATCATTTAGAAAATGCCGCCAAGACGCGAACCAAACATGCCAACTAATGAGGCAGAACTCCAGCAGATTATTGCTGCTGCCATAGCACAGTACGCAGCATCTCAGCCAGGAGCAAGCGGAAGTGTTAACCAAGGCAATAACAATCCACCTCACGGTAATACCACGCCATTCGGACCTACCATGAACTAGTTGGAGATTTTAGCGATGATGCTAATGCCAAACACATGCTTTAACATACGTGCAGGATGCACCAACAAGCAGTTCTTAGACTGCAAACCAGTTAACTTCGATGGCACAGGAGGTGCAGTTGCCTTTACCCGCTGGGCTGAGAAAACCGATTCTGTTTTACGCATGAGCAAGTGTGCAGAGGATCAGCAAGTCACATACATTTCAGGGCTGTTTCTAGATGGAGCCCTATCCTGGTGGAACCTACAAGTACAAACGCTAGGCGAAGCTGCCGCCTACGCCCTGACTTGGGCCGAATTGAAAGAACTAATGCGCAAAAAGTACTGTTCACGCGCAGAAATTCAAAGGTTGGAGACCGAATTTTGGCACCTAAAGATGGATGGACCAAAGATTGCAGAATACGTCCAGAGGTTTCACGACTTATCTCAAGTGGTTCCTTACATGGTTACGCCAGAATACAAGCGAATCGAGCGCTTCATTTGGGGTTTGGCTCCCCAAATAATAAGCATGGTAACCTCCTCCAAACCAGCGACTATCACTGAAGCCATCGATTTGAGCGTGGCTCTCACCGAGGAGGCGATTCGTCTAAACAAGTTTGATGAAGTCAAGGCAAAGAAGACAGAGACTCACGTTGAGTCCTCAGGAGATAACAAAAGGAAGTTTTCAAACTTCAAACAAGGCGTCAGTATGGCAGTAAAGAAAGGAAAATCAGCTGGCAGTACCAAGAGAGGAAAAGGGTACCAGGGCACCCAGCCCAAATGCAACAACTGCCAACGCCACCATACTGGCCATTGTAACATGAGAGTTTGTGAATCTTGTGGAAAACCGGGCCACTCAAAGGAATCATGTTGGGCTAGTGCGGGCCGCGGAGGCCAGGGAGGATATGGAAATAGGAATGATAACCATGGTGGAAATGGAAACCGCCTACAAGGAAATTTTGGAGGAAACAGAAACCGAGGCAACAATGCAAATCAGGCTGGCAATGCCAACCGGAACAACACCCCAGCTGGAAATGGGGATGGAAACGGGCAGAGACTCGGATGCTATAACTGCGGGGAAATCGGGCATTTCAAGAAGAACTGCCCAACGTTGAATCAGGCCCGCGGTAGAGTATTCCAACTCGAAGCTAGGGAAGCACGCCAAGATCCAAATGTTGTTACGGGTACGTTCCCTATCAATCAACGCTATGCATCCGTTTTATTTGATACTGGTGCCGATTATAGCTTCGTATCGTTAGAATTTAAGAATATGCTTGGGTTAGCTGCTAATAAGTTAGACATTCCCTACTCGATCGAATTAGCTAATGGAAAGTTAGTTGGAGCCGACGAGGTAATCAGAGGTTGTGTGATAGAATTGGGAGAACGCGAGTTTACTCTGGATCTACTACCAGTCCAACTGGGAAGCTTCGACGTGGTGGTAGGAATGGATTGGTTATCCGGAAACAAGGCTGAGATAGTATGTCACGAGAAAGTTGTTCGTATCCCAACTGATGATGGTGAGACAATTGTGGTTCACGGAGAGAAGCGTGACACACCGCTAAGATTTATCAGCTGCTTGAAAGCAAAGAAGTGTTTACAGAAAGGATGTGTTGCTTTTCTGGCACACATCGTAGACAAGAAGGCTGCTGAGCCAACAATCGAGGACATCCCTGTCGTAAGGGAGTATCCAGAAGTCTTCCCAGAAGACTTACCCGGACTGCCACCTCAGAGGCAAGTGGAGTTTCACATTGACTTAGTTCCAGGCGCCGCGCCTGTGGCTAAGGCACCATACAGACTTGCTCCGTCTGAGATGCAGGAATTGTCGACACAACTTCAAGAGTTGTTAGACAAGGGTTTTATCCGACCAAGCTTCTCGCCTTGGGGAGCTCCGGTCCTGTTTGTCAAGAAGAAGGACGGAAGTTTCCGCATGTGTATTGACTACAGAGAATTGAACAAACTGACGATCAAGAACAGGTATCCTCTGCCAAGAATCGATGATCTGTTCGACCAACTTCAAGGTTCAAGTTGTTACTCTAAGATCGATCTTCGATCTGGATACCATCAACTAAGGATACAGGAGGAAAGTATCCCGAAAACAGCCTTCCGAACTCGTTATGGACACTACGAGTTCCTCGTTATGCCATTTGGTTTGACGAACGCACCTGCAGTCTTTATGGACTTGATGAATAGGGTTTGCAAGCCATACTTAGACAAGTTCGTGATTGTATTCATCGACGACATCCTGATTTACTCGAAGACGAAGGCTGAACACGAGCAGCATCTTAGAACCATATTGGAGCTGCTAAAGAAGGAACAGCTGTACGCCAAATTCTCCAAGTGCGAGTTTTGGCTACGCGAAGTCCAGTTTCTTGGACATGTGGTTAATGGGGACGGAATTCATGTTGATCCCGCAAAGATCGAGGCAATCAAAAATTGGGAAACGCCTACAACGCCAACCGAGATTCGACAATTCTTGGGGTTGGCTGGCTACTATCGAAGGTTCATCGAGGATTTCTCGAAAATCGCTCAACCTTTGACGCTCCTCACGCAGAAGGACAAGACGTTTGATTGGGGAATCAAACAGGATGAAGCGTTTCAGATATTAAAGGGTAAGCTTTGTAACGCGCCAATCTTAGCTCTACCAGAAGGTACTGATGACTTTGTGGTATACTGCGACGCATCGCGTCAAGGATTGGGTTGTGTGTTGATGCAACGCCAAAAGGTCATTGCTTACGCATCACGCCAACTGAAAGTGCACGAAAAGAATTATACCACACACGATTTAGAGCTTGGCGCAGTGGTTTTTGCTTTAAAGATCTGGAGACACTACCTGTATGGTACGAAGTGCACAATCTTCACAGATCACAAAAGCCTACAGCATATATTCAACCAGAAGGAGTTGAATATGAGGCAAAGACGATGGGTTGAATTGTTAAACGACTACGACTGCGAGATAAAATATCATCCAGGGAAGGCGAATGTAGTCGCCGATGCCCTAAGTCGTAAGGAAAGAATCAAGCCCATAAGGGTTAGAGCTTTGGAAATGATTATACGAACCGACCTTTCCTTGCGCATTCGTGCTGCACAAAAGGAAGCTCTCAAGGAGGGAAACCTTGAGGAAGAATATCTCCGTGGAATGGAAAAGCTTTTGGTACCAAACGAGGAAGGGACGTTATGTTTTGAGAAAAGGATTTGGGTTCCTCTGTTTGGTGGATTAAGGGAAGTTATTTTCGACGAAGCGCACAAGTCACGGTACTCTATCCACCCTGGATCGGATAAGATGTACCAGGATCTCAAAGATTACTATTGGTGGCCTAGGATGAAAGGCGACGTTGCTGTTTACGTGAGCAAATGTTTAACGTGCGCTAAGGTCAAGGCGGAATATCAGAAGCCTTCGGGACTTCTGCAACAACCTGAGATTCCCAAGTGGAAATGGGAACAAATCTCAATGGATTTTGTTACAAAACTGCCAAGAACGCCAAGAGGCCATGATATGATTTGGGTGATTGTTGACCGCCTAACAAAGTCCGCACACTTTCTGCCAATCAAGGAGAAAGACAGTACTAGTAAACTTGCGGAAATTTACTTGAGAGAGATCGTAGCACGTCATGGAGTACCTCTCTCGATCATCTCTGATAGAGACGGAAGGTTTGTGTCAAGAATATGGCAATCCTTCCAAGAATCTTTTGGCTCACAATTGAATCTGAGCACTGCGTTCCATCCGCAAACTGACGGCCAGAGCGAGCGAACGATACAAACTTTGGAAGACATGCTGAGGGCATGTGTTATGGATTTAGGCGGTAGCTGGGATAAACACTTACCTTTGGTCGAATTTTCATACAACAACAGCTACCACACCAGTATTGGTGTCGCGCCATTTGAGGCCCTATACGGACGCAAGTGCCGATCACCACTATGTTGGTCTGACGCAGGTGATAGGCAGCTTGCTGGTCCCGAAATCGTCCAAGAGACGACAGACAAGATCGCGCAAATTCTTAAACGCATCGAAGCAGCTCGCCACAGACAAAAGGCCTATGCGGATCCAAACCGAAAACATGCGGATTTTCAAGTTGGAGAAATGGTTTTACTGAAGGTATCACCCTGGAAAGGGGTGGCACGCTTTGGAAAGCGTGGGAAGTTAAATCCGCGCTACATTGGTCCTTTCAGAATTCTGGAAAGAATTGGGACAGTAGCATACAAGTTGGAACTACCTGCTGAACTGAATGGTGTTCACGATACATTTCATGTATCCAATCTGAAGAAAAGTCCAACTCAAGTTGACGTTGCCATTCCTATCGACGAGATTCATATTGACGACACGCTCCACTTCGTTGAAGAACCTGTTGGGGTCACGGATTGGAAAGTTAACAAGACCCGCCGGAGCAGTGTCAAGCTCGTCAAGGTTCGTTGGAATGCCAGACATGGTCCTGAATTCACCTGGGAACGTGAGGACCGGATGAAAGAGAAATACCCCCACTTATTTCCTAAGAACTCTGCATCTACAAGCAGAACTTAAATTTCGGGACGAAATTTATTTAACGGGGGGAGAATGTGACAACCCGTGCTAAACCAGGTATCCGTACAACTTAATTAATGATTAATTACTACTTGATTACTGTGCTTGTTTGAACTAGCTGATAAACTGCTACCTGCATACTGATACATGCACTTACTTGCATCATACTTTATTTGCTGTCACTACATTAATTACATACTGAACCCTAGTGACAAACATGATGCACAAAAAGCACAGTAGCACTAAACGGATACACGGCGAACATGCTGATATGACCAGCATCAGGCAGACACTGCCTCTAAGGCCTGTTAAGAGCCTCAAATATTTTGGCTACACTGGTAGTGAGTGTAGGGATATAAGGGTTGTGGTACCGCGTCTCTAGGAATAAGATACACTGATTCGGATGTGCCAAGAACGTACTTTAAGTACCAAACACAGCACTTTAATAATTAATCCAGCTTCTAGCTGACTAGTAAAGTGCCAGAACATGAGAAAATAACACTAGAGACTTTCTAAAGTGTCGGGAAAACAAATTGTGTCACTAAAAATGTTAATAACGACACTTTAAAGCTTTTGTAACGCTTTAACGGATTACTATCCAACCGAACACCCGGACTTTACCCGGAACATGAAAATATTATTATTTTCACTAATTATATTTCTCTGAGCCAGTTAGGGTCCCTGATTACCCTAACACCCGTTAAAACACACTACATACTACTAACTAAGTTAAACACCTATATTACTTAACTTAACTAATCACTCCCTAACCACCTAGTTAAAATCGAACCAAGGGACCCCCCCCCCAACCGAATCGGTCACCTAGGGGACACCCCCATGTACTTGTTGATTTAGCAAATCATCTTGGTTTAGTATCTAGGTGACATATTGTCCAATGGATAATCACATCCTAAAATGTCTATAAGTTAACACTAATCACTCAAGAACATTATCACTAAACCACAACACAAGATCAACTCTCTCTTGCTCCCTCCTATTCTCGGCCGAACACCCCACCACCATACCTTCGGCTCTTGATCACTACATTCCATCATCATACACACTTCACAAGTCGCATATTAGGAGCCTCGGAGCAAGCGGAACACGAAGGACCTCTACCGTTAGCTTTTATCCACGCATTTTTCATCAAAGATCTTCCCTAGCCCCGAGCTAGAGGTATAACATTTAAAACTTGTTTTTACACTCATCTAAAGTGGTTAAAAGGAATATTGTCGGTTAAATATCGTTAACTTATGTTTTGATGCATTAAAGTCTAGTAAAAACATCAAAAATGGTGGTTAATAGCTTGTAACTTGTGTAAAAGTTGTAGGACTTGAAATATGTGGTTATTGAGACCCGATCTATGATGTGGTAGCTCGGATCGCCGTTTAACCCGACTTTGTAAGATCATGGATCTTCACATAAGCTCGTTTTTTTTGTTTGACACGAGGGTTAAAAAGTGAAACTCTACCACACAAGATACATGAACTTGTGTAAAAATATGTTACTTGTGTAAAAGTGATTTAACCGGTACAATGGTGTTTAAAACTAGCGGATCTACGTATCTGCAAGTGGTATTTTTGAAGAACCACACATTAAAGAAACCATGTATTTTAAAGAAAGGATCTTACACTAACAAATGTGATACTTTTATAAACCACAAGTGTGTAAACACTTGTGAAACGAAAAGATCCGACAAATAACTATTTTTGGGAAAAATGACTAGAAGTTGTAAAGACGGATTTCTCTAAACACGGGGTTTCTACGAGGTCAAAGTTACTTTATATAAAGATCTACATATATAAAGGGGATTTACACTATAGATTCGGAAAAACTGCAAGTTCATGCGATTATGCGATTTACATACTTATCGACTAGTTTGATGTGTCGGAAATTGTTTGTTTGAATAAAGAAGTTGTTGAATTGATTTGTTAAAAGAAAATGATACGCTTGAAAGCGTGGCCACCTCCAGTTACAGAGGAAACTCTGGCGAAATTTTCCAAAAACCTAACACTTAGAATTATTTACACAACAAGTGTTAGAACTATTTTTGGACATATTTTCAAAACATAAATTTCGCCGGCACTATATTTTACTAAATATTCGGAGGTGGGGTTTTCACAAAGATTAACGTGATAAATATATTTGTCACAACACTGTTTATGATTATTTTGTGAAATACATAAATATTATTTTAGAGTGAAAATAATATTTACAAGCGTTAATGATTCCAAAACTTTACGAACGCTTCCACAAACATATAAGTTACACCGGTAATTACATTACCACAAGATTGATAAAACGTAACTTACGCACATGTATTGTATCCCCCATCCTTGGGAAGAAGAATAACTACCAAGTGTATACGGAACATAAACACGAAATAGTTGTCTAACTATTTCCCAAAGACATAAACTGTAAAGCTAAGGCACGGCCGTCCGTCTAATAGAATTAGCACTTGTAGGTCGTTGCACAGCTTACTGTATTGGAGACACTTGGTAGAGACGCGCATTCACTGTGAGTTCATGTCCCCCTTTTCTCTAACTGTTTTCAGTTTACTTAACTGCGGGGGTGAAATACATGTTACTATGATTTACGAGTACTTTACAACGGTATGTTTAACGTAAGGAGGTGTTATACGATCATGTGAGTGGATAGGAACAACATGGGGCCATTAGTCCTCATGGAGGGACCGAGGGACAGGAGCGGTAGATCTATCTGGGTGTAGCGAGCCCAGCCCCCGGCCAAACTAGAAACGGACCGTGGGGTGACTTTGTCCACATACTTGTCGTGGCGAAATCTGCTAGGTTTGAGTCTCCCTATTTGCACTTCACATATGTCAGTGGCCTTGCAAACCATTGGTGATCACAAGTCCTCTTACACTGCTACATACCACAACTATTTTTATACTCACAAGTGTTTTACATACTCACTTACACATGAACTCGCTCAACATTATTGTTGATTTTTCAACTCACATGTATTTCAGGAAATTAAACGGATCTGGCACGGTATGGAACGTTTTCCGCTGCACTTGTCATGAAGTCATCAGGGTTTAGGGGATGTGTCTCTTTCCTGGACAAGACACAGTCCTTAAACCACGTTTATGCTATGTTATAAGTTGTAATGTCTACTGAACAAGGTTATGGTTGTATGTTAAAACAATGGTACTGTATGTTGTTTTCAAAACTTAATGGATGACTTGCATGGTTTTTAATTCATATAGCTTTGTTATGATTAAGCTATGGTATTAAGAAGTCACACCAAAAGTTAACCACGCTTCCGCAAAGCCAGGGTGTGACAATTACCACCGTAATCCATGCAAGTAATGGTCCTTAACAACCCCCATGTGAACGGGTGCTGAGTCCAAACTATAGTACTATCGTTGCTAAGGCAGGTAGACAGCATTCCATGTGTAAACATAACAAACAAGCATTCATAAGCCACGTATAACATGCATTAACGGTTAGCGTTCAAAGAGTATTGAGTAGTGTGATTGTTGAAGTTTGAATATTCGTAACGTATGTAACACCCAAAAGTGCTTAAAGCAAAAAGGGATCGAGCATACTCACAGCGGTTAATGGATTGAAGGGAGCGCTTAGCGAGTAAGATTAGCCTGAATAGATTCGGCAGCATACGATAAGTGAAGCGTAAAACGGGAAACAAGTGTTGGAGAGTCGGACAGCTGGTCGATCGGACGGTAGTTCGATCGGACAGCTGACCGTTCGGTTGACAGTCCGCTGTCCGGTCGGTCGGTCGGTAGGCTGATCGGATGGTTGTTCGAGTGGATTGTTTCATCCTATAAGAAGTATGTGTTTGCGTATGATGGCTTGACTTTTGAAGTTTTTGTTGTAGTATTTGAAAACTTTGAAGTATCTTTACCTTTCAGGTCGATCGATCGAACGGTCGTTCGATCGGCTGGCTATCCGATCGGTTAGGTACTTCAGTAAATAGATTTTCAGCAGGATGTCACCTGATCGGACCGCTGTTCGATCGGGTGGCAGTCCAAACGCATTGAACATGTTGAAAATCGACTAAGTATTGAAGCATAGTATCTCATGATCCGAAGAGTAATCCAATCGGACGGCAGTCCGATCGAACAGCAGTTCGTTCAATACTCTCTTCAATGAATTACTCAAGTGTGGGACCATGTGCTAGCCGATCGGCTGGCCTGGTCGATCGGCTGATTGTCCGATCGGCTGGATGTCCATTCGGACAGCAGTCCGATCGGTCAGCCTTCTGACCTGGTCGGCCTATTCGTCTAACACTTGGCTGTTCTGGTTTGTTTGTCGTTATATCGAGGTATCTTGACAATCGAGTCGAACCATAGACCCCTCGTCCTTATTTGTTTCCCCTGCTCGGCAGGAATCACCCAAATCTGGCCAGTGAACTGTTCGGAACGGAGTCTAGCGTTTAACCCGTAATCGGTTAACCTCGTAGGTAGAATCCGGACCTTGAGCCATACAACCTCCGAAGTGATTTGTAAATTGGCACAAGCTCCGTTTCTACCGGTTTGAAGGCATTGAGTGTAAAAGAGTTGAAAGAAAGTTGGAAAACCATCTTTCAATCTTTTTCACCGTGTATATGTTTAGATCTACTAAGGATCTTTGTTTGTTTATGTGGAAATCGGTTAGATCCAAGCTATTCTTGGTGGATTGAGGCCAAATCATGAAGTTCTTCAAGAACCCATGATGACATCATCCTAGAACGCTTGATTCTTGATGATTTCACGGTTAAAAGTTAAGATTTGAAAGATAGAAAGGTGTAGGAGTGTGTATAGATCAAGAAAGTACAAGATTTAGGACGAAATCTTACCGGAATCGAGAGGAATCAGCGAAAAGATGAGCTGAGCGTGCTGGTCGGTCTGAGGTTTCCAAAAGTGGAAAGAATGACAATGACAGGGGTATTTATAGGATGCCAAAAGGGGTAAGTGCTGGCCGATCGGCCAGGCAGCTCGATCGGGCAGCATGTCCGATCGGACAGCAGTCCGTTCGGCTGGCTGTTTGATCGGCTGGGAGCCTGATCGATCAGTCGCACCGTTCGAGTGTTTTGCGCGACGATTTTTGATATTTCGATTTCGATTGCGAGTGGTACGATACGATAGGGTTTCCTAGTCAAATTACTTGCAGTCCCAAACACTCATATCTCGCATAATCTATTTTCCACCAATTATCATAGTTCGTTCACGATTCGAGTTCGATTGCATTTCGAGTTAGATTTCGAGTTTTGATTGAGTTCGCTTGATTATCAAAACACAACATAAATAAACATGCACAGGTAAAATGTAAGGCACGCACACACGTATAATAACAAGTAAAAATACGTAGCTCGAGTTGCGATTTGATGTCGATTCGATTAGCATAGCTTGACTATTGATTTGTTAACTTTATCGCATTGTTACTTCCTAAAATTCACAGTCGTAGATCGATTGAATAGCGATTAACATACGTCGATTGCTGCATTTAACAATACTTACTCCACATAATACAAATAAAATAAAGAAATTCCTGTAAGTCAAGTTGCGCGAAATCGGTCGTTGAATTTGACCTTGACTTTGACTTTGACTTGAAAACACGGGGTGTTACAGCCTCCCCTTGTTTAGGGAATTTCGTCCCGAAATTAAGCTGAAAGCTGTTCAACGCCGTGAATCACGTTTGAGAACTTTCTCTTGCTAGACTTTCTCGCTGAACAATTGTGGGTACTTAGCCTTCATGTCGCTTTCGAGTTGCCAAGTGAACTATGCGCCTCTTTTGCCTTCCCATCGGACTTTCACGATAGGAATGCGAGAGCGTCTGAGTTGCTTGGTTTGGCGGTCCATGAGTTCAACAGGCTTTTCCACGAAGTGTAATGTTTCGTTCACTTGTAGATCATCTAGAGAAACGTGTAAGTCGTGGTCGGCTAGGCACTTTCGGAGGTTTGACACGTGGAAAGTCGGGTGGACATTACTAAGTTCCTCTGGTAGTTCGAGTTTGTAGGCGACTTTTTCGATCCTTTCCAGAATCTTAAAAGGTCCAACATATCGAGGCGCGAGCTTTCCCTTCTTGCCGAATTGGACTACACCCTTCCAAGGTGATACCTTTAGGAGTACGTAGTCACCAACGTCAAATTCACGGGGCTTGCGTTTCTTATCGGCGTAACTTTTCTGTCGATCCCGAGCTTTCACCAGGTTGTCTCGAATTTGGAAAATTTTGTCTGTCGTTTCTTGTAATAGCTCAGGACCGGTTAATTGCGAATGCCCGATCTCGTGCCACACAATAGGCGATCGACATCTTCTTCTGTATAAGGCCTCGAATGGTGCCATTTGGATGCTAGAATGGTAACTGTTGTTATACGAGAATTCGACTAACGGTAGGTATTTATCCCAATTACCACCGAAGTCAAAGACACACGAACGGAGCATGTCCTCAAGAGTACGAATCGTTCTTTCAGTCTGACCGTCGGTTTGAGGGTGGAAAGCGGTACTTAGATTAAGTGTTGTACCGAGTGCCGTTTGAAACGTTTCCCACAGTCGTGAGGTAAACCGAGCATCACGATCAGAGATGATGTCACGAGGCGTCCCATGATTACAAATGATCTCGTCGGTGTAGATTCGGACTAATCGTTCTACCTTGTAGTCTTCTCGTATAGGCAAAAAGTGAGCTGATTTAGTCAAGCGGAACTCCAGTTCCTTCGGAAATGGTCAGATCTTTGGCGCAAAAAAAGGGGTTGATCCGTATCATCTTGACTTGGTTCTGCTTCCTCTATTATTTTAATAATACCGGGTCGGGTTCTTCTCCTACCCGTATCGAATAGAACACGCTGAGCCAAATCTTCTTCATGTAAAACCTGCTTGATTTAGATCGGGAAAATCGTGTGGTTTTATGAAACCATGTGCTATGGCTCGAATCCGTAGTCAACCCTATTTCCGATAGGGACAGTTGACAACTGAATCCGATTTTTCCCATTATTTTCATATCCGCAATAGTGCGAAAAAAAAGAAGGCCCGGCCCCAAGTTGTTCAAGAATAGTGTCGTTGACCACAACCCAAATGCTGTCGTGACCTGATGACGTGTGTGGTAGCTTGGTTATAAAGTCCATGGCTATACTTTCCCACTTCCACATGGGAATTGGTGGTTGTTCGAGTAAGCCAGAGGGTCTTTGATGTTCAGCCTTCACTCTAGCGCAAGTTAGGCATTTTCCGACGTAGAGAGCGATATCTCTTTTCATACCCGGCCACCAGTACTTATAACGGCGGTCCTGGTACATTTTATCGGCACCGGGATGAACAGAATACCGGGATTTGTGGGCTTCGTCCATCAATATCTGTCGCAAATCCGTTCATTTGGGAATCCAAATTCGGTCTAGGAAGTGGAATATCCCAATCGATTTGCTCACAAGTTGGGCTACATCATGGTAGATTCTTTCTTTCTCAGGGTGCGTTCGTTAAAACATGCATGTTGAGCGTCGCGGATGAGGGTTTCGAGATCATGTTGGGCTTGAACATTACGAGTGCTAAGCAGGTAGCTCCGTCTGCTAAGTGCGTCGGCAACAACATTCGCCTTGCCTGGGTGATAACGAATCTCACAGTCGTAATCGTTGAGAAGTTCTACCCATCGGCGTTGACGCATATTAAGTTCTTTCTGATTAAAGATGTGTTGTAGGCTCCTATGATCGGTGAAGATCGTACACTTGGTACCATACAGGTAGTGTCGCCAAATCTTTAACGCAAAAACAACTGCGCCTAGCTCGAGATCATGGGTTGTATAGTTCTTCTCGTGAATTTTGAGCTGACGAGATGCGTAAGCTATGACCTTGTCCCGTTGCATGAGAACACAACCAAGACCAAGGTTAGAAGCATCACAGTAGACAATGAAATCATTGTTTCCGTCAGGCAACGTGAGAACAGGAACGTTGCAAAGCATGTGCTTGAGGGTTTGGAAGGCAGTCTCTTGTTTAGTTCCCCAAACAAAAGGCTTGTCTTTATGCGTGAGAGAGGTAAGCGGTACAGCGATCTTTGAGAATCCCTCGATAAATCGTCGATAATAGCCCACTAGTCCGAGAAAAGAGCGGACTTCAGATGGGTTCTTAGGCGTAACCCAGCTCTTGACAGCTTCAATCTTCGCAGGATCGACGTGGATGCCTTGACTATTAACAATGTGACCCAGAAACTGAACTTCCTCTAACCAAAATTCGCACTTGGAGAACTTGGCATAGAGTTGGTTCCCCTGGAGTAACTCGAGAACCAAACGTAGATGTTGTGCGTGTTCGGCCTTCGATTTGGAATAGATCAAGACGTCGTCGATAAATACGATGACAAAATGGTCGAGATATGGTTTACACACGCGATTCATCAGATCCATGAAAACCGCTGGTGCGTTGGTTAAACCAAAAGGCATGACAACGAATTCGTAATGACCGTAACGAGTACGAAACGCGGTTTTGGGTATATCCTCTTCTTGAATACGTAGCTGGTGATATCCCGAACGTAGGTCAATCTTGGAGAAACACGTAGCGCCTTGTAGTTGATCAAACAAATCGTCGATGCGAGGTAGGGGATAGCGGTTCTTGATAGTCAACTTGTTCAATTCCCGATAGTCGATGCACATCCGGAACGACTCGTCCTTCTTTTTGACGAAAAGGACCGGCGCGCCCCAAGGAGAGGTGCTCGGGCGAATGAAGCCTTTCTCAAGTAATTCCTGGAGTTGGGTTGAGAGTTCGCGCATTTCGGACGGTGCGAGTCGGTAGGGAGCTTTGGCAATAGGATTGGCTCCAGGAATGAGGTCGATACGAAAGTCGATATCACGACTTGGAGGTAGTCCGAGAAGATCCTCTGGAAAAACATTAGGAAATTCTCGAACCACAGGAACGTCTTTCACTTCCTTCTTCTCTTTCTTTTCCTTCTCCGCTACTACAATGTTAGCCAAGAAAGCCCTGTATTCCTTACGGAGATACTTGCTAGCTTGGACACATGACATAAGCTTGAGACCCTTTGAAGTAGTATCACCGTATATACACAATAAGTCACCATTCGCGAGCGAGAATCGAATCATATTGTCGAAGCACACAACCTCAGCATGGTTTTCTCGAAGAAAGTCCATGCCTATTATGACGTCAAAACTTCCGGGTTGCATCGGAATAAGGCCGATTGGAAAGATGTGATTGTTGAGCTCAAGAGTACAATCACGAAGAACAGAATTGACAGTGACGGTTCTTCTGGTAGCGACTTCAACATCGAATGTCGAGGAGAGTTGGAAGCGTTTACGACTAAGGAGTTTCTCAAATTCGAACAACACAAAGCAGTTATCGGCTCCAGTATCAAACAAACATGAAGCATAAATACCATTCACAAGGAACGTACCATTGACCACGTTGTTGTCGGGCTGGGCTTGACACACGTTGAGGTTGAAAGTTCTGGCGTGTGCGGCCTGTTGTTGCTGCTGCTGGGGCTGCTGTTGCTGAGGTTCTTGTTTCACGACCCTGTTTGGGCACATGTTGGCAAAATGGTTCGGGTCGCCACATGTGAAGCAGGCTCTGACTTTGACTCCGGGTGCCGGAGGAGCTTGTTGACCCTGGGGGGCAGTGAGTAGAGCTTGATGAGCAGGAGCTTGTCGAATACGGCAGTTGGCAGTAAAGTGGCCGTATACATTGCAATGAGCACAGAAACGACAAGCAATGGTAGTTGGGTGATGGTAGGTGCAAGTAGGGCAGAGCGGGTGTGGTCCAGTGTATGCACGCTTTGCAGGCGGTGCATTGGCCACAGGCGCCGCTACTTGACGTTGTTGGGCTGGTACAGCTTGAATCGGTGCAGCAGTGATCGCACAGTTTTTGTTGCTGGAGTTGTTCTTCCTCTTGTTCTTCCTCTTGTTGCTCGATGAGGTGGGTTCAACAGTCGGTGCGGTGGTGGTAGCTTGATGTAGATGCTTTGAAGTCTTATCCCAGACACCAGCCTTAACCCTTTTGTCGTTGATTTCGGCGGCCAGTAGGTAGGTTTCTTCGATCGTCGTAGTCTTAGCCGCTTGCACGAAATCAGCAACGCAGTCGGGCAAAGCTCGGATGTACTTCTTGATTGTGATCTCTGGAGTCTTGACTTGATCGGGACATATGATGCTGAGTTGTTTGAAACGAGCAGTGAGAGCAGCGTTGTCACCCTCATGCTGATGTATGTGCCAGAATTCATCTTCAAGCTTTTGACGTTCGTGAGGAGGGCATAATTCCTCTAGCATAACTTCCTTGAGCTCGTCCCACGACAGACCGTAGGCTGCATCGTTCCCTCGCTTGTTCCTCTCGGGCGTCCACCAGTCTAGTGCACGGGACTGGAAAACGCCGGTAGCATTCAGAGTTCGAAGATCATCAGGGCAACCACTCTGTCGCAGAGTAACCTCAATGGAAACAAACCATTGGAATAGTGCAGTAGGACCTCCTTCGCCGGTGAATTCTTTTGGCCCACACGACTTGAATTGCTTGAAACTGAAGGGCCTTGTGGCAGCTTTAGGAGCATCGGTCCTTGATTCCTCAGATGACTTGCTGACATTCTCGTAAACATCACTTATGGCCTTTGCCACACTTTTAGCGATGATGGAAGCAAGGCGTTTGTCCCTCTTTTCCTGACGAGAAAGTGCATGACGAGATCCAGACGACATTGTCTGCAACAGACATCGTCACAGGACTCAACACATTGTATTCGAATCTCACCTCACACGTCTACCACTTACTAAAGCTCAGGAACACGTATATTCACGTAAACACATAACACACAAGCACGTAGGGCACATAATCACATAACACCTAAGCACGTAAAGCACAGAAGCAACGAAACACATACGCTTTTAATCACTAGAGGCAGTCAGAAAACAGAAGCCTATCATTCAAAGTTTGCGATTGTTCGAGAATAGCATAGTATAAGCTGTTAGTGCATGTATGTCTATCGCCTCCGTCATCTCAACCCGTAGCTAAGGCTATCTAATTCTAGGCCTTGTGTTGTATCTAGTTAGTAGAAGGAAAGGTGGTATTATTGGGGAGTTGAGGAGTTCTAGGTCTAGAGAGAGAAACTAGAGGAAGAAAGTGACATCGTGATTCAGGTGCTTTGTACAATTTCAGTTCTGTCAATAGAATCACTGATTATATCACGTTCTCGTGTGTTCGGTCATGTTCGTGTACAGATTTCACACATTACGTGTTCGGTTCTCAATCGTTTCGGAGTGAAAAATAAGCACATAAATGGGTAATAGCACATACAATACATAAAATCGACAAGTTATCAGAGTCGGCTTCGAAACTCATAAAACAAATCGAGAGAGATCGTCTGCGGCTAATAGACTTGGACTAACCAAGGTGGTTCGACTATTCACAAGGACTTGTCATCCATGTCTGACCTTCAGAACTTGTACTTTTGCCTCGATTCTGGGCATTTGGCACACATCCCGTTAGTCATTTCAAGATTTCAGGTCATTGGAGTCCGTCGAGTCCTTGGTGAGAGTTTTGTAAAATGTGCGGAACAAGTCGTCAAGGTTAGGGTTTCACCCCTGGCTTAACAACTTCGTCCCTATCTTGACAAAATAGAGGAGATTATTCATCAAAATATGGGTTTCACCCCTAGTTTGGTATAATTCCCCCCGCTGAACAGTATCGATTAAGCAATTTAGTCGGGAGTTTGTGGTTTTCACACCTAATCTCGACTTTATCGCCCTTTCATGATTGAAAATTCGAGTGCAGTGATAGTGTACTATAAGTGAGATTAGTGAGGAATAAGCTCGATGTACTCGAGTTGGTCTGTTGGTTCTTAACTATAGTCTAGGTATCTAAGACTTCGACCCGGACTAGGTCGAGTCTTGCCTAATTCCCTATAGTTATGGCTCTGATACCAATCTGTCACACCCCAACAGATGGCGGAATCATCGGGGCATGGCACTGAGCGAAACAGAATGTCCAGAAGTTTCCATAACAATTATCAATACTATTTAATTTAAACAACACGTCCCATACCGTATCTCAAACAGTAAAATAATTATTACAGACACAAATCCAGGCAAATCTTCTGTTCCGACAACTCAGATTTAAATAGACAGCAATTGTTTATCTGCTTCTAGAGACCCCTGATTCGTTATCTACAGACAACTATTTGTTGGGCTCTAAAGCTTTATTCTAGCTTCAAATTCCTACCACATGTGCATCCTAAGCACCCGTCACATACGTTAAAATAAAGTCAATACATAAAATGTAAAGGTGAGCATACAAGTTTGATAATAGCATATAGAGTTCGAGTTCGTTTACGCATAACCAGCACGTACACATAGTGAAATGAAGCACGTTAGTTATCGACATAGATCCATCGATACCAATGACTGCGGGTTGACTGCCCGAGGCAGTTCGCAATATATGATTACCACTGTAATCCATGCAAGTAATGGTCCTTAACAACCCCCGTGAGAACGGGTGATGAGTCCAAACTATAGTACTAGCGTTGCTAAGGCAGGTAGACAGCATTCCATGTGTAAACATAACAAACAAGCATTCATAAGCCACGTATAACATGCATTAACGGTTAGCGTTCAAATAATATTGAGTAGTGTGATTGTTGTAGTTTGAATATTCGTAACGTATGTAACACCCAAAAGTGCTTAAAGCAAAAAGGGATCGAGCATACTCACAGCGGTTAATGGATTGAAGGGAGCGCTTAGCGAGTAAGATTAGCCTGAATAGATTCGGCAGCATACGATAAGTGAAGCGTAAAACGGGAAACAAGTGTTGGAGAGTCGGACAGCTGGTCGATCGGACGGTAGTTCGATCGGACGGCTGACCGTTCGGTTGACAGTCCGTTCGGTCCGCTGTCCGGTCGGTCGGTAGGCTGATCGGATGGTTGTTCGAGTGGATTTTTTCTTCCTATAAGAAGTATGTGTTTGCGTATGATGGCTTAACTTTTGAAGTTTTCGTTGTAGTATTTGAAAACTTTGAAGTATCTTTACCTTTCAGATCGATCGAACGGTCGTTCGATCGGCTGGCTATCCGATCGGTTAGGTACTTCAGTAAATAGGTTTTCAGCAGGATGTCACCTGATCGGAGGGCTGTTCGATCGGGTGGCAGTCCAAATGCGTTGAACATGTTGAAAATCGACTAAGTATTGAAGCATAGTATCTCATGATCAGAAGAGTAATCCAATCGGACGGCAGTCCGATCGAACAACAGTTCGTTCAATACTCTCTTCAATGAATTACTCAAGTGTGGGACCATGTGCTAGCCGATCGGCTGGCCTGGTCGATCGGCTGACTGTCTGATCGGCTGGCTGTCCGTTCGGACAGCAGTCCGATCGGTCAGCCTTCTGACCTGGTTAGGCTATTCGTCTAACACTTGGCTGTTCTGGTTTGTTTGTCGTTATATCGAGGTATCTTGACAATCGAGTCGAACCATAGAACCCTCGTCCTTATTTGTTTCCCCTGCTCGGCAGGAATCACCCAAATCCGGCCGGTGAACTGTTCGGAACGGAGTCTAGCGTTTAACCCGTAATCGGTTAACCTCGTAGGTAGAATCCGGACCTTGAGCCATACAGCCTCCGAAGTGATTTGTAAATTGGCACAAGCCCCGTTTCTACCGGTTTGAAGGCATTGAGTGTAAAAGAGTTGAAAGAAAGCTGGAAAACCATCTTTCAATCTTTTTCACCGTGTATATGTTTAGATCTACTAAGGATCTTTGTTTGTTTATGTGGAAATCGGTTAGATCCAAGCTATTCTTGGTGGATTGAGGCCAAATCATGAAGTTCTTCAAGAACCCATGATGACATCATCCTAGAACGCTTGATTCTTGATGATTTCACGGTTAAAAGTTAAGATTTGAAAGATAGAAAGGTGTAGGAGTGTGTATAGATCAAGAAAGTACAAGATTTAGGACGAAATCTTACCGGAATCGAGAGGAATCAGCGAAAAGATGAGCTGAGCGTGCTGGTCGGTCAGAGGTTTCCAAAAGTGGAAAGAATGACAATGACAGGGGTATTTATAGGATGCCAAAAGGGGTAAGTGCTGGCCGATCGGCCAGGCAGCTCGAACGGACAGCCTGTCTGATCGGACAGCAGTCCGTTCGGCTGGCTGTTTGATCGGCTGGGAGCCTGATCGATCAGTCGCACCGTTCG
This sequence comes from Helianthus tuberosus, assembly GCA_030545235.1. Lineage (NCBI taxonomy): Eukaryota > Viridiplantae > Streptophyta > Magnoliopsida > Asterales > Asteraceae > Helianthus > Helianthus tuberosus. The sequence continues at coordinate 106,654,162 of CM060437.1, forward strand.
AGTGTTTTGCGCGATGATTTTTGATATTTCGATTTCGATTGCGAGTGGTACGATACGATAGGGTTTCCTAGTCAAATTACTTTCAGTCCCAAACACTCATATCTCGCATAATCTATTTTCCACCAATTATCATAGTTCGTTCACGATTCGTGTTCGATTGCATTTCGAGTTAGATTTCGAGTTTTGATTGAGTTCGCTTGATTATCACAACACAACATAAATAAACATGCACAGGTAACACGTAAGGCACGCACACACGTATAATAACAAGTAAAAATACGTAGCTCGAGTTGCGATTTGATGTCGATTCGATTAGCATAGCTTGACTATTGATTTGTTAACTTTATCGCATTGTTACTTCCTAAAATTCACAGTCGTAGATCGATTGAATAGCGATTAACATACGTCGATTGCTGCATTTAACAACACTTACTCCACATAATACAAATAAAATAAAGAAATTCCAGTAAGTCAAGTTGCGCGAAATCGGTCGTTGACTTTGACCTTGACTTTGACTTTGACTTGAAAACACGGGGTGTTACACTATGCATTTTGTCGAGAACTTGTGGATATTATGGGCCGTGAAGTCAAGAAACTCAAGCGAAGTCGAATACCTGTCACACCCTGACCGCGTTAAAACAACAAAACCGCGGCGGAAACGTCGGGGAGTGTCGTGGCAGAATTATCGTTTCATAACCATGGATACAAAAAGTGTTTCGTTTTATTGATAATATTAAACATTAACATTGTCTTAACACAACCAAACAAATTACATATTGACTAATATTGTTATTATGTCACTAAGGCCTCATCCAGATCCTATGTGACTCATGCATCCTAGTTCATCAAGCATCAACACCTGAAACATATGTGAAAACAAAGTCAACAAAGAAATGCTGGCGAGTACATAGGTTTTATAGGAGTGTCGGATTCATGGCTAGTTTAAATGTTGCAATACTTTATTAAAAACCCTATTTTGAAAAGAGTATAATATTGCAACTTAATTAACCAACTCAAATCAAGCGGGTTATAGTTTATAAAACCTCGTAGCCATGATTCTTAACCCAAAAACATTTGTTTTAGTAAAGCAAATTGTAAAACATCTCGTATTAAATCGTTAATAAAACTCGTTAATAAATCTCATTATTAAAACTCGTATGGTTTATATCATTTCAAAAACCTCGTTTGTGTGTCATCGTTCCAAAATCGTTTACCCAAGTGAACTAAATAACGCCACGGTATGTAATATGTTGAAAACACTTATATATAAGAAGTACCAGCGGCGAATCTACCATGTTTTCACCACATTACACCCGTCCCGTTATCTAAACACTTAACCAAAAACCAATCGTTTACCCAACTCGTTTAATCTTGTATGAATCGTTCCCAAATCGTTAATTCGTTTAAGTGTGAAAACTATTTGTGGTCGCCTCGCTAATAACATTCAAACCTTCATGAGACTATTTCGCTCTCGCATTAATAAACCACCAAAGGGTAAATTAACATTCAGATTCAGTCATTACCCACCTAACCCACACATAACCATGGGTGCAGTACGATAATGGGATTTGTCAGATCCTATGGTACCATAACCTAATACTGGTCAGCTTGATCAATGCTAATGAATGCCATTCGTTATGTAAATACAACCAACTAGTTTGTTCACTTTATGTAAATCGTTATTAGTTTAGTATAAACCATCTTAATCGTTTTTGAAAACCATCGTTAAAACCTTGAAAACATTTAGCACATATGAATCACCCCAAAACAATTGAAAACAGTAAAATAGGGGAACTATGTACTCACATGGAGTGCAAAGTATCCTCAATCAATAGAACTTCAACAAACTCGAGCAAACCAGAGAAATCAAACAACACCTAGTAATCGAATCACTAGTCAAACAATAGACACCTAAATCGGAAGATCGGATAGGATGAGGTCTTGTAAACCAAATGAGTGTTGGAACTCATGTGATATGGTTTATCAAAGCCTACATCCTAAATCGGAACCTAACCTAAGTGCTTTCGACCCATCGTGACCCATTAAGGTAGCTTATGCTACTTTAACGCGTCGTGCGTGCAAAAGCGCATTCGAGACGTCTAACTAGTCCTATGATAAGTGTTATATGCCTAAACATGTTTAAATATGTTGCATAATCAGTTATGTGACAAAAGTTTAGGTTACATATGCTTAATTACTAATTATGCATAAAAAGGGCATTTTGGTCATTTACCTAAGGCATATAAACTACTTATCATACAACTAATTAAACCTAAGTGACCATAAGGTATAACCTCGGAAGGTTATTCCCTATGCAACTATGGTCACTAACATGTTTGGTCGGATCCTAATGATCGACCAAACGGGTCGTGTTCGAAAGTCTAAGCGGGTGTTTAGTCCGCTTGACTTACGACTCTACACAAGCACTAAACTAAAAGTGATGAGCTAAACATGCTAGAACATGTTTAGTTAAGTTGGAAAACAGGTTTTGATATCAAAACAAACAGTTTTGATACCCTAGAGTAGTTTGGTTACAAAATACGCATAAACACGCATTTTGGCCGAAACTACGACTCGTCACTGAGCCTAGATAACGTGGTAATCAGTAGGTATAGTCGCTAGGGACTATAACCATCGTGATTACGCTCACGTTAGGAAGTTCAAACGAACTTCGCATTGACCATAAACTGGTCAATGCAGAAAGTCAAACGCAGTTTGACTTTAACGCTAAAACGAATGAAAAAGAACGAAATAACACTTACAACGGGTCCCCGCAAGTTTGATTTCCAAGTATTTCTCAGGAATGAAGTGTTTCAAACACATCAACTTAGAGAAAATTTCAGAAATCAAGTGGGTTTTGCAATGGGGGGGGGGTGAGGGGTATTTATAGATTTCCTTGAACCGTGAAGATCGTTCCTCGAAAACCATGCTTCAATCTCATCCCTACACTTGTTTAACATACCATGGTACATCAAATGGCCCCCCATTCTCAGGAACTAACATGTGGAAGTGGGTTTTGAGTGCTTAACAGCTGGAAACAGGCTGGAAGGAAGCTTCTGCTGATCTGGGACATGCTTACGGACCGTATGGTCCTTCTATTACGGTCCGTAAGGACCCTGCAGACCAGCAGTTTCAGTTTTGGCAGTTTTGGTCCCTGTGCGCGTATGGTCGTGTTTTGGCACTTCTAACACCTGTCAAGCCCATTTTTAAGCTTCACAAGGATGTTAAAGCATAGGGAACATAAAACATGCTCAAAAATATGCCGGATGTTGGTTCGTTTGGTCGTACGATCGCGATGTTCGCTTAATTACGACGGAATGCGTATAAGCGCAAAAAACGATCCAAATTGCGCGACAAATGGATTTTTCTTATGCCAAACACTAAAATAAAATATTTAAGTGCTTACATAAATTTTTGGAGGTCCAGATGTATTCAGAACGTAAGTTATGCGCGAAAATGCAAACTTATGCACTTTTTGACGCTTTTAGTCCCTGAATGAGCATAAAGTTTATTTTAGCACACCGAACCCCTCAAAGCCTATTTCTAAGCTATGTAAAGGATATTTAGGGTATGTTTAACTTATGTTCATGTTCCGGAATGTTCGTTACAGTTCAAATCGGCATAGTTTCGCAGTTTGACACAAATAGTCCCTGCGATCGAACCAAGTTGATTTCGACACACCAAACCATTCAAAACTTATTTATAAGTTATGTGGAGGTTATTTAAGGTATGTTAAGCCTATGTCACTATTCCGGAGTGTTTGTCGCGTTATACTGACTGCGTTTACGCACCAGTTTGCGTATAACCTTCCAGAACGCGATTTAAAGCTTGCAATCGGAATCGAATTGAAAAATCACTACACAAATACACACATAGAAACACCAAGACACATATAATAACACCAAAGCAAATTGTTTTATTAACAATCATCATTGTTTTACATCGTACATCGATTACAGAACACAGTTGTCACAATACCAATTGTTAAAGTTCGCTGGGAATCCAAACATAGCCCATAGTTTACCTGGGAACGAGAGGACCAAATGAAAGCATAGTACCCCCATCTTTTCATAAGTCTCCACTAAAACAATTTCGGGACGAAATTTCCCAAAGTAGGGGAGACTGTAACATTTGCAAAGTTTCAACCGTTGTACACTCTTGATCCTTTTCGTGTTTAATAAAATTTTATTTACGAAATACGTAATTTTACGATCGAGCAAAACGATATTCACGACATTTCCAGAACAAAATTCAAGTTACATATGCCTTTCTACCCTTCAAATAACCTAAATAATGAGTTAGAAAGATTAAAATGACAAAAATGTGATAATACAAGTAGTGTTGTAGAAGTCGCTAGGCGCTCCCTAGTCGACCAAGTGGAGAGTTGGGAGTACTCAGAGAGTACTAGGACATGTTAAATATAAAGAAATTAATTATTGGATATTTTATATGTGTCAAATTAAGCGTAATTCATGTCAAAACTATCATTATTCATGTCAAAATTAGCATAACTCATGTCAAAATTAGCATAACTCATGTCAAAATTAGCATAATCCCGAGTAGGCGGAGTAGTTGATTGAGTAATCCTAGTAGTCGTTGAGTATTCCAAGGTTCCCACCAAGTATTTGACCGAGTATTCCGAGTAGTTGGCCAAGTATTCCGAGTAGTCACCGAGTAGGCCGAGTTTGACCTCCTCCGACTTATAAAGGCCGACTTGTAGTAACTCTCCAAGGTAGGGTTCCGAGTACTGAGTAGTCGCCGAGTACTCGGCCTTGGAATCCGACTTTTACAACACTGAATACAAGTCCAGGGGCCAAAACAGTCAAAGATGCAAAATTTTTGGCGTCAGAGTGCCTTATGGACCGTAAGGCTTTGGTTACGGCAGTAAAGGGTGCCCAGATGCAGATTTTTACCTTTATCACCAAGTTTGGCCACCTATCTTCAATTGTTACCACCTAGCATGAAATTTACCACATTCAACCTGGTTAGGACACTAAGCAACTCCATAACACCTCATCAACCACTTGTCGTCACCTCCTTGATCCAAGATTACTATAACTAGCCTTGAGTTCTTCACCCCATTCTTTTCTATCTCACCCAAAAACTCTTCTTGGAGCTTGCATTTTGCTTTGAGGCCTCCTTCTCTAAGTTCTAAGCTTCCCTCTTAAACACTTGTAATTGTTTCTCCTAGTCTTTTTCATTATTTGGCTAGATATGAGCCAAAAGTCAAGCAAATTGACTTTTGCTTTGACTTTCGGTTCTGACCGTTTTGGTTAAGTCAAAGTTCAAATTGAAGTTTACTACGTGATTGTAATATTGAAGGTGTTTTGCGATTACACCCTCTGATCATCACGTTTAGTAGGCGAAATGACGAGTCAAACTTTTATGAAATAAAAGTAAAAAAAACGCATAAAAGTGCATTTTACGACGCATGAGTTTCAAGTAGTAAAACTTAAAGCTTTGACACCAAATCAGTTTTATAAAATTATTAGACATGTTTTAACAAGTCTAGCTTGTCATTTCTAGTTTAGTGCTTATTCTTTAGTCGAAAGTCGAGTGGTTTGACTTTCGATACTTTCAAATCTGACCCGTGTGGTCAACCTTAGGATCCGACCAAACCCATTAGTATGGACATAGTAATATAGGGAATAACCCTCTTAGGTTATACCTTATGGTCATGTCGTTTGATGGGTTAAATGACGAGTCAACTTTAGATACTTTTAAAATGGTCAAAATTACCCTTTTGAGTAAAATGAATTCTAAACTTATATGGGTAATATTTTTTGCTATAAACTGATCATACAACATTAGTAAACATGTTTTGATTTAACGGAGTTGTCGTAGGACTCATTCGACCATCTGGACCCATAATTACACATATGACCCGTTAAAGTGGCATAAACCACTTTAACAAGTCGTAAGGGGTCAAAGCACCTATAGACACTTTCCAATCAGAATGTAAGGTATTATGAACCATATTATACGAGATCCTTCACTCGTTTCGTTAATAAACCTCATATCCGTTCTTCCGTTTAAGCCATGATACACACTAACTATATAACTACCCGAAATATTAGGAAGCACTTGAGCTTTGCATACACGATTGAACAAAACATCTATGCAACATGTGAGTACAAAGTCCCCTCTTTTACGTTTTCTAGATGTTTTGGGGTGATTCATATGTGCCTAATCTTTTCCAAGTTTTCAAAACTACATATATGGTTTATATATACATTATGCGTTCAATTTGTATGAAACTTGGTGGTGCGCCATTCATACCAAGGGTACGTTCATTAACTTTGGCCAAGCCGACCGGTAGTATGTTATGGTACCATATGATTGACAATCTCGTTTCCAAAGTTCCCAGGGTTTATGGGGAAGTTTGGGGAACGACAGAAACTGGTCATTTGACAAACCCTTTGGTGGTTTGTCCGACAAGTGAACATAGGCTTGAATGTATTCACCATACGACCACACTTCTTTACATAAAAAGAAACTATTGGTTTACATACATGACATTTGGTTTTGAAACATGACGATTGGTTTACACATACATGACGATTGGTTAATACAAAACATGACCATGGGTTTTCAAGTATATATATAAACCATACAAGTTACAAGAAAACATTTTGGTTACTTACACGATTTCACAAGGAAACTTTTTTTTTCGAGTTTCATGGCTACAAAAGTTTACTTTAAATACCTACTTATATAGTTGGTAAAACGTATTGCAATACCAAACACATTTGATACAAGTTTTGTTACAAAGTTTTCACTTATCGACTCTCGTAGTCGGACGGGGTATTGCAATACAAATTCAAAGCCATGAACTTGACCGTAAAAACCTATGTTACTCACCAGCATTCATTGTTGACGTTATTTTCACATATGTTTCAGGTGCAAATGTGTGACTATGAAAGCATGCTACACGTATGATGGACACAAGCCTTAGTTTTGCTTTAAAATAAAGAACAATTATTTGTGTTTTGTTTATGTTCGAAAGACTATGTAATTTGATTAATCAATAACAATGAAACTTTAAATACCATGTGTTGTGAAACAATTTGTAACGTGACCCCTCGACGTTTTCATCACGGGTTGTTTTATACGCGGTCGTGGTGTTACATTAACTTGGGTCATTAGAGTTTTCGCATAATCCTTAAAATCTACCAACAATCTTGCGACACCATTAACTTGGGTCGTTCGTGTTTTCTATGTCTATGTAGAGTCAAAACATGTTGATGCTCTTAGCGGAGGTTAAAGGTTTTGGATGGGACTTCGGGTTGGGTAAACTCTTGCCTTTGCTTAGAGATAACACCAAAGCGTAAATGACTTGATATAAATATATATATACATATATATATAGGGCAAGGATAAATCAAAAACCCACTCCAGTTAAAGAAACCCTAGAAACTCAATATCTACCATTGATTTAATTGATGAACGGTTGAGATTGTATTGTGTGTGTGACTGGTTTTGCTTTTGATAAAATATTGAGCAAAAAGTACACCGATGGCAAATTCATCTTTTGACATAATATATTTGAGTCTTGGGTTAACACACCCTGCATGCCTGTGTCTGATAGGACTTGCATCAAATACAAGAACAATTGTACATTATAAAACAAACAAAAGTCTTTCTCTTGTTCATCTTCTTAAAAAACCATCTGGAAAAAAATCTAAACACAACCCACTAAAGCATGTCTTAAAAAGAATTATAAATTAATAATAGAAAGGACTAATTACAATCATTGGATTAGTTTTAAATAGAGAGAACCAATTATAACCATTTGATTAATTTTAAAGTCAAACATATCTGGAAAATGATGTATTTTTTTGAATTTTTATACTCTATCCCATACTTTTACTTTTCATATACTTCTCTTTTTTCATTATTTTGATATACATCAGATCTTGTTTGTTTTTTACATTTACCTATACATTTATATTACATAAAAATGTAACATACATTTTTACATGCTCAATTTATGTCATATTTGTAATAACACACTTTATTTTTGTAACATAAAATGTTACATAAAAATGTTATACATTTTTACAATAATTCAAAAAAGTGTAACAATGCACTTTATTTTCTGTAAAACACAAAAAAATGTAACCGATATTCTTGCTTTGATTGTTACATTTCAACACCCTGTTACATAGTGTTACAATAAAAAAGACTAGATCTTTGAGATTCATAACTTCAAATAATCAAAATCAAGTATGTTTCTAGCTATTAACACCTAGCTAATCTAAAAAGGATAAACACAATAAACACCAAAATAAACCATAACCAGATCTATTTTGCTTTTCTTTTTGTGCCATTTGAATCCACCATAGATAGTGTGACACGTTACCTATTGAGAACTATGTTACGTTGACAATGTTAAAAAAATTGTATACAAACAGTGTGTTACATTGAATCTCTTGAACTATTTACTTGTAAGTTATTAAAATCTATTATACGTAATATAGATAAAAATAAAATAAAAATAAAAATGTAAGAAAAAAATATGTAATTTCGTGGTTCATATCTAGCTTTTGACTTGTGTACCTACTTCTATGACACAGATGAAACTATTCACTGTGTGTTTTTCACTTTATTACACTGGCACATCTTAAAAAAATTTGGTTGTGGTACTTTACATACCTGACACATTTGTACTGGGTTTTTTTTTTTGTACTTTTTTTAGACAACCCGTTGACACATTTGTACTCTTTTTTAGACAACCCTTTGTATTTCTAATTTTTTTTATCATTTATTTCAAATTTAAGATGTAAATGCTAGAAAAATATTACATATGTACTAATAAAATACAAGTAAATCCAATAATTATACATGTAAACTGACGCAAAAAAGTTATATAAATAGTTTACACATTAAAGTTGCATAAATAGTTTACACAAAAAAAGTTACGTATATCACTTGTGTAACAACAAAAACCCACTTTTTGCACGATCAAAGTAACGTCCATATATGTAACAAACACACTTTAATTTTTTGTAACAGGCCATCGTATATGTAACAACAACAAAGAACACTTTATTTCTGTAACATGCTAGTTGGCTGAACCTGGACCACATAAAGAGTTTCTTAACTGGATTGGGTTTTTCCTCTAGCTATTAACACCCAGCTAATCTAAAAGGATAAACACCATAAACACAAAAAAATAAACAATAACCAGATCTACTTTGCTTTTCTTTTTGTGCCATTTGAATCCACCATAAACACCAAAATAAGTCAACCAAGAAAATGATACAAAATTAAAATTTTAAACATACATTTGACATAAAATGTTACATAAAAAAGTTAACATACATTTTTACAATAATCTGAAAAAGTGTAGCAATGCACTTTATTTTCTGTAAAACACAAAAAAAAATGTAACCGACATTCTTGCTTTGATTGTTACATTTCAACACCTTGTTACATAGTGTTACAATAAAAAAGACCAGATCTTGGAGATTCATAACTTCAAATAATCAAAATCAAGTATGTTTCTAGCCATTAACACCCAGCTAATCTAAAAATGATAAACACCATAAACATCAAAATAAACAATAACCAGATCTACTTTGCTTTTCTTTTTGTGCCATTTGAATCCACCATAAACACCAAAATAAGTCAACCAAGAAAATGATACAAAATTAAAATTTTAAACATAAATTTGACATAAAAATGTTAATATACATTTTTACATAATCTGAAAAAGTGTAACAAAGCACTTTATTTTCTGTAAACACACAAAAATGTAACCGCCATTTTTGCTTTGATTATTACATTTCAATACCCTGTTACATAGTGTTACAATAAAAAAGATCAGATCTTGGATATTCACAACTTCAAATAATCAAAATCAAGTATGTTTATTAACACCCAGCTAATGTAAAAGGATAAACACCAAATAAAAAAGAAAGTTGCAGATCTACAAAACACAAAAAAAAAAATGAAGATCTACAAAACACAAAAAATTACAAATCTGAAAAAAAAAACTGAAAACAAACATACTTATGGATCTGGAGGATCTTTTAGATTGGAACATCATGTTCAACATCGAACATCTTTTGGATCATCTTCAACATCGAACCGTCGTCTGAAACATCATTTTCACACATCGAACATCTTCAACCGGATCTGGAGCATCTTTTGGATCTGGATCATCTTTTGGATTCGGAGCATCTTTTGGACTTGGTTACTAAAAAAATTGTTGATCTCCAAAACACAAAAAAGATAAAGATATTCTTATAACCATGTTTAAAAATATAAACAATACAAATGAATGAGCTACCAGATTTGTTTACCACCATCAGATCTTGAAAACACCACTAGATTTATTAAATTGTGCTGGATCATGACTCTCACGCATTGGATCTGGTAACCACCATTGCGTTGGTGGTGGTGGTGGGTATTCTTTTTAACCTTGAACGAACTTTTGTTGGTGCTAGGTGTTTTTTTAATCTGGAACAAAAGCCTTCTTATGAATCTTGATGTAAATTTGGTTGAGATGAGAGATAAAGTTTGTCAAAAATGATGATGATGGAGGTAAGAAAGAAGATTACTTTATGGAGAAGAGTGAATTCATCTTTATGCACATGCAGACTGATACACTTTCTGGCTCCATGTAAGATGAAGTAAATACCCCTCTCTTCATCTTTATGCACATGTGACGTGGCTGAATCCTAGCCACATATGTGGGTTTCTTGGGTTTTCTCATCTGAAGTGGGTTTTCTCATTATAATTAGCCTATATATATATAAGTGGCTACCTTAGGAGAATTGACAACTCACCGACAGACCAATAGACACTAATATATATCCCTTGTACTAATTAATTAATATTATATACCGGCCTCGAGTGACGTTTCCCTGATGGTGCCCAATTTCAAATCCACAAGAAGCAGCTTGCACACCTCCATGTCCGGTTGCCTGTCGCTTGAGCAAAAGCTGAGTTTTGGAGACCGGAGACCGTTGGTGTGTGTTTTGAGTTCTGCTGCTTCGTTTGTTTCCAGTGGAGTAACTTAAATTAATTCATATGATCAATGATTCATGATTGTTTATATGAATAGTCGAGTATTTACGTTGGCATATGGTTTGACTATTATGCATGATCTGCAGAGTTCTTACACGAGACCAAATTGGTTTGGATTGGGGTGTGACATGGGTTTAATTTGATTTAGAAGGCTTGAAACCAAATTGGTTTCATTTAGCAGATGGTGTAGGAGCCATTTAAATCGGTAGTGGTGGTGGTGTGGTGGTGCAGAAGGATACAAAGTGCTATGGGTTTTAATTAGAAAAGCTCAATGTGTTAAAGCTGCGAGATTACTAAAATACTCTTTGACCTAACGATAAAACTAACAAAAACTTAACAAACGGGCGCAAAGTAAAGCGAAATGAAAACTCCAAAGACTCAACTTGATTTTTGCCACATACCATAGTCCACATGAATGCAAATTAGACTTTACTCTAAGGTGCTATTTGTTTTTTTCAAAAAGGTCTGCGCAGCCTCTTATGTCTGCGTCGCGCAGACCACGCGCAGACAATGGCCTCTACAGACTGTTTGTTTTCCGGAAGATGTTTCATTAAAAAAGGTCTGCCCGCCCTCATCTTGGGGCAGACATGGACCAACCTCTTTTTTACCTCTTTTCTCCTCTTCTCCTATGCTCCGAACTTCACCACTCAAACAACAAAACCCTAGTAATCTCCTCAAACACCAGCCGACACCCAACCTTCTCCCCTTCCCCGGCGCGACGACCTCGTCTTCTCCGGCCACCCCTGGTCTTTTCCGGACACCCCTCGTCTGCTCCACCACCACTGCGCCTCCTCCTTCCACTGCGGCGAACTTCCACCGCAGCCACCTTCCATCACCTCCTTCTTCCACCACAGTCCTCCACCACCGTCGCCCTTCAACACCAGGTACGTAACATATAAAAAATCGATTATGTTCATTGTTATGTTTTTCTTTTCATAGAAACTGCCCCCAATTTGATTTTGTTCATTGTTATGTTGTTTTGAGTGAGTTGATTGTTCTTGTTGTTTATACAAATCGATTGTTCTTGTTAGTTTTTTTTTTTAAATTTTGATGTTAATTTTGTGATTGTGTGATGTTATGATGTTAATTTTCAGATTGTTTGATGTTAATTTTTTTGTTTGTATGATGTTAATTTTCAGTTTTTGATGTTAGTTTTCTTAATTTTGATGTTAATTTTCAGATTTATGATGTTTTTCTGAATTTTAATGTTAGTTTTCATAAATTATGATGTTAGAGCATTCTCATCCAATCCATCAAATTATACATACATTCCACTAAAAAACAACTTATATATCAATATATTTTCACTAAAAACAAATACTTTTTCTCTCTCCTTTTCAATTAAATAATATTATCATTACATTTTTCTCTCTCCTTCACTCACAACCACTTTCAATATATATTAAAAAAATTATACTGGGTGAACAGTGTCCCCCCAAATATACAGATGAACAGTAACATTTTCTCTCTCCTCCACTCACAACCATTTTTTATACCCTTTATAATATAAAAACTACCCCTCACATATTTTGATGGTTTGGATGAGAATGCTCTTAGCTTGTAGAAGTTAAAAAACAAACAGTTTTCTTCTTGCAGTCTGCAGATGTTTGGTCCATCTCTTCTGCTACAGATGTCTGCAGATATGGTCCGTAGACTGAGGATGTTTTACTTCTGAAAAAACGAGCACCTAACACATAAGAACAAGATAACACCTAACCCAACCCAAATCAACCTCATAAAATAAAATAATCAGATTTTAGGTTGAAATTCCCACATTAACATTTCTTTAATACCCCTTCCGTTACACAAATTCACCCCCAATTTATTTACTCTTATGCCCTCCCCTCACTCGAACCACCACTGCTTCACCCTACCACCAGCTCCGGCTGGCTCACACCACCGTCAGCCACCGCAACCAGCACCTGCAACCACCGCCTACACATCGTAAAACCTAAATCCTCAAACCCTACCGCCTCATACAACGCCTCCGCCTCGTTGACCTAACCACCAAACCGCTGTCGCACCACCGTATCACCGTCGCAGCTCCGCCGCTTGTCCGAAAAATTCAAAGCTTTCACGGTTTGTTACTTTGTGTTTTTTGATTTTTAGTTTTTTTTTTTCGTATTGTTAACAAATTCGGTTTCAATTTTATGTTATTTTGAATTAATTTAAGTCTGATTGTTGTAATTCATGCTAATTAGGTGTTTGTGCTTTTTTTTGTGTGTGTGTTACTAACAATTTAGGTTTCAGTTTCATGTTATTTTGAATTAATTCATGTCTGATTGTTATAATTTAAACTAATTAGGTGTTTGTGTTTTTTAGATTTTCTTTTTGTGTTACTCAACAATGTGGGTTTCAGTTTCTTGTCATTTTGAATTAATTTAGGTCTGATTGTTATAATTTAAAGCAATTAGGTGTTTTTGTTGACTGTTTGTTAATACAATAGCAAATTAATTTCTATAACATGTGTTCCTAATGAAAGTTCGATTCTAGCAGTCGATTTTTACACACTACACACCACTATTTGTTTGATATAAAATTAATTTGATTATCTATGATAAATTGTTTGCTCAGGTTTATGTTCTTGCAAGTTGAGATTTTTTAATCTTTGTTAGTGGGGTAAAATTGTCATTTATTAGTATTAAGATTAAGCACAATAAAGAAGCAACCTAGCTGATCCCATACAAGATAAAATCCCAAAATTTTACAAGTTCATAGCAGGGGTGAAATCGGCTCTATACAGCTATACTTACAAAGCTAAGTATCTATCACCGACTCACCGGGTTGTGATTTAGTACTGGGTTGGGTCATAAGTCTATCTGGGTCGCGTGCAATGTCAAGTCACACTTTACTGGTACCTACACAGTATGCATTGACTTGTCCACCACCTCTTGAGTTTTTAGCTTTGTAACTCTAATATAATATGATTAAAAAAAATTTTGATGAGTCATGATTGTTTGCTAAAGTTACTTTTCTTCTATATGTTATAGACTTTCATGCTCATTATATTGTTGTAATATGGAACCACTTTAGTTTCAAGTAATCCAATTTGTCATTGTTTTGCATATATTTAGTATTTTAAAGTTCAAGGCGATTTGAGTTATGTATAATCTGCCCTCATGTGATTTCATTTATCGAGCTTGTTGAGATATTTCTTATGGTTAAGTGCAGTTTTATGGCGTTTTGAACTGTAAAAGTCACTCAAGGGCTGGATTGAGGACGGTATTGGTATGGGCGATCGGAACGGATCATTCTTTTGGGTGGGGGATGGGGATGACCAGACACTGAGTCCCGTGAAGCACAGGAGAAAGTCAAAGTCAAAGAAATTGGAGTTCGTAGGGTGGGGTTCCAGGCCGTTAATCGAATTTCTCCAATCAATCGGCAAGGACACTGGCAAACAGCTCTCTCAGTATGACGTAACAACCATTATCAACGAATACGTGCACACTTACAACCTTTTTAACCCTATGAAAAAGAAAAGGGTTGTTTGCGATGAAAGACTTCATTCTCTTTTCAGTAAGAATTCAGTTCCCAGAAATAAAATATACGAACTGCTGAACTCACACTTTGCTGAGAATAACGATTCATCCGAAGATGACGCTATGTATGATTCAGACGGGTATGAGGATGTTAACGTAACTTACAAGAAGCAGAAGGTTTCTAGTTTAGAGAAACGAGCTCCTAGCCAAAAGAGAAAAGCACTGTTAAGTGGTTTTGCGGCTATTATTCCCGAAAACATAAAGCTTTTATACTTGAAGAGGAGTTTAGTTCAGGAGCTTGTTAAGCATCCCGAGAGCTTTGAAGGGAAATTATTAGGTAGTTACATTAGGATAAAGTCTGATCCGATGGATTTCTCTCAGAAGAACTCTCATCAGCTTCATCCTGTTACAGGCGCGTAAAAGTTCTATATTTACTTTCGTGCCATTCTTTTTATAGAATCTGTCTGATACGCGAATAGCTAGAAACCCTCTGTTTTCTTGGATCAGTTCTTATTTTTATTGTGGGCTCTCTGTTATTTTACAGGGGTGAAAAATGTACCTGCAGTTAGTGGCGGAAATGAAGTTCTCCTTGAGGTTCCAAACGTGGTAAAAGACATACCAATACGCATGCTGTCAGATGATGACTTCTCTAAGGTAACTTACATATTAACATAGGTTCATCTTGGTTTTAAAAAGCGCACCTAGGCGAGAGGTGCCCTCAAGTGAGGTGTTCATCTCTTCTGATCGCATGAGGCGACGGGTGTACATGAGGCGCGTGAATTGTACATAGAGGTGTTTCTATCAGAAATATAAAAAATACATAAATACCCTGAGCCTCATGTACATGATGCCTGCACTAGGGGTGAGCAGAAACCAAAATAACTGAAGTGTAACCAAAATAACCGAACTGAAACAAAAACCGACGGTTTGGTTTTCGGATTTTTAATAACCGAAAACTTCGGTTCGCTTTTCAGATAACCATTTTCAATCACCGAAAAAAACCGAACCGAACCGATAAGTTACAAGAGTAGGCCTAGTCCAAATATTTTTATGTTTAAGTTTAAGTTGTTTAAGTGTTTAACCCATGCTAGTAGAGATTATTAATTTTACTCTTGTATGTTAAGTATTTATAATAAAAACATTAATATGTTTATTTATAATTGAAATGATTTATCTATTGCCTACAAGAAATAACAAAATATAATATAAAAATTGAAGGATCTTCAAATCTTCAAAGTATTATAAAAGAAAATGTTTTAATAAAGTCATTGGAGAAACATAAAAATAGATTAGAAGGTTAGGTTTATGTGAACAATATTGATTAAAAAAGTTAAATATAATAACTTAAATTAAAAATTTAAGAAAGATTCTTAAATTTTGGATTATAATTTTGATTTTTGAATCTTACGTAACTTTGTTCCAAAAACCGAAAAAACCGAACCGAACCGTGCACCCCCTAGCGTGCACCTTCACCTTGTCGTGCCTCTCACTGTTATCAAAAGAATAAACTTGGGTTAGTCATAGCAGTCTTCAGTCTTCAATTAGCTTTAGCAACAGTTTGATATTTTAGTAATCGTCAGTGCACTTGTACGCATATTTTATATCATTCTTTTACTTTTATACTTTTTTGAAAGAGTAAAGTGCAATTTGCCACCTTGTGGTTTGGTCCAGATTGTCAGACGACACCCTATCTTCCACTTTTTGCCATCTGAAACCCTGGGGTGGGAGTAAGGTGCAATTTGCCACCCTGTGGTTTGGTCCAGAACTTCAGATTGCCAGATGACACCCTATCTTCCACTTTTTGCCATCTGAAACCATGGGGTGGGTATTTCATCATACCCTGCCCCAGGACGTTAGTCAATAGTTATGTTGACCGTTAGATTTAGGGGTATATTGATCTTTTCACCCTCGAAGCTTCCTAACCACACGTTAGCTACTCCTTTATCTTTACTTCGTCTTCATCACGCCCTGCTACCCCATTATTTACCAAACACTTTCCATCTTCTTCCACCGGCGAACCACCAATCCACCCGCAAACGACAAGCCTCCGGCCACCGATTCAGTCCAAAGACATTGCGACATGGAATTTACGGTTGAGGTGCAAATAGATTCAGTCCATGGTACGTATATCAGTATATCAAGTACATTTCACTTGAATATGGTTTGATTTCAGTCCACTGTACATTTTAAGATTACCCTTGTTTGATTCAAAATTAGGATCGATAATGTGGTGGTTTGTTTGTGATGATTCGATTGTAGCTGGAGTAATGCTCACGGAGACCTAGAACCACCGCACAGTTGTACTGGTCGGTGGTGCTGGGCTGCTTGAACAACATATCGTTCAACTTTGGAGTGGTGTTCCCTGCATCACCCCAACAATCATGTCCACCGTCCCCATCACCACAGAATGCCATGATCCCAGAGTCTCTGGTTTGACCTCAACATCACCAGAACAGAGCATCGCCCACCTTCATGCACCGTCCTCATCACCACAGAATACCATGATCCCAGTCGTCCAACATCACCACCACTATCACCAGAACAGAGCATCACCCACCTTCACCAAGACGAGTGTAATACCAGTCTTGGTTATTTTGATAAAGGTTCCTATTATTAGATTGTGTGTAATTATGATATGGATATGTATAATTATGCTTTGGATATGTTTATTTGCTTAAGTCGATATTTTGCTATGTATAATTATTCTTAGGATATGTTAATTATGCTTTGGATGTGTTTAAATATTAATCTATGATTATGTACTGCTTTGATGTCCATAGTTGGATATCTATGCTTATGTATTGCTTTGAGGATCATTAAACTGAATTTGATGTCACAGTTGGATATCTATGATTATATCTATGATCATATACTGCTTTGATAATCACTGTTGGATATCTATGATGATGGTGATCATGATAATGTACATAATTTTTGCTGATTTACTGCTTTGATGATCACTGTTGGATATCTATGTTGATGATGATAATGATAATATACATAATTTTTGCTGATTATGATGTTCATGGTCCTGATTGTTTGCTGCTGCTGATCATGATTGTGAGTCTGTGTATTAGATAGTGAGTCTATGTTCATAGTTTGCTGAAAATGATGATGATAGTTTGCTGCTGATGATGATAGTATGATGATGATGATGATGATGTTCACAGTATGATGACGATGATGTTCACACTATGATGACGATGTATAATTGTTCTGTTGATGATGATGTTCAAACCTGAACTTAATTATACTCAAGTGCAGAAACGATTCCTGAATTTTAGTGAATTGGACACAACTTAGGGTAAATTATACTAATTAGATGACTCGATTCCTGAACTTAATTTGGTTGACTTCTATAGTCAAACCTTGAATTATACTACATCGTTAACTTATAAAAAGACAAAACCAGAGAATGGGTTTCATTAATTTGACTTGGTAAAGTTATACCTGCAAGTTAAAGGTGAGAATGGAGGGAGTTTTGAATTTAATATAGTGTCTTTTAACATCATTTATTAACAGCCTTTAACATTCCTGGGGCAGGGTGTGATGAAATACCCAGCCCAGGATTTCATATGGCAACAAGTGGAAGATAGGGTGTCATCTGTCAATCTGGACCAAACCACAGGGTGGCAAATTGCAGTTTACTCTTTTTGAAATAAAGGATTGATTCTAATGCTTGGTGAATGAGTTTACCGTATACTAAATCAGATGCACATTTTTTCTATTGCCATTTCTCTTGCAGGAAGAAGTTGAGGATTTGTGTCAAAGAGTTAAAGACGGGTTGCTTAAGAGGCCTACCGCTGTAAGTCTCTCTATCTTATTTAACGTGAAGTTACTTACCATGAGGATTTTCTTTATGATCTTTAAATATCATCAAACTCTCCTTGGTAGGTAGAGGTTGAACACAAGGCCCAAACCTTGCATGAGGATATAACAAAACACGTAAGTAATGCTCATTATAGTAAAATAAATCAATAAATGCATAAACACGACTTGAGATTCATATATGCAACAATTCATTGTCTTCCTGTTATTCTTTTACTCATCTGTACTCGATAAGTTTACTGGTTTGCTTACAGTGGCTTCCTAGAGAACTTGCGCATCTACAAAACCTCATAGATCGAGCTAACGAGAAGGGATGGCGCAAAGAATATCCTTTTTTATCAAAATAACCAACACTTATTATGTAACCATGAGAATCTATTAGCTACTCACGGGCCCCACCAATACTCTGCTAACTAGTGGGGTCAGGTAAAGTGCATCATACGCTATGCTGGTCGTAAAATTATACTTTTGTGTATTGACGACGTAGAACCATTTTAGTAAATTAATCATTGACCAAATTGCTAAGATAATAGTTTTTCAGAACAACACACGTGTCCTACTAGATATTTTTTAAATAAGAATCTTATTATTTAATAAAACTATAAATGCGTCATATAGAGATGCTTGAGAAACCTTTACTTGCTTGAGCTCTTACACTATTCGAGTATCTGGAAAGAAAGAAGCTGCTCCAAACACCATCAGAGCAGTCAAAGTTGTTGACTGAGGTGCCAACGGTGACGGCAGATACACTAGAGCCAGAAGCTACACCAGACGAACTAGTAGCTGATATAGAACAGCCCAATACTTCACCAATCTCAATTCATGGTTCAGATGCTGCAGGTATGTAGTTATGTACACACATTTAAATGCAACCCATCGTAATATTTCTAAAAAAAGATCAGTTTGTAATAACATTGCTTTCTTAATTATTTAACACGAGAACTATTTAATAGAAACTAGTGGATTGCCAATGATCCATAGCCCAGTTGGTTATGGGGAGGTGTGGTGGGAGTTTTCACCCCTCAAGGTCATGGGTTCGACCCTGCCTTGTGGCGGTTTCTCCCTTCCATGAGTTGGGGATTTCACCTGGGGGAGAACCCCGATCCTGGGTGGACGGGTTACATGTACAGGCATGGCCCGGGGTGTAAGCGGAGCTCCACCGCCATCACCAATAGCCGTTCAAAAAAAAAAAAAAAAAAAAAAAAAAGAAACTAGTGGATTACCACCCGTGCTCCGCGGCAGGTTCCAAACTTAGATAAAAATAGGCAAATTGCGACAGTACATTCTATGTGACGATGAAAAAACGACGTCACGGAAAAGTTATCAGGTCAGTTCGCTACGGTATAGGCAAAAACGAATACCCTAGCGGGTTTGGGATGTAGCTAAAATAACTTACGACGGTACATACGGAATTTAGGAAAACATTACATTCAGAAAAAACTAAAAAGAAACGACCAAACATAATTAAAAAGGAAAAAAACTAAAAGTTTAGGGTCTAAATAGTAATTTCTATAAGTGTAAAGGGAAAAAAACTAAAGTTAGGGGTCTAAATAGTAATTATCATAAAGTGTAAGGGAAAGAACAAAACTAAAGTTGAGAGTCTAAATAGTAATTAGAATAAAGTGTAAGGCAAAGAAAAATCTTATTGAAGTTGAAGGGCTAAACATGTAATTATCAAAGGTGAGGTGTCAAAGTGTAAAGGAAAGAAAAACCTTATTAAAGTTGAGGGGCTAAAGTTGTCTTGATCAAAGTTTAGGGGCTAAAGCTCCTTGATGTGACAACTTAGCCTTTTAATGTTATAACAACAACAACAACCATACCCAGTAAATCCCACAAATAGCAAAGCTACTTATGGGGTCTGGGGAGGGTGGGATGTAGACAGACCTTGCCTCTATCCCTAGGGATAGAGAGGCTGCTTCCAGAGAGACCCTCGGCTCCAAAACGAACAACATACCAACACACCAAGTCAAAGAATATATAAATATGAAGCCACCAATACCAAGAAAGTGATCAGAGTGACAATATAATGTAAATCATGTATAATAGCATACAACATCATTTGGGCATAAACACAAGAAGCCAATCACCGGTAAAGTCACTTAAAGAATAAAAACCTACATCCCTAAAATACACCTAAGACCTTACTGCAATATCCTCTAGAAGTCCTTAACCCTAATCCTACGCCTCCACGAAGTCCTATCTTGGACCATGTCCTCAGAAAGATGCAACTCTAGTAAATCATGCCTAATCTGCTCATCCCATGTCAGTTTGGGTCTGCCTCTTCCTCTCCTCCCTTCCACAGTAAGAGTTTCCATTACTCTAACTGGTGTCGTCGTTTGCCTCCGCTTCACATGCCCAAACCATCTCAATCTCCCCTCCTTAATCTTATCCGATATACTAGCCACTCGTAATCTTTCCCTAAAAAACCTCATTTCTTATCCGATCTAACCTCGTGTGTCCACACATCCACCTCAGCATCCTCATCTCTGCTACCTCCATCTTGCACGCTTGTGTCTTCTTGATAGCCCAACAGTCTGTTCCATATAGCATAGCGGGCCTAACTGCTACCCTGTAAAATTTCCCCTTTAGTTTAGTTGGGAACCTCCTATCGCACAATACCCCATTGGCTGCCCTCCATCTACACCAGCCTGTATGCGATGGGTTACATCACTATCTATGTCACTATCTCTTTGTACAAACGACCCCAAATACTTAAATTTAGTTGCCTGCGGGACCAAATACTTCAATTTAGTCACCATCTCTTTTAATGTTATATGAATATGAATTAACAAAACAAGGTTTGCAGGCCAATCCAACCCTAACTGGTTTTGACCCGACCTGCACATTTAGTATTTTATAATTAAATTTGCGTGCTGTTTTTCTTTTATGCAGAAAATAAGCTGGTAGTTGTTGATGGAGTCAACGAAGGCAATGCGGAACCAATAAAGAATTCGCGTTCTGAAGAACAGTTAACAAGCTTCCAGTGGGTGGAAGCCGTGCAGATGCCCAAAAAGCAAAGTTTCGATCAAACAATTGACTTCACCAAAACAAAGAACTCCGGTTCTGGAGGACACTTAACGGGCTTCCAGTGGCTGGAAGCCGTGCAGATGCACAAAACCCAAAGTTTTGGTCAAACAGTTGACTTAAGCAAAAGAAATAACGTGGGCTCTGGAGAACACTTAACAAGCTTCCAGTGGGTGGAAGCCGTGCAGATGCCCAAGACAAAAAGTGCGGGTCAAACAGTTGACCTGAGCAAAATGTCAAATGTGATTGATTTATGTGACGATGAAGAGGAAACGCATGATGTGCAAGTGGATAAAGAAAATACGACCCACGAGCAAGAAGACGAGCATGAATTCTCTCGTCGAAAATGGTTCTACCGGGACCCACAAGGACAAATACAAGGTCCCTTTTCAAAAACCGAGTTGAAAAGCTGGCGTGATGCAGGCTATTTCATGCCCGACTTTAAGGTGTGGAAAGAAGGCCAGACACCCGAGTATGCTATCCTGTTGACAGCTATTCTCTAGCAAATTTGATTTGTTGATTTTGATTTTAGGAATTAGTTATTTCTGTTATGCCTTCGGGGTTGTGAGATTATTTTAATTTAGTCGTGTTTTAGTCAGGCTTAAATGTTTAATCATAGTTTTGTTTAATAATTTGAAGTGATTTATGTAATAGATCCAAAAAATCCAATAAACCTTGAACACAGTAAGATCTTGATTTCTAGCAATTCTTGACTGCCGGTAAATCTAGACGGTATGTTAGAAGCCTTAAGAACTCTTTGATATATTTGCGGAAATAGATATAGTTCTTTTATGTTTTGACTTCAAATCTTCCAAACGTTTTTTTTATATGAGTTAGATCCTCCAAAGTCCAAACGGTCGTTCTACACTTCTACATGAGGACTTCTTATTGACCCATTTCAAAATATAGACTGAAGTGCTTAAACATAGAAGTATTAGGTTGGATCGACCAAGACATGGTCAATAACTAGAAGTAGTCGGCGTGTTAGAAAAGATGTACTAAAATAATAAGGATATAAGATGTGATAAGTTATCTAGATACGATAAGACTAGCTAGACAAGTCGCCAAGTTATGTTGTTTCTATTTCTTTTCCTATGCGCTTATATGAGCTAATAAAAAAGATGTAGTCTGATATCTCCTTTGTTTACCCAATGCGGTGATTGGTCTAGTACTCTCCTTTATGTGTTTAACTGGAGTTGGTCGTTCGTTTGTGTGCAAGTTTGCGTTAGAAGTCAGTTTCTTACACGACGAACCAGATATGTGTGCGCGCATGTGTGTGTGAGAGACCGTGCTATAAAACGTATTACAAATATTCCTTCAAGAGATTCTCCATAGACTCACTTGAATCATCTTATAAATATATACAAGTTTTATAAATTAGCTTATTAGTGATTATATATTGTTTTGTAACCCCCTTCATGCGGTTGATGCATGATGTTATTCTATATTTCACATTGCGTGACCGTTGATCAACTACGAGTCTTGAACTTGTTTAAATCATTTGGCCGTAGTCAGTTGACAGTCGATCTAGTCATCGACTCTTGGCTAAGATGAGGTTTTCTAGTCTACCATGCATTGGCTACGAATCTTCTAATGATTCTTATGTCCATGTTATATATAAATTTTGAAAATTTACGAGTGGATTATAAACATATGATCATTTTAATTGAACAATCATTTTAGTTTAACAACATTAATTTCAACCATTAATTTGATATATAGACAAGGTTCCTCTATCATAATCATCATCAAAACCAACAAATTTGTCTCACTGTATGATGTACTATATATATACACTGTACTTCAATACATAAAATATTATCATACATTAATATAATTGTTATTAAAAAGAATAGGAAAGAAAGCCCCCCAACATTTATTGTAGCATGATCAAAATTCATTCTTTTTTTGGGGAATTTTGGTTAAGATTGTTGATTTGGTTGATCCTTGCAGCTGCGGCTAGCGACGCTGCAACGCCACCAGGACGGGTTGTCAGATTCGGATCGTTTCTCAACTCGGCTCCTATGACTCCCTCTGCGTCTCTACGCGTCACCGGCTTGTCCGCTGGTAGCTTTGAAGTTGCTTCCTGTTTCACATTAATTTTAAATTTTTTATTTTCATTTTAGAATTATGAACTCAGTCATGTATATGTATGATTCATACCAAACTTTGTCATCTTTAAAATTTTTTAATACAAACTAATGATTTTGCTAATTAAAAAAAAGAAAAATAAAAAAGAACCGGTTCAAACCACCAAAATGAACCATCTTGACTAGTGTGGCCGGTTCTACCAACCCGACCGGTTTGGTTTGATATTTTCCATAATTGTAGTTTAAATGTAACTAGTTTATAGAAGTAATATGCATATAAAAACCAGTTTAGACGGGTTGTGTTCTTGTCAACCCATGTGAATCATGTTCGTGTCTGACATGATTTTCAAGTTTGTGTAGGTTCAACCGACCAACCCCTCAAAATTACCCTCTAGAGTGATGCATGTTTACCGCTAGAATCTCGCTCAACTTGGTCTTTTCATCATCTCGTGTGAGGCGAGCGTTGCGAGTGGCGGCTGATTGAGCTGCCGCAGCAACGCCGCCAGGCACTATGTTGGTGCGGCCGGTAGCCCTAACTTCGGCCGCTTGTATGGCGGCAGCATCACTGTAATCCACAGGCCTACTGCCTGCTGTTAAAGCTGTGGCTTCCAGTGCTTCTCCAATAGTGATGTGTCCTTGGTCTAATATTTGATCTCCTGATGATGCCTGCTGACTGATTTTCCTGCCACCCTTCACATTTTCACCCTATTTTCATTAACATCAAAATTCTTACTTAACATGTTATCCAACCTAAAACTTACTATTATTTTTTCTTAAAATAGTGGGAATCACCTGCTCGTTGCGGCAGGCCGGTTTAAACTAAATTTTGTATGATAACGTAAATATAAAAAACATGTCGCATGCGCTTTTGCAACATCAAAACGTAAAAAAAACACGTTGTAACAATGTATTCGGAAATTATAGTTACGTCGTAATTTAAAAAAGGTTGTAATTTAAGATCATTTAAAACCACCGTAACATATCCAAATTTATTATAAAAATATATAGTTCTAAGAAAAAAACAAAATAAGTTTTTTTTTTTTTTTCAAATAGGGTTTTTTTTTTTACTCTAATGTAGCTACAAGTTGTATTTTAATAATAACAACAATGCCATTTACATGATAGAGAAAGGTTTAGTACTATATTGGCGGTTCGTATGTTTACAGATAACGAGTGCTCATGGTTAACAGAAAAAGTAAAACAAAAACTAATTTTTGTTTAACGACATGCGAGTTCTTTTTATTGATAAACCATACAAAACGCTTGATGTGTGCATGTTATGTATCCAACTTGACTCACCTGGCTTTCCTCGTTGAGATCTTTATGTTCTTGAACATGGGCGGCGACGTGTGGAAGGGAATCTTGAACTTCTTCCCCTAATTGTGGTTTCATAGGTTGTTCTTGGTTCATCTTGTTTGTGTTTTGCCTAATCTACCTACCTTATTGCCTCTAGATTCCAAAACTTTTGGAGATATGTATATATGTAAAATGAAATTTTAGGATATATAACAAATTGGATCAAAAAGTGAATGAAAAAGGGTTGGATAATAACATTTTGCTTGTTTTTATAACATGACAAGTGGTGGGTTCACTAATAATATATATGCATGACTTGGTCTTCTATTTTAGGCCAGAAAATGTTGCATGTTTGCAATGTTATAGGATTTTGTGGTCTACCATGATTTTCTCTCCCAGAAAAAATTATAATCACCTTATCATTCCGCCCCTCCTTGTCAAAGCTATAATTTATCCAATTTTCTATTATTAGGGGTACTTAACATAGCGCTTGCTCGGTATTATAGTTGAATCAATTGTAAAAATCTGCCGTGACAAAATTTATATGTTTTCTTGTAGTTTGACCTTTCAAGTTACTTGGACTGCATTGGTGAAGAAACACAGAACTAATTAGAGGATAATTAGTTTGGTTTATGTTCCTTGCATAGTGGTTAATCTTCTTATGGTTTCCTGAGCTCCTTAATGACCGTGGTTAACTGCAAAACAAAACACCGTTACTCGTTAAGAGGGGAATGTGGGGGTTTCCCTCTTAACCGGGCTCCGGCGTGAGAATAAGCGACTGTGCTTAGGAGATAATTGAGTATTAAGTGAGAGTAGAGGGAATGGAATGTTTAACCTGTGGAGTGAGGTCTCTATTTATAGCTGGAGAGGTGTAAGAGGATATGGGCTGATGGGCCTTGGGCCGGAAGTCGACAACTTGGGCGATATGCTCTTTGTCTCACTTGTCTCGACCGTTAGTGGTTTCTGAGAGTTCTTTGGTGCTGGCGCACAGTGATTGGAGCCACGTGTCATGGTTGTCGGCTTGGCCGCCGTCCTGCCATCAGCAGGTAAGTGGAGATCGTGGGGCAGTTGTCTCTGCCTCATGATTGGTGCCATGTAGGCGTCCTTGAGTACTTTTTGTCTCCTGCATGTCAGACGATCGTGGAGCACGATTGAGCAGGGTCAGAAGGGCGCTTATTGGCTCTTTTTTCTGCCACTTGTACTGTGTACTATTTTGGAACAGTCTTGCGCTGTTAACGCGCGAGGCCCTTGTTGAGCACGTAAAAACCTCGCGCGTGGTATTGGTCTATTGCACATTATTTTCATAATGCTAAGTGTTGTTAATTGGAGCTTCTTGTTATTCTGACCTCGCGCCGCATTACAAGATGTGGTGTATCTCGCGCGAGGTTGACAAAATAAGAAAATTGTTGGCTAAGGAGTATGGTCCCGCGCGACCTTGCAGGAGGATTGCGCGGCTTTTTGGGACCATACCCCTTCAAGTCCCCCCAGTCCAGTGCTGCACCATGCGCGAGGTAAATGGTTGGAGCTCTGGACTTAGAGAAATAAGAAGTATAAAATGATTTTTTTGATGATGGTAGGCAGCGCGCGAATAAACTTTGCTGGTTATTACGGCGCGGCTACCATGTCTGGCTCTGTCTTTGTTGTTTTAACTTCTTCATGAAGTTTGTAGTGACTTTTGGCGGGAAAATTCTCGAAATTTGAATTCTGACAGGTTGGTGAGAATGTCGTGGTTGGTGACGTTTGGTTTGACCGCTGACACGATTGTCATCAAGTTGTTGCTGACGGTTCGGCTTTTTGTCAGGAGAGTGAGGTCTACGCGCGCGTGGTAACCGTCACTCCGGGAAGTACGCCTTACGTTTCATGCTCTGATTGGTCACGTGCGCGGCGATCTCGGCACGTTTACCCATCGCATTAAATGCGATGGGTATATATATCTGAAGAGATGTGAGGGGTCGTCACTTTCTACTGTTTTTCTCCAACTCTTCTCAAATTCTTTGCACCTTCAAACCTTTTGAAGAACAAATAGCAGATCTTCGAGTCTTCAAGAAGTATCGTAGTAGACCTTCAAGCCTGTTTCCGAAATATTCAGGGTTTCTTTGCTGACTATCAATGGCTGAAGAACAACATGAAGATAATCCCGGAGAAGAAGGTCCTGTACCTGTTCTCCGGTGGGATCTAGGGTTGTTTGAACAGCTTTCCCGAAGTTTCCGGTTCCCACCGGAGTGGGATGCCCGGTACCCCGGCCAGAACCAGACGGCCGCTGATGCACCGCCGGGGTACATCACCTTGTTCGAAGACTTCTTTCATCAAGGTAATTTCCGGTTGCCGGCGACGAACTTTATGGCACATATCCTTCAATATTATGGGTTTCATATCTCTCAGATGAGCCCACCCGGGATGGTCCGTGTCAGACACTTCGAGTTCTTGTGTTGGGCTCATGGGATTGAGCCGACTGTTGAGAAGTTTCAGGCCCTTTATCAGCTTCGGAAAAATATGGGTTTCTACTCGTTTGCCAGTCGTGGCGCCGCTAAGAAGGTATTGCTAAATCCTCCTCAGAGTTTTCATGATTGGAAACCGAAATTCTTTTATATTCGAGAGGAGGTTATTCCCATTGCTATGACGTTCCGCGCTTGGAATGAAGCGATTGTTAAAGAAGACTTGCCTATTCCCAAGACTGAGGCTTGGTATAGGGAGCTTACTGCCACTCCTAACCGAGTGTTTGGGGAAAACGTGTTAGTAGCGGCGCGCATGAGTGACCGATGGCCGGCTGATAGCGAGGATGTTCCGGTTCTGATGTTCGAGGATAAAGGTTAGCACTTTACTTGTCCTCTTCAGTTTTGCTCCTTATAAGTCTACTGTTTATTTATCTAATTTGTCTTGCAGAGGCGCGACTGTATCAAGCCGCATTTTCCACCTTTGGTGGCGCGATGAGTGTGCGCCCGCTCCAAGCTGGGGAGGAGTTCTGGTACGAACGAATTAAAGGGAATTTCATGTACCCTGTGGCAGATGCATTTACTGCGCCGCCTACTGCAACTGAAGGTGCGCATATACCTAACCCTCGTCCCTTGCGCTCCATAACTTCTGCTGGGAAAGAGATTGTCTATCTTTCCAGCAAAGAGTCTGTGGGGTCTTCAACCAGGGAGTTAAGTTCCTGGTCTACCATCTTTGCAGGTGTGCTGCGCGACCTGGGTATTGACCCCGAGGAGAAGAAGAAGAAGAAACCCCCTAAGAAGAAGAAAACCGGAGAACCTGAAGTCACGAGTAAGAAAGGTGGGAGTAGCCGCGCAGCTACTGGTGCTGCTGGTACAGGTACTCTTCGGCTTCGTCAGAGTGGCTTAAAAGATTATGTGATAATTAGTGACTCACTTGAGGGCTTGTCGCGCGTAGGCGGAGGTAAAGGCGGAGCAGGTGCCTCAAGAGGTGAAGGTGGCGCGGGTTCTCGTAACCCGGATGCTGGCGCTACTCCTTCCTCTGCTGAGCATGCGGAAGAGGAAGAAGAGGAGGAAGAAGGAGAAGCTGCTGGAAAGTTGATCAGCAGAAAAAGGACCAGGAGCGGGGCGACTGCTGGTGTGACTGTGGCGTCGAAGGCTGGAGGAGCTCTGGTGCTTGGTAAACAGAGCAATTTGCGCTCACTCTATCAGTTCTCTCCTGGTAAAGTTTGTTTTTAGTTCTTTTTTCTGGCTTTCCTTGCCTTGATCCTTTGATTTCTGTAGAGGGCAAGAAGAAGACCCCTGAGAAGGGTGTTGTTTTTACGGAGCCAGAGCCAAAAAGGCCTAAGATTATCATCAAATCTTCCGAGACTGCTGGGGCTGAGCATGACAAGGGCAAACATGTTGCTGAGGTCGATAAGGCGAAGGCTGCCGAAGAGAAGAAGAAAGCTGATGAAGAACGTAGGAAGAAAGTTGATGAAGACAGGAGGAAGGAAGCTGAGGCAAAGAAGAAAGCTGAGGAAGACCAGCGCCAGGCTGTAGAGGCGCGCAAGAACAAAGCTGCTGAAGAAAAGAGGAAGAAGGCAGAGCAGGAAAGGAAGAAAGCCGATGATGAGAAGAAAAAGGCTGAGCAGGAGAGAATAGCTGCTGAGAAGGCTCTTGCTGATGCTGAGAAGGAGAAGGGAAAGGAGAGAACCCTGGAGAAGGAGAAATCTGCTGCTGAAAGGCCTGTTGGTATTTCTATTACCAGAGGCGCGGGTTCATCTGCTGGTCAGGGTGGTGTGAAAACTGGCGCGCCGCCGCGCTCCCCGATAGGCCCCCGGGATACAGTGGGGGATATTTATTACAAGTCTTACACCGAAGAGAGTCGCGGTGACGCTCCGCACAATCCGCCTTGGGGTTTGAAGCAGAAGGATACTTTCCTCGAGTTCGCGCCTTGCCATGACTGGCTGGTGAATTCGATTCCTCCCGGGGAGATGGATCGTCAACGGGCGCGGACTCACAGCGGGCTCTATCATGCCTATGTTGTTGGTGAAGCCAACACCCACGCCGCTAACCAAGAAATTGTCCGGGAATGGCGCACCATGGTTAGGGAGAGGGATGATTGGGAGAAGTATCGCGATCGCATACTGAGGCGTGCTGCTGACTTGGAGAAGTCTAGAGCTGCGTTTGATGAGCAGAAGGCGAAGTTCGAGGCTGACCGAAAGTCTGAAGAGTGGGGGCGCGAGGCCCTGAAAAATAAACTTCATACTGCTGAACAGCAACTGGCTAAGGAGAAAGCCGAGTTCAAGCGCATATGCGCGAAGGATAACGAGCGCGCGGCTGCGGATCGTAACAAGATTGTCAACCTTGAGGCTAAGGTTGTGGAGTTGACGGCTAAACTCGAAGATGCGCAAGCTGCTACGGTTGCTAAGGAGCAGCTTGAGGTTCGTGCAACCTTAACACTTTTTCCTTGTATGGTTTGTTTGCAATATATCCTAAGTCCTATCCTTTTTAGGTTGAGCTTGCTGAAGTGAAGGGTCAGCTGTCTGTTAAGGACAAGGACTTGCAAGCCAAGGATGTCGAGATCGCTGAGCTAAAACGTCGCCTGGAAGGGCAGGTTGATAAATGCGAATCCTTGGAAATCGACCTCGAAGCTGAGAAGGTTAAGGCTGCGACTGCTGAGGAGGCCAAGCAACGTGCTGAGAAAGCGCGTGATGTTAGCACTTCTGCCCTCAATGTAGCACAAACTAATTATGCTGAGGCTCAGGGCATTGTTAACACTCTCGTTTCTGAGGCCGAGTGGATGCGCGGCCGTGGAGTAGTGCTGGTATGCTTATCCTTTTTTCCTTCCAAAGTGTATCGTTAGAAGTTGTTTTTAATGCGCAAACTTCGCTGTAGGTTGCCAACTCCATTCTCAATGCTGGGGAGCTGGACCGTGTTGTCGCTGCTTTGACCGATGCTGCGCGCGCTGTTGGTCACCGAGGAGGGTACCTGGAATGCGCACAACATGTTGAAGAAGCACTTGGACAGGAGTTTGACGTCAGTCATTGTTCGGTTACTGACCAGGCTAGTGCCGCGCTGACACGCGCTGAACATGCTTATGACCACTTGTCACTGCCTGTGATGGACTTAGTTGCCAAGGCTTTGGAACATGATGACTGGTGCCAGCGCCTTAAGGGCATTCTTGATCCACCTATAACGGTTGAATTATCAGATGAGGAGGCCGCTGTGGATGATGAAGGTGATGGTGGCGACAAGCATGATGGTGATGATGTCTGAGATTGTTTCGAGTAGATAGGTTTTGTATGGCTTTGTGCCTTGTGAATTTCTGTAGGTTTCTGATGTAACTTCTTGCGCGGTCGCGCCTTTTAATGGATGACGTTTGCTTTTATGCAATTGTTCTGATTTTGTTTGAACATGATGTTTATCCCATTTCGTTACAATTATTGCACTGTTGTTAGAAACTTAGGTTAAATTAGCGAGAATAAATGTAAGCATGGCTCTTGTGTGGGCAATTGCCCGGTCTCGCGCTGTGTTCGCGGAGGACCTTGGAGGCATGACTGGAGTGTTTTCTTGCTAATCAGAAGTTTAACATGCATTTGTAACAAAAGAAGTCAGCCGTGATAAAAGAGCATGTCGTATGCTTTCATTGATTAAGTAGGCGCTTAGGCCAAGATACATTGCGTAAGTAGCAAAATAGGCGCTTATCCAACATGAGTAATTACAAAGGCGCGTGGCCAACATGGGTGGGTAATGGCGCAAGGCCGATAGTAGTTACATATAGCACTTGCGCAGTTGTTGCGCATTCCACGTGCGCGGGATGATGTGTCCATCCAGGGTGCGCAATTTGTAAGCCCCTTTTCCTAGCACTTCGTGGACCAAGTATGGGCCTTCTCATTTGGGTACTAGTTTTCCAGGGCGTTCAGCGTTTGAGGCTTCGTTGTCCCGAAAGACATATTCCCCTGGAGTGAAGGTACAGATGCGTACTCGCGCGTTGTAGTACCTCTCCAGTTGTGTTTTGTACTTGGCTTCTTTAATTCGCGCAATTTCGCGCCTTTCTTCCAGCAAATCCAAGTCAAGACGACGCTCTGCCTCGTTGTCGATTGCATTGACTGCTGTCAAACGCGGAGAGGGCAGGCCAACTTCTGCCGGGATAACCGCTTCTGAGCCATAGACTAGGCTAAAAGGGGTCTCGCCGGTGCTTGTCTTTGGCATGGTGCGGTGAGCCCATAAGATACTCGGGAGTTCATCCACCCAGCCTCTTCGCTTCGTGCCCAGTCGGGCCTTAATCCCTTCGACAATACACTTGTTTACGCTTTCAACCTGCCCGTTGCCTTGAGGATGTGCAACGGAGGAGAAAGTGTGTTCGATCTTCATCTCTTTCATCCAGTTCTGGAGGTCTTCAGACGCGAAGTTAGTGCCATTGTCGGTTACAATCTTGAGTGGGAGCCCAAATCTGCAGATGATGTGTTCCCAAATGAACTTGCGCACCATCATGGCGGTAGTTGAAGCAAGGGCTTTGGCCTCCACCCATTTTGTGAAGTAATCGACGGCCACTATTATGAACTTGACGGCGCCGGGAGCGTCTGGGAAGGGTCCTACCATGTCGATTCCCCACTGCTGAAAAGGCCAAGCAGTTGATACGGGGATCAGGTCATTCTTGGGGTGCAGGGTCTTAGGAGAGTGCCGCTGACAGGAGTCGCACTTGCGCAGCTCCTTCAGGGCATCAACGTGCATCCCTGGCCAGTAATACCCGGCGTTCATAATCTTCGCAACAACCATGCGTGGTCCCGCATGGATGCCGCAGATTCCTTCATGAATCTCCCTTATCAGATAGTTCGCATCTTGAGGGTCCACACAGCGCAGTAGTGGCCCCAAGAAGGACTTGCGGTATAAGATACCACCATTCATTTCGTACTGCAGAGCTTTGTTCTGAATCTTTCTTGCCTCCGCTTTATTCTCTGGGAGTATTCCTTCTTTCAAGTACTGAATGATAGGGGTCATCCAGGATGGTTGCCCTAACTCGATCACATTGACTTGACGTAACAAGACTGAAGGGTTCTTGAGTACCTCAATCCTTACATCTTTGGCAAGATGTTGGAAGGATGTTGAAGCAAGCTTGCTCAAAGCGTCGGCTGGTTTGTTTTCGGAGCGATTGATGTGGATGACCTTGTGAGACTTGAACTGTTGGAGCAACTCTTTTGCCTGCTCTAGATATAGGGCCATAACCTCACCCCTTGCATCGTATATACCGTTGACTTGGCTGGCTATCAAGAGTGAATCAACATGTGCATGTAGGTTTTTAGCTCCCATTTTGATGGCGAGGCGCAGGCCTGCCAGAAATGCCTCGTATTCCGCCTCGTTGTTGGTGTTTTTAAAATCCAACTTGATAGCGTAAGTGAATTCGTGGTTTTCGGGGCTTACAAGGCGCAATCCAGCTCCCGCGCCATCTTCGTTTGAAGCCCCATCAGTATAAAGCATCCAAGTCTCGTTTGTCGTGTCTTTCACTGGAGTTTCAACAAGCTCACAATCCTTGATTTTATCAGCTGGGACTTCTGTGATGAAGTCCGCTAGAACTTGACCCTTGATAGCTGGGCGCGGCCGGTACAGAATGTTGTGACCTCCCAACTCAATTGCCCATTTGGCGAGCCTTCCAGATGTTTCTGGTTTCTGAAGTATCGTGCCGATATGGAAATTGGTAAGTACGGTAATCATATGCCCTGTAAAATATCTGCGCAGCCTTCGGGAAGCATGTAGTAGCGCAAGAACCAATTTTTCCATCGTGGAATATCTTGTTTCTGGGTCAGTGAGCACCCTGCTGACGTAATAAATTGGAGTCTGAACTCCATTTCTTTCCACCAGTAATACCGATCCTACTGCCTTATCTGAAGAAGATAAGTACAGTACGAGTGGTTCTTTTTCAAAAGGTGCAGTCAGGGTAGGAAGCTCGATCAAACATTCTTTCATTTGCTGAAAAGCCGTTTCTGCTTCAGGGGTCCATCTGAACTCTTGCTTCTTCACACAATTGCGCAGTGTGCTGATAAAAGGGTACGACTTCGCGGCATGATTTGACAAAAAGCGGTTAAGCGCGGCGAGGCGGCCGGCCAACCGCTGCATTTCCTTGATTGTTCGCGGCGATGGCATCCGTTCTATTGCCTGGACCTTCTCCGGGTTCACTTTAAAGCCGCCGTTGGTGACTATGAAGCCTAGAAACTTCCCTTCTTCCATGCCAAAAGAACACTTGGCTAGATTCAACTTCATGTTTACGCTGCGCAATGAATTGAACGTTTTCTCGATGTCCTTCAACATTTGGTCTTCTTCGGGACTTTTAACCACTAGATCATCGATGTAAACTTCAATATGCTTTCCGATGTCACCCGCGAAGGTCTTATCCATCAATCGCTGGTATGTAGCGCCAGCATTCTTCAGACCGAATGGCATCTTCGTATAGCAAAAAATCCCCAGATCCGTGCGGAAATCTGTCTTGTCTTCATCCTCGAGCTTCATTTGAACTTGATGGTACCCCTTGTAGCAATCCAAGAAGCACTTCCATCTGTATGGCGCGAGAGAGTCTATCTTTTTGTCGATCTCAGGCAAGGAATAGCAATCCTTAGGGCATGCCTTGTTGAGATCGGTATAGTCAACGCACATTCGCCATCCGCCACTAGACTTCTCTACCATTACGGGGTTCGCAACCCAACTCTGATAACGTACTTCTCGCAGGATGCCGGCTTTAAGTAACTCGCAAACTTGCTCATTCATTGCTTTTGTCTTGTCTGCCCCTAGGCTGCGCCTTCTTTGGACC
Source organism: Helianthus tuberosus (assembly GCA_030545235.1). Classification (NCBI taxonomy): domain Eukaryota; kingdom Viridiplantae; phylum Streptophyta; class Magnoliopsida; order Asterales; family Asteraceae; genus Helianthus; species Helianthus tuberosus. Next base: position 106,688,129 of record CM060437.1, read on the forward strand.
TTCGGCTCAACCGAGGGGTAGGTGTTTAAACAGTGCTCTGTGATGTCGCGCGGGACTCCGGTCATGTCGGCCGGGGTCCAGGCGAAAGTATCCATGTTCTTGAATAGGAGCTGCTTGAGGCGAGTTCTGATGTTTGGTGAGATAGCGTGACCTATCGTCACCGTTTGCTCCGGATATTTGCGATTTAAAACCCATTTTTCGGGCTCGGTTGCTGAAACCTTCACCGCTTTTGTTGGGCGCATCTCTTCAGTTGACATCACTTCTTTCTTTGCATAAACGATTGCCACCCCCGTCTTGGTTGGGAAACCAATCGCTGAGTGGGGGGTGGAAGTAATCATATTCAGCTCACCTTGCGTCTCTCTCCCGATCAGCACGTCATGTCTTGACTTAACAGGCATCACCATGAAGTTGACGTTTGTTGTCCTCGAATGCTTCCCGTCAGAGAGTGTGACGGGGAAGCTAATTTGGCCTAACGGGAAGACCATTTCATTACAGAACCCAGACAGTGGGTAGTCAACTGGTTCGAGTCTCGCTTTGTCTTCCTCGTCGAACTGGTTAAAGCATTGTTCATAGATGATGTCTGCTGTACTCCCCGGGTCAATGAAGACGTATTCAGTTTCATAATGGCCGATGATACCGGTGATGACGATGGGTCGTGTGGCTCGGGGACCCCCGCGCACCACCGGGAAAATAACTTGTTGTTCTTGCCATGAAGGCTCATAAGGTCTCTTGCCTTTTTCTCTTGCGCTATACCTTGGTCCATTGACCATGTGTGTTTCCAGGCGTCGAACCTTCTTGTGATTTCCTTCATCGTGGCGATAGAGCTGTCGCGTTTCTTTGCGCACATTCTTCACTAAGTGGCTCAGCTTTCCACTCTTTAGTGCTCTCTCGATCTCTTGTCGCAAGCTGTAGCAATCATCTGTTAAGTGGCCTGTATCCTTGTGGAAATCACAATACAGATTGGGGTCTTGTCCCTTTTTGTTCGTCATAGGCCTGGGAGCCTTAAAGTCATGGTTCTCCGTCATTAGCACCTCTTTTGGTGTTTTTATGAGCGGAGTCCAATGCTTTTCACGATTATCGTCTCGGACTGCCTTTCTATAACCGATGCGGTCAATGGTGTCACGCGCGTCTTCTTTATAACGGGATCGTTCTTCGTAACGGGGTCGATCGCTATAACCGCTGGAGTGGTTGGCCTTCCACCCAGGGTTTTTGCCTTTGTTGCGCCTGTTGTCATCGCGCGAGTGACCCCCTTTGGAAAATCTATCTTCAGAACGATAGTTGTTGTTTCGTGCGAGAGACTCTTCCGTTTGCGCGACTATCTTCGCGGCTTCCATGAGTTTATCCCACTCCTTTGGCATTCTATCTTTCCCAGTAATGGTTCTAATCAGGCTATCACAACGGATTGCTTTCTTGAAATGGCAGCGCATGAGTTGTTCGCTCACGCCACCGATCTCCAAACATTCTTTGTTAAAACGCGTAATGAAATCTTCCAAACCCTCATTATCTCTTCGCCAGATATCTTCAACTTCAGCTGTGTCGCGCTGGTATCGCCTTTGCTGACTGAAGTGACTCAGAAACTGAGTCCTGAAATCTACCCATGATTTTATTTTTCCAGGAGGAAGGCTGTCGAACCAGGCGCGAGCAGCCCCCGTTAATGTTTGGATAAACAAATGACACCACATGGGCATGTTCCAACCTCCCATGCAGCCCACGCTAGTAAACACTCTGACGTGATCGTCTGGATCAGTCAATCCGTTGAACTTTCCGACGGTCGGAGGCAACTTTTCTCTCTTGAGCGGCGCTAGTGCTATCTTTGGGATGAACTTCGAATGCTCTATAGCTTCTTCTGGTCGATAGGCGAGGCGAAAGTCACGCTCCGCCTCCTCGGTATAACCAACGTGTTGCCTTGGTTTGTAATACTCGTGATTTCTTTGCAGACGATTGAAGACCGAAGATTCGTCATCGTTTTCCCAGGTTGGATCGTTCGGGTCAGTTTCCTCCCACTCATCGTTCATGTTGCGCGGCGTGAGCCGGCTATGAACTGGGCCTCTTTGGAAATTTGACGGTTCATCATAGTAGCTTTCTGTCTCCCCCCGCGTGTCGTGCGTGTCCTGCATGCTTAGTCTTCGGGTAGGGGGAGGTCTGTTGGCTCTTCCTTGGATTCTTTGCGGTGGTGGCATCGGGCGCGGCCCGTGACTTGGGCCGGTTGGTGTAACCAAGGAAGGCTCTGCCGTTAGAACTGCTTGTTGCGCGCTCAAGGATTGATATGCTGCGTTAATGGTGGCGAGGTTCTTGGCGTACCATGAGGCTGGGGTTTCGCCTTCTGGTAGCCCTAATAACGCCGATATGTCCTGGGGTGGAGCTGGGTTTGAAGGTCCAGCACCGTTGTTTCCTGGAGTGTTTTGAGTGATGCGGGTGAAGCTCCCGCGCGGACCTCCGGTGTTGGCTACTTCGACTTCACCAACTTCTTCAAAGTGTTGGGGTTGGCCATTTTGATTACCTTCCCCCAACGCTGCATTTGGGTTTTCACCGAAACCAACGAACTCAGGTACGATTCCTTGACCAGCCATGGATCGAAGGAAGAAAAAACAACGAAAAACTCAGGAAAGAAGATGAAAGTGGTTTGTAGAAAAAATCGGTGGGCGCCAATGAAGAAACACAGAACTAATTAGAGGATAATCAGTTTGGTTTATGTTCCTTGCATAGTGGTTAATCTTCTTATGGTTTCCTGAGCTCCTTAATGACCGTGGTTAACTGCAAAACAAAACACCGTTACTCGTTAAGAGGGGAATGTGGGGGTTTCCCTCTTAACCGGGCTCCGGCGTGAGAATAAGCGACTGTGCTTAGGAGATAATTGAGTATTAAGTGAGAGTAGAGGGAATGGAATGTTTAACCTGTGGAGTGAGGTCTCTATTTATAGCCGGAGAGGTGTAAGAGGATATGGGCTGATGGGCCTTGGGCCGGAAGTCGACAACTTGGGCGATATGCTCTTTGTCTCACTTGTCTCGACCGTTAGTGGTTTCTGAGAGTTCTTTGGTGCTGGCGCACAGTGATTGGAGCCACGTGTCATGGTTGTCGGCTTGGCCGCCGTCCTGCCATCAGCAGGTAAGTGGAGATCGTGGGGCAGTTGTCTCTGCCTCATGATTGGTGCCATGTAGGCGTCCTTGAGTACTTTTTGTCTCCTGCATGTCAGACGATCGTGGAGCACGATTGAGCAGGGTCAGAAGGGCGCTTATTGGCTATTTTTTCTGCCACTTGTACTGTGTACTATTTTGGAACAGTCTTGCGCTGTTAACGCGCGAGGCCCTTGTTGAGCACGTAAAAACCTCGCGCGTGGTATTGGTCTATTGCACATTATTTTCATAATGCTAAGCGTTGTTAATTGGAGCTTCTTGTTATTCTGACCTCGCGCCGCATTACAAGATGTGGTGTATCTCGCGCGAGGTTGACAAAATAAGAAAATTGTTGGCTAAGGAGTATGGTCCCGCGCGACCTTGCAGGAGGATTGCGCGGCTTTTTGGGACCATACCCCTTCAATTGGCTTCTTGTTTTGCTTATATTTATGTGTACCAATTTTTTTTATTTGGTCAACTTTTTGTTTGGTGTTAATGTGTCTGTAATCAAGTAAGCCTCAAATAGATGGAACTTGCCGACATATATTGATCTAGACGGTTCAATCAGTTTAAGGGTTTAGAATCTTTAGCACCAATTTCATTTCATAATTTTAGGATTGTTTAATTTCTTCATATAGCATCTGTGTTTAGTGTTGTAAGGATTTTTCCTGATAAAGAATCAGAGCCTTTAGGTCATTATTCTAGTGCATCGATGTTAACCACTAGGTTAGCGGGTTGTGGCATGTTAAAAAACTATTTGAAACTCACATCTCCACCCATGAGGCCCTTAATGATTAATGGAAGATCATGCAACAGAAGTGCTTTTGCATTTCCCACGTACCATAGGTTGGGAGTAGTCACTCCCCATATGAGTCCCTGACAAGCGGGAGGAAATGGCTGGCCCTCAGGCAATTGAGGACGCTGCACAAGGTTTCAACCTCGTTGACAAGTGGTATTAGAAGAGCAAGTCTAAGCCTTTGAGGAGTTGGCATGTTATAGTAACTTATCCTAATACTTCTTATATTGATTGATGGCCAAGCAATGGTGGTGAGAGAGAGGACCAAAACCATGATACCTTGCCAAGGTGTCTTAAGGACTCGCATCTCGGGTGAATATGCTCAAAGACAAAGAAACGGCAAGAGAGAAGATCAAAACCATGATATCTGCAACTCGCATCCAAAGTTTAAACTCGGGTGAATATGCTCAAAGACAGAAATGGTTGAAAGCATGTTCCTAGGGTGTTTGAGCTGCTGCTTCACTCAGGCCGGCTGCTAAAGTCTCAGGGTAAAGACCAACTGATCATGTTCAGACTGACCGAGTGTCACAGCTGTAAATTTAGCTAGCTCTCATTGTGTTAGTTGGATAAGAGTACAGGTGGTAAGATTCGTGGGTTAGATTGTATATGATTGTTCGGTTTCAGGTTGAAACGATTTTTTTTTTTTTTAAACGTGTTAACTTGCTAACACTTATCCACCCTTTCAATAATAAGTTTTGCATTACTTATTATTACGAAAATAATATTAGTACTACAATTGTCTATACTTTCTTATAAAATCAACTTCCCCTCTCAAACTGATATAGTCATCAAAAAACAAGTATATGATAAAAGGTACAAGCTCCAATGCACTTAATACAAATCAATCACTGTAGCATTGTCTGTTATGGGTTTAAAAATGCCAACATCAGAACCTTACAACCTTTGGAAATGAGGACAGAAACAAGACATAGAAACTACTCAAACTTCTTAATCAAAGACATGTCATTCAGCATTTTCTCAATGGCTTCATCATCATGTCCACGTCCCCTTGACTGCATAAACATATTCAAACTTTCAACGAATCCATACTAACACATGGTTCCTCGATTTACAAATCTTTTTTCTAAGGTTTAAAGTACCTTGATAGATGGAACCATAGCAATGGCTTCCTCCACAGTTTCAGGGCATAGGTTTCCAAGAACACAAAGCTGCATGTCACATATGCGGTTCAGAATATAATCAAGGAGAGTAATTAGAAATCATTTGTATAAAAACATTACCTCGAATTCTGCTAACTGGTAGCGACTCAGTAATCTGAGCACTGGTTAAGAAAAATCAAACTGACAGCCTAGATGCAAAAAAAAGCACCGGGAACAAGAAATGCGTAACTATGAAAAAATATATGTATATGATGATAGGCATAGAAAATGAATATGCATGTAATCAAGGATACTCTCGAACTTGTCTAACGGCATCTGGATTTTTGTAGCGACTGAAACGCTTCACATATTGCAGGGACTTCTCAAACACTCTGACCAAAAAGCGTAAAAAATTTCGGATTTTTTAAAAATAAAATAACCAACAATATTATATCAGAAAGGTACCATTCGGGTCTTATCAGATGCTTGTAGTAATATATTCAATAAAACATTATACTCACTGAGAAACTTGATTCATTGGATCTTCAGACATCTGCTGAAGCTGCTCATATTTGTGTTCAAGAATCAAGGAGACTTCACAATTCATTAAACACTTGGCCTTCAGAAACTCTGAAAACCATATGCTGTTATTATCAGTAACAAGAAGTTGAAAAAAATAAAAGTGTCTTGTGGGTCCCGCCCCACGACCAAACAGAAAAGACTAATGGAAATCCAAAGTCTATAATTACATATGCTATAAGATGTGCAGATAGAAACGAGAGAGAAAGTGTTACCATCGCCTATCTTCAGCTCTGCAGCATTCTCTTCTTCTTCTCCAGACATACTGACCGATAACTTGAGCCTAAACATGCATCAAAGTAAACATAAACACATAGTCAAAGTTTCTATACATAAAATAATAAGTTATTAACAACCTCCATATGGAGAAAAAATGCACTAGATCATATATGATAATAGATAACTATAGGTAGACCTGGCAAACGGGTCAGGTCGGGTCATGGGTCAAAACGGGTCAATTAAAAAAAGGGTTGTTTTGGTTCGGGTCGAAATGGGTCCGGGTCAGAACGGGTTTCGGGTCGGGTCGGGTCTTTTTTTTAATGGCCATCAATTGAAAATAGATAAACTGCATTTGAAAATCACAAACTGAAACTGAACAAGTAAACTACTAAACTCGATTTGAACAGGTGGTCAAAACTAAAGGCAAGCTAACTCCGATTCTTATTCGATTAACCAATAAACTTCTAAAAGAATTCACATAAATGACCACTTATAGTTATTGCTAAATAAGCTGATTCTAGCTAGCATCAGTTGCTGGGATTAGATAAAATTTTAGGCATGAAAACTGTAACTAGTAAATATACAAATTCAATGTAGACACGACTCTCTTCCAACTTTTTATTCAACTTTCCAGTAACAATCTCCTTAATCACAACTTCCGTATCATAAACCATATGCCTCGCATGCAACACCACAGAAAACGAACCCGACCCGAGCTGTTTCCCAGCCACATACTCCCCAACCAATCAAGCTCTGTACGAAGACTGACTCATTAATTCCAAACTTATTGTTCAACTAAATCATGAATTAAAAAACAGAACAACCTGTATCATAGGAATATCCATCATATTTTGACAAGCATTAGCTAAATCATGAATCACAAATTAAAAAACAGAACAATCCTAACTCTTAATTCGAACTAAAAATCAATGAATTTCAGTAGATCCAACTCAAGCCTCCCTCAACTGTAACCTAATCAGCACATACCTCGATTGATGAATAAATTTCTACGGTGCTGAAGCGTATGAATGTAAGGAGGAACATCGATGATAAAAGATGAAGTACTGGAGAATGAAGATGATGTACCTCGTACGAAAGATGATGAAGACGATGCTCTGCGAGTACTGGTATATGATTCTAATCCTCTATGAGCGTCGATGATGTTCAGTGTTTGACCCGTGGTTTCTTCTATTTAAAACCCTAATGACCCGTATGGACCCGTTTATCAACCCAAGTTGGACCCGTGAATATCTTTTTAAAGTTTTAGAATTACCCAGTTGGAGCCGTTAATCATTAAAAGAAAGCCCAAATTGACCCATAGTAAATTAAAAAGGACCCAAATCAACCCATATTTATTCATACGGCCCCTAACTATAGGTCTTTCAATGTCGAACCAATTCTAAGTATAGAACTGTAAGGCAAAACGCAACTTGTGCTAGACAGGGGGTCTTCAAGGGGTTAAAGGCAGAAACCAGAGAAAGCTGGATTCGAACATGAGGCCTTGTAAGGGAATCAGACGCTTACCACTACACCAATTCCTTGAAGGTTCCCCTGATAAACTATTATGAGTAATCTATGCTCGTTTAAGGCTTTATATTAGTTGGGTAACATGGTCGATGATCTTCGTATGAAAATCTAAAAGATTTGTGAAAGAAGTCTCAGAGTCCAAAAGAGTCTCGCATACCTGCTCTATTAGAAAAATAAAACAAATAGTTGCAGAGGATAGTGAAATGGCTCGGTTGAAAAGCCAACAGAAACAAATTGTCAAACTTGATCCTCAGGGGGGGAGCAGAACTTGCAATCAGATCACCAAATTCAACTTATACTTAAATTACACACTCAATCTAGTGTCATCACACTGTTAAAGTCGTTTTAGGTTTGCCAAACACAAAATCTCCTCAATAAGTTAAGCTTAGCCAAACATGCCCTAAACAACTTTTCAGAGAATTTAACCTAAAATCAAACAGCAAACTGAATACCGGACAAAAGCAGCAAATCGATATAAAAAAAGAAACCCTAAACTACAATTATAGAATGAAAAGAAAACGGATTCAAATCCTGTTAGAAGTATTGTAAATAAGATGAAATCAAACGAAAGAAACCTTAAGGTGCAAACAGACGAAATGAAAGGAGAAGAACAAGATAATAAGCAATGATGATACCTTGATCGCTGTATACGAGTCGTAGATGGATGACGAATATGAATATGTATATGTTGCTACACAGGTTATATAAACGACGCCGTTGGGGACACTGCAAGTTTGGACAAAAGACTCTAAACTTGCAGTTTTTTACCCTTGACTATACATTTAGGTCCCCTAAATAAATAAATAAATAAATAAATAAGAGTAAAGTACAATTTGAGTCCCTTTGGTTAGCAACAGATTGCATTTTGAGTCCCTATCTTTTTAACTTCAACCTCTGAGTCCCGAACGTTGCGCTCTTTCAACAATTGAGTCCCTCACCCTAACGACTGTTAAATAAACAGTTAAGTAGATAACGGTGGTAAGGGCATTTAAGACATTTCACATTGATCCCCCACCCTAACACCATAACCTACCGTTGACGCTCCAAGTGTCTGAGATATGACATCGTCGAATTTAACATTCTTAACATAAAATTTCCTAAATGTCTTTATTTTTTAAACTTGATCTTATAATGTGGTAGCTGGAATACGGTTGAATGCGACCGTATGCCACATGGTGGTCCATATCAGGGTAGCGCTCAGCTATGTAGCACGGGGACTCCATTTATGTGGCCGTACCCGTCTCGGGTACTTGTCGGGGACGGAAACACCATGGGTACTCGTCAGGGACGTTTCCTAAATGTTTCCAATGTCGGGGGTACGTATCTGGTAGAAGTATCGAGCCCGTTTCCTTTTATTTTTAGGGTTTTTACCCTTTCAAATTCCACAACCGGCCATTAAATAAATAGACCTATCATATTCGGCTTCTCTAATCTCTAAACTCTCAAGTCTCATCATCTCTAATTCTCTATCGATTACCGGTCTCTCACTAGATGAACCGGAATTTGAAAATGATTTGATTATTGATAATTAATTACCTTTGGAAGATGATGTAGTATTTTTGGAATTTGTTTAATGTTTTTTTATTTTATATTTTTTATTGCTGTACCTGTATCTTAGAATTTTGAGTTTTGCCGTTCCTCGTTCCCGTATCATCCCCGTACCCCGATCCCGTACCCGTTCCATTGCTACTTAGGCGCTCAGGTTCTGGGCAATGTCAACGTGAACACTCGGTTCGAAAGAGGCAGGGATGATAGAATATAGTAAGGTAGTTGATAATGGTTTATGGGTAACTAGAACGGTTCATGGGTTTTTTTTTTTTTTTTTTTTTTTTGTTTGGTTATTTTTGGCAATATTAGTTATAATCAAGTATACCCGTTGATAATAGTTCATATGCAACCAGACATTGTTTTACATTGTATTGAGTTTGATATTGTAATGGGTTTGACATTGTAGTGGTTGACTTAGTATAAACAAGTAAACAACTAGTTTCAGCTTATGCGACGAGTTCTGATACACAGTAGTTTCTGATGGAACTTAATTGTTGATTAGCAGTATGATTAGTTTTGTTTGGCTGCAACCACTATGATTAGCAGTTTAGCAACAACTTGTTTCAAATGTTTTAGCAGTTTAGCAACAACTGGTTTGCAGTGTTTCAATGCAACAGTTTAGAAGTTAATTGATAGTGATTAGTTAGGATTAGTTAAGAGTGATTAGTTAAAATGTTAGAGATTTGAATTTGGAGGAAAAATTTTAAGTTTCGAGGCTGGGACGTGTGTTGCATATCTAAATACAGAGGTATTTTGTTTTTCACTCAAATTTAAACATCTTTACTATCTATAAAAGGAAAGATGAGCATGACATCACAATGCTTAGGTGTCAGCCATCTAGGCTATCCAACAATAGGGTGTTCAAAAAACTCGTGACTTCCTGCTCTCTCGAAACTCGTTCGAAGAAAGCTCGGCTCAAAATTGTCTCGGTTGTAAACGAGCCAGCTCGGCTCGGTTTGTACACGAGCCGAGCTTCGCCTGGCTCGGCTCGTGAGCTGGCTCGATAAGGTTTACATACTTCATTTTTTATCCCACATCGCTTACAAAACAAAAACTAAGGGAATATATTCCCTGTAAAAGAAGGTAAAGACAATGTACTAAGTGAATTAACTATTTATACTTGAATATTTAGTCATATGGTTAAATTAGATGGCAATTATGGCCCTTAGTCTAGGAGGAAAATCATTTTAAGGGCTTTTTAAGTAGTAAATTTTGCGGTTCTTTGTTAGTTTGAGCTAAATCGAGCCAAGCCGAGCTAGCTCGAATTCTAATCAAGTCGAGTTCGAGCCGAGCTCGAGCTGGGTCTAGCTCGGCTCGACTCGGCTCGTTTACAGCCCTATCCGACAATGCCAATCTGATGTCATTATTGCATCATCAATTTTATATTTAATAAATTTATATTAATACTAATCTTAATAATGGGGATATGTATTTAGCATTTAAAGAAGGTGAGGGGGAGATTCAAAATCAAATCTCCACACATCAAAGGAGGGGTGTAACAACTCTCATCAAAAGTCTTAAATATTATTTTAATTGTACAATAGGAAACCCTAATTAAGACACCCAAGTGATTCTGCATAAACCCTAAAATTTTCAGAACACTTGGAATCAGGATCAGGGCCCCTAAAACTCGGGGGGGGGGGGGGGGGTAAACCCTAGTTGATAATATCCAAACAGTTTTACGTGTGATTCGAAAAATAACGAGCGACCAACTCACCTAAGCTACCTGGACACGAGGCTACCCTATGGTGGTAGGGTGTCCCTCGCGCCACGCGACGCGCACAAGAGGACCTCTCGCGACACACGAGAGGGACAAATTTTAAGTATAAATACAGGGGCTTGGGACTTGACATTCTGCGTTCGTTCGACGTTCAAACTCAAAACGTACACTGAGATATTATAGAACAGTCCCAAAACACATATAATCTCGAAGTTCTGCCGCGATAACAGGGTAATAACTCGATCGCTGCTACGATTCAATGTCCGATCGATTAAACTATCCAATGGATGTTTAAGTGCTGCCCACATTAGGGTTTATGCTTTGTCATTCGTCGTGAATACGATGGATGTTTAAGTATCGCACTTTGTCATTCGTTGTGAAGGTTTAATCCCGTGAGTTGTCGTAAATGCTGTATTAGTTACTAACCAAGTTCGTGTGCATGTTATTAAATTTAGGTTAAAAAGGCTAATCAGTAGGCTAGGCTTTGCTCAAATAAATCTGCAATGTGAGTCATTCTCTTTTTATCAAATTTGTTTACAAAAGCATGTTTATTTTCAAAGTTATAATTACAGGGATTAAGTCTTTGTAATCTCCAAATTATAGCCGGTATGTGGGGTTTTGTATACAATACTTGATAACCGTCACCATTGGACAATGAGTTAGCCAAGGGGTGATATGACCATAGTCACAGACACCATTGGACTCTGAGGTTACCAATGGATGTTCGAGTGACAAATACTGTGGGTAGTTGGTTCATATATGGAAACATTGTAATCGCTCTTAATACTGTAAATTATAACAAATGTGTCGTTTTAGTAAAAAGAATGATTCACCAGTATTTCCCGCTGACAAAACCTTTTTCAAACATGTTTCAGGTGAATAGTTATGATCCAGAAAAAGTGCAGTGAAGCACTACATGCTTAAGGAAGTGGCTCAATATAAAATAAAGAAACATGTTTTGTAAAATAAAGATTTCTCAGTGAAATCATACGATTGTAAACTACCGGGGATTATCCCAAATAGTGAAATAACATAATCGGGGAAATTGCAGTTTTAAAAAGATCCTGATAAAATCTTCCGCTGTTAACTCAATTAAATAAATACCACGGGATTTTCTGTCCCGCGGCTCCTGAAACGGGTCAAACCGGGTCGGGGGTCGTGACAGAAAAAGGTGGTATCAGAGCCACTGATTTAAGCCTATTAAGTATTTGAAAAATACTTAATTTTACTGATTACCATTTTGTGATTACTTGTTTTATTATTTGAATATTTATTTACAGTATGGGTAAACAAAGAATTTCGGACATCTATCGTAAAATAGATAGTTCATCAAAGGATAAGGGATCATCATCCTCAAACCAGTAAATATTAAGGAAGTGATATTTGTCCGTAAGGCACAATATGAGGAACCACTTTCTCCTAATAAAAGAAGTTTGATTATTAGGAAAAGTCAGGAGAAAATAAAGAAATCCCGAGAAAAGAAAGTTAAACAGGAAACCCAGGAATTAACCAGTAAATCACCATGGGAAGACAAGTTAGATGAAAAATGGGCAGATCTCTATATGCTAGCCACTGTAGCAGTAAATGCAAATCTCTAAATACACCTGACTCAAGTTTTAGCACCCTTATCACTTACAAGCCAGATCCAGTAAATAAATAAGTTACAATAAACCCTAGTGTGTTTTAATTGTCAGTTGTCTTTTGTATTAAATTAGTCACACGGTATGTAATAATACTTAAATGTTTTCTTTAAAATTTTATTATCAAAATTTTTAACTTAGCTTTTTGTGTATATTTTGCATATATGCTAAACAGCATGAATAACTTATCCGAAGCCCTTCAGAATCTAAATCTCTATCCGGTGAAAATAGAGGTTTCCCGAGATTTTTCTGGTTACATACCCGATATAGAAGAACCCATGGAATTCAACGCTCCACCTCCGGAGAAACCCAAGCCTAAGAAAAGGAAAAGATTTGTAGGATGGAGGCGTGTGCGCAGGAGGAAACCCGCAACTAGGAGGATTCCTAAAATAGAAAATCTCTTAGATAAAGGAAAGGGGATTGAAGTCGGGGAATGTTCTAGGCAGATGGAAAAGGAGTTTGGGGAAGGTTCTAGGTAGACGGAGATGGAAATTAGGGAAAGCTCTAAACAAGTTGAGGAGTTACCATTTCAGGATGAATTAGATCGCGCATTGGCAAGCTGTGATATCGTCAGGCCTGTCAATAATAATTTATATTCTTATCCTATTGAAAATCAACTACCAATAAACTTAGAACCAACAATCCCAGAACCTATAATCCACACCTAACCTCTAGGAATGGACGAATGGTGGACTAATGACTGGCAGTTCCAAAACATGCTCAACAATCCTTATACTTTTCTCCCTCAGTTCGACCCAGAACCTATACCAAACCCACCAATGAGCAATGAAAATTTAGCTGAACTCCGCCACTTTGGCGAAGAGCTGGTGGATGCAGGAAATAGGATCAGGGAAGTAGGAGAACAGATCTCCTGGAAATATGACGAGAGGGAACGTCGTTATTAAAATACCAACTGACAAGGGATAATGAGGTTGTGAAACTATGGTTGTATAATAATAGTAAAATATAATTTTGTAAAATAACTACAAATAAAACTTTGTATGATAATGGGGTGTATCAATGCATATTATAAATATATAAAATGGGAATCGAGAAATCGATAGTTTTGGCTATATGTGTGTTGTAAAATTTGTATGATTGTTTTGTGTATAAATTGTTATTTATTCGATACTAATAAATTATATATATTAATCATCAGATGGAAAACGTTAATAATGAACCAGTAAACGAGGTTAACCATTCTGAGCAACATCCGGAGGATCAATTTATGACTAGACAAGATATAGAAAATATTGTTGCTCAAGGAATAGCCAATGCTATTCCAGCGATACTTGCTGCTGCCCAGAAACCTGCTGAACCTCAACAAATCATTCCTAGCAAACGTATTTCTGAAGATAACTTCAGTAATAGTGTAAACGGAGGCGGTAATCATACAAATCACGATAATGAACCACGGAAAGCTCCGCTCCCTAAGAAAATGAAAGCTGCAACGCCTGGTTGCACTTACAAGGAATTTCTTGCTTGTAAACCCGCTGAATTTGCAGGCAATGAAGGAGCGACTGCGGCACTGCGTTGGTTAGAGAAAACCGAGGCAGTGATTACAATAAGTAAATGTGCCAAGGACGATAAGGTCATGTATGCGTCTAATATTTTCAAAGAAGGGGCACTAGAATGGTGGAATACAGTACTTCAAGCCAAAGGAAGAAATATGGCCTATGCCATAAATTGGGAAGAATTTAAGAGTCTTGTAGAAAGAAAATTTTGTCCCGAATATGAAAAAGATCAAATGGCAAATAAGTTCCTAAATCATAGGATGGTAGGTGTAGATTTTCGCGGTTATACTTCGACATTCTTTGAGTATGCGAGAGTAGTACCAACACTGGCTTCGCCAGAACTGATACTCATTTCTCGCTATATTTGGGGATTAATTAGCGAAATCCGCAATATCGTTAAAGCTGCGAGACCTCGTACTATTGACGATGCGGTGGAATTAGCTAACACCCTAACTGACGAATTGGTACGCACAAGAGATGAAAACAGGAAAAAGGAACTGGCTCAGAAAATTACTCAAGGATTTCGTACGGGTAATAATAGTAGCTTCAAGAGAAGAGGAACATGGCAATTTTTAGCTACGCCGTTCTGCAGGAATTGCAGAAAGAAACATTATGGAAGATGTAATGTAACCTGCAACTTTTGCAAAGTTGTAGGACATCGTGAAGAAGACTGTAGAAAGAAAATAAGGATCTGCTTTAACTGTGGAGAAATGGGACATTTTAAACCAGAATGCCCTAAATTGGTTAAACCAGCAGACAACAAAGTAAAGCCAGCTGACGGAACTACCAAGAAGAATGTTCGAGCCTTCCAGTTAACTACTCAGGAAGCCGAGCTAATTCCTGATGTGATAGCTGGTACATTCCTAGTTCACAACATTTACGCAAAAGTATTATTTGACTCTGGTGCAAACCAAAGTTTTATCAATACTTCATTCTGCCAAGCTCTTGACTTGCCTTTAACCAACCTTAGGCAAATTTTTACAGTCGAAACAGCAGATGGGAATTTTATTAAAATAGATAAGGTTTTGCAAAAAGAAAATATAGAACTTTCAGGTCATAAATTTCATGCAAACCTATTACCAATGAATCTAGCTGGGTTCGATGTTGTGTTAGGAATGGATTGGTTAGTAGCCAACCATGCTCGAATCCTTTGTGATAAAAACTCTATAGAAATTCAGGCACCTACTGGGGAAGTAATTATGATTACAGGAGATAAACCACGTAAACCCATGAAGTTCATATCAGTAATGAAAGTTGCTAGTTATGAACGAAAGCAAGGAATAGTATATATGATTTCAGTAATCATTAGTACTAAGGGTAAAGAACTTAAGAAGATTCCTGTAGTTTCAGAATACCCAGATGTATTTCCAGAAGAGTTACCAGGATTACCACCAGATAGGGAAGTAAAATTTAGAATTCATCTAATTCCCGGAACTACACCGATAGCCAAGGCACCTTATCGGTTAGCACCCACAGAAATGTTAGAACTTAAAAAGCAATTAGATGAATTATTAAATAAAGGTTTCATACAACCTAGTTCATCCCCGTGGGGAGCACCAGTGTTGTTTGTAAAGAAAAAGGATGGTTCGATGAGAATGTGTATTGATTATCGAGTTCGTGCTCTTAGATTAAATCTACAGTTAGATTTAATGGAACAACTAAAGCATTTTCAAGAAACAGCAATCAAGGATGATGCTGAAGGAATGAAAGGGCGAATAAAAGAATTAGAACAAGGAGCTGATGGAATTTGGAGATTCCACAAAGAAAGGATTTGGGTACCTAAGCAGGGAGAATTAAGAAATAAGATTTTAGAAGAAGCTCATAAATCTAGGTATACCATGCACCCTGGAAACAATAAAATGTATCAAGATTTAAGAAATAACTTTTGGTGGATAGGAATGAAAAAGGATATAGCTCGATATGTTTCTAAGTGTCTTACTTGTTCACAAGTTAAGGCAGAACACCAGAAACCTTCAGGTCTACTACAACAATTAGAAATGCCTGTATGGAAATGGGAACTCATAACAATGGATTTTGTTACTAAGTTACCCAGAACCAGAAAAGGTAATGATGCGATTTGGGTAATTGTGGATCGATTAACCAAATCAGCTCACTTTCTACCTATAAAAGAAACCTTTAGTATGGAAAGGTTGGCAAAGTTGTATGTAGATGAGGTAGTATCCTTACATGGAGTTCCACTCTCCATTGTTTCAGATAGAGATAGTCGTTTCACTTCCCATTTTTGGAAAAGTTTCCAAGAAGCAATGGGAACTCGACTAAATTTAAGTACGGCATATCATCCTCAGACAGACGGACAAAGTGAAAGGACAATCCAAACTCTGGAAGACATGCTCAGAGCATGTGTAATAGATTTTGGTGGAAATTGGGATGATCATTTACCCTTAATTGAATTCTCCTATAACAATAGTTATCATTCAAGCATTGAAAATGCCCCATTCGAAGCACTATATGGAAGAAAATGCAGAACTCCAGTTTGTTGGGCAGAAATAGGAGAGAGTCAATTATCAGGTCCGAAGATTTTGCAAGAAACTACCGACAAGATCACACAAATCAAGGAAAGACTGAAGACGGCTCGAGATCATCAGAAGAGTTATGCCGACAATCGACGCAAACCACTCGAGTTTCAAGTTGGAGACAAAGTATTATTAAAAGTTTCTCCTTGGAAAGGAGTAGTTCGATTCGGTAAGAAAGGAAAGTTAAGTCCAAGATACGTAGGACCATTTTCAGTGATCCAACGTATAGGACCAGTTGCTTATCGTTTACAACTACCAGAAGAGTTAGCTGGATTACATGACGTATTTCATGTATCCAACCTCAAGAAATGCCTATCAGATGAATCTTTGGTAGTACCTCTTCAAGATATAGAGGTAAACGAAAAATTTAAAATTTGTTGAGAAACCTCTTCAAATAGAAGACAGAAAGGTGAAATTTCTCAAACACAAACGGATAGTACTTGTCAAGGTCAAATGGGATTCAAACAGAGGACCTGAATACACTTGGGAGCTGGAATCAGAGATGAAGCGAAAGTATCCTCATTTATTCCAATGAATCTCGAGGACGAGATTTTTATTAAGGTGGGGAGGATGTAACAACTCTCATCAAAAGTCTTAAATATTATTTTAATTGTCCAATTGGAAACCCTAATTAAGACACCCAAGTGATTCTGCATAAACCCTAAAATTTTCAGAACACTTGGAATCAGGATCAGGGCCCCTAAAACTCAGGGGGGGGGGGGGTAAACCCTAGTTGATAATATCCAAACAGTTTTACGTGTGATTCGAAAAATAACGAGCGACCAACTCACCTGAGCTACCTGGACACGAGGCTACCCTATGGTGGTAGGGTGTCCCTCGCGCCACGCGACGCGCACAAGAGGACCTCTCGCGACACGCGAGAGGGACAAATTTTAAGTATAAATACAGGGGCTTGGGACTTGACATTCTGCGTTCGTTCGACGTTCAAACTCAAAACGTACACTGAGATATTATAGAAACAGTCCCAAAACACATATAATCTCGAAGTTCTGCCGCGATAACAGGGTAATAACTCGATCGCTGCTACGATTCAATGTCCGATCGATTAAACTATCCAATGGATGTTTAAGTGCTGCCCACATTAGGGTTTATGCTTTGTCATTCGTCGTGAATACGATGGATGTTTAAGTATCGCACTTTGTCATTCGTTGTGAAGGTTTAATCCCGTGAGTTATCATAAATGCTGTATTAGTTACTAACCAAGTTCGTGTGCATGTTATTAAATTTAGGTTAAAAAGGCTAATCAGTAGGCTAGGCTTTGCTCAAATAAATCTGCAATGTGAGTCATTCTCTTTTTATCAAATTTGTTTACAAAAGCATGTTTATTTTCAAAGTTATAATTACAGGGATTAAGTCTTTGTAATCTCCAAATTATAGCCGGTATGTGGGGTTTTGTATACAATACTTGATAACCGTCACCATTGGACAATGAGTTAGCCAAGGGGTGATATGACCATAGTCACAGACACCATTGGACTCTGAGGTTACCAATGGATGTTCGAGTGACAAATATTGTGGGTAGTTGGTTCATATATGGAAACATTGTAATCGCTCTTAATACTGTAAATTATAACAAATGTGTCGTTTTAGTAAAAAGAATGATTCACCAGTATTTCCCGCTGACAAAACCTTTTTCAAACATGTTTCAGGTGATCTGTTATGATCCAGGAAAAGTGCAGTGAAGCACTACAAGCTTAAGGAAGTGGCTCAATATAAAATAAAGAAACATGTTTTGTAAAATAAAGATTTCTCAGTGAAATCATACGATTGTAAACTACCGGGGTTTTTCCCAAATAGTGAAATAACATAATCGGGGAAATTGCAGTTTTAAAAAGATCCTGATAAAATCTTCCGTTGTTAACTCAATTAAATAAATACCACGGGATTTTCTGTCCCGCGGCTCCTGAAACGGGTCAAACCGGGTCGGGGGTCGTGACAAGGGGGAGATTCAAAATTCAAAATCAAATCTCCAACACTAGAATTTCTCCCCCACGACGTCTCCAGACTCCAACACCCCTGCTCTTTCTCCCTCCTATGGCCACCGCCAAGATCATCCATCAGTTCCACAAGATCACAAGATGACAATGTTTCCTTCTGATTGAATCATCTGCGATCCAGACAATACAATCCATCAGGTATGTAAACCTAGCAGGTTTTCTAATTGGGATTTGAGAGTAACTAGGGTTTGCAACGATTCAATCATCATTGAGGTTTTCTAATTTCACTCAGCTTTTATTTGCTTCACTGCCCCTGTATCTGACGACCCTGATGTCACCATTATTGGTGGTGGAATGTCGAGTCTTCACTGTGTTCTTCAGTTGGAGAATAGAGGAGTTTGATATAATGTTTTTGATACTTTGTTGATGTAATTAGTTGTGTTTTGTGTGTTATGATATGAACTCAATTTAATAGTTAATTTTGATGTAAAAGTTTTTGAATTAGGGTTTTGATTTGAGGTGGTCAGGAAGCTTGTGGATGATGGAAAGTATAGTGAATCTACTAAAGAAGTTGTTAAATTGTTGACAGATCCCTCTGTGATTAGTGTTTTTAAAAGAACATCATCTGATGTATCACAAAGGTTGTCATCACTTAATGAGAACATAAAAGAAGATTATCTGAGCCTCTGATATAAAAATAATCATGAAAAACTGTAGAAACAAAGGACACTAGTTAATTGCATGTGTCTTTTTCTCAAAAAGTTGTAAGGAAACCTTACAGCTTAAATTTTAATATATATTTTCTTCATTATATTCTCAGGCCCTTTGATTGTTTTTTATTTTTTAATATATATTTTCTTCTAATGGGTTAAGCTAAAGGTATACGGGGGAGATGGGTCGTGTAATCATATGTTAACACAAATATCATTTGCAATGGACAAGCATGTTGTGTTGTTCATGTTGTGACTTTGAGAAGCAGATTCTGACCAGATCGAAGATGGACAAGATGAGATGCCGGCGGATAAGGTAAGAATCTGTTACATTAAGTTTTATATTATGATTACCCTTTTGTTTTGATTTTTACTTTAATTATTTGTAATTTAATCTCTGTTTTTATAGATCTTTGTGGTGGAATGAAATGATTGTTTGTTAAACTTTGTATTAGAATGATGCCTTCTAATTGTTCGGTGAAATGCAATTTATGTGTTCCTAAAATTGTATTTTGTTTTTCAAAGGTATTACGTGATGAAGTCTTTGTTGATTATGACCAAGATACACAGAGAGGCATGGGGCGGAGGAACGTGGCGGCGTTTAGAGTTCCATTGAAGTCTTTGTTGATTCCGACCAAGAGATGTCTCTGGTGACTCAATCTAGGGTTCCGACCAAGAGATGATGGTCCGACAAGGTTTTGATGGGCATGCAGGTTCTCAACATCTTACGATTGTTTAGTGAAGCAGAGGTGATGAGATCTTCTCAATTGTTTTAAATTTGTGTTCACTTATCTAACTGAATTGATTGTGATGTATTTTTACGAATTTATGTCACCTTTGATGTTTTGATTTCAATACTATTTAAACAACTAGATGTTACAGCGGTTCATGATCTAAAATATATTTATTATTAATATAATAGTTTTATACATTTTTGCATGTTTGTGCTCTTTGAAGGTTCCGGGAGGAGTTGCCAGACACGACAGCTCGACCAAAGGTTCTGTCTTTAAAAAGAGACAAATAACAATATGCATTCACGATCATAGATTTTGGATACCATGATTCTTGATGTCGTATATGCACACATATATTAGTATGTATTTGAATAATATTTAACTATGTTTGGTAAAAGTAGTAAAATACAAGCTCTAGACAACTATGCGTTGTAACGTCATAAATGTGATGTGAATTACTAATCAATGAATGAAATGTACATTCCTTCATGTAAAAGTACCAAAGGAGAAGATTTATATGTGTCATATTGTCTTGAATGTGAAGTTACTATTTTGGAATTACAAGAAACACTCTACTTTTGATTAGTTCAAAAATATATAATATGTAATTCTGCTTATATATTATGCAATTGATCTTTGCAAAGATGCTAAATATGCCAGAACTTCATTGGAAAAAGTGTACAAGCCCTAGTTGTATACTTATATGTTGAGCTAGATCTTGGAATACCACTTGACCAACTTGATCGAAATACCTCATTATCTTTTTATTCTATATAAGTTTTCCAACATTTAGCTACTCTGGCATGTAACACCCTGAAAATACAAATTCTTATATTACAAATATGTTGAAAATGAATAAGTGAAGCAAACTAACTGGGAATGACACTAACCTAGTTAGATGATGACTTATGAGTAGTTAGTGAGTTAAAACAAAATAAAAACGAAAGTTGAGGGGCCAAAAGAGTTTAAATTGAAACTAGTATTAATTAAACAAAAAAAAATTAAAAACTCAAACACACTGGTGTGTGTTGAGATCGAACCAGACAAGAGAGAGGGGGGGCGACCAGGCTCTTCAAAACCCTAATTTCCACAAAACTACTAAATTGAAGGTTCAAATCTGATCCAAAACGAAATCCGAGCTGAGATTAGTGATCCTCATTGCAAGGGGGTTATGAGGTATGTAAAATTTGATGAAAATTCTCTACTTGAAATTCTCATGAAATTGGGAAATCCGAAATTTGATGATGCATGTTTGTTATTTGGATAGAATAGGGATGATATAGTGTTTAGGAGTAAAACCTAGACAACAACATGTGAAATCATGTCTAAATTCTGGAAATTTCATGAACACATTGAAGGTGATTCATGGGTTTTGTGAGAAATTGATAAACACTAGGGTCTTGAGCATTATTCTAGTGTAATATGGTTCATAGAAAGAGATTACTGAAATATGAATGTTGAATTTTATATATGAAAGCTTGATTGATGTAAATTCGGGTTAAATGATAAGTTAGAGACTTGTTATATAATCATGTAAAAATCTGCCCTTAAAGTATTCGTAGAAATGCCTCAAAGAAGGCTTGAAACTGAAATTTAAAGTTAAAACGCATAATTGTGATGTTTAGGCAAATTATGCGACATATGATTAAAAAGGAGTTCTAAACGTATCATGATTGAACTCTATAGGAAAGGATACCGAAGCGTCGAGTGGACAAGCCGGTGGCGACTTACGTTTGAAGGGCGTGCATTGAACGTATGTAACTTGATTCGTTACATTGGGTAAATTTTGATACTTAGCATATGTGTAGTTGAATTGTAGAATAAAAATTGTGTTGATTTAAAGCGATAATGTTCGCTATATTGAATAATAGGTCAAGAATTGGTTAGATCTCGTTGGTAGTCATCATAAAGGAGGATTCCGTAGATGAGCCAAACGGGTCGAATAATCAATTGATGCATGGCTAATGCTTCGTAATATGGTTAATTGGTCCTTTGTTATTGTTAATAAATTACATATTAGAATACGAGAATTTAGCGTGTTGGTTTGTTTGAATGATGAAGTCCATAAGGGTAAACTAAACGGGTCATGAAGAGAAGGTATGAATCGAATAACGGTAGTACCTTACTTGTAGATTTTGAGCCCGAGTGACGGGTAGCGAATTACTAAACACGAAAACCGGCGATGGGAGCGTGGGTGTTGAAAATGAGGAAATCCGAGATTTGGGTTTGGGTAAAATAAACAAATCAGTCAAAATAGTAAAATTTCAGAGACTACCGTAAGTTACGGTAGCTATCGTAACTTACGGTAGAGACTAAAATGTTACGGCAGCTTTCTACTGCCTTACGGCAGAACAGTATTGCCCAGGGGCTACCGTAACTTATGGTGGCTACCGTAAGTTACGGTAGAACCCTGTCACAATTGTTGAACTTTGCATATTTCGGGTAATCGAATCCGTTTTTTATTATAGTTGATACTTGAAATTTTCCAAGAATTCTAATACTAAAAATTGTCAAAATTTCCAGTTTCTAGGTATTGCAAGTATGTGGACGATGATCAAGTTGATGCTTCAAGAACCGAACACAAAAATTTTGGATGCTTCCGCACTAAATAAATCTAGTTAAACTATGTAGTTTTGTAATCACTACTGAATGACTTATGTTTGAAACTAGTTACTTGACTATGTTAATTACTATGATGAAGTATAACTTAGTTTACCAACTAAGGTTTTTGTTAGTTAAATTCTTTTATTTACAAATTCCGCATTTCTTATGATTAAATAATGGATTTAAAAGGGCGGGTGTTACAAGTTGGTAATCAGAGCTTAAGGTTGTCAACAAAGTGTTCGGTTCAATCTTGATCGATCGTCCGGTAAGAATTAATTAATTATTTTAGTAGATCCTATCTTATGTGAGAAATGAGATGCGAATTAATGTGCATGGGAAGAGCGTGTTAACACACTCAAACCCGGAAAGTGCACCAAAAGCGAACGATTAAAGCAAGTTATGAACTTGGCTAAACCAAAGCAAATAAAGCTATGTTATAAATGAAATGTTTAATGTTTAATGTAAACATTTCAGTTTCAAGATGTCGAAAGGAAACGATAATGATCCGGTGCCGACAAGCACCAAACAAATGAAAGAGATAATTGCCGAAGAAGTGGGGAAGGCAATCGAAGGTAGTCTATCCGGGTTTATAGACAAAATTCAAAACACGGTGTTGTCACTTGTCGAAGAACGAGTCAAAAGGTTGGAAGATAGTGTCAACCTTATGAAAGAGAAATCGGGAGAACGTAAGGGATGTTCGTACAAAGAGTTTATGGCGTGTAAACCGCCAATCTACAACAGGGAGGTTGACCCGATAATATACCAGAGATGGTTAAGCGATGTTGAAGGAGTGTTTGAAAGGACACATTGTGACGAAAGTGACTTTGTTGCTTACGGAACGGGTCAGTTGAGGGGTCAAGCCAAAGATTGGTGGGACAATAAAAAGAAGGAAATAGGAGCCGAAGCGGCAAGGGCCATGACATGGGAGGAGTTTAATACGCCGTTTCTTAAACATCATAGTCCCAAGGCGGTCATTAACAGAATCAAGGAAGAGTTCATGCAACTTAGACACAAGGGCGAGACCATAGACAAGATCACGGCGACATTTATGGATAAGATGAAGTTTTGCAATGAATTGGTGACGAATGCAGAACAGAAGATATACTACTACTACTATAACATGTTGAGCGCCGAGTATAGGGAGTTTATGACTCCTTCAAAATACGAGACCCTTACCGAGATCATAAACGTTGCTCGGGAACGGGAAATTGAATTGAAGAAACAAGTTGAAAGGGGTGAACGAAGGGCACATGATGTGAATCCAAGCCCTACAAAGAAAGCTCGAACTGTGGAATCGGGAAAGAAAGTGGATGCCAAAGGCGGGTCGCCAAGTTGCAAGGTGTGTGGAAAGGGGCACAAGGGTGAGTGCCGCTTCAAAGACAAGCCGTGTCCGGTATGTGGGAAGACGGGACACACCGCATCGTTATGTCCTGGAAAGGTTTCCGTTTGCTATAAATGTTATCAGCCCGACTACAAAAAGTCTGAATGCCCAGAATTGGTTGGAAAGAGAGACACTAAAGAATCTCCAACGGAAGCTCCAAAGGCGAAAGCTAGGTCCTTCCAACTTACAGCAGTTGAAGCAAAGACAGAACCCGATGTGGTCTCAGGAATATTCGCAATAAACTCGATCCCGCACGTGTATTATTTGGTATGGGTGCGAATAAATCCTTTATTTCACATGGATTTATTCGACATCCTTCATTTGTGTTGACAAAATTACCTATTCCTTTAGAGGTTGAAATAGGAGATAACAAAAGTTTCATAGTATGTGATGTCTGTCAAAGCTGCAAATTAAGCATCGATGATGAAGAATACTGGATAGACCTAATCCCGATGTCAATGGGGGAATTTCAAGTGGTTGTGGGAATGGATTGGCTATCTCGACACCACGCAAAGGTCGTGTGTTTCCGTAAGGAGATAAAGCTAACATCTCCTAGCGGAAAACAGGTCACAATCTATAGCGAAAAAGGAGGCAATCCTATAATATGCTCGTTGATAAAAGCTCACAAGCTCATGAGGCATGGATGTAAAGCATTCATGATATACGCGAACGAGCCCGAGAAAGAATTACCGAAGATTGGAGACATACCCGTAGTACGTGACTTTGAAGATGTATTTCCGGATGATTTACCGGGAATGCCGCCCGAGCGGGAGGTAGAGTTCGGAATTGATCTAGTTCCGGGCGCGAAACCCGTAGCAAAAGTGATGCGTGTGAAGTGTTATATATATATATTTAGGTGTATATTTTAAGCCCTTTAACACTTTTTAGACAAGTTTTAAATTTATAAAACACGATATTTTACTAACACTAAACACACATATGGGCAAGTGCACCCATCGTGAGCGTAGTATAGTGTTGGCAAGATACCGAGGTCGTCCAAGGACACAAGAGCTTTTAGTATCGGCTTATCCTCAACGTCTAATCAAATCAAAAAGTTTAGAAAAATGTTTTAAACTAAGAAAAATAAAGACTAACTAAAAATGCTGAAAATAAAAATAAAAAGAAAAACAGATAGACAAGATGAATCACTTGGTTCCGACTCGTGTATAGTGTAACCTTTGATTATTTCCGCACTTTTGCACTTATTTAAGAGATTATCTTAGTTATTGTAGTAGGCCCCTCTTTTGAAGGTGACGTTACCCTCAACCCAGTAGTTTGAGTCAGCAAGGATACAATCCTAAAGGGTCAGATTATTGAAAGATAATTAATTAAGTTATTAATGCAAATTATGGTAGGCCCCTCTTTTGGAGGTGACGTTACCCTCGACTAAGTAGTCTGAGTCAGCAGGGATACAGTCCTAAATAGCCGGGTTATAGTATTAATAGTAGTTAACTTATGACGGGATCAAAGAGTTTGGACCCCCGCCATCCAATACCGTTAAGTATTGAAGGAGGTCCTACTAAATTTGACCCAGGTCCTTTGCAGGACCTCTAAACGCTGAACAATGGCAAGACTCTTACCAAACTGTTCCCTTAACCCCCGACCAGGTAGCCAACATACCTCCATATAGACCGTGGAGATATGAATGGTGAAAATCTTTTATTTTATATAGACAGTAAAATAATGTCAAGACACCACGGACAAACGATAAGGAAGAATCACCTTCAACATAAGAAACTAGTTATTAAAGTCATTAATACAAAACCAAGTAAAAAGTGCGAAAAGATTAGAAATAAAAAGTATTACACTAGACATTTGTCTTCACCAAGTGATGTAAGAGACTTAGGAAAACATGGCCTTGATTATCAAGAACTCTTACGATCAATCTTGGATCCCGAGACGACTCACACACTCTACGATGGACAATGGATGATGGTGGTGGATGATGGTGTTATGGTGGTGGTGGTGGGTGGTGGGTGAAGTGTGAGAGAGGTGGTGTGCCAAGGGATGGTTTGAGCTTGAGCCAAGCACTCCTATTTATAGGCTGAACAGAAGCTCGGGCACGGCCCCGTGTCCACATCCTTCTCTTTTTTCATTTAATGCAGCTTGTCTTATTAGTTGACCACGCCCCCGTGTCCGCTGAGCACGACCCCGTGTGCAAAATAATCTTTGTACTATGAAGATTTGCTTAGATTGTGCGAATCTTATAGTTGACCACGACCCCGTGTCCGCTGAGCACGACCCCGTGGTGGGCAATAGAAGCTTCTACCACTTTGTCTTTTCTGCTGACACTTGGGCACGCCCCCGTGTTGGCTGAGCACGGGGCGTGTTCAGTCTCCTGTCTTCTTGTTTTGCTTGGGAAGATGCTTTCGTGGGGTCGGGCATGTCACGTCTTGTTCCTTTTCTTGTATTTATGTTAGATTTTGATGTCTTTTTGCTTCTTTTGTTAATTTGAGCTCATTTAATCCTGAAAATACAAAAGGAAGACAAAAGCCCACTTTTTCCAACATTAGTACTAAAAAAGGGTTAGTTTTATGCCACAATTGATATAATTTATATGTTGCATTTTGCACACATCAAAAAGCACCATACCGACTCGCACTGTCAGAACTACAAGAATTAATGTCACAAATTCAAGACTTGCTTGATAAAGGATTCATAAGGCCGAGTGTGTCTCCTTGGGGCGCGCCCGTGCTATTCGTGAAAAAGAAGGACGGAAGCATGCGCATGTGTATCGATTACCGAGAGTTGAATAAACTCACAGTAAAGAATCGATACCCACTTCCGAGAATAGACGATCTATTCGACCAATTACAAGGTGCAAACTGGTTTTCAAAAATTGACCTTAGATCGGAGTATCACCAACTAAGAGTCAAGGAGGAGGATGTACCGAAGACGGCTTTCCGCACGAGATACAGACATTACGAGTTCCTCGTGATGTCATTCGGACTGACAAATGCATACGCGGCTTTCATGGACCTCATGAACCGGGTTTGCAAGCCGATGTTGGATAAATCGGTAATCGTGTTTATTGACGATATTCTGGTATACTCGAAAAACGAAGCAGAACATGCACGCCACTTACAAGAGGTGTTAGAGACATTTAGACGAGAAAGGTTGTATGCGAAATTCTCTAAATGCGCCTTTTGGTTACGAGAGGTGCAATTCCTCGGCCACATCATAAGTGTCGATGGAATATTGGTAGATCCGTCAAAGATCGAGGCCGTGTCGAAATGGAATTCCCCGAAGAACCCTTCGGAAATTAGAAGCTTTTTAAGGCTTGCGGGGTATTATAGGAGATTCAATCAAGATTTCTCCAAGATTGCATCACTAACAAAGTTAACCCGAAAGGAGGAGAAGTTCATTTGGAGTGTTGAACAAGAAAGGGAGTATCAGACACTAAAAGAGAAGTTAACTCAAGCTCCGGTATTAACATTGCCGGATGGAGTCGAAGATTTGGTGGTTTATTCGAATGCTTCACTATCGGGGCTCGGATGCGTTCTGATGCAACGTGGCAAAGTTATAGCTTATGCCTCGAGGCAATTGAAGGTACATGAAAAGAAATATCCCACGCATGATCTCGAATTAGCTGCGGTGGTGTTTGCGTTAAAAATATGGAGGCACTATTTATATGGGGTAAAGTGCACCATATTCACCGATCACAAGAGCTTAAAATACTTCTTCGATCAGAAGGAGTTAAACATGCGCCAGAGACGATGGTTAGAAACGGTGAAGGATTTCGACTGCGAAATACATTACCACCCCGGAAAGGCAAATGTGGTGGCGGACGCCCTGAGCAGAAAAACGGATTATGTCCCGTTATGAGTAAGGTCGATGCAGCTTGTCGTGACCTCGGGTATACTGGAACGTATCCGAGAAGCGCAAGTAGAAGCAGTGAAAGAGGAGAACTGGAAGAAAGAAAGAATAATCGGACAGTTAAAAGATTTGTCGGATGAAAAGAACAGGCTGAAGACCCGATCCGGGAGAGTATGGGTTCCAAATTCTTGTGGGGTTAAGACGCTTCTACTTGATGAAGCTCATAAATCCCGATATTCTATTCATCCGGGTGCGACTAAGATGTACAACAATCTGAAACAAAATTATTGGTGGCCCGGAATGAAGAGGGGTGTAGTAAAATATGTGGAGAAAGGCTTGACTTGCTTACAAGTCAAGGCGGAACACCAGAAACCATATGGAAAGCTGCAATCTCTGGAGATCCCGATTTGGAAATAGGAACATATCACTATGGACCTATTGACCAAACTACCTAAAACGATTCGGGGATTCGATGATATATGGGTGATTGTGGATAGATTGACGAAGAGTGCACATTTCATTTCTATACGCGAAACATATACTTCGGAAAAGATGTCCGAAGTATATACAAACGAAATAGTGGCACGTCACGGAGTACCGGTATCCATTGTGTCGGATAGAGATACCCGGTTTACTTCAAATTTTTGGCGAGATTTTCAAGAACAGATGGGAACGAAACTCTTCATTAGCACCGCCTACCATCCTCAGACGGATGGGCAGAGTGAAAGAACAATATAGACGCTAGAGGATATGTTACGGGCATGTATCATCGAATTCGTTGGAAGTTGGGATGTTTATCTACCTTTGGCCGAATTTTCGTATAACAATAGTTACCATTCGAGTATCGGCATGGCACCTTACGGGATGCTATATGGTAGGAAATGCAGGACCCCGGTGTGTTGGGGTGAAGTAGGTCCGCGTGAATTGGCACATAAAGACATAGTTCAGGCCACTAATGAGAAAATTGAAGTGGAACGAGCCCATTTAAAATCAGCCCAAGATAGGAAAAAGTCTTATGCCGACAAAAGACGAAGACCGATTGAATTTCAGATAGGCGACATGGTTATGTTAAAGGTTTCCCCATGGAAGGGCGTTATCAGATTCAGAAAAAGGGGGAAACTAAGCCCAAGGTTTATCGGGCCATTTAAAATCATCGAACGGGTTGGCAAGGTAGCTTATCGCCTCGAGCTACGGGAAGAGTTGAGTGGCATACATGGCACGTTTCATGTGTCACAATTGCGGAAATGTCTAGCGGAGGAAACAACTTATATCCATTACGACGATATTGAGGTGGATAATAGCCTGAACTATGCAGTAAGGCCATTGGAGATTTTAGATCGAAAGGTTAAGCAATTGCGAAACAAACAAATCGATCAAGTCAAGATCAAATGGGAGCATAGGAAGGGTTCGGACACTATATGGGAGTCCGAAGAGGAGATGCGACGTCTCTATCCTACACTATTTGGTACGTACTCTGGTTTCGGGGACGAAACCCTTTTTAAGGGGGGTGGACTTGTAACACCCCGAAAATATAAATTCTTATATTACAAATATGTTGAAAATGAATAAGTGAAGCAAACTAACTGGGAATGACACTAACCTAGTTAGATGATGACTTATGAGTAGTGAGTGAGTTAAAACAAAATAAAAACGAAAGTTGAGGGGCCAAAAGTGTTTAAATTGAAACTAGTATTAATTAAACAAAAAAATTAAAAACTCAAACACACTGGTGTGTGTTGAGATCGAACTAGACAAGAGAGAGGGGGCGACCAGGCTCTTCAAAACCCTAATTTCCACAAAACTACTAAATTGAAGGTTCAAATCTGATCCAAAACGAAATCCGAGCTGATATTAGTGATCCTTATTGCAAGGGGGTTATAAGGTATGTAAAATTTGATGAAAATTCTCTACTTGAAATTCTCATGAAATTGGAAAATCTGAAATTTGATGATGCATGTTTGTTATTTGGATAGAATAGGGATGATACAGTGTTTAAGAGTAAAACCTAGACAACAACATGTGAAATCATGTCTAAATTTTGGAATTTTCATGAACACATTGAAGGTGATCCATGGGTTTTGTGAGAAATTGATAAACACTAGGGTCTTGAGCATTATTCTAGTGTAATATGGTTCATAGAAAGAGATTACTGAAATATGAATGTTGAATTTTATATATGAAAGCTTGATTGATGTAAATTCGGGTTAAATGATAAGTTAGAGACTTGTTATATAATCATGTAAAAATCTGCCCTTAAAGTATTCGTAGAAATGCCTCAAAGAAGGCTTGAAACTGAAATTTAAAGTTAAAATGCATAATTGTGATGTTTAGGCAAATTATGCGACATATGATTAAAAAGGAGTTCTAAACATATCATGATTGAACTCTATAGGAAAGGATACCGGAGCGTCGAGTGGACAAGCCGGTAGCGACTTGCGTTTAAAGGGCGTGCATTGAAGGTATGTCACTTGATTCGTTACATTGGGTAAATTTTGATAATTAGCATATGTGTAGTTGAATTGTAGAATAAAAGTTGTGTTAATTTAAAGTGATAATGTTCGCTATATTGAATAATAGGTCAAGAATTGGTTAGATCTCGTTGGTAGTCATCATAAAGGAGGATTCCGTAGATGAGCCAAACGGGTTGAATAGTCAATTAATGCGTGGCTAATGCTTCGTAATATGGTTAATTGGTCCTTTGTTATTGTTAATAAATGACATATTAGAATACGAGAATTTAGCGTGTTGGTTTGTTTGAATGATGAAGTCCATAAGGGTAAACTAAACGGGTCATGAAGAGAAGGTATGAATCGAATAACGGTAGTACCTTCCTTGTAGATTTTGAGCCCGAGTAACGGGTAGCGAATTACTAAACACACAAACCGGCGATGGGAGCATGGGTGTTGAAAATGAGGAAATCCGAGATTTGGGTTTGGGTAAAATAAATAAATCAGTCAAAACAGTAACATTTCAGAGACTACCGTAAGTTACGGTAGCTACCGTAACTTACGGTAGAGACTAAAATGTTACGGCAGCTTTCTACTGCCTTACGGCAGACCAGTATTGCCCAGGGGCTACCGTAACTTACGGTGGCTACCGTAAGTTATGGTAGAACCCTGTCACAATTGTTGAACTTTGCATATTTCGGGTAATCGAATCCGTTTTTTATTATAGTTTGATACTTGAAATTTTCCAAGAATTCTAATACTAATAATTGTCAAAATTTCCAGTTTCTAGGTATTGCAAGTATGTGGACGATGATCAAGTTGATGCTTCAAGAACCGAACACAAGAATTTTGGATGCTTCCGCACTAAATAAGGTGGCCCAGTAAGTCTTTTAGTTTATAACAGAAGACTATGTAAAGCTGATCATTGACAGGAACCATGAAGTTGATGAGGACTTAAGGCAAAAGATATATAAGGGGTAATTCTGGGAAAAGGAAAATGAAAGTAACAGATGGTGTCCCGGTTCATGGTTCCTCTTCCATCATGCACATTGGTAACTTCTTCCCCTTATTTATTTTTAATGATTGCAATCTGAAAATTGGTGTTTGTTTCGGTGGAAATCGGTTGGTCGAAAGCAAGTAACAAGAGCGTCCATGAGGTGTGCTAATAATTGTGGAGCCAAATCATTTTCCCTTGGTCTATTGAGCGTATTCTTAAGAAAGCTTCGAAGCTAATCCTTATTTCTATTTGCCTGCTCTTGGTACCACCTAATTATTAACAATTATGTGTATCTTGGTCTGTTTGATACAGAAGTTGAAGCAGCCATGTAAACTAAATTTTTTTACCTTCTAAAGGATTTAATTATTCATAAGTTTTAGTCTAAATGGTTTTTTACTAAAAGTGTAACTATTTGTTTTATAAGGGCTTATGACAAGGCTGCTGTTACTAATGTTGATCCAAGTAGTATATATGACAGGGACCTCACTTTGACTGGTAATGCATTATACATATACTTATTTTGAAAACAATATTCTTTTGTGTTTATATCTGATTAATGTTTTTGTTTTGTTTCACAGATCAAGTAATAACAATAACCATATTGTGTTGGGGGTAATGCATTTTGGAAGGATTCATGGGTGTGGAGCGGATCAAACACTCATTTACTGCCAATTAAAGAAGGGTTGCTGGAAAGGCTGTGTCACGTCCCCCAACGGGAGCGGGAGCCGTGAAGCAGCCAGGTGGTACCGGTGGTTTATTTTGAAAAGTATTGCAGCGGGAATTTCATCCTTGATTGTTGTTTCTTGGGTACTCTTTAATTATTTTATTAAATCTATCTGCAATTTAATCTAAGAGCACGTACTTATTTCGGCTCCTGAAGGCATCTGCTACTA
The DNA here is from genome assembly GCA_030545235.1 of Helianthus tuberosus. Lineage (NCBI taxonomy): Eukaryota > Viridiplantae > Streptophyta > Magnoliopsida > Asterales > Asteraceae > Helianthus > Helianthus tuberosus. The sequence continues at coordinate 106,719,959 of CM060437.1, forward strand.
CATTAGTCTTAAATTTGTGATATAAAAATCAGTGTTGTTCCTAGTCTCAGATGAATTCTGAGTTTCTCCTACGATCGGGTGATAGTCCAAGTAGCTCTTCTGGGAAAAACGTCGGTCGGGATTTCTTTCAGTTCCATGCCTCTAGTGTTAATGAACCCCTAGACCATATACGCTATGTTTTACTTCTATGCATAACTCGCAGCTTTCATCACAGAGATGAACTTTGTCGGCTGGTCTGTCTTGTCTCCTTATGGTCATTTCTCCGGTTGGCTTTGCAAATCTCAATCTAATTAAGTAATTACCTTCGGAATCATCGTTTCCAATTGTTCCTTTTTATGAAGCAGACATAATTTCCTTTCTGTCAATTCTTTCCATTTCATGGCATACGTCGTGATCATGCGTTTCGAAGGTCAGCTCTCACTATCTTAATGTCTAAATTTTGAAGCATACATTACTTCATCCTTTTTAGCATTTATACTATTGGTTGGACAACTTGAGTCCTTTGCAGCCCATGTATATTACTGGTAATCTTAGTAGGATTATATGTGAAGAATCTTTGTAAGTGCATCAAGTCGTGGTTACTTTTATTTTTGCAGGAGTTCTTAAAGAAAGTAGAATTACTCTTATTAGTGTAAGTTTTTAGACGTTTTATGCCTAGCACAACTTTAGCTACAGGTTTCCTAATGCGTTAATAATCTAAGGTAACGCAAAGGGAATTCTTATACTTTCGATGACATCCCAACATAAATGGGTTTACATCGTTCATCTTGTCACACGAGTTACGAGAAGGATGGTCAAACGGAATAATGTTTTATATCGGAATTATAGATGTATACAAGAGATTCCTAATAAAGAAATCTAGAATTATCAGTGACACACACATGCTCGTGTTTTATTTGAAATTGTCAATCCTTATGGTTTTTGGATTTCCTTATAGATATACATATCTATATATATTTCACATACTGTAATATACAAACCTTTCATAAGGTTAATGTATTTAAAAGATTCATATTTCCAAAAACAAGTCAGATATCAGGTCATGATACTATTTAGGAAATTCTGTCACTTGTTTTACATATTATATACCCCATCTTACCCGGTTCTCGCCGGAGAGGTAATTTGTATTTCCCTTAAATAGAATCTTCTCAATTCATTATTTAAAAATGAATCTTTTATTAGGGCTTGTATCAAAGAACAAGGTAATTAGTATTCACATGACGGATCATATTCCAGAACCATGTAGTACCAATAAATAAGAAATAACAGTGGCCAAGTGTTATCGCTTATTTACCATACTTTCAACGTTCTAGTCATCATCCTCACGGCATACCAATACCCATCACACTTTATTTATGCAAGTAATTAGCTTATCTCGAGGCTAATACTAAAGTATCTTTCTTCAGTTTAAGTCTAAATACTATCCTTGTCGCTACCAAATAATAACTTCCTAACTCTTTCGTTTAAGCTTAGGTATTATTATCACAACACCTATTGGCTTAAAGCAGTGACTCTGATACCACCTTCTGTCACGACCCCCGACCCCACCCTGGACGGGAGCGGGAGCCGTGAACCAGCCAGGTGGTACCGGTGGTTTATTTTGAAAAGTATTGCAACGAAAATTTCATCTGGACCGTGAGTTAGGAAAATATCAGAGTTTAGAAACACCGGATTTTATTTATTAAACAGATGGGGATAAACCCATGTTTTTGCAAAGGTAGCTTAAATATGAAATAATCCTGAGTACATAAAACAATTTTTCTTAATTTAATTTAATTGATAAAATAAGCCACTTCTATAAGCCTTGTTGGTGCCGTATCCAGCTCTTATTCCGATTTACTGTAATCACCTGAAACGCGTTTTAAAAACATTTTTGGGTCAGTAGGAAATACTGGTGAGTTCATTCATTTTTGTACAAAACGACACATTGTTATAAATTACAGTATTAAGGGCGATGGCATTGTTTATATATCAACCAATTACCCAACGGTATTTGTCACTCGACCTGTCTCTGTGACTATGGTCATATCACCCATTGGCTAACCCGTTGTCCAATGGTGACGCTTATCAAGTAATACAAAACCCCACATACCGGCTGTAATTGAAGATTACAAAGACTTAATCCCTGTAATTATAACTTTAAAAATAAATAGGGTTTTGGAAAACATTTGGTAAAAAGAGAATGACTTACCTTGTTAGCATGTAGCCTTGATTAACAAGCCTTCTGATTCTAGGCCTCTTGACAACTAAGCATCTACTTTCTTTAGAGTTCTGAATCTTCTGATGATTTAAGCGTCTATTTTGATTGTAAGTGTTTAGTGCAGAGTTTCTGGTAGTTAAACATTTAGTTTAACAAAATGGAATACGTATTAGTGTTAAACCCAAATCAAACCTAACGATGGTCATGAGATCAGAACCTTAACGAAATTCACAAAGTATAGTCTTATTCAGACAGCACTTTGGCATTCGTTAGTTGGTTCCCGAATCGATCGGAAAGAATATCGTATCGGTGATTATTGGTTAGAACACCAACGTATAGAGAGAAGAATAGAAGAAATGAGCAAAGAAAAATGAATTATAAGCTTCCTATTTATAGGTAAGAGGATAAGTCTTACCCCTATATAGAATTTCCCTAGATAAGCTTTTCCCCAGATAAAGCCTACGCCAGATAAAGCCTTCTCTAGATAAAACCTTCCCTATATATTACTTTCCTTAGATAGTATTTTCCTTAAACAATACCTACCCCATATATACATATTTTCATGTATATCTATTTAGGTGTTTAATAAATCTTACTTAGCGGATTAATTAATCTTACTTAACTTAATTAATCTTACTTAGCTGATTAATTAATCTTACTTAACTTAATTAATCTTACTTAACCTAATTAATCATACTTAACCTAATTAATCTTACTTAGCTGATTAATTAATCTTACTTAACTTAATTAATCTTACTTAACTAATTAATCAATCTTACTTAATTAATTAATTAATCTTACTTAGTTGTTTAACTGATTACTTTTTCTTAGTTGTTTAATTAAATAATTTACTTGGTCGATTAATTAATTAATTAATTAGCTAATTAATAAACTTAATTAGCTAGCTTAACTGCTAAGTTTCCTTAGCTATTAAGTTTCTTAACCGCTACGTTTTCTTAATTGCTAAGTTTTACATAACCATTAAGTCTACTTAATCACTAAGTTTACTTAACTATTAAGTTTACTTAACTACTAAGTTTACTTAATTGCTAAGTATTCTAGTTTAACAGCTCCCTAGTTATGAGTTCTAATTTCTGGAACTCGTATTAGTGTAATAACTCAATTTACCTTTAACGATAATCACGAGATCGAAACCCTCACAACGAATGACAAAGTATAGCCAGATATTGGCAGCACTTAAACATTCATTGGATCGGTTCTAATCGATCGGATATAGTACCGTACCAGTGATTAGAGTTATTACCCTAATAACGGGCAAAGTTTTGGGATTTAGAATATAATACCGGGCTACTATTTTGCTATAGTAGAAGCTAAGAGAAAGAAAAGAATTGAACGATTTCAACTGAAGCTCGAAGACCTTATTTATAGGGCTGGAAATGGAGCGCGTCGCGACCCGCGAAGCCCATCGGCTTCTCCTTCGTGGCCCGCGAGGGAGTCTGGGTCGGCTGAGTCATCAATAGTCTTGACACGTGTAACGACACGTGTCCCATATACTTATCCGGAGTTTCCAGGGCTGTCGCACCCCGCGTAAGCTCTGCTTAACTCTTACGCGGCCCGCGAGAGATGGATAAATTTGGATTTTCTTGATTTTTCACAAGGAGTAGGGTTTTAGGGGTTCGGGTTTCCACTTACAGAGTGTTGTGGGACATTTTTGCAGGTCCTTACAGGCTGAGAAGGGTGGTTGGAGAAATGGTGCCCATGACGGCAGCAGTGGTAAAGTTGATAAATGCACATGCGAAGAGCATGTTTTTCGAATCAAATTACCAGCTGGTAGGTCTGTGTAAGCTTAAGCTTAGTATGTCATTTTTTTCGTTTGTTTAATTCAAGTTTACTTATGTTTTTTACGTTGTGTTGTAATGTCACACCCCAAGCGATGGCGGAAACATCAGAGTGAGACTAAAACGAGATTGCAAGAGACTTCATAACACTAATTGTGATGAGTATTTAATAAACAATATTTCATTTCATTGCTAATGGTTCAAGTACATGATTCGAAACAGAATTACAACAAGTTTGAAACTAATAAAATACAAGTATTGAAGGACTAAACTAATAGACACAAATTAAAGTTTGGTGCGTTTATGGCCATCCTACTAGTTTCTGATCATCCTCATCCTTTTCCTGCAATGCGTTTGAAAGTATAGTTCAATACAAAAGGTATTTGCGAGCATACAAGTTTGAGTACTAGCATATGTTTAAACGTTTGAACAATCCACATGGCATAATTGTTATCAAGAATTAACGTATAACTGGCATGCAACTATAAATGTAAACCCAAAGATTACTTCTAGCGTAATCTTATCGTAGCAACGATAAGACCGTTCTGTGTGTAACTTAACATGACCTCAAGAATACGGCCAGTGCGTTACTCCTATAGCGCTATACATGTTAAGGGAGGCTTGTACGAAGTTAATGACAAGTGTACCACATAAGAATAGTCCAGTAAACACGAATTCAAGCATAACATTTTAAGCATATATATTGGATTGTTTTGTTTGTGATTTAAGCATAAAGTATATGTGATTGCGTTTGCTTAATAGCATAAACGTATTGCACCCAAAAGTGTAAAAGTAAAAAGGGTCATGTATACTCATAGTCTTTGCAAAGCTTTCCGATTATCCACGATTTGACGAGTGGTTGAGAATGGGGAAACGAAAGTGTGTGAGTTGCTTGGAGTTGAATGGAGGATTCAGATTCGAATTAGAGTACAAAAGTATATATATATATATATAACACAAAAATATATCCCGTCTAGGCACTCGTTGTGACACTAAGTTACTGTGATTTCATGGGTCCTGGTTTGCCTATTAGAATCAGCAACTCAGTACTCATAATTGAGATAAACAGATAACCGAAGCTCACAACACTGTTTGCGCGAATGGGAGTTCCATTCGTGCGAGTGGGAAGACTCCCAGTCATGTGAAAGGCCTACTCATGCGAAGGGATTTGTTCGAGACACTTTAACCATTAACCGGTTAACGTTCTGATTTTGATTACGTTATATTATATAGTATTAATAGTCCAGTAAGTCAGAGAGTTCATGGAAGTCATGTATGGAGGTATAAACACCTCATTATATTTTTCACCAAAACACAAAGTTTGTTAACATCGTTAACAAACCCGGTTGGTTACGAATATAACAAAAATAAATTACTAAATACACATATACCAAACAGCCGAATAAGGACAACCCGGGCATGTCATTCCTAGCATGGCAGGTGTTGGAGGCGAGGCGAGGTTAACTTATTCTAAGTCTGGGAGACTGTTTGGGTGTTCGTTTGCAAGTCCAAATGAGGCGGTGAAACTAGATAGGAAAGCCAAGGCTCCACGGTTCACACCTCTGTTAAACACAGATTTGTCTATATTGAAGATGGGAATCTGAAATAACATTCAACACTTAGGATTTTGCAGGAACGGAATCAGCAAGGAGTCCTTTCACGCGAAGGAACCCAGTCGTGCAGACTGCTTCGCGTGAGTGACTCTGTTTCGGGATGAGTGGTTCTTATTTTGTCTGAACGAACTCGTTTCTTGGCTGAAATCGACCTCAACACTAACCCACAACTATAGATTTAGCTTGTGAGCTTGGTGGGTTCCAGATTTTACCAAGTTTCGGAACAGTAAAGTATTTTATAATAGTTTGAATAAAAACAAATAGTTAAAGTCTTCACTTTGGCCTCTAAGTGGTGAGGTTTCACCTTAGACCGCCCAAGCAAGTCTGTGAAATCCTCCCAAGAGGTTATCCAAGTTGTGAAGTTTTGAAGAAAAGTAGAAAAGTAGAAGAAATCAGGTGAAAGGTGATGAGTTAGTGAGCTAAGACTCACTTAGGAGCTTCTAGAATGCTTTGTCCGAAATTTGAAGTGCAGGGATTTGAGAGAGAGTTTGAGTGTGGGAAAGTGTCAAGTGAGTGAACGGGTTTGTATTTATAGAGGCGGGTGAGCGTTTGTGCGACTGAGATTGGAGCGAAGGAGCCCTTCGCACGAATGGCCAAGTCGTGCGGAGGGTTGAGTTTTGGTTGGCTTTCACGTATTTTAGCCGGTTTTAGGTATTTCAAGCATACAAGTGTGATGTAAAATGTATAAGTATGAATAATATGCATGTATAACTGATGTTGCATGTATTCTAAGTACGAGTTTGCGTATAAGTATGTATTCAAGTTGCACGTATAACATAAGTATGTATAAGATGAAAAATAATCGAGTTTTATTATGATCAAAGTCTTGGATTTAAAATGTTGGAAATAGAAATACGGATAATAGTTTCTTAAAATAGGGTTTCAATATACTTTCTAAATAAGGAAAGTCCTGAAAAAGCGAAGCGTTACATGTAATAGGCTTTACATGTTAATGCTTGATGTTACTAAACCTTCACTGTCCTAACGCATGGCCCATAAATATAGCATTTGTATAGTTTGTTTGTATACGTTACGTCTTAAATTGTAAGCCCCTGGCCGCAACGCGGCAAGGGTAAAACCTGGTTAATTATAGCTATCTTGACTGGTTAATTGTAAGTGTCTTTTTCTCAAAAAGTTGTAAGGAAAACTTACAGCTTAAATTTTAATATATATTTTCTTCAGGCCTTTTGATTGTTTTTTTATTTTTAAAATTTATATTCTTCTAACGGGTTAAGCTAAAGGGATACGGGAGAGATGGGTCGTGTAATCATATGTTAACACAAATATCATTTGTAATGGACAGATGCATCAGGAGGGCTGGAGAAGCATGAGAAGTGATCTCTAAACTGACCAGGACTCAGATTTTGACTTTCTGAAAGAGATTAGAAATATTCATGGAGTGGCGACTCGTGCCTTCCAACACTGTAGTTATGGGACTGGCTCAATTGTCACAACGACGTTATGCCTAATGTTACCTCATTACAAGTTATTTCGACTGTTATGGTTTTGTAGATAATATTTGGGATCTGGATCATTTGATTATGTTGAAACTCCAATTTTGAAGGTATCTTGATAGTTTGATCTTTTGGGTTCATTTCATGATATTAGGTCCATAGATGCTCTTGAGGTCATGTGAATTAAACAACTCAACTTCAATAAGTTGAATACTAATCAATCTGTGGTTTGATTTGAAAAAATAACATTATTAATTATTAATTCAGTTAAGACATAAGACCAATAGCGTTTGAAATTAAGAACTTATTCTTTATATTTGAGATTAACAAAAAGATAAATATTTGTTTTGTTATAATTAAATAAGAGTTAAATAGTTTTTACCCAAACTCTGCAGTTTTGTATTGGATTTGCTTCTTTGGTTTATATTATAGTGATTTGCACAATAACAACCTCATGTTAGATAAGCTATTTAATAATAATGAAATGGTTTAATAATTATGAATTTAATTCTTAATTTATACAATAGATGTTTCAAGATTTACGATCATGGAATATAAAATAATGTGTGCCCGATTGTTATTTAAAAGATGTCCCCTTTATTTGTTATTTAAAAGATTTTCCCTTTTTATAATATATTTTTAAGAGAAGAATGCCCGGATAGTCCCTGTGGTTTGCTCATTTTTCACCTTTAGTCCCTAACTTTCTAAAATTACAGCTATAGTCCCAAACTTTTGCAATTTTGTTCCCGGATGGTCCGTGACACTGATGGGGTTAGTTTTTGGTGTTAAGTATGTTTGAAATTACTAAAATACCCTTGTTCATAAAAAATATTTATCACTTTAAAAAGATCTAACTAAATCATTTTAGTGGGCCCCAACATTTTCTTAAAATATAAAAATCAAACTCATCCACCCACCCCCACCCATATCCCCACCTACAGTATGTCTTCCCGACAAAACTCACTTCACCGCACGCCTCCGGCAACCACCCAACTCCGAGCACCCCAACCCCCTACCGCTGCAGCTCTGGCCGTCCTCCCAACTCCAAGCAACAAAACCACCCTCCATTTTTCCCACATAACCAGACCACAACACCACCACCTCTACAAAACCGGACCACAACACCACCACCACCCTCGTCATCAAAAATGGCAAGTCCGCCAACCACGAGACCACTACTTCAATCATTCAGCACCCATTCCAACCGATTCTGTATTAATAAGTATGCTGCTTTGAAATATTTCACCAGTTCATCGAAGTATCGTTGATTCTTTGTGTTTTGACTCGATTCGACTCCCATTGATTTCGTGGCTGGATCTGTTGTGGAGAAGTAGTGGTGTTGTGGTGGTCAGAGGGTGGTGTTGTGGCGGCGGTGAAGGAAAGGGTGGTGGTGAGATGGTGATGTTGCGGTGGTGAGAGGTTGATGTTGTGGTGGCAATTGTGGACTGGTGGTCCTGGTGGAGTGTGATAGCCGGAGGATGAGGTCCGCAAAGGAGGGTGGAATAGGTTGAAGATGGCGGTGGTGGGTCCCACAAAAAAATGATTGGAAGGGGTTGATTGGGTGAGGGGTTGGGCGGGGCCTATTGAATTTTTAAATGTTTTATTGTTATTATTATTTTGTTTCATAGTAAAGGCATTTTAGTAATTTCAAACATACTTAACACCAAAAACTAGGGACTATACGGAAACAAAATTGCAAAAGTTGGGGACTATAGCTGTAATTTTAGAAAGTTTGGGACTAAAGGTGAAAAAAGGACAAACCACTTGGACTATCGGAGCATTTTTCTCTATTTTTAATTAAACGTTAAAAATGTATAGTCATTCGTCGTTTAATAAAATGCGGTATATAAATTTTCTAAAAACCACCCGTGTTTTCACACGAGTTTTACATCTAGTGTATATAACAGGAGGATTCAATTGTTGAAGTTGTGCAACGTTGATGACTCAAGAGGTTAAAATTAAAAAAAAAAAAAAAAAAAGAGCTCAACATGCATGCAATCTAGTGTTAACCAAGGAGACTCAAATTATACTTTATTCCCTAAATAATAATCATTTTAATACTTAGGACTGTACGTTAACTCTGTTATGATTTTTATTTATATTACATGTTAGACACCAGAGGAGCAATAATTTGAATCCTTCCTCATGCCCGTTAAAAGATTAATCTTTTAACAATAAACTTGGAGAAATATAACTTTTATGTTAATTATACAAATGGTGTACACGAGTTACAATTTTAGTCGTTGTTTTAGAATGATTATCCCAACTATATGTTGAATCATAGACCCTCTCTGTTTTCTTTTACTCTCTCTCTATTTTCATCGCCTGACCAATGGTGGCCAAGTTCGATCCTTGATGGCTAGGTCGCTAACGAGTAAGGGTGTAAGTGAAGTGAATCGAGCGTGTGGTCAAGCTTAGGATAGGCTCATTTAGAACTCAGTCAAAGGCTCTTGTTTTGATTCGTTTATTATTTATTTATTTTATATATATTTATTATAACTTGATATTTATAAAGTAACATATACCGTTGCCATTTATGTAGTTATCTTTGTTATAATAACATGCATAATGATGTTTATTATGCAAACATGTATTTGTTATATTAATCAGGCTCAATCCTGTTTATTAAATGAGCTTAAATTAAGCTCGAGCTTATCGACGCACAACTTGATTCGAGCTTTTAGTGAACCTGTCTAGAGTAGCTTACGCTCGACTCATTCACACCCTCTGTCAATGAGAGGCCATGGTGGCCATGTTTTCAACCAAACCAACAGAGGCATTGGATTTCTGGATCTTAGGGAGACCTAGGATGCATTTGTAACCATTGGGTGTCAGCCCAGTGGCCACCGACCCCCACCTTAAACCGGCTCAAGGATCCATGAGGTCTCGGGTTCGAATCCTGGCAACAGGCTCTTCAGTTCCCCTTGAGTTGGCAGGGGTTTCACCGCCAGGCAGCGTTGTCGGGTCGCTAGCTTGGGAAGGGGGATCCCTTCCGCGGTCAGGGGTACCGTGCATCTACCCTTAGGATGCATTTGTGAAATCTGGAAAAAGGATGAACCAAATCAAAACACAACTGGGCTAGTCCGGTTGGTTGCGCTTCTCAAGGAGGCTGCTGGTTCTCAACCGTGTTCTTGTAGGCCACTCACCTGCCCTGAGCCTGATGTTCTTTTCTTTTTCCAGCAACCATAACTTTCACGAGGAGGTTGATATGGCGAAGGGTAGATCATCCGAGGAGTTGACAGAGAGGGGGTTGCTTGAGGGTGGTGTTGGAAGCTTTTATACTTTTGAAGTTTTTTTTTTTTAATAAGGATGGTAAAGTGAGCATTTCATGTATGGATGACAACCAAACTCCATAGAAAAACTTAAAACCTTCGAGACATGTACTTGGGCATGAGACCGGGTATGAAGTTAGTTCTTAAGCATTCACAGGTTTGTTACAGGTATATTATATGGTTAAAAAAATATAATATACGTAACTTTTAAAATCATAGAATTGTTATTAGAGTATGGTTATGTAACGGGAACCTGACGAGCATGAGACAGAGACTGGGTTACCCTTTGTCATCCATGGATTTAACATAGACTAAACAGTAAACAATATCCATAGTAATAAGGTCCAAACACCTAACGATTTGTAATCAGAGGCCCAAATCCGTAATTTTCAAACATAAACAATGAATATACCACATGGAGCATTCATGTAATTAACTCTATAATTCTGATTCGATTTATTAATCAAACAACAACAGATAGGAAGATAAAGATAACCATACAAGTCTTTTCTGCAGAAGTGACCAAGTTGTCTGAGCAAATTATATGACCAGTTGAGCTTAAGCCTTAAAAGTCTTGATTAGTCCTTAACAGGGCTTTGCTAAAATCCTGCCTCTCACTTTTTGGATTTTGGAGGTTCGATTCGAGGCCTCCAAAGTCCCAGCCTGTATTTGTGCGCATACTTCAATATCAGCTTTCTCTGTTGCATCAAAACCAGAATATTTTAATCAATACTCAAGTAAATTAAACCCCAATAACTGAAAAGATTCACATGCAAATATATATTTGTTGGATAAAAAAAGATTAAAAAAGCACCCCTGAAGCTGCGAGGTGATCTAAAAGACGCCTCAGGGTGGAGAAGGAGCGATTCTTATGCATGTGGGTCAAAATCTTTGTTGCGAAAACAGTGCGCCTAGGCCCTCAGGCGAGGCATGTGGAAAATACCTATCCACATGAGCTTTGGGAGAGCTTCCGGCAAGACTTCGGCCCAATCCTGTGAGTTCCTTGAAAATTCTATAAATTCCAGGCAAACAGAGCTGAAACATCCAAAAATGGCCTGGAAGTTCCAGCCTAGACGAACCCTAAACAATCCTAAAAGATGTCTAAAAACCCAAACAATGGTATGTTTATGCTATCCACCTTGCTTATCTTGGACCCTCGCTTATTAAGCGACTTACACCTTTGCGCCTTTGACAACTATGGTCAAAAGGGTACGGAATTGCATGTAATAATGACCAAGAGGATGAAAAAAAAATATGAATGGTCCACTATGTTTTTAACAGCAAAGACACACACCCTAAAATCTACTCCTAAAATCCACTTATCTCGCCCCATGTGAGGGACTCGAACCCGCACTCTTTGGTGTGGATAAACACCTGGTACCACTAGGGCAATAGCTAAATGGTTGTACATACAGCTACATCTTTCAGACCTAAACCGACTCGAAAATTCTTATACATAATGCAATGACATAAACAAAACAAATGCCACTCGACATAATGTAACAAAAACTTAACTAATCAAACACGATAACAATAACAATATTGTAAAGATACTTACATGTTTGCAAACTTTGGGATCACCTCCTACGTTGATCTTCTTCAGCTTCATAGACCTAGCAACCAACAGATTCTGCAAATCCCCAAACTCCGATTCGAGCTTTTCCGCATAAGTCTCAACGCCATTCCCTATACCGTTCAAGAACTCCGGTATACCAACTTTCACTGTAAAAACATCAAACAATTCTTCATCACAATCATTAACCTAAAAACAAAAGTATGTAAATACGATTATTAATCACCATGATAAGGACTGGATTTCGAAGAATATCTAGCAACGAATGTAGCCGAATTAGAAGGTAGGTTTCGATTCGATGATAACAATTGCCTCAATGCCATTTCTTCAAACCCTAATTTTCAAATTCATGAGATTAGAACCCTAATTTTCAAATTGAGGAAAAACAGGTTTTTGTTAAACGGCGTCTTTAGCAGAATCGCATGAAAGGAGTTGTATGTTGGTATGTATTTAGCGTGACAACAACCTATTGGGTGGATCTATAGCCAAGAAAGGGGTTTCTGTTCGTAATTCATAGTGGTAAGATGAACATAAAATGCTTGATTTCTTCTCTTTTCCTTTACATTTCATTAAACTCGGGAACACGAAAAAAATCACATCTTTTCCCTCATTTTCTCTCTTAATTCATTTTCCTTCCCCTCCCCCTGTTAAATGAGACTCGGGAACATAGTGTAAAACGCAAACACACACAGAGACGCGACCACTGAACACAACATCCCTATTTTCCACTCCAGCCACCACGCACGTCGTCCTCGTCCATCCAGCTCGCCGGAGCCACGCCAGCCCATTCTCTCAAAGTTTCACTCCGTCACTCTCTTCAGGTTTTTGTTGATTTTTACTTTCAGTTTGTTGATTTTTAGATTCAATATGTTGATTTTTAAATTCAATTAGCAAAATTTGTGTTACTTTCGTGTGCGATTAGAATTGTTATCACAAATCGATATAAACAAAGAAACCCTAAACTACAATTACAGATTACAGAATGAAAAGAAACGGATTCAAATCCTGTTAAATAAGATGAAATCAAACGAAAGAAACCTTAAGGTGCAAACAGACGAAATGAAAGGAGAAGAACAAGAAGCAATTAGGGTTAAGAACAGAAGAGATGATACCTTGATCGCTGTATACGAGTCGCAGATGGATGACGAATGCTGCACAGGTTATATGAAAACGACGCCGTTGGAGACACTGCAAGTTTGGAAAAAATATTGTAAACTTGCAGTTTTTTACCCTTGACTATACATTCAGGTCCCCTAAATAAGAGTAAAGTACAATTTGAGTCCGTTTGGTTAGCAACAGATTGCATTTTTAGTCTCTATCTTTTTAACTTCAACCTCAACGTTGCGCAGTTTCAACAATTGAGTCCCTCACCCTAACGACTGTTAAATAAACGTTAAGTAGATAACGGTGACAAGGGCATTTAAGACATTTCACATTGACCCCCAACCTAACACCATTAGCGTCCTCCATTTCTCTTAGAAGAAATTTCCAGAAAAGTGGCAGGTAAATGAGCAACAAGTTACGTCGCAAACCCTTTTGAATAGTCAGGTGAATCTAATTTTGATTTATTACTAATCAAACTAGTGTTTGTAAATGACGCGCGTTGCGCGAAAGGCATTGGTGTTTTCGACCGTGGGGTATGGTGGGGCGGGGGTTTGGGGCATGGCTTGACACGTGGACTTCGAGCCCCCCGCTGGAAAGTGAAGTGTTGGGTCGGTATGGCGGGGCGTGGCTAGCCCGCGTGGTTTGGCCAGTTTTATAAAAATTTAAAAAAACCTAAAATAAAAAAAATACACACAGAATTAAAAAAAAAAGCCTAAAATTGGAGTTAAATGTCATTTTAGTCCCTGTGGTTTGGGCCATTTTGTCAGTTTAGTCCAAAGGTTTCATTTTTAACCTATGGGTCCAAAAAGGTTTCACAGTTGCCATTTTAGTCCATTTGGTTAACTTCATCCATTTTTTCTGTTAACGAGAAGGCCAATTTGGTCATTTTGTATGTAATTATGTTAACTAAAATGACAATTCAGCCATATAAAAAGACCGAATTGGCCTTCTCGTTAACAGAAAAAATGGATGAAGTTAACCCAGTGGACTAAAATGGCAACTGTGAAACCTTTTTGGACCTACAGGTTAAAAATGAAACCTTTGGACTAAACTGGCAAAATGACCCAAACCACAGGGACTAAAATGGCATTTAACTCCTAAAAAATTATTATTAAAAGTTCCTAAAAATTACAGAATTCTAAAAAAAAGGATTACAAAATTAAAAAAAAGCCTAAAGCGTTAGGAAGATTTCGAACATGGCGAGCTTGTCAAACGGCTTCCGTTCCTTGCCTCGGAACTGGATGTTGGCCACCGCCACCCGGTCTTCGTGACTTATATCACCGCCCTGGACGCTATCGTAGTAGGCTTTAAAACGGTCGAGCTTCGGTTGTAGCTCGCGCCACTTGTGTTGGCACGCGTTTAAATTGTGCCGGTCGTTCCCCACGTTGTGCCGGTAGCTAGCGAAAGCTTCCGGCCAGTAATGGGTCTCACCGGGTTGGCGGCCCTTCATCGCGTTGTGCCGGTATCAAGTGTGGGTAGCGGGTTCGGGTAGGTGGAGTGAAGGTTTGGGGTAGCGATGTGGACAGGCAGTGGGGTTGGGGGGTTTTATAGTGACTTGGGTGAACCGTTTGGCTTGGCCAAACGGTTATTTTTTAAAATTTAAACCTAGCCGTTATGGCCTAGCCAACCTAGCCAATGAGAGCCGGCCACGGATGAAACTCCCGCCCAAGAGGCCACAACGAAACCCAAGCCCACCCGGGGTGGTGACTTGGGCATTTGTACCCAACCCACGCCCCAACCCTCGCCCCATACCCTATAGTCTAATAAATGAATATAAGGTATTATTCAATATAAAAAAATCATAACCAAACGGCTATTTTTTAAAATTAAAACCTAGCCGCTATGGCCTAGCCAACCCAGCCAATGAGAGCCGGCCACGAATGAAACTCCCGCCCAAGAGGCCACACCGAAAACCAAGCCCACCCAGGGTGGTGACTTGGGCATTTGTACCCAACCCACGCCCCAACCCTCGCCCCATACCCCATAGTCTAATAAATGAATATAAGGTATTATTTAATATAAAAAAATCATCACTGTTCATTCACTTCTAATTTTATCATATATAGATTGATTAGCCGCCCGGTCTTCGTGACTTATATCACCGCCCGGGACGCTATCGTAGTAGGCTTTAAAACGGTGCTCGCGCCACTTGTGTTGGCACGCGTTTAAATTGTGCCGGTCGTTCCCCACGTTGTGCCGGTAGCTAGCGAAAGCTTTCGGCCAGTAACGGGTCTCACCGGGTTGGCGGCCCTTCATCGCGTTCTGCCGGTATCAAGTGTGGGTAGCGGCTTCGGGTAGGTGGAGTGAAGGTTTGGGATAGCGATGTGGACAGGCGGTGGGGGTTGGGGGGGTTTTATAGTGACTTGGGTGAACCGTTTGACTTGGCCAAACGGTTATTTTTTAAAATTTAAACCTAGCCGCTATGGCCTAGCCAACCCAGCCAATGAGAGCCGGCCACAGATGAAACTCCCGCCCAAGAGGCCACACCGAAACCCAAGCCCACCCGGGGTGGTGACTTGGGCATTTGTACCCAACCCACGCCCCATACCCCATAGTCTAATAAATGAATATAAGGTATTATTCAATATAAAAAAAATCATAGCCAAACGGTTATTTTTTAAAGGATAAATTACACTTTTCGTCTTTTATGTTTGTATCAGATTGCAATGGATGACCTTTAACTTTAATAATTACAGTCACAGTCCTTTTTTTAAAAAAACTCATTACACTATACGTCCTTTAGCACTAACCAGGTTAAACTTATCAGTTTAGTCTAATCATGTGCAAGGCACATGAGGGCAATTTAGACATTTTACTTATTTACTTTAAAAAAAACTAAATTTAAAAAGATAAAAAAAAAAACTAATTTACCCTGTCCCTCTCATCCAGCACCACCTCCACTCACCACCATCCACCACCAACAATAACCCACCACCACCAGATCTAAGCCTCTCACCTTCGACATCACCCCGTTTCTTTCTCAATTAATCTCACAAGCCCTTAATATTTAGACCTCAATCAACCCAAATTAATCACTCCATACACAAAAAGAGAGAAAAAAGCTTATGTGAATTAAACCTGACGGCGGCGTTGGAAGGCGATGAACCGACGGATTGTTCGTTGTGGAAGGCGATGAACCAGATGCCTAGGGTTACGACGCATGTGGCTAACGATGTGACGGGGATTCCGACGACACTGAACATCTGCGTGACCGCCGGAGCGTGCTAGGGCTTTGGCGACGAAGAAGTTGCAGTCGATTTTGGTGGTGTTCGGAGTCCCCATTGGTGTTAGGTTGCAGAGAAGTGTGAAGAGTGTGTAGGAAATTGGGTGGACGTGTGTTGGTAAGAAAAATGTAGAACCGGCAGATGTTGAAGAAGAAATACCTGATGAAGAGGAAGAAGTATTAGAAGTACCAGATGCTATAACTGAGAAGGAAGATGGCAAAGCTTTGAAGGAAATTGGGTGTTGGTTATAACTGAGAAGGAAGATGAGAAAGCTTTGAAGTGAGTGTGTTGGTAAAATGGTCAAAGAAGGTACAAAATATATATTTTTTAAGTAAATAGGTAAAATTACAAAATTACCCTTATGTTAATAGACTTAACAAAAAAAAGATAACCTAGTTAGTGCTAAAGGACGTAAGATGTAATAAGTTTTACAAAAAAGGACCGTGACTGTAATTATTAAAGTTAAAGGTCATCCATTGCAATCCGATACAAACATAAAGGACGAAAAGTGTAATTTACCCTTTTTTAAAATTTAAACATAGCCGCTATGGCCTAGCCAACCCAGCCAATGAGAGCCGGCCACGGATGAAACTCCCGCCCAAAAGGCCACACCGAAACCCAAGCTCACCCGGGGTGGTGACTTGGGCATTTGTACCCAATCCACGCCCCATACCCCATAGTCTAATAAATGAATATAAGATATTATTCAATATAAAAAAAAATCATCAGTGTCATTCACTTCTAATTTTATCATATATAGATTTAGCCGAATATTTACGTATGAATATGGCCCAATCAAGGTCGGAAAGCAAATTTATTATACTGAAGCCGGGTTATCCCAACCCGGAACAAAACCCCTCTTCTCCCCCCGTAACTCCGTTTGTGTGCAAGCATTTACCCTCCGATTAACAATATTATCAGTTCTTTCTCTATAGTAACGGTAATTCATGGATCCACAAACGCCGGTTCACAAGAACGATGCAGATGAAGAAGACGACAACGTCAAGCAGCTTCAACAATGCTCCTCTATCTATTTATTATTACAGGTACAAACAACACACATGTGACATGTTGTTGTATATTATTTCTCTAATGTTGCGATTGCGATTGTTAAACCCTAGAATTTTATTTTTTTTTGTTGCAGGATTGTCTTGTTAATTCTAATAGAAACTGGAAGGCTTGCCAGAAAGGTATTTATTCATCAACAAACATTTAAAATGATGATTGTTTTACTTAATAATTAGTTTGGTTTTAAAATGCCCACATCACAACATGATGCAGTTAACCTGTTTTCTTACAAATTAGACTGTCGATTGCAATGGTGTAAGTTTTTCAAATTTGACCATCGGTTGAGGCGTTGAGCAATGGGTCGTTTTATTATTTAAACAAATTAGACCACCGATTGAACACATCTCACCTGAGTCAGAGTGATGAGAATATCTTATATTTTAGCGTTTATAAGTTAACTAGTTAAGATATTATATATTGGGTAGGATCAAATACAAAACAATCCTAACCTAGGAAGCGTAGGAAACTGGGTCAAACGAACTCTGATTGACCTCATTCCAGCGGCGTTGGTACCGTCTCCTCGAATCCTATTCAAATATATATAGGGTTTAGCTTTTAGGGTCTAGAGTTTATTTTTTAGGGTTTAGTGCTTTGTGTTTAGCCTTAGGTTTTATAATTTAGATTTTAGGGTTTAGCCTTAGGGGTTAGAATTAGGGTTTCTGGTTAGGTTTTGACGAGCCCGTTCCAACGCCGATAGAATGAGGTCAACTGAAGTTCATTTGACCCGGTTTCCTACACTTCCTAGGTTAAGGACATTTTGTACCGGATCTTTACCCTATTATTGATATTTTAATGTTTTTAACAACAAACGTCTTGCACATGTGATGCGCGTGCTTCGCACAATGCGCATTGATTTTTAGGATAAAAAACACATTGAAGTTATATCTATTATTAATCTTTTAGTGTTTTTTTCAACGACGACTTTGTCACATATGTGATGCACGCGCTTTGCATAACGCACATCGGGTTTTGGGATAAAAAACGCATTGAAGTGCCACATGCTTTTTAAAACCAAGATTATGAGTATTGATTAACTTATTACAAGTATACATGATCTTAAATAATTGGTTAACAGAAGTTCAAGACCTGAAAGCATGCAATGAGAGGAGACAGCAGCTTGTGAAAAGGAACAAAGATGGTAAAAATGAGTAGGTAGGTTACAAATTTGTTAAACATTTCTAGTTAATATATGATGATTTCTACTCTTTTAACTCTTGTTGTGGGACAAATCAATAACTTGGGGTTACATTTTATTTTGTAATGATATTTTTATCTGAAGAAGAAATGATATGTATATGCACAATGGCGGAACCATGGGCTCAAGAGGGTCTGTTGATCCCCGGTCACCAGAATTTCTTACATTTTTATATGTAAAATCTGAGGCTTTTTTTTAAGAAAAACATGAGTTAGACCCCTAGCTGTAAGTGATAAAGAAAGAACTTTATGATGACCATCCAACTAAAAAGTTCGCTTCCGCCACTGCATATGCATCAGTGTGTAATCAGCTAAGATACATGTTACAGTTTTTGGAAGAGTATGTCCACCTTTATTCACCACAGCATCACACGTCTTCCATTTCAGGCTAGTTTCTTTTCCAGGGGCTAGGTTTCACCTACCAAATCATTCTAATTAAGTTTTCGATTATTATTGTAATAATATATAATTATGATTAACGTATAATAAGAAACGTTATGCATATTTAGGCTTTAAGTCAACACGATCTGGTCCATTCTTTTACACATGCCAGGAAATTAACTTGTTTTCACAGTTTTTTCAACCCTGATTATAAGTCATGTGAAAATCACTCATCTATCTTCTACAGGCTGGAATCCACACCAAGCTGCTAGAAATTCTCAACCGTCCGGGTTCAAGTACTTGGGTAGAATTCCTAAAGTGTCATTGACTAATACATAGTTGGTTGCTCTCATTCCATATGGTTAGTGAGAACAGTATCTAGACATTGTTTCATAGACTAACAGATTATAGATGTCACCTTTAACCTTCTATACGATCATTAGAACTCATGCTTCAGAATTTAAGACCGTGGGGTATGGTGGGGCGGGGGTTGGGCTTGGGTTGGGGCATTAGTTGACACGTGGCTTGGGTGGCAGACATGGGCTAAACCCACATTCAACACGGTATGGTGGGGCGGGGGTTGGGGGCGTGGGTTTGTGGGCTTCGCTGGGCTGACCCGCTGGCTATTTGAATATTATTTGGCCAAACACAGCCCGCCATGTCAGCTCTCTTCCCCCGCCCCACGCCCGGCTTGAAACCCAAGCCCCAAGGGCCACGCCCCAACCCAAGCCCACCCGGGGTGGTGCCTTGGGCGTTTTCCCCCAACCCAAGCCCCATACCCCATGGCCTAATGAACAATTATTATATGTTATTCTTTGTATCATTCTAAGTATGTAGCAAGTTTGACATCAACCATTTCCTCCCATGATGTGAGACTATGCGGCACATGAGGCTTTCGCATGTGTGGGGTGGGGGTATCGGTCAACTGTGTACGTATCATTACCCTGCATTCCTGTGAGAGACTCTTTCAACGAATCGAAACCGTGACCTCTATTTTATGTGGCAACGATCTTACCGTTCCTAAGGTTCGTCACTAGACTTGGAAATAATATGTACTCATTCTCTATGTAACTTGCAACTTTCAATTCACAAATCTCTCCATATAAAAAGTGGATTTATGTGGCCAAACTGAACTTTTAGACTAACTATAAAAGGAAGTCTTAGAATATGTAATATAAGTTTAGTTTTGAAATCTAACAGGATTATCTTGCATGCACTTGAAATGACTCAAGAAGAACCAGTATATAGTTTTGAAAATTTGGTGTGCAACACTACCATATTGCTTAAAGATGCTCTAAAAACATTAATGAAAGTATTTAGAAAATTAAAACATCCTTTGAAATGGAAGTTTTAAAAAATGAAGTCAATTGTAAGGAAAGACATTCCCCATCCCTATCCCCATTTTTAAAATTTAGGTAAATCACCATGCCAGTATGTATTTCTCGTCCCTCAACTACTGACTTTGTATTTTAAATCTTGGAAAAAAAAGGTGACTTTAGCCATGCCAATATGTACTATACCTTTAGCCATTTAGGGATGACAATCAAACCTGAACCTGACTGGTAAACCTAAAACCCGACACATTTGGAACTGGTTTGGGTCGGGTAATCGGGTATGAGACCGGGATTAGGATTAGTTTTTATTTTTTCGCGGGTTTGAGATTTGATTACATTTAGGTTATATCCTAAATCATTTTTGTATTCTCAAATTTCACCCAAGGTTGTTCAAACTCTGTCAAAAATTGACCCAACCGCTATTGGGTTAGATTAAAAAGCTGGATAATTACTGTTTGGCTTATGGTTTGGAAGTTGGATCCGGTTGGGTAATGCAAACAGGCTGAGTTAAAAATAAAAAATAAAAAATAAATAAATAATAAAAAAAAACTAATTTGGTTTTTCAATTTTTATAAATTTATAAAAAGTAAAAGAGTAAACTGCCATTTTGGTCCTTGAGGTTTGGCCAGTTTTGCCACTTTAGTCCAAATCTCAATTTTTTTGCATCTAGGGCCCTGTGGTTTCGTTTTTGTTGCCATTTTGGTCCAAATTTCAAATTTGGCCAGATTCCCCAACTTAAACCCCCCTATTTTGTCTTTATCCTCAGGGGTATTTTGGTCATTTAGATTTATTATAACTCAAATTTAATAAATAATAATGCCACTGCCAGAATAACAATAATGCCACTGCCAGAACAACAACAACAAGCACCACCACCACCACCACCACCACCCCACCACCCCCCACCCCCACCACCGCATCATCCCCACCACCACCATCCCACTGTCGCCAACCCTCCCAAACCCAAAACCCTCACATAACTCAAAGCAGCCACAAAATTCCACTGCCAAAGCAAATTGTCCTAACCCTATGGCTTCAAAATCTCCGACAATCAAATCGGCGACCAAACCTGTTAAATCAGTAGTGAAGAAACCGCGGAGATGAAGGCGGCGGCGTGGCTGAGGTGGTTTTGGAGATGAAGGCGGCGGCGTAGTGGAGGAGGTGAGGGTGTCGGGGGTGGCGGCGGTGATGGTGGAGGGTTCTTGTACTTATGACCAACACCCTCATCTTCAAAACCCTCATCTTCATCTCCCCTTTCAAATCTTCAACCATTTCTGCAACTCACCACTACAAAACCCCAACTCCGATCCACCTCAAATACACCCCCACCGCCGCCGGACCACCCTCACCGTCGCCAGGAGGAGAGAGAGAGAGGGTGGTTTGATGAAGCTATCAAGGCAGTCAATCAAGGTAAGGGACCACCCTCACCGCCGCCGGACCACCCTCACCGTGCCTGGTTAATTTCATTATGACGTGTGTTCCGGGTTTTACCCCTTCCAAATTGCCGCGACTGGGGTTGTTTGAAGATGACGGTGGTGGTCAGAGGTGTTGCTCGAGGAGGTGTTCAGTGGTTGTGGTATTAGTCGGATGGTGGTGGTGGGGATGATGCGGTGGTGGAGGTGGTGGTGGTGTGGTGGTGCTAGTTCAGAGAGAGAGGGAGCAGACTGAGAAAGACGGTGATGGGGGCTAGGTTTATAAAGGGTCGCACATTTTTGGGTTTTATTATTTATTTTTAATCAATATTAGGTTATAATAAAACATAAATGACCAAAATACCCCTGAGGATAAAGACAAAATAGGGGGGTTTAAGTTGGGGAATCTGGCCAAATTTGAATTTTGGACCAAAATGGCAACAAAAACGAAACCACATGGCCCTAGATACAAAAAGTTTGAGATTTGGACTAAAGTGGCAAAACTGACCAAACCTCATGGACCAAAATGGCAGTTTACTCAAAGTAAAAAGAAAATAAATTTTCCACATATAGAATCTAATATTTATAATACTTTTAAGCATGGTTGTAAAATAAGGTCGAGTATTCCCCGGGTGCTCGCTATAAGGTAGGCTGCCAAGGCTCGAGTACTCTTCGTTTAGGCCGAATACTCCTCAAGTACTCTCCACCTAGGCCGAGTACACTCAAATCCGACTAGGTAGCGCCTAGCGACTTTCGTAACCATGTTTTTAAGTATTTTTAATATGGTACGCATAACTTATTAATTTAACCAATTTTACATTACACTCTTTAAGTTTCTTTTTTCATAAACCCCTTATTCCTGTAATACTTAAAAGGTAAAATGTTCTATCATTTTTTAAGCCTACCATACTTTCGAAGATCTAATGGTATGATTCCATGTTAAAAAAAAAAAAAAAAAAAACCAAACCAGACCGCCAAAATCGAACTGTTTTGGCTGGCTCAGTTTAGTTTCACCAAAACCATAGTTGCCAATTCAGCCTAGAATCCAGACCGTAGACATCCCTATTCTTACCTACCCTCGAGAATTGAGTACAATCTTTTTTTTTTTTTTACCTAAGGTGCATTCAATATCAAATCCTTTCGCAACAAAATCGATATTTGTTACAGTCATAGCACATATAATGTTTAGTTGATGTTGGTTATTCTATTACGGTGATAATAATGTGTTCGGTTGATGTTTCTGAATCAATCTTTTTAGAACGACTAGCTCTTAGGGTCTTACACACCCTCTAATCATATCCTAAATTTACACATTTTTTTATCATAGACTTGAACCCTCAACCACTTACGGATGAACATTTTTCCAACCCACCTTTATACCACTGGGCTTCAAGACTACAAGTCACATTTGGTGTTTTTAAATTTAGAGGGTGTTTGTGATTGCTTAATTAACTCCAAAGTGTTTTTTTTTTTTTTTTTTTTTTGTCAAGAGTGCTTATTGAGTTATGTCTATCCAAAAGAAGTTTAAAAAAATGATTGAATTAGCTTTTGTGGTGGGAAAACCAATAAATCAATAAGTTGTTTTTTAAAAAGTGTTTTGCTTAGTTTATTCATGTAAAATAACCAAAAAGCACATTCTTATATATTTAAAATCATTTACTACTTTTACATATAATCTTAGGGTGTCCGGGGCACCAGCGGTAACCCCTTTCGGTGACCCAAGTCACCTAGCGGGAACACCGCCGCCGTTGGTGCGGTGAGGCAAATCGGGGACCAAGCTCGGTGGGAGTTCACCGCATGAAGAAGGAGAGAGATGGTGGGGCCAATCTAATTTCCAACCAATCAATTGTTTTTTTTTTTTTTTTTTTGAATAAAAAAAGCAATTCCCCTAAGAGGGGAGTGGCGCCATCAAATTGGGGTGTGAGGGGAGTTTAAGAGGGGAGTTGACGTGGCATAACCTGATTGGGTGTGCGTAAGAGAGGGGACTCCCCTCTTAGGGGAGTGCCCCTCTCACCCTTAGGAGGCAACGCTTAATAGGCGTTGATATTGATATTTCTTTGGTATCTACTTTGTAAAAGCAATAGTGAGAGATGAGATCTAAAAGCGTAGCATCAAAGAATGTCATAATTGTACCAAAAATCGTTTACATAAAAGAAGTCGAGAAAAAACTTGGTAAAAAGTTCTAGAATGTTATATTTTGTTGTAAATTTCTCATATTGGTGGTTTGTTAATAGGAATAAAGAAATTAACATTTCTTGGTTTCATGGTTACAAAACCAATCATTACATTGTAAGTTGTTTATTCCATATCTAGTTTTTTGCTAGTAAGTGGGTATCCCGTCATTAAAAAAAGCATCAAACAATTCCAACTTCCAAGTGTTCTTCCATAAATGGTCAAACAATAAAAAAACAAGTTGTATACCGATACAAACCTATACTTACCAAGTGTTTTCTTGTGTCGATGTCAAATCGCTTGATGATACCAAATAATCTAAAAAACATGACAAAGTAACTTTTTTAACACACATGACATCTGACACATATTTTCCCAACTAAAGTTGGCGACTTCGACTCATTTACTTATGAATGGGTTTGAGTTAGGTTGTGTTTTTATCTCACACGGATCAAATAAAAATATTAGCTAGAAGTGGGTTAGACAAAAAATGATGATAAAATGAAAAAAAAAAGGTTAAATATAATATTAAACATGTATGTTAACAATATAAGTTATAAGATTAGCAAAAAAAAATTGTTAACAAATGGCAAAATCATAAGACATAAAGATATGCATTTTATTGTATTTTAGGATTAAAGGGTGGAAATAAGACACAATGGTGGCTGTTAATTTTTACTCTTATTTATATATTTGACTAAATGAAAATAGAAAAGCCAACAAAAAGGGTAAAAGAGTTTGATGGGTTTTTTTTGTGTTATTAGTGGAAGAAAATAATTGGGTCAATTAGAGAATGGACGGTGGGCATAGGCCCACCCTAAGTCTTTTGTGAGTTCGCGACTACTTAAATTAAACTAGAATTACGACCCGCCGCAATGCGGCGGGGATTCTTTAGTTATAACTAAGTCGATTTAAGACGCGCACGTTATGTTGAACCTGTCAAACGGGAAAAAATAGACGATGTAAAAACGTTCACCCACACACGCACGTTGCGTCGTGTTAACTCGTAAAATTTAGAACGAAACGTAAAAACGTTAAACCAAAGACGCACGTTCCGATGTTTTAAGTCACAAAATTTAGAACGAAGTATAAAGCGAAAAATTTGCGGAAAACAAAAACTATAAAGGACCAAAGCTGAAAATAAAAAAAAAGTTGTGAGGATAGATTGCAAAAGATAAAAAGTTTTATGTTAAAAGTAAAAAAAAAAAAAACAAATAGTTTTGGGTTAAAAGTAATTTATGAAATACTTTTGGGTGAAAAGTAAAAACATTAATTTTTTTTAAAAAACCCCCAAAAGCCAAGGTTTTAACAACCATATGCATAACCATTTTTTGTTTAAAAAACCCCAAAGCCAAGATTACCACACATAAGTAAAAAAATCAAAGTGGTTAAATTGCAAAAGATGGAAACTTTTGATTTAGAAGTGAAAAATCAAATTAATCAAAGTGGTTAAATCGTATAAGATAGAAACTTTTGAATTAGAAGTGAAAAATCAAATTAATCAAAAGGGTTAAATTACCAAAGATTAAAACTTTAAACTTAAATTGTCAAATATTAAAACTTTAGGGTTAAAAGGAAACAAAGATTAAACTTTAAACTTAAATTGTTAAAGATAAAAACTTTAGGGTTACAAAGTAAAATTCTAGTTTTTTTTTGAAAAACCCTCTAAACACATGTTACAACACATCTATGCATATTCAAGTTGCTTATTTATTTATATGTTAATGCTTAAATTTTTCAACTACTGTTCATGGGAACTTTATGTTAATATATATATATATATATATATATATATATATATATATATATATATATATAATATCAAGTTACGTATGTTTCTTTCTTTGTTACCCTTCATTCATCGTTGCCTTTTTCAATGTCTATGACCATAACCAAACCCTGTAGCTTCCATCCAGTAGAACCTTGGCGATTTAACTAACTTGGTTTAACACATTTGGGGATTGGGGCGGAGCTTTTAAGCCCCGTCAATGTTTTGGTTAGTAGTGTAATTTTTTCGATTTTTCGTCTGAAATGTTTAAAAAAATATATAGGTCCGTCCCCGCCAATTATTTTTCCTAAAAAATCCCTGCCCCTACCAAGTTTATTGTCCAAAAAATTTATACATATTTTCGTATTCGTTAAAAAAAGTGAAGAATGCGGCTATTAGTAATTTCTTATAATTGTTTTTAAACTTGAAGTGAGTTCAAATAAAGTTTGAAACTAGTTTTTATATAAATGAAACTTGAGAGTTCAAATTTAGTTTTTTTAATGTATAAAAACGGGTTCTTTGAATGAATGAAAATTATTTATTTTTATTTGAAGTTATTATTGTTTGACCCGACCCGAATCGAATAATCGACCCGAACATATAACCCGAAACATAGCGATAGGAAAAAAATATTTAGATCCCATGACTTTCCAATGTCGCGAAACTTTTGGTCAAACTCCGCCACTACATATAGTTATGTAGTAGTAGTCAACTAGAATAAGCAACAGGCCTGCATATACTATGAAAACTTTTCTCTATGACAAGTTTATAAAATGTACACAAATTAACTATGTTATGAACCTTGACTATATTCGTTCATCTATTAATCACGTATGGTTCTGTCAATATTTAATCACGAATGCCCATGGCTTTATAAATTAGTGGCATTTTCGGAGTGAGATAAGGCTTTAGGACCAATAGGTCCTGGATTCGATTCTCACTAGGGGGGGTTTCCCATATTTATTGGGTTTCCTCCTGAATTGGTGTATATGCATTATGCCTAGTGGAGATGGATATGATCGGATGGTTCCGCTGGTAGCACAATGATACTCCAGTGATCCGTCAATGATCCAAATTTGCCTGTTAAAAAATATTTAATCATGAATGGTCCTTCAACAACTTCGTAGGAAGGAGGTGAGAAACTTCCTAGGAAGGAGGTATGCAGTTAACATTATAGATATCCTATATATTAATGAATTTTTAGTGCATAGTTTATTTCAAAATTGAAATGCATGTACATACCATTTAAAGTGTATTATTATTTTCCTTTATGTAGGGGACCATGTCTGATGTCTCTACAACATGATTTCAATGTCTAAAAATAAATATGGCTTCCGAGCTGTAAGAAAACAAGAACTCAAATTGCCATATTGAGATGGATTTGTCATTTTCATAAATAACAATCTTACCCAAATCCATGCAATTATAAACATCCATCATGTTGTCATTTTTATCATACTACTTACTTAGATTAATTATTTTGACACCATTTAAGTACTTATTTATTGGGTGTTCATCCGATAACTCTTATTACGTCTTCTCATGTGATGATATTAGGGTGTAGTCCAGTGGCGGGCACAAGATTCTTTTTTTTTCCACTGAGGCCCCCCTTTTTGGTGTTTAGATTAGGGGTGAGCATTTGTTATTACCCAACCCGACCCGAGAACCGACTAGACCGTAATATCATACCCGATTTACATACCCTAAATATGAGGTCGGTTCCGGTTATTTATCATATCGGGTATCTCGGTCCCAAGTATAATACCCGACCCTATGTCACCCCCCAACTGTAAGACCCGTCTTAAATAACAAGATTAAAGACACAAGATAAGCATTTAGTACCAAAATATCGAGTTTACAAAAACTTCCCTGATTAAAAGACCATATTTGGTCCTAATATTCCAGTTAAAAACAAATTATCCATTAAACTTACAAAACATAACTTCAAGTGTCTACTAGATAACGTTTGAAAACATAGTTCAAGTATCTACATTTTGCTAAAACAAAATAGATCAAGTGCGGAAGCTTTGTTTAGTGCGTTCGGTCCTTGATATTAGCTTGATCACCATCCGGGTTAGGTCCATCTTCACCTACGGTCAAAACCATTAAAATTATTAGTTTGACACTTTAAATATCAAGTATAAGCAAGTTCCATAATCAAACAAGTCAAAAACAAACAAAATTCAAGAGTTGGGTAGGTCGCGCCGCGCGACGGACTTCGGCACCAGCCGTCGCGTGACGCCAGCACCGTCGCGTCGCGCGACGGTTATGGGTTCTCCCCGTTGCGCGGCGCCAGCATGTAATTTTGACAGAAAGTTGTTGTTTGGAGCTGCTAATTTCGCCCAACACCACTTAACTCGAATCCAAACTTTAAATTGGCATAACTTTTGACTCGGGCGTCCGTTTTAGTCGATTCTTTTTCCTACGCGACCGTAATTTAATTACGGACGCGTTTATTAACACGTTTTACATAAAAATATCATTTCAAAAACAGTTGTCCTTTAATTTGTCTCTTGTTTATTTGACCCATTTGTTTACAAGTTTCATAACATGTATTGTTATCATCACAAACCTTAGGCCAATGCACTTGTTTCTGCATTTACCAAAAGTGAGCTTTTGCTCCCCTCCTGAGGGTTGCTTATGCAATAATCATCATGCTTATTTCCAAGAATTTAACCATGCCTTTCGGAATCATTTGACAAGCGAATGTTCCAAACTATAAACCCTTTACAAGGGCTCATGCTTTTGCAACGAATTAGCGTATACGTAACACGGCCTACGCTTGATTTATATCTATTTATAACCAATCACAAGAGATGGTTATTAATTTCTATGTTTGCAACTCAACTTGTTTTGACCCGTTTGGATGTCGAATGGGTGTCACCATTACTAGACACATCCAAACTCTATTTCTAGCACATATTTTGACCCGTTTTACTTGTCTGAGGCACTTTGTCACTCCCGTGACTTAACGGGCTTTCCTTGTTTACCAAATTTCAATATAACAAAGCAAGACTAACAATTAAACATAATGTAGCGAAACTATAAGTCGCGTACCTTCAAAGTGCACCCTTCAAGCGTGTTTCACCTCCGGCTTGTCCACTTGACGATCCGGATGCTTTACCTAAAGAGTTCCATTCACCATCAATTTAGAACTCTTTTATAATCAATAACGGACAATTTATTATGATATTCAAATATGCGTTTTTTGTCCGATTTAACATTTTATTCCTCACTTAGGCGTTTCAACAAACACCTGGCGGGTCAAATTCTTACATAATTATTACTAGTTTCTTGACATGTTATTTCTCTCTATATCCACTTCAATTGGGCAATTTGCAACAAGTTTCAACATCAATATATTTTTTTTTCCGAATTTAACACATAAATTCAGATTCACTAAAATAGCAAATCATAATCTCAGTGTTTGTCTAACTTCTACAATTTCATTAATCACTTACCATGGTAATCACAAACCCTACAAGTATGATGCAAGGTTTTCACAAGAATCATCTAGGGTTTAACCCTAGACATCATATTACTTCAAGATTCATCCAAGCATCACATATTTAAGCTCAATTTCAGTTTTTCACAATTAACCTAGAATTTAAGATGAATCAAAACATCATGATTTTACATACCTTATGATCCTTTCAACTAGGTGATCATGAATTTGTGCTTGAAAATCGATTTAGACTTGATTTAGGCTTCCAATTTTGAGCTTTTGTGAGGATTTGGGTTTGAAAAGGGAACCCCTGGTCGCCCCTTGTTCTGATCGACCCAGACACGCACGTATGTGTGTGTTTGGTGTGAAATTTCTATTTTAACATTCTACTTTCAATCTTTGTAAGTTTGGCCCCTTAGCTTTTGTTTAATTTATAATCTAGGTGTTTTAACCTTATTATATGCCACTACAAGGCTCGTAGCTGACTGGGTTATAATTTCCTAGTTAGCTGGTGCCTGTTTAATTAGCACTTTCTAATTCTGATTTAGAGTTTTATAATTTCCGGGTTATTACACCAACCGATGGCGGAATCATCGGGGCGCAGCACTAGGCGAATCAGATTGCTCAAGAGAATCCATAACAACTAAAAAGTGACAGTATCTATGACATTTGTTATCCCATACTAACAAACGATACAATCACATGAGTTATCACAGATTTCTTGTCCTCTCGAACAATACAAATCCGACAACCTAGATTTTAGGTGAGTTTCTAGACTTCATAGCTTGATTTGATGTAGACTGCGACTAAACTTGCAACATACGTTAAAACAACATCAATATAAAAGTATTGGCGAGTATACAAGTTTTGTTGAAGTAGCATAGTAGATAAAAAGTGCTGCGAATTACCACATACATAAACGGGATACACAACATATACACAAGACAGTTACTACCAGCTAAGTCACTCGAGCTGCGATTTCGATTGCTATTCATCCTAACTAGACCCCGTCGGGTGCTATAGTACTATACTAGTTAAGGCGGGACCTCGCGAGTAAAAGTCCTAACACATATGTAACTAGCATCACGTGTAAATATGTAATTCAGTCATTCGCAAGTGATAAATAGTTTAAGCATTTGATTTGTTTTAATTTGATAAGACGTATGTTACACCCAAAACACGATAAAAAGGGGTTCGAGTATACTCACAGCGATGGAAGTTAACGGATTAAAGGGAGCGCTAGAGTGATTAGTCTGAACAGTTAATGATAGCATAAGCAAATGAACAACGCGTAAAATCGATGCAAGTGAACCAAGTGTCAAATGGAAATCCGATCGGATGGTCATCCGATCGGATGTCAATCTGTTCGGATGGTCATCCGATCGGATGTCAATCCGTTCAGATGGTCATCCGATCGGATGGCCCATTCGATCGGATGGCCATTCGGTCGGATTGACATTCGTTTGGGAATGATGTGTCTGTGTATGATGGTTTTGAAGTTTTCGTTGTAGCATTTAGAAAACAGAGAAGTATCTCTACCTTTCAGGTCGTTCGATCGAACGGTCGTTCGAACGATCGTTCGATCGGATAACGATCCGATTGGAGAGGCTTCTCATTTGAGAGTAAGTTCACAGCAGGACGGTCACTCGATTGGATAGCAATCCGATCGGATGGCATTCCGTTAGAGCTGATGTTCTTTGAAAATTATGAAATTGTTTAAGTATAAAACCAAGTGCAATTCGATCAGATTGTGGTTCGATCGGATGGCAATCCGATCGGACGGCAATCCGTCCCATGAATCTGATCGTCTTGACTTGATGATTTGGAAAGTTTTGAAAAGTTTTGCGGTTTGATCGAGACGGTATGACAACGTGTTAAACAACGGGAACCCCTTCAGACCCAGGTTATCCGATCGAACGGGAATCACCCCAATCCGAATCAGTCAACTGTTCACGACGGTTGTTCGTGTTCAACCCGAAGCCGGTTTTCTTATTGATAGGAATTAGATCTTGGACCGACACTTCACCAGGAAACGAGTAGAAAGCCTGAACTAGCTTCGATTTTATCGGTTTTGAGTGCATTGAGTGTAAAAGTGTTGAAAGAAAGTTAGAAACCATCTTTCAATCCTTTTAATCATGAAAAAGTTTAGTTCTAGATGAAAATAGTGTTGAATCATGTGGAAATCATGTAGATCTGAGTTTTTCTTGGTGGAATGAGGTCACACTTTGAAGTTCATCAGAACCCATGATGACATCACCTTGGAACAGTCCAAATCGGACAGATTTCATGGTGAAAAGTTAAGATTTGATGGAGAAAATGATGAAGAAGTGTGTATATGTCATAGAAGTATAAGATTTGAGGTAGAAACTTACAAGAATCGCGAGGAATCGAGGGAAAATAGCTCAAAAGTGTACTGGCAGAGTGAGAGCTGTCACATCACTTGAACAGTGATGTGACAAGTGATATTTATAGGTGAAGAGGAGAGAATGTCACACCCCCAAAATCCACACGCGGAGTATCACCGCTTGGAGGCGTGACTGACCAGGATCAAGCCACCAATCATATTGAACAAGCATATAAATAAACATAATTCAACCAAACAATATGAAAGGTGTTTAAAACCAAAGCATAGTTAAGTGTTTAGCGGAAGCATAATTGTAAAACCCATTGTAAGTAATAAGTACGAGATAAAGTAATGTTTACAGCATGGCACACACTGCCATGTCCCACAACGACCATTCCTCCCTGTGCAAGCTCCATAAGTACCTATTGACCTGCAAGGCATGTAGCAACGAATCAACAACAAAGTTGAGCGAGTTCATAGTTGGTTGTTTGGTTATAGTATTCATTTCGTAAATCGTATGTTCGTTTTGTAAACCATGTATCGTATTAATCCGTATCGCGGCCAATCCAGGCATGTGTGCGATGATTAGTGGGGGCTTCCCATGTGTTACTAGACCACGCGTATCGATTGCTACGAAAATGTAAGAGGTGCCCTAAGTCAATGTCTATCAGCATTGACCCTTTGCCCATAGTCCATTAGTACACGCCCGTCCGACTGGCACGGTGTGAGGTTTGTTAAACCTAATAGCGCTATTAACTAATGACCCGCTCGCCATAGGCCTCGGCGATTAAGTCGATAAATGAGGGACTTCATTTGATAGAGTTGATGGTCTTATAGTCGTGTACGTAGGTTTTACGTACGTGCCCTTCAATCCGAGGACAGTAGTAAGTATAACTGTACGTAGGTTTTACGTACGTGCCCTTCAATCTGAGGACAGTAATAAGTATAACTGTACGTAGGTTTTACGTACGTGCCCTTCAATCCGAGGACAGTAATAATTAGTTTAATAGTAATGGTTGTACGAGTAGTTATTCAATCCCATTCCCAACCCCTGGGAATCCCATGCCTTGGCTAGTGTGAACTCACCTTGGTTTGCTCGGCAGATACACAGAAAGGTCAAGTCTAGCTGCTAGTGGTCAACCACGTCCTAACATGGTTACCATACAAGTCAGGTTTTGGTTTCAAGTAGTGCACATAAGTATCGCATAGGCTAACAGATAAAGAACACACACAGATCATGGCAACACACATCATCACGTTACAGTTATAACGTATTCAAGATTGGGCTCGCACAAGTCTAACAACCTTGTGCGATTCACCCGTTGAAGCCCAACAGTACCCGGCCCAATAATCAGAAAGCCCAAATACATCTGTATACATATGCACAGCCCAACATATAAGTAAATAGTCCATCTTGTGCGATCCATGCATCTTTTGCGACCAGTCTTGTTACCCAGCCCAATATATATATACATACGGCCCAAAATAACAAACAGACAAACAATGTTGTGCGACTCAATGGTCCTTGGCGACTGGGGACCTCTTGTGCGATCATGTCCTCTTGTGCGACCAGATCAGCTTGTGCGACTGGTCTTCTTGTGCGAATGGACCTCTTGTGCGACCAAGAGGTCTTGTGCGAATGGTTTTAAATTTCCTTTTTTCATGCATAACAGTTACAAACATTTTGTGGTTTCCAATTTCACAATTTATTAATAAATGCTAACAACTTCCAAATCAAACAGAAATAGATCAAATCATTGTTTTTAACAACTAATTCACATAAACCCTAAAATCACAATTATGAACAACAACCTAACAAATCCTACTGTTTGATCCGATTTCCTGAATATACAACCGATTACATGCATCTGAATCAAGATTATCATCACATAAACATCAATTCTAATTCGGTTTAAGCACCCTACACAAGTGATTCGATCTACATAAGCAACCCCTAGTGATTTGCAATCATAAGCAATCATTTAACATTCTCCAAATCATTAAACAACAATCCGAAAACAGGACATGATGATCAATTAACATCTATTCGGTTCTTAATTATAACATCCGATTCACCTAAGCATAATCACATAAACATCATTGTTCATCATATAAGCAACACTTAATCATTAAATCAATCATGGAATCATAACATCATGAACACTAACCGATTAGAGAAGGAACAAGGATTGATCCGAACAAAGAAAGATCTTCGATGGAGAGGATGTTTGGCTGCCGTCGGGTACGTGAGGGAGAGAGAGAGAGCACTAGGGTTTGAGTGGTGTTGTGTTTTTAGCAAACAAATGAGAAACAACTCCCTAATGGTGTGTGTATGCGTATAAGAGGAGTGGGCCAAACCCTTCCTTGGGTTGCCCTTGATCCGAATACAAGTTGTGGCCCGAATGGGCTTGTGCGATCGGGTGAATGTTGTGCGTTTGGGCCGTTTATATACATACATACATTACACAAAGCACGTATCAACATAACATTCATATAATCATTCACTTTCATAAAATCACATATCGTACACATACGTTACTTCAAAGTACAAAGATAGGTTCTGAAATACGAGTTGTCACATTATCCCCAAGTTGAAAGAAATTTCGTCCCGAAATTTGGTAGGTACTCACTGAGGAAGCTAGTTAAGTTGCATGGTTTTACTGGTTTTCCTGGGGTGTCACAGAGAAGGCGATGGAGTGCAATGGATCGGATAGCCATTCGATCGAATGGTCAATCGATCGAGTGGCTTTGGCAAGTTGGTTTTTCGACTTTTCGTTTTGTGCGTTGAGCATTGCGATAGTTTGTTCACACATTTCTATATTTATATATTTATTACAATTAGTCATCAAAGGGTCCCATATAAGTATCCACATTTCCAAGTTTGCGATGCAATAATCGAGTTTCGTTTCGAATATGCGTTACGTTGCGACGCATCACAGCTATCGAGGAGGGTAGATTAGGTCCTCACTCAACGTCATCGTGAGCGTTAGTATCTGCAGTATGATATGTTATAGTGATAAAGTATGCGTAATATGCGAAAATACTGCAAATTAACGTTGTAAGCGATATAGTTACATTATGATCCGAATCTCAAGTGCGAGGCGTAACGAGTGTAACGAGTAGTAACAACGCACGAAAGTGCGGGTTGTTACAGTCTCCCCTGCTTTAGGAAATTTCGACCCGAAATTAATCCACAAGAAGGGTTGCGAGGATCGATGCGAGTGAGGGTAGCGATAAAGGCGTCACGATGAGCGAGAGATCGATTGAAGATTGACGAGCGAGAGCGTTGCACAGACTAGACGAAAACGGCGAGCAAGGCGATTCGTATATCAAAGAATGGTACTCACGAAAAGCGATCCAAAAAGCGTTTTGAATTCTCAAAAAGTTGGTTAATTCGAAAATGGTTTGGAGAAAGTTGGTTTATGAAAAATCTTCCCACAGTGCGGTGTTAAACTGTTTCAATATTCACACCAGCGCTTTGAGAGGAGTTTTGTTAGGTTACTAAAGGATTTTAAAATTCGTTTTACGAAATTTTCTCTTCACGCGACATTAACTTGAGTCGATTGTCACACCAACGTTACAAAAATCTCGTTTCGTATAAAGGTTGTGATTAAATTTTTAGAAAAAAGTTTTGTAAGAAAGAGCTTTGTTTGCACAAAGGTTTTAATAGTGTCAAAAATTTAAATTCAAAGTCGGCCCCGCATGCCACCTTTCCACGAAAGTTCGGCAATATGGCTAAAACACTAATATATAGGAAGTACCAGCGGCGTATCCATCATGTTTTAGCCATACGGCTTCCGTTCCGTGAGGCAGTGTCATGGGTGTCGACATAGTACTGATAGATTTCGATTTCCTCGGTCCAAGCAAAGGATGGTCGGGCCAAGTTTTAAGAGCATGATTGAGCAAACCGAGCGATGAAGTCGTTTACGATCTCAGCTAGCGACACGAGAGGGTGCGATAAGCGGTGAGTGTTAAGCGAATGGCGATGAGCAATAAACAACATGTGTGAGTAGATTAAATAACGCCACAATTTAACTAATCGTTAAGCCCCACATGGTATCTTTCCAAAAAGGTCTGTTGATATGACTAAAATACTTATATATAGGAAGTACCAGTGGCGTATCCACCATGTTTTGACCCTATCAGTTTCATCTCGTGAAGCGAGGTCATGTGGGCTAATATAACACTGATAACAATGAACGTCAGGCGATAAGCGGTAAGAGTATCGAAGCGATGAGATAGGTGCGATAAGCGTTAAAGCGAAAAGCGACAAGTGATGAGTTGTACACGTCAAGCGATCCACGATAAGCGATAGAGTGATAAGCGTCAAAAGCGATAGGAGCGTGACAAAGCGTTTAAGCGTTAAGCGTAAAGCGGTAGCGAGTGCGAGATTGATTCCAGCAATAATGCGATTGCAAGCGTGTTGACTTACGAAAAGTCTAGCGATGACACGCTTGAGTTGTGATGGGTTGTTACGCCTTGCGATGTAGTTTAGTGTGTCGAAAATAAATCCAATAGTATACTTGGTCTAATAACGTTCAACGTTGCATGGCACTTTCGTCACAGGAAATTGGTTGGCATGGCGAAGCACTTATATATAGGAAGTACCAGCGGAGTATCCACCATGCTTCAACCACACGCCTCTGCCACGTGAATAGGTGTCACACTGTGCCGACATGGTCAAGATGCTTATATATAGGAAGTACCAGCGGCGTATCCACCATGCTTAACCATGCTTTTAACGTTATGGCATCATTGGAACTTATTACGATCTCCGTGCGCTGACCACAGTAATCCCGTGTGGGTCCGTGATTAATTTGATCCTTGCCCGTTTATCATACCTTATTTCAAGAACGCATAATAGGGGTAAAACATGCTATATATAGTGCTAGTATATATTTAGTGCCCTAGTGCGAAAGAATAAGAGATAAATAGAGTTCACATTACGTCGAGAAATAGAACAAGTTCAACACATAAAAGAGTCTAACGGCGAAAATCGTATTATTACAACATCGTTATAAGCATAGTTGATGTTGTTGTGGAAGACTTCTGCAGAGACGGCGATTGTTGCCGAAATTTCCTTAAGGTTGTGGCCCTGTGCCGCGGTGCTGGGTAAAATGACCATACTAGTTGCAATTTGCGCAATAGCGACAGTTAGCTCCTGGCGGGTGATGATACATACATGTGAGACACAGGGGTTGAGTTCCATTGTAGGCGCACTTCGAGTGAACTGGAACTTCTTGGAGAGGTTCTAGTTGCGACAGTCCAGTTGTTGAGGAGTTTGAGCTCGAGGTCTTTCGTTTGTGGCTGGGCTGAGCGTCTTGCGGCGGTGCGGTGTCGTTGGAGGATTTGTCTGAGGACTCACTTGAAGAATTGTCGGAAGAATCATCGAAAGAATCGATGATGATTGCTTGACGAGCTTGTTTGACAGGGTTTTTTGAGAATAATCCTTCCATGACTTGTTTGTCGTTGATTTATGCGGCTAAGCGGTAGGTTTCTTCGATGGTAGCAGGTCTCGCAGCTTCGACAAAATCGCCCACACACTCAGGCGGCGCTTCCGTCTTGGAGTCTTCCGAAGTTCAGGAGTTGCTGAGAGAGTGCACTTGAGTGACAATTTGAGGAATGACCTTGGACACTTCCTTGGCCACAAGCGAGGCAATCTTCTTTTCGGCGCTTCGTTTGGCTCTTCTCCTAGCTGTTTGTCTCGAGGTAGAGTCGTTGGAAGACATCTAGACAGAGAGAGATTTGGAGTGAGATTCGATCATAATGATTTTGGAGTTTTACGATGCGATCGAGCGCATTCAAAACTTGTTGCAGGTGGTATAGTATTACATTTTCATATAGGAGTCACATAGGAGACACAAGATTCCTAAGTTCTCACGTATTCACATAAGCAATTTGTTGGTATTCATATATATATGCGTATAGTGTATACTTATATATAGTTGGGTAGATATGCGTTTTTAACTTAACAATTCAGTTTCAAGCCTTCTTTGAGGCATGACAACGTGTTAAACAAAGGGAACCCCTTCGGACCCAGGTTATCCAATCGAACGGGAATCACCCCAATCCAAATCAGTCAACTGTTCACGACGGTTGTTCGTGTTCAACCCGAAGCCGGTTGTCTTGTTGATAGGAATCAGATCTTGGACCGACACTTCACTAGGAAACGAGTAGATGGCCTGAACTAGCTCCGATTCTATCGGTTTTGAGTGCATTGAGTGTAAAAGTGTTGAAAGAAAGTTAGAAACCATCTTTCAATCCTTTTAATCATGAAAAAGTTTAGTTGTAGATGAAAATAGTGTTGAATCATGTGGAAATTATGTAGATCTGAGTTTTTCTTGGTGGAATGAGGTCACACTTTGAAGTTCATGAGAACCCATGATGACATCACCTTGTAACAACCCAAATCGGACAGATTTCATGGTGAAAAGTTAATATTTGATGGTGATAATGATGAAGAAGTGTGTATAGGTCATAGAAGTACAAGATTTGAGGTAGAAACTTACAAGAATGCCGAGGAATCGAGGGAAAATAGCCCAAAAGTGTGCTGGCCAAGTGAGAGCTGTCACATCACTTAAACAGTGATGTGACAAGTGATATTTATAGGTGAAGAGGAGAGAAGGCGATGGAGTGCAAAGGATCGGATGGCCTCTCGATCGGATGTCTATCCGATCGGATGGCAATCCGTTCGGATGATATGGTCAATCGATCGAGTGGCTTTGGCAAGTTGGTTTTTCTACTTTTCGTTTTGTGCGTTGAGCGTTGCGATAGTTCGTTCACACATTTCTATATTTATATATTTATTACAATTAGTCATCAAAGGGTCGTATTTAAGTATCCACATTTCCAAGTTTGCGATGCAATAATCGAGTTTCGTTTCGAATATGCTTTACGTTGCGACGCATCACGGCTATCGAGGAGGGTAGATTAGGTCCTTACTCAACATCATCGTGAGCGTTAGTATTTGCGGTATGATATGTTATAGCGGTAAAGTATGCGTAATATGCGAAAATACTGCGAATTAGCTTTGTAAGCGATATAGTTACATTATGATCCGAATCTCTGGTGCGAGGCGTAATGAGTCTAATGTCACACCCCGATATTTCCACGTATTACCGGTGGGCCCGGTGGGGAGTATCGTGACGTAGTTGATATCATCATAGTCAAACAACACAATTTTAAATGCACAGCGGAAGCAAAAGATAGATTTATTTCAACCGAATAAATTGTAATTTTAAGTATAACAAAATACTTGAAACAGATCCACAGGCGGATCAGATAAAAAGGAAACGTAGTTCATCAGACTTAGAATGCATCCAAGCTTGCGAGACTCTTATTGATGCTAAGGAGAGACCAACCTATTTCGAGTAGTACCTGCACTTAACCTTTTTGGGAAAATACGCCAGTTTACACTGGTAAATACAATTAACTGACTCATTTTGAAAAGATTTAGAAAATTGATTTGAATGCACGAGGCACAAAATATTTTTATAACTCGGGATAATTATTTATATATAAACTTGTAAAAGAATTACATGTTTGTTATACGTTCAGTAGCCCGGATTGACGCCGGGTTAAAGATTAATATACACACCACACGATATAGTCCCGCGACGGGTTATTCCCGGAACCGGCGGTTATACCTTATTATTTATATATGCACTGTCGGGTGTACGCCTACACCCCGTGCCTTAGGTCGTGGCCATTTCGTAAAATGATGCCAAGGATATCCGGGACATGGTCATTAACCCCCCAAAGGCTTTAAGCAAACAAAACAATTTAAACGGGACATTTCAATAATTTAACCTTCATACAATTAAAAATTCAATGCCCGACTAAGCGGTATTTTATATACCGTACCCCAAGCTCGTATAAGGGAAAATAAGTTAAAAGTATTTACCTTTGCGAGTATTAATCACAAACAACAAATGAACGTAGCTTTTACCGGGTCTCCTAGTCTGGAACAAAGGTTTATAATAACCTATTAGATTCCTAACGGGTCTTTTATTAAGCCTAGACTTAGACCGGTTAGTTTTAAAGGAAGATACGGTTCAAACGCACGATTAAGCGAAGACTGGAATAGAATGTGATTTAGACCCGACAAGTTTGAAGACTTGTATAATATGGGTAAACTAAATACATTCTGGATTTTGAGACAAAAATTATAAGGTTTG
Source organism: Helianthus tuberosus (assembly GCA_030545235.1). Taxonomy (NCBI): domain Eukaryota; kingdom Viridiplantae; phylum Streptophyta; class Magnoliopsida; order Asterales; family Asteraceae; genus Helianthus; species Helianthus tuberosus. The sequence continues at coordinate 106,759,493 of CM060437.1, forward strand.
ACCCGTTTCGGTCAATTTATGCAAACTAGTTACATAAACCGAACCGAACGCGCAAGATGCGTAACGGGTAACCATATGAGTCATATACAGGTTTCCTAAGTTAATATGCCTTAAATATGTTGTGACATCAGTAAGATATATTCTATTATGCCCAAAACGAATTTAAACTCAAACTATGCCCCGTAGGGGTATTTTGGTCATTTAAAAGGTTATAAAAGAGTTTAAATAATAATCTGAGTTACAGGTCTGATATAATCAGTAAAAATACTTAATTTAGTAAGTTATAACAGTAGAGTATTACATATATGTGAAATTTATCATTTATAACCAAACTATGCATCTTAGGGGTATTTTGGTAATTTCACATAGGCTTAAAAGGTCAAAACTGGAAATCTGAGTTTAAAACTTTTGCTTACTGTTAATATATAAAAATTTACTGAAAATATCAGTAGGCATCTGTAACACCCATCTAATTATACTTGAATTTAATAATAAATCATAGCGTTTTATAACAAAATACCGATTTGACACTACATTCATAAGTCAAATTCATACTTGACATTAACCTTAGTCAACTAGTAACTAAGTTAAAACATTTCAAAAGTTATTTAACAAGTGTTTACAAGCCATAAACCAATTCTAGTAAAGATTTAAAAACATAGCGGAAGCTTCAAAAGTCATGTTCGGTTCTTTGACGTTGCTTGACCGTCATCCGTAAGGTCCACCTCGTCACCTAAGGTCAAAACCATTAAAACTTTAGTTTTGACAATTGTTATAAATATATAAACATGAGATTCAATATAAATTTTAAATAATAAAATTTAAGTTTTATTTCTGATTCCACCGTAACTTACGGTATCACCGTAAGTTACGGTGAGTCCTGGAGAATTGTTGGTCCACCGTAAAACATGGGTGATCCACCGTAAACTCTTGACCTGTACCGTAAGTTACGGTACTACTGTAACTTACGGTAGTTGCTGGAAATTTATGTTTTGTTTTGTTTATTCATTACACTAAAACCCCAACTCTCGGATTTCAGTTTTCTAGGATACCAATACATTAAAACCTCATATTTCTACTATGTTATATATTATCCATATCAAAGATCAATCCATCATAATCCGAAGCATCGACCATACTTTACTTGGTTATTCGACCCGCTTGGCTCGTCTAAGGAATCCTCCCATATGACGACTACCAACGAGTTCCAACCAAATTTGATCAATCACTCAATATAGCGACTTCACCGCTTAATTCAAAACAACTCTTATTCAAAAATTTCAATTTCGCATTATATAACCATCAAAATCTACTCAATGTAACGGGTCAAGTTACATACCTTAGTGTACGCCCTTCAACCGCAAATCACCACCGGCTTGTCCACTCGACGTTCCGGTATCCTTTCCTATAGAGTTCAATTCAAGACATGTTTATAACTCTTTACACTTTGTCATACATCATAGTTATGCGTTTTTAACTTAACAATTCAGTTTCAAGCCTTCTTTGAGGCATTTTAACAAACACTATAAAGGCAGAATTTTTATATCCTTTGTTTTCAAGTTCATAGTTTGCTAATTAGCTAACTTAACATCAATAAAGCCCTCATATAGCATTTAATCGTCATACCTTTCTGAAATCACTTTCTATAATCAAATTACACTAGGATAATCATTCTAAACCCTAATGTTCATCATTATCTTGTAAAACCCACAACCCACCTTCAAGGTGTTCATGGAATTTTCCTGAATTTGAGCATGATTTCACATGTAGTTGTCTAGGTTTCACTCCTAGACACTATATCATCCCTAATCTAACCACATAACTCACATGCAACATCAAATTTCAGATTTTCCAAAATCATGAGATTTTCAAGTTTAGAGATTTCATCAGATTTTACATACCTTTTAATCCTCTTGCGATGAGGATCACGATTCTAGGCTCGGATTTCGTTTTGGACCAGATTTGCACATCCAATTTGAGAGTTTTAGTGAATTTAGGGTTTGAAGCTTGGGGGGTCGACCTGGTCTTTCTTCTGATCGACCACACCCTTCTTTTGGGGGTGTTTGGTTTATTTTCATTTGTTTTAATAAATTAAGTTCCAATTTTGACAACTTAGGCCCCCAAACTTTGTTCTACTTATTGTTTAATAGCTTTTAACCCCATCATAAGCTATTTCTAATCTATTAACTAACTAGGTTAAAAATTTCTAGTTAGTAATTTCTAGTTTATTTATACTTTATAATTCTAATATAAAGTTTTATATTTTTCGGGGTGTTACAGCATCAAACCCTATATGTTTAAAGTAGTTTTAATACATACTATACGTTAAAAACGTTTAAAAATGCGATTTTGAGCTATTTCCGGGTTTTTAAAGGAAAGCTGATATTTTTATTATTCCAGAAGGCTCAAAATATTTTATTTATCATATTAGATCAGTAGAAAATGGTTTGGTGTCAAAATAATTTGTAAAACTCGTTTTATAGCCCAAAAGGGCAAAACCGATAATTACTGAATCAAGCTTAGAACTCTAAGTTATGCTCAGCCTAAAAATTAAATAAAAATCTTCAAAAATCCGAAAATATTATTTTATATCAGTAGGTAAAAAGTTTGGTATTAAAAATTGGGTTTAGATAGGCTATATGCCAATTACGTCGTTTAATTAATAAAAAACTTTTCATTTACGCTAATGAACATAACTCCTAATCTAGACCTCAAACTGATGTCATATTTTAGGGACAAGTCTAATAATCAGTAACTAAGGCTTCTATTCTTTTATTTTTTTTTTTCAAAAATCTCGTTTTAAGGTCATATGGGCATAATAGTAAACATATAGGCAAATAACGGAAACATGCATATGAATCGAATAACTTATGAACCAAGTTGTATAATCACAGAGGGTCATACTAACATGAAACCTGGTCCTAATAAGGCTCTAAAACATTTCTAAAACATGCTACATTGGGTCAGAACTGAAAGTCAAAGCAAAAGTCAAATTATGCGACTTTCGGTTCCGAACCGAGCCTAAACTGAAAAATTGTCGGGTTGAACATGTTTAGACATGTTCTTACATTAATTACCAAGTTATATTAGTGATAAAACAGGTTATATGGCATCTACATTGTTAATTATGTGTTTATTTGAAAATAAGCTTTCTGTTGACTTTTTAAGATTAACTTTGACCCGACCTTTGACCATGTTAAGGTGGTAATCAGTAGGTGCACTCTTAGAGGTTTATTGCCCACATAATTACCAACTTATAACTACTCTTAATTTAACTAATGACTGGACCATTAGTGATTAATCACGAAGTCAAACCTTAATTACGATAAGTTTGACTTATGGTCATTAAGCTAATTAAAACTGAAACTAGGAAGTTAAGGACACTTACAAAGGTCCTAAGTACGATTATGGATCCTTAGGAAACTTGTTGAAAGCCAGAAAAGCTCCAGAGATCAGCTTGAAAGTTTCAAAATGAGGTGCTCCAATGTTACAACAATGCAACTTCTTATATAGTGAGCTAAATTGGTCAAGATGATGCCAAGCAAGCACATGTAGTATGATGTTCCCAGGTGTCCCTATAATGCCAAAAACCAGTTGCAAAGCCCCTGAATTCGAAAACCACTATCCTAAGGCGGTGCAACAGGCTGAACAGGCAACTGTCCATTTTCTGCTGCCAGCGACGGTCTTACGGACCGTAAGCATAACCCCCTTGCGGTCCGTAAGAATCACTTACGGACCGTAAACCCTTATCTATGCGGTCCGTAACCGCCTTTGATCTGAGATGCCCAATTACTAGCCTTGCGGACCGTAAGTCCTTGGCTTTGCGGTCCGTATCCGCTTTTAGAAATCAACGCCCAACTCCGCCACTTTACGGACCGTAAGGGCTCACCTTTGCTGTCCGTAAGCTTTCATCAAAAGACAAAAACTTGAAAACTTTAAGTTTTTGACCATGCAATCTTTCTATCTCCGAATCTCATGTCTTCTTTGTAGTAGGGGACCATATAGGCAGGCTTTGCATGCCCTTGCATGTGTTGCCATGCACATGAGGTTTCTTGGACATATCTAAGAAGGCTTTTAAAAATGACTCTTGTCGTAAATGCACCTAGAATCCCATCATTTGCAACTTGGATTTATTATTATCAGAAATGACCGGATTTGAACATATCAGATGTTTACAAAACAGATTAGGGTCTTGGGATTCATAATTAGGTCGTTCAGAGGTATTAATTAACACGTCGACACTTTTAAATCCTACCATTAATCTTTTGACTTGATCCGGGTTTATAACATGTTTGCCTTACGTGACACGTGTCTTTATTTTATTGGGTATGATTTTACGAGGTGTTACATCCTCACCCCCTTAAAAGAAATCTCGACCCCGAGATTTACTGAAATAATTGAGGGTACTTCTCTTTCATTGTGGAGTCTACCTCCCAAGTATACTCGGGACCTCTACGGGCATCCCATTTAACCTTTACAATTGGTACATGCTTCCTTCGAAGCTTCTCAACCTGTCGATCCTCGATCAATAAAGGTTTTTCAACAAATTTCAAGCTCTCATCAACATGCACATCTTTATGTGACATGACTAGCGATTCATCAGCTAGACATTTCTTCAGATTGCAGATGTGAAATACATTGTGAATACCACTGAGCTCTTCAGGCAAGTTTGACTTGTAAGCCACTGATCCGACACATTCGATGATTTCGAATAGTCCTACGTACCTTGGGCTTAATTTGCCTTTCTTACCAAAACGCATCACTCCCTTCCAGGGGGATACTTTAAGCAACACTTTGTCACCAACCTCGAACTTTAGAGGTTTACGCCTTAAGTCTGCGTAGCTTTTCTGCCTATCCCTGGAAGCTTTGAGACGATCTCTTATCTGTACAATCTTGTCTATCGTCTCCAGGACTATATCAGGTCCTGTTAGTTGGACATCTCCAACTTCTGCCCAGCAAACAGGCGTTCTACACTTTCTTCCATATAAAGCTTCAAATGGTGCAGCTTGGATACTAGAGTGATAGCTATTATTGTATGAAAACTCGATCAATGGAAGATGTTCATCCCAACTTCCACATAGGTCAATAACACAAGCCCTTAACATATCTTCCAGTGTTTGAATCGTTCGCCACTTTGACCATCCGTTTGCGGATGATAAGCAGTGCTAAAGTTCAGTCGAGTGCCTAGGGATTGCTGAAAACTTTTCCAGAAGTGCGATGTATACCTTGTATCCCTATCAGAAATGATAGATACTGGCACCCCGTGGAGAGATCTCGTCCACGTACAGCTGAGCTAACTTATTTGAGCTATGTGTTTCCTTAATAAGTAGGAAGTGAGCTGACTTAGTCAGTCTATCCACTATCACCCAAATTGTATCGTTTCCTTTCTTTGTCTTTGGCAACTTGGTGATAAAATCCATTGTCACCATCTCCCACTTCCAGGTGGGAAGTTCAGGCTGTTGTAGTAAACCTGACGGCTTTTGGTGTTCATCTTTGACTTGCGCGCATGTCAAACATTTGGCTACATAGTTAGCTATAGACTTCTTTAAGCCTATCCACCAAAAATTTGCCTTCAGATCCTGGTACATCTTGTCAGCTCCAGGATGAACGGAGTATTTAGAACTATGGGCTTCCTGGAGGATAACATCCCGAAGTCCTCCATAAACTGGAACCCATATTCGTCCATTTAACCTTAGGATTCCGTCTTTTCCATAGGATAACTGTTCAGCAGTTACTCCTAGCTTCTCATCAGGATAGTTAGCTTCTAATACAACTTCCTTCTGTGCAGCTAACAACCTTTCATTCAAACCATTCTTTAATTCAATGCTCTTGGCATTGATTCTTATGGGCTTCACTCTCTCCTTTCTACTTAAGGCATCTGCGACTACATTTGCCTTGCTTGGATGGTATCGGATTTCACAATCATAGTCATTTAGAGTTTCCATCCATCGTCGCTGCCTCATGTTTAAGTCCTTCTGATTAAACAGATGTTGAAGGCTCTTGTGATCCGAATAGATCACGCACTTGGTTCCATATAAGTAATGTCTCCATAGTTTTAGTGCAAATACAACGGCACCCAACTCCAAGTCATGGGTGGTGTAATTCCTCTCGTGCACCTTTAACTGGCGTGAAGCATAGGCAATGACCTTCCCTTTCTGCATAAGCACACAACCCATACCCGTGTGCGATGCATCACAATATACTACAAATTCCTCTATTCCATCAGGCAATGTTAACACAGGTGCATTGCTCAACTCTTGCTTTAAGGATGTCAAAGGATTCCTGCTGCTTAGGACCCCAGTCAAACTTAATATTCTTACGTGTTAACGAAGTTAGGGGTGCACCAATCCTTGAGAAGTCTTCTATAAATCGCCTATAATATCCTGCTAAACCTAGAAAGCTACGAATCTCTGTAGGCGTCTTTAGCTCTTGCCAATTCATGACAGCTTCAACTTTAGCGGGATCCACCTGGATACCATGCTCACTAACCACGTGTCCAAGAAACTGGACTTCACGAAGCCAAAATTCACATTTTGAAAATTTGGCACAGAGCTTTTCCCGTTGAAGCAGCTTAAGAATACAACGAAGGTGCTTCTCATGGTCAGCTTGACTTTTCGAGTAAATAAGAATATCATCGATGAAGACGATGACAAATTTATCTAGGTATGGCTTACAGACGCGATTCATGAGATCCATGAATGCGGCATGTGCATTAGTGAGCCCAAAAGGCATCACTAAGAACTCGTAATGATCATAACGAGTCCTAAATGCAGTCTTGTGTACATCTTCATCTTTAACATTCAGCTGATGATAGCCTGACCTCAAGTTGATCTTCGAGAAGTAACTTGCCCCTTGCAATTGATCGAACAGATCGTCGATCCTGGGCAATGGATATCTATTCATGGTAGTGACCTTGTTAAGCTCGCGATAATCGATGCATAGACGCATTGACCCATCCTTCTTCTTCACAAACAGGATTGGTGCTCCCCATGGAGATGAGCTACGTCTAATGAAACCTTTTGCCAACAATTCATCTAACTGGGTCCTCAACTCTTTCCTCTCTGTTGGTGCCAACCTGTAAGGTGCTCTTGCAACAGGTGCTGCTCCTGGAATAATGTCAATTCTGAATTCTACTTGTCTATCTGGTGGCAAACCAGGTAGTTCTTCAGGGAAAACTTCGGGATATTCAGAAATGACGGGGGATATCTTCAATCTTAGGATTCGGCTCATCAATAGTTACCTATGCCATATAAATGTAACACCCTAAATATTTTGACGGAATTTAACTAAAATTGCAATTGGCCTCACAGCATAGTTGAGGCTGTTATCTACCTCGATGTCATCATAGCAGATACAAGTAGTTTCGTCTGCTAAACATTTTCGGAGATATGACACATGGAATGTGCTATGAATTCCACTCAACTCCTCGGGTAGTTCAAGGCGATACGCTACCTTACCAACCCGTTCAGTGATCCTGAATGGCCCAATGAACCTCGGACTCAACTTTCCTCTTTTTCTGAACCGTATGATTCCTTTCCACGGGGATACCTTCAGCATTACCTTATCGCCCACTTGAAACTCAATAGGCCTATTTCGCTTATCTGCATACGACTTTTGTCTATCCTGAGCTGCTTTTAAGTGAGCTCGGACCATATCGATTTTCTCATTCGTAGTTCGGATTATATCAGTAGGTGCTAATCCTCGTGGTCCCACTTCTCCCCAACACACTGGGGTTCGACACTTTCTACCATATAGCATTTCATACGGGGCCATTTTAATGCTCGATTGATAGCTATTGTTATATGAAAATTCGACCAAGGGTAGATGGACATCCCAACTACCCCCGAAGTCGATGATGCAAGCCCGCAACATATCTTCCAACGTTTGTATCGTTCTCTCACTTTGCCCATCTGTTTGCGGATGGTAAGCAGTGCTAATGAACAGTTTAGTTCCCATTTGCTCTTGGAATTGGCGCCAGAATTTAGAGGTAAACCGAGTATCTCTATCTGACACAATGGATATCGGCACTCCGTGACGTGCTATAATTTCATTGGTGTACACTTCCGACATCTTCTCGGATGTATAAGTCTCACGAATCGGAATGAAGTGAGCACTTTTTGTCAATCTATCCACAACTACCCATATAGCATCAAATCCGCGATTGGTTTTGGGCAATTTGGTTAACAAATCCATCGTGATTTGTTCCCATTTCCAAACTGGGATATCCAACGGTTGCAACTTACCGTATGGCTTTTGGTGCTCTGCTTTTACTTGTAAACAAGTCAAACACTTCTGTACATATTTCACAATATCCCTTTTCATTCCGGGCCACCAATAGTTTTGTTTTAAGTCATTATACATTTTGGTCGCCCCCGGATGAATTGAATAATGAGATTTATGAGCCTCGTCAAGAAGACTCGCCTTGGCCCCACATGTATTTGGAACCCAAATTCTCCCAAATCGAGTTTTCAATCCTTGATTACCATCCTCCAGGTCTTTTAGTTGCCCAACTATCCTTTCCTTCTTCACATTTTCTTCCTTGATTGCTTCAATTTGAGATTTTCGGATTTGTTCAAGCAAACCCGATGTCACAATTAATTGCATCGATCGTACTCGAATAGGCATATAATCCGTCTTTCGGCTCAACGCGTCTGCCACTACGTTAGCCTTCCCGGGGTGGTAATGTATTTCACAATCAAAGTCTTTGACAGTTTCTAACCACCGCCTCTGCCTCATATTTAATTCCTTCTGATCGAAGAAATACTTTAAGCTTTTGTGGTCGGTAAAGATAGTGCACTTCACCCCATACAAGTAATGCCTCCATATCTTCAAGGCAAACACCACTGCTGCCAGCTCGAGGTCATGGGTAGGATATCTCTTCTCATGAGTCTTTAGCTGTCTCGAGGCATAGGCTATAACCTTGCCCCGCTGCATCAAAACGCAGCCAAGTCCCGAATGCGATGCATCCGAGTAAACTACCATATCCTCCGTTCCGTCTGGTAATGTCAACACCGGCGCATGGGTCAATTTTTCCTTGAGCGTTTGGAACGCCCTTTCTTGATCCTCGGACCAAATAAACTTTTCATCCTTACGGGTTAGTTTGGTCAACGGCGTAGCAATTTTGGAGAAATCTTGTATGAATCTCCGATAATAACCCGCAAGCCCCAAGAAGCTTCTAATTTCCGAAGGATTCTTCGGTGGAGCCCATCTTGACACAACTTCTATTTTTGAAGGATCTACTAGCACTCCGTTTGCACTAATGATATGCCCAAGAAATTGCACCTCTCGTAACCAGAAGGCACATTTTGAGAATTTCGCATACAATTTCTCTTTCCTGAGCGTCTCCAACACTTCACGCAAATGACTTGCGTGTTCTGCTTCATTCTTGGAGTATATCAAGATATCATCGATAAACACTATCACTGACTTGTCTAGCATGGGTTTGCAAACTCGGTTCATTAGATCCATGAAAGCCGCGGGTGCATTAGTTAACCCAAAGGACATCACGAGAAACTCGTAATGTCCGTACCGTGTACGAAAAGCCGTTTTCGGTACATCCTCCTCTTTGACTTTCAACTGATGATACCCAGATCTGAGGTCGATTTTTGATAACCAACTTGCTCCTTGTAATTGGTCAAATAGGTCATCAATCCTTGGAAGCGGATATCGATTCTTTACCGTGAGTTTATTCAACTCCCGGTAATCAATGCACATACGCATGCTCCCGTCCTTCTTTCTCACGAATAATACCGGTGCGCCCCATGGAGACACGCTTGGCCGAATAAACCCCTTGTCGAGCAATTCTTGGATTTGTGACATCAATTCTTGCAATTCTGATGGCACGAGTCGATACGGCGCCTTGGCCACATGTTTTGCGCCCGGAACCAATTCGATCCCGAACTCTACCTCCCGTACCGGCGGTATTCCCGGTAAGTCTTCCGGAAATATTTCGGTGTATTCACGTACCACTGGTACGTCTTCCATCTTTGGCGTCTCTTTATTAGGTTCGTTTGCGTATATCATGAATGCTTTACATCCGCGCCTCATAAGTTTGTGGGCCTTTAGTATTGAGCACATAACGGGACTGCCCCCTTTTTCGCCATAAATGGTGACTTGCTTTCCACTTGGAGATGTCAACTGTATCTCCTTGCGGAAACATATCACCTTTTCATGATGTCGGGATAACCAATCCATCCCTACCACTACTTGAAATTCTCCCATTGACATAGGGATCAAGTCTATCAAATATTCCTCATCATCAACGCTTATTTTGCAATCTCGACATACATCACATACAAGAAAACTTTTGTTATCACCTATTTCTACCTCTAATGGCATAGGCAATTTTGTTAGTACAAAAGAAGGATGTCGAATAAATCCATATGAAACAAAAGATTTATTCGCACCCGTATCAAATAACACATGTGCAGGAATTGAATTTATGGCAAATATACCTGAGACCACATCAGGCTCTGTTTTTGCCTCCATTGCTGTCAACTGGAAAGATCTCGCCTTTGCTCTTGGTGTCTCAGTATGTGTATTCTTGTCATCTTTCTTTCCAACCAACTCCGGGCACTCAGATTTCTTGTGACCCGGTTGGTAGCATTTGTAACACACCGACACCTTTCCCGGGCACAATGCAGCCGTGTGTCCCGTCTTCCCACATATAGGACACGGTTTGTCCTTGAACCGGCACTCTCCTTTGTGCCCCTTCCCGCATATCTTGCAGTTTGATGACCCGCCTTTACCTTCTTGTTTCTTTGAGGATTCTGTTGTGCGCGCCTTTTTCGTTGGGCTTGGATTGACTATCTGAGCCCTTCTTTCACCTCTTTCAATCTGTTTCCTCAACTCTATCTCCCGTTCCCAAGCAACGTTTATAATTTCAGTGAGAGTCTCATACTTTGAAGGAGTCATAAACTCCCTATACTCGGCGCTCAACATATTATAATAATAATATATTTTCTGCTCCTCATTCGTTATCAACTCATCACAAAACTTCATCTTATCCATGAATATTCCCGTGATTTTGTCAATGGATTCACCCTTGTGTCGAAGCTGCATGAATTCTTCTTTGATCTTGTTAATGACTGCCTTGGGACTGTGATGTTTAAGAAACGGCGTCTTAAACTCATCCCATGTCATAGCCTTAGCCGCTTCGCTTCCAATTTCCTTCTTCTTGTTATCCCACCAGTCTTTTGCTTGACCCCTTAACTGACCCGTGCCATAGGCTACGTAGTCATCCGGATCACAATGAGTCCTTTCGAACACCCCATCCATATCGCTTAACCATCGCTGACATATGATCGGGTCAACCTCCCCATTGTAAATGGGCGGTTTACACGCCATGAACTCTTTATAAGAACAAGATTTTCGTCCTCCTGACTTCTCCTTTGCTAAATTGGTATTATCCTCCAATTTCTTGATTCTTTCTTCCACCACTGATAATACCGTGGTTTGGATTTTGTCGATGAAACCCGACAAACTGTTTTCGATTGCTTTTCCTACCTCTTCAGCAATCACTTCTCTCGTTTGTTCGGTGACTCTTGGCACCGTATCATCATTGCCTTTATCCGTCATCTTTAACTGAAATGTTTACATTAAGCGTTAACATTTCATTTATGACGTATGATTTATTCACTTCGGTTTGTTCAAGTTCATAACTTGTTTTCACCGTTCTTATTTAATGCACTTTCCGGGTTTGAGTGTGTTAACACGCTCTTCCCATGCATTTCTATTCATTACTTCTCTTTTTATACTTGGTAACTCTACTTAGAACAATTAACTCTTACCAGATGTTTGATCAAGCTTGAACCGAACACTTGTTAACAACCTTGGGCTCTGATTACCAACTTGTAACACCCTAAATATTTTGACGGAATTTAACTAATAATTACATGAACTTTATATAAAATCAGAGTTTACAAAAAGATTTCGTGTTTAAACCATACACACTTGAGATAGTACCAAACACCTCCCAAGATAATCCATAACAAGTTTAAAAGTTAACCCTTGTTAGTAAACTAACCACTAGTTTAAGGGATATAAAACATGATTAACAAAAGGGTTTACAACATGATTATGTCTAGACAAGATTAAGATTATTGCGGAAGCTTCAAAATGCGTGTTCGGTTCTTGACATTATACTTGATCACCATCCGGGAGGGCTTCATACATACCTAGGGTCAAACACTAAAATATTAGTTTTGACATTAATACATTACGTATAAACGAATTTTAACGACGCAAAGCAACAAACAAAATATAAATTTCCTGGGTTCCACCGTAACTTACGGTGTCACCGTAAGTTACGGTGGACTCTGAAAGCTTATGGTTCTACCGTAACTCAGGAAGAACTCACCGTAGCAGTTTGAGCTCCACCGTAATTTACGGTGGAACCGTAAATTACGGTGGGCTCTGCACATTTACCCTTTTTCTATTTTTCAACTTTACAAGTTCATAACTTTTTACTCGCTTGTCCGTTTTAACCGATTCTTTTTACTATGAGTCCGTAATAAAATTACGGATTCAACCATATAAATTACACATCTCGGAAAACGAGATACCGACGTTCGGCTCACAATTTCTTTGTTTCAAAATCTTCAACCCATTAACAAGGTACATGATTCCATATTTCCATCCTAAAGACACATTAGGCATAGTTACCCAACTTCCCGGGCTTATGACCTTGGAGTATACGCGCCATACCATGGCTTCGCGTTTTCTCCGAACTAAACACTTGTTTTCTCGGAATTCAAGCATCCCGTTTCAAACGACACCTTCTATTAACTTCCATTGTTTGACCCGATATACAGGGTTCGTAGACTTAAAATATCATAACCAATATATTGATGTATTACCATCTATCACCTAGCAAGATATGAGACTTTTAAGTCTCTACTCATGTGATTCGTTTTCAAGCAACATTTTGACCCGTTTGGCTATCTAGTGAAAACCATCACTTTATTAACATACCAAACCAGATTTCTAATGTTTATTTTGACCCGTTTGATGATCTAGTGAACTTAGCCACTTTAACGATACATCAAACGCATCAATTAAAATCCGACGTCGTTTGTACATTAAAAGTAAACATTATTACATAATACAACGAGACTAAAGTCACGTACCTTTAAAGCACACTTTTTCCGCGGGTATCACTTCCGGCGTGTCCACTTGACGTTCCGGATTCCTTGCCTAAAGAGTTCAATTCATAACAAGATTAGAACTCTCTTTCATAAGCTTTAACGCATTCATTCATAACATATGCAAATCTGCGTTTTTAGAAATCTTTAACATTTTAACCCTCATTTAGGCGTTTTATCAAACACCTTGCGGGTCAGATTTCTACATGATTTATACCAAGTTCATAACTTGTATTTATCACTCAAATTAACTTCAATTAGACAATATACACATATTTTAACATCAACAATTTAGAATTTCTCTCATAATTTCAGTTTACACTAGAATAAGAGTTTTAATCCTAGTGTTCATCAAGTTCTACAAGCATACTAATCACCCACTATGGTGATTTTAATTTATACAACTATCATGCAAGAATTTGACAAGAAATCGTCTAGTGTTTGTCCCTAAACCTTACATTACTTCCAATTTCATGTTTACAACACATAATCAAGCTCTACATTCGATTTTGATCACATGCATAAACTTTGAATCAAATGAAAATGACCTAATTCAGCATACCTTATGACCCCCTTGACGAGGTGATCATAATTCCATGTTTAGATTTCGATTTCTACTGGATTTTGGCCTTCAATTTGAGAGTTTAGTAGATTTTTAGGTTTTGGAAGTGTGGGTGTCGCCCCCTGCCTTCTGTTGATCGACCAGCCCTCATTTGAGGTGTTTGGTTTGTTTTATTTCACTAATATTAGTATCTTAAGTTTCAATTTTAACAACTTAAGTCCCTCCACTCTTATTTAGTTTATATCCTTGGCCTTTTAACTCATTCAAGTGTTACTACAAGACTCCTAACTAACTAGGTTATTTATCCTAGTTAGTTTATTCTTGTTCATTATACACTTTATAATTCTAGTATAAAGTTTTAAAATTTCGGGATGTTACAATAAATGACACAACCCTTCTTCAAACACCTAGATGCCTTGAGCATAGAGACTTGCTTAGGCAGTCCATACTGGGTATCTCCCTAAATGGTAAGTGACTCACCAGACGGAGTCTTGATCACCACTTGCTTCTTGTTGCAAACAATCTGGGCCTGGTTATGAGATAACCAGTCCATGCTTATAACTATATCAAAACCGGCTAACTTCAAAGGAAGTAAGGACAATGGAAAAGAGTGGTTCTTAATGGATATGAAACATCCATCTAACACGGTTGATGCGGTTTCTATGGTGCCATCAGCTAACTCAACCTCATATTTTATGCTTAGGGTTCTAACAGGTAGGTTTAACAACTTACAAAACTTATCATCAACAAATGACTTATCTGCTCCAGAATCAAATAACGCCCTTGCATAAACATCATTAATAAGGAAGGTACCTGTTATGACATTATCATTCTAGATTTCCTCCTGTGCGTTCATCTGGAAGACCCTAGCATTGGTCTTTTTCCCATCTTCAGCCTTCTTTGCAAACTTTGGGCAGTTGGACTTAATGTGCCCCTTCTCGTTGCAGCTATAGCACATTGCATCCTTGATTTTCTTACAGTCCAATGTCTTATGCTTAGAAGATTTACAAATCCCACAAGGCCTTGGCTGCGATTGGGATTTCGATTCAAATCTGCACCTCCCGAAATGGTGCTTCTTACAGACCTTACACTTGGGCTTATCACCCGACTGATGACCGTCCTTTTAAGTTCCAGAACTCTTTTTGTGGTCATTGTTTCCCTTATGCTTGTTGTCTGACCGTCGTGAGTTGTCATTCTCACGCTTTCTCTTCTCAGCATCAGTGTTTCTCAGCGATCTCTGCCTGACCGCGTCCAGAGTGAGAGACAATGATATATCAGTTGCAGACCGAAAAGTAGCTGGTCTAGAGGCCTTCACACTTTCTGGGGCTAGACCCCAAATGAAACGAGCTATCCTTTTGGGTTCCGGAGTCACCAGATACGGAACCAGTCTTGACATAGTGTTAAAGCTCGTAAGGTAGGCTTGACAATCTAGGTTTTTCATAACCAAAGATAAGAAATCAGCTTCAATCTTTTCAACCTCGTGCTGAGGGTAGTAGTTTTCCTTAATGAGAGTAATAATCTGATTCCAAGACAGATTGTACAATGGGATCTTCCCAGTGGCCTGAATCAAAGATCTCCACCACGCTAGAGCCTCGCCTTTGAACGACTGAGATACAAACTTCACCACATCCTTTTCAGCGCAACCACTGATATCCACCACAGTGTCCATCTCGTCTAACCATGACATGCAATCAACTGCTCCTTTCTCCCCAGTGAAATCCCTGGGTTTGTAGGAGACAAAGTATTTATAGGTGCAACCTTTAGCACGTGGTTCTTGATTTAACACAACTCTCTTAGATGGAACACTCCTCTGATTTGTTGAGTGATGAGAATAACTTTTATGAGCGGTATGAGTTCTAGAGGGTGGTTTCGTATGTGGTACAGATTGGGTCCTTACATGAGTACCACTGGATTCATTGAATTGCCTATCCAAAGCTCTTGTAACAGCATTGTCTATCAATGCCTGTAATTCTGCCCCTGCTACGTTGACTCTGGAGGTGTCATGATTTTCTCTGGGGTGACTGTTGGCTTCGTCTGACCCGGCCATGTAGCTTGTTTGCTACATAAAATAATGATTTTAATTCATTCAGAGGTCTATAACAGTTTTATTATTCTAGATGATTTATTAATCATGGTATTTAAGAAACCACTTTGATTAATTAAGCATACAATTATTCAGGATTTTCATTATATAAATCCTTTGTTATAATTAAAGTATATTAATGGCAAAAGTCCTAGTCCTATGGACAGTTTTAAACCTTTAATCATGATCTTATAGGGTCATGGTATTGAGGTTTTAATTATAATTCATTACCTCTTCTTAACAGGGGGTCGAAGACCACAACTGTCTTTTGTCTTATATGACAATGAGTATAGCCCGTAGGCGTTATATCCCTAATGGATGTTTTAATAATTAAAGTATTTGGGAGAATTAAATATAAGGATGACTTATGCGATTTTATCGAATCACATTTTGTCAAGAGTGATTACATGTTTTTAAATGTTAACATGGATTGGAATCTTTTGATTAGGTTCTACCATCTTAAAGTATATTAATGGCAAAAGTCCTAGTCCTATGGACAGTTTTAATCCTTTAATCATGATCTTATAGGATCATGGTATTGAGGTTTTAATTATAATTCATTACCTCTTCTTAACAGGGGGTCGAAGACCACAACTGTCTTTTGTCTTATATGACAATGAGTATAGCCCGTAGGCGTTATATCCCTAATGGATGTTTTAATAATTAAAGTATTTGGGAGAATTAAATATAAGGATGACTTATGCGATTTTATCGAATCACATTTTGTCAAGAGTGATTACATGTTTTTAAATGTTAACATGGATTGGAATCTTTTGATTAGGTTCTACCATCTTGGTCCTGTCTGCAACGACATATAGACTAGGTTTTACCTTTAAGATTCTTTTTTTTAATATTTAACGCAGAACAATCCTAAATTGAGGTGTTAATAAGGACCTGAATCTAATTTGAGGAATTACCATCTTGGCCCTGTCTTATAATGACACATGGCTAGGTTTTGTCCCTTTTTAGATTTTTATTATTTTATTATAATGGTAGGTTTCATAAGAAGATGTTATATTTTCATTTATTTCACATATTATATTTATGCATATAATTTAATCAAAATAAAAATTTAAATTTCAACCATTCCACTACAAAAATTAACTAGTACAAATTTGCCCTAAACGGGACTTCTACTGAAATAACATGCCCGCGCAGGGGCTTAAACAGAAATAACATACCCACGCAGGGGTTAACAGAAAGACACGTCCACGCAGGGGCAGAATACAAAAAGACATGCCCACGCAGGGGCAGAATACAGAAACAAATGTCCACCCAGGGATATGATTACAACACTAAGAACAAACAAACAAATAAAGGATTTAATGATCCTTTTTGCTTTTC
Source organism: Helianthus tuberosus (assembly GCA_030545235.1). NCBI lineage: Eukaryota > Viridiplantae > Streptophyta > Magnoliopsida > Asterales > Asteraceae > Helianthus > Helianthus tuberosus. The sequence continues at coordinate 106,776,624 of CM060437.1, forward strand.
CCTTTTATTAAGTTTGCCAGACTCTTGAATATTCCTCGGTTTTGCCTTCGGTCTTCCCGCACTTCATGCCGCACCTCATTAATCCTTTGCAGAATCTCCTGATGCTGCGGTGGCGACATCACTGGCGGCTGCGGGGGTTGTTGATATAGCGGAGGTTGAGGAGGCGGCAGTTGTTGATACCCATATGGTGGGTACCCATAGTGTGGGTATCCAGCTTGATATGGGATCCTAAAGGATCCTTCCGGATGATGGGCATTGTAGTTTGCCGCTGCTACCAGGTAAGGGTCGGCCTCGGCATAATTGTAGTTGGTGTGGATCGGCTGCTCAAAGGGATTATATGCCTCCGCACCGGTGTATGTAGGTATAGGGTCGCCAAAGCCCAACGGTGGTGGCGCCACAGGCGCAGAGTTTACTTCCGATACGGGGTTTGAAGACCCACCCATCTGCGGTTCTTTATGGAGTGGCGGGTAGCGGCTGCCACTCGAAGGTTGAGGGGTGCTGATACGCACTCCTCCTCGCACGGACATCCGAGCATTCGATCTTCTTCGCCTCGGCGGCTCCGGAGGCTGTTGCTGAGCTGGTGGTGGTGGCGGAGTGACCGCGACAAAACGAGAATCCTCGGAGGGATCCTGCTGCTGCTGCTATGGTGAGTTGTGGTAACTGGGAGTAAACACCCAGTCGATCTGTTGGAACCTTTCCTCATAGCTGTCGGGACCATTATAAGGTGATCCCACGAAAGGCGACCCATCCGAAATTTCAATGGGGTGGTTAGGGGTTCCGGACGGTGGCTCTGCGGGATTGGTGTCCTCATCCATGTCCATTGCATGGTCGCCCGAGAAATGGTCTTCGGGTCCTAGTGGGTTAAAACCCACTGGTTCTCCAAGGTAGTTTGCCGGGTTGAACCGGCTCTGGAAAAAGGGCGTTGGGTCATCAAAAGGTGAGTTGTGGCCCTGGAGAGGAATGTAAGATTGGTGGGAATTATGGGGCTCATTTTCAGAATGAGGCCCAAAGGAGTGTTGAAAAGAAGGGGAGGAGCTCAGTGAAACTGAGCGCCTTGCTGGTTCAATATAGGTCCTCCAGCTATCTTGAGGACTTCGGCTAAGTGAATCTGATGGTGTTCGCCGGTGCGAAGGCCCGGCCTCATGATCATTCGGGGCGACGAGTGGCCCCTTGCCTCTTCCTCTCCCTCTCACTCTTGGTGGCATCTTGTTCAACCTGTCAAAACAACAAAGGATACAACAAGAAAATATAAAAGATAAAGTTAGAAATAAAACAAATTTGGATAAATCCTAAGTTCTTTGTCTAGACTCGAGAATCGAGGAATGTGCAACTGTGTAACTGAGATTAAACACAAAAAGGCTAGTGTTTAATTCACTCAGTGTTGGCTCTGATACCAACCTGTCACACCCCGATATTTCCACGTATTACCGGTGGGCCCGGTGGGGAGTATCGTGACGTAGTTGATATCATCATAGTCAAACAACACAATTTTAAGTGCACAACGGAAGCAAAAAATAGATTTATTTCAACCGAATAAATTGTAATTTTAAGTATCACAAAATAGTTGAAACAGATCCACAGGCGGATAAGATAAAAAGGAAACGTAGTTCATCAGACTTAGAATGCATCCATGCTTGTGAGACTCTTATTAATGCTAAGGAGAGGCCAGCCTGTTTCGAATAGTACCCGCACTTAACCTTTTTGGGAAAATACGTCAGTTTACACTGGTAAATACAATTAACTGACTCATTTTGAAAAGATTTAGAAAATTGATTTGAATGCACGAGACACAAAATATTTTTATAACTTGGGATAATTATTTATATATAAACTTGTAAAAGAATTACATGTTTGTTATACGTTCAGTAGCCCGGATTGACACCGGGTTAAAGATTAATAGACACACCACATGATATAGTCCCGCGGGGGGTTATTCCCGGAACCGGCGGTTATACCTTATTATTTATATATGCACTGTCGGGTGTACGCCTACACCCCGTGCCTTAGGTAGTGGCCATTTCGTAAAATGATGCCAAAGATATCCGGGACATGGTCATTAACCCCCAAAGGCTTTAAGCAAACAAAACAATTTAAACGGGACATTTCAATAATTTAACCTTCATACAATTAAAAATTCAATGCCCGACCAAGCGGTATTTTATATACCGTACCCCAAGCCCGTATAAGGGAAAATAAGTTAAAAGTATTTACCTTTGCGAGTATTAATCACAAACAACAAATGCACGTAGCTTTTACCGGGTCTCCTAGTCTGGAACAAAGGTTTATAATAACCTATTAGATTCCTAACGGGTCTTTTATTAAGCCTAGACTTAGACCGGTTAGTTTTAAAGGAAGATACGGTTCAAACACACGATTAAGCGAAGACCGGAATAGAATGTGATTTAGACCCGACAAGTTTGAATACTTGTATAATATGGGTAAACTAAACACATTCTGCATTTTGAGATAAAAATTATAAGGTTTGACCCGTTTCGGTCAATTTATGCAAACTAGTTACATAAACCGAACCGAACGCGCAAGATGCGTAACGGGTAACCATATGAGTCATATACAGTTTTCCTAAGTTTATATGCCTTAAATATGTTGTGACATCAGTAAGATATCTTCTATTATGCCCAAAACGAATTTAAACTCAAACTATGCCCCGTAGGGGTATTTTGGTCATTTAAAAGGTTATAAAAGAGTTTAAATAATAATCTGAGTTACAGGTCTGATATAATCAGTAAAAATACTTAATTTAGTAAGTTATAACAGTAGAGTATTAGATATATGTGAAATTTATCATTTATAACCAAACTATGCACCTTAGGGGTATTTTGGTAATTTCACATAGGCTTAAAAGGTCAAAACTGGAAATCTGAGTTTAAAAATTTTGCTTACTGTTAATATATAAAAATTTACTGAAAATATCAGTAGGCATCAAACCCTATATGTTTAAAATAGTTTTAATACATACTATACGTTAAAAACGCTTAAAAATGCGATTTTGAGCTATTTCCGGGTTTGAAAGGAAAGCTGATATTTTTATTATTCCAGAAGGCTCAAAATATTTTATTTATCATATTAGATCAGTATAAAATGGTTTGGTATCAAAATAATTTGTAAAACTCATTTTATAGCCCAAAAGGGCAAAACCGACAATTACCGAATCAAGCTTAGAACTCTATGTTATGCTCAGCCTAAAAATTAAATAAAAATCTTCAAAAATCCTAAAATATTATTTTATATCAGTAGGTAAAAATTTTGGTATTAAAAATTGGGTTTAGATAGGCTATATGCCAATTACGCCGTTTAATTAATAAAAAGCTTTTCATTTACGCTAATGAGCATAACTCCTAATCTAGACCTCAAACTGATGTCATATTTTAGGGACAAGTCTAATAATCAGTAACTAAGGCTTCTATTCTTTTATTTTTTTTTCAAAAATCTCGTTTTAAGGTCATATGGGCATAATAGTCAACATATAGGCAAATAACGGAAACAGGCATATGAATCGGATAACTTATGAACCAAGTTGTATAATCACAGAGGATCATACTAACATGAAACCTGGTTCTAATAAGGCTCTAAAACATTTCTAAAACATGCTACATTGGGTCAGAACTGAAAGTCAAAGCAAAAGTCAAATTATGCGACTTTCGGTTCCGAACCGAGCCTAAACTGAAAAATTATCGGGCTGAACATGTTTAGACATGTTCTTACATTAATTACCAAGTTATATTAGTGATAAAACAGGTTATATGGCATCTACATTGTTAATTATGTGTTTATTTGAAAATAAGCTTTCTGTTGACTTTTTAAGATTAACTTTGACCCGACCTTTGACCAAGTTAAGGTGGTAATCAGTAGGTGCACTCTTAGAGGTTTATTGCCCACATAATTACCAACTTATAACTACTCTTAATTTAACTAATGTCTGGACCATTAGTGATTAATCACGAAGTCAAACCTTAATTACGATAAGTTTGACTTATGGTCATTAAGCTAATTAAAACTGAAACTAGGAAGTTAAGGACACTTACAAAGGTCCTAAGTACGATTATGGATCCTTAGGAAACTTGTTGAAAGCCAGAAAAGCTCCAGAGATCAGCTTGAAAGTTTCCAAATGAGGTGCTCCAATGTTGTAACAATGCAACTTCTAATATAGTGAGCTAAATTGGTCAAGATGATGCCAAGCAAGTCTACACATGTAGTATGATGTTCCCAGGTGTCCCTATAATGCCAAAAACCAGTTGCAAAGCCCCTGAATTAAAAAATCACTCTCCTAAGGCGGTGCAACAGGCTGAACAGGCAACTGTCCATTTTCTGCTGCCAGCGACGGTCTTACGGACCGTAAGCATAACCCCCTTGCGGTCCGTAAGAATCACTTATGGACCATAAACCCTTATCTCTACGGTCCGTAACCGCCTTTGATCTGAGATGCCCAGTTACTAGCCTTGCGGACCGTAAGTCCTTGGCTTTGCGGTCCGTATCCGCTTTTAGAAATCAACGCCCAGCTCCGCCACTTTACGGACCGTAAGGGCTCACCTTTGCGGTCCGTAAGCTTTCATCAGAAGACAAAAACTTGAAAACGTTAAGTTTTTGACCATGCAATCTTTCTATCTCCGAATCTCATGTCTTCTTTGCAGTAGGGGACCATATTGGTAGGCTTTGCATGTCCTTGCATCTGTTGCCATGCACATGAGGTTTCTTGGACATATCTAAGAAGGCTTTTAAAAATGACTCTTGTCGTAAATGCACCTAGAATCCCATCATTTGCAACTTGGATTTATTATTATCAGAAATGACCGGATTTGAACATATCAGATGTTTACAAAACAGATTAGGGTCTTGGGATTCATAATTAGGTCGTTCAGAGGTATTAATTAACATGTCGACACTTTTAAATCCTACCATTAATCTTTTGACTTGATCTGGGTTTATAACATGTTTGCCTTACATGACACGTGTCTTTAGTTTATTGGGTATGATTTTACGAGGTGTTACATGTAACGAGTAGTAACAACGCACGAAAGTGCGGGTTGTTACACCCTATATGTGTCTCATGTTCAAAATCCATGAGTTGAAGCCCCTGTACAAAGAAACCATATGAACGGCCAATAGTGAATCATTAAACTAGGGTGTATCGTGTATGACATTTAGGAATTAAGCAATGGGGTCCTTAATTTCAATCCATTCAATCAAATTAAAGGTATGAATTCAATTACATTTTTTTTGTATGTTTGAATTCCTTTAATTGTTATTCATTGTCAATTCTGAAGCCTACTTTGAATTCATTTTAACGATCTGCAAATACCTTTTTGATATATGACTAGTGCTATTAAATCCGCGCGTTGCGCCGGAAATCCTCGCGTTGCGTCGTGGGTGGGTATTAGTTCGTTTAACTTCGGTACTGACACTTGTTATAGCAACCAATAGAGAAAAAACTAAAACAAAATCATGATAGGACCAAAAATATACCAACACAGCGGGAATTTGATCGGTATTGGTTTGTTTTTTTTACGCCACCTATACTCGTTACAACAACCCATAAAGAAAAAATCTTGATATGACCAAAGAATACCGACACGTGATTTACATGGATAAAAAAAACGCAAGTTATATAAGATATATATATATATAAAACCAAATAATACATATAAAAAACCAGTAAACAAAACATATAAAAAAAGCCTTTAGAACAAATAATTACTGTTTATTTAGTTTCTTTATTAATAGTATAATAATTCATTTAGTTTTTTTATTAATAGTATAATAATATATATAATTACTGTTCATTCTGTTTGCCTATTATTATATATGAACTAGGGGTATTCGCCGTGTCGCGCGTTGCGCGACATTATATGTTAGACTCATTTGCTTACGGCTGCAAGTATTCCTGATGTTAACAACTTTTCGTTAATTAATCATGTTGTATATGATGTGGCGGGGTACGTACACGCATGTCAAGTGTAAAACATAGAGGATTCATGATAACGCAAAGCAATAATAACATAAGGACATGAATCATCTTGCATATTTGAATGTCCATTGTGACCAACATAGTACCAGTGAGATGCATAACGTATACCAATAATAGAAGAAATTAAATCTTCAGCTTCATCAAATTCTAGATCTAATTGCAATGATCCCGTCTTATTAGGAAGAAGTTCACATGAAAGAACAGGGTGCTCATCCCTCACATTGCATTGCATTGCACCAAACTTTTAAATGTTGCAGTTCCAAAAGCCAATGCTGCCAAAAACATATAGGGGAAAAAATAAAAATGACAAAAAAATATATATTAAATAAACTTAAACTATCAAAACATATGTGTGACCCAGATCTGCTAAAGTTCATCAGTCGTGCATGAAGTGTACTCTTAAGTGTCTAACCATGATGCTAATCACATCAAAATTGGTCTTGTACATGATGAAATGTAAATGAAATTAATTAATTGCGATCATAACAAAGTTTAGCACGTTGAGTCTGATGGAAGTGTTTACCTTGTTTTTTAGCCGATTGGCTGATGTTAGCTCATGGATTGTCAGTTATAGGTCAGCGTTGCTGGTGTTGTTGTTGAGTTTGTAGTTGTGTTGATGGTGTGTTCATCATGTTCGCAGCAGATCTAGGCCAGCTAGCATATGGCAGCGGTGATGATGTTGTCTTATCAAAGAATGATGTCCCACTCCCACCTGGAGAAGCAGCTGCTCTTACTAAATCCGACTTTATATTCAACTCCACGACCTGTTGACCCGTGACCCATAAACAATGACTAAACCCCACACTAATGTAAAACAAAGAGAGTTGCGAGTTGTGAGGTGGATGGAAAGAAAACGACAAATACACTACAGCATTACTATGATTTTTCTCAACACTATTTAGGCCTTAGCTGCACAAACAAACACACTCACAGATGATTAAGAAGAGTCAAAATCAATAGAAACCTGCTGAAAATCACCAGCCACTTTGACCCGTTCAAACCCGCCACCCGACTATATATATCACTCTATGACCCGCTGACCCGTGATTGCTAAAGCGGTTGGTGAGAGAGTATAAACCCAACATTTTTTGCCATATAATCTATGTCCCATATCTTGCAATGGTTTCTGACTTTCCGTCTGTAACAAAAGCGAATGTAATTACAAAAGATGCAGTCAATAAAAAAGACAAAACACAAAGTACCAGTGTTCTTCTTTAGTCCGTCGAGTCACATTCTTCCTGTCCTTTTCTCCACATTTTTATCCAATAATTGTCGCTAACAACTCCAAAGCCAAATTCACAACCGCTTACTCTTCTTTTTTCATCCTAACAACAAATTCCTCGCCAATAGCATCACCATCTTCATCAAGATAATCGTGTTCGTACTTCGTAGTACGCTTTCACCTCGTCCGTCGTCTTGCCTGGATCACATTGGCTAACTACTGCCACTGTCCGGTAACTTTTTTTTGTGTGTGGACACACAAAACACATTCCACACAAAACACAAACCCAACTTCAACAATCTGTATGCGAGCATGGTTAAAACAATAATCCATAACCTAGTATATAACGTTGGGCATAGAAAGAGTTTTTTAAATTATTTTTTTTTACAAAATGAGCTATTTGTGACAATCTTAAATGATACACACTGAATATCGTAATAACATCATAATTTAATAAGGCGTTCTAACATGTTTTTTTTATCTGAATATCCAAGATTAATAAAGAGAACATAAACTTTTTTAAGAACTTGCCTGATGCGGTGCTTGCAGGGTAGAAAATTTTCCTAAATCTGAGCTAATAACCTGCATATTTCAAACGATTAGAAGATAAGTGAAGGAATAATGTTGACAAAACAGTAATTCATTGCTATACTTTTTATGAAATTGTATGGACATTTAACTTACCCATCCTTAGAATTAGTGAAAAGTATCCAATTAGCAGCAGATAAATGCGTGGCTATTAATACATATGTATAACGCAACCAGTTCCGATATAAAAAGAGCATTACATACCATCAAGTTGCATAGATTCAGAGGCTCAGAGGGTGTAAATGAAGGAGATAACTGTGGCTGCATTGGAGGTTGCATGTGAACATCTACCATCTCTTAAACATGCCACGCCACCGTGAAATCCTTAACTCGGTTTACACCCACACAATCATCATCGCCTCAGTAACCCAAACACCAAAACAGAATCATAGACCAAATGCATGTAGCTGCATCATCAAAGGAGCTCTATAAATCACAGATTTATATGTATACAATATACATGATCTGCAGAAAACCTAACCAGCAAAAATAATACATAAGCGACTTAGGGTTTCATTATTCAAATCAAGAACATCTCAGATGAAGAAACCCATCGTGATCGGAACATCGTAGATAAAAGCAACCACCACCCATCAAAGTCGGTTAGAGTCTCAACATAGGAAACCCTAGCCATCATCGACCCCTAACAAAGGAAACCGAAAAATAGGCACAGTCAACAATTGCCGCCACCATAGGAGCCCATGAACGGACGCCGTCAACAACCAACGTCTCATGTTTGAAACCCTAACCATTATTGAGTGGCCACAGTGAAAACCCCCAAAAACCAGAAGGCAGCCCTGACCAGGCCTGCGATTGGAACCCACCGCCGTTCATCTCCCTCGTTTCCGGCATTCCAGATCTAACAAAATACTGAACATGCAATAGAAATAGGGTTACCGGAAGTGGATCGAAACCCTTCTTTCCATTTTTACTGATCCATTCAAACGGAAATGATTCACTCATTTTAATGAGGTCGTTTATGGAACTGGAACTCCTTTTGGTTTTTTAATGACTTGTAATAGACGGCTCAGAATAGGTATTGAGGTTGTCATAGCTGCATAACAGGTTGCTAGTAGCAAACACTGCACTCGCCATCCTTGCTATGCAACATCAAACCTCAACTTTTTTTTTACCAAAGTCATCATAGCCAGCAAACGAACTCGGTACGCAACGACCAAATATAACTTTCAGTTCCATATACCCTTAATTCCAACTGGCCGGGTGAAGTTCAACTGGTTGATAATGGCTGCAACGGAGGTTGCAAAAACAAAGACTAACTTACGGTTTCGATACGGTGGTACAATCAAATTCCCCATTCAGATACAAAGACTACAACAACTCAAATCAAAGACCCCATTCAGGAACAAAGACCTCCTAACATGCAAAGATTCCACCTTTACAACTTCATGATCACCGGATTTCATATTTCAGAACCCAATAATCAAGATTACTGGATATCAACAATTAAACTCCACCCCTAGAAATTCATAGTAGACTTAGGGTTTTACACCAGAAATTCTTTAGGCTCTACAGATCCAAAGAGTTCTCAAATTAGAGAAGTCATGCATTATACCAAAAGCTCTAAAAGTATAAAACTCAAGAATGGAGATAAAAAGAAGTTACCATGGAGAAATCTGAAGGCCGTCGCCGCTAGAAACAGACTCAAATGGCCGCCGGCAACAATAGGTCTCCATCGGAATAGCCGTTGCTGCCAGAATCGGACTCAAATGGCCGCCGGCAACGACGGGTATTCACTGAACAGGCGCTTAGCCGAGGAGATTGAAGACGGGATAGGCGTCGATCAGATAAGATGGACGGAAGGGGCGGCGGTGCTCCTCCGTTAACCGCTCCACCATCATCAATCGACACCTCTTTCTCATGGACTGGAGGGGTGAAGGCATATGTATGACTCGTGTTTCATGGATGACTCGATGGTGGTAAATTAGGGCACGTGTTTATGTGGTGATGACTCATCACCGCCTAGATCCTCCAATGAGCAGTGCTTAACACTGTTCATTCAGTTTCTCTACTAACATATATTAATTGTTTATGTTTTATGATAATTATTAAATTTGCAAGTTAATTAAGCTTCATGGATCGTTTATGTTTCATGATAATGTCTAATATCCATAGTTAAACTCTTTACATACCAAATGTTTGTTAACATGTCCGAAAAAACTATTTTTTAATCAGTTTTCTAACTATATTTTATTGTAAAAACAATCAGAGGCTTACTTATAACATATTCTTATTAGTTCTTTTAACATATTGTACATTTTCTTTTTCTTAATTTTGTTTTTATTGAAAAAACAATCAGACACCTACTTGTAACATATTCTCATTAGTTCTTTTAACATATTGTATATTTTCTTTTTCTTAATTTTGTTGCACTAGATTCCATAAAAAAACCACTTTGTTAATAAACTTGCACCTCAATTTTTTTACCTCAATTTATTTTTTCACCAATAATCCAGTCTTCCCCCTTTTACATCCTGGTCACAAATGAAATGGATCAGATTTTTGTTAACAAATGAAATCGGTCAGTGGTCAAATGAATCAAAGTATGTCAAAAGGGTTTATAAATACATTAGGGGTTATAACAACAAAATTATTTAACACATGTGACAACATATTCGCACCGGTCGTGGCTGCGATGTGTTTGTTTATTGTATTGTATGTTTGATTTTGTTTAAAAACCTTAGTTTTAGTTTGGATTTGAAAAAAAAAAAAAAAAACCAAATAATGGGATATATCACAAGGCTCAAACCAATAACCACTTTGTTGGTAAACAAAGAAATTTACCACTACACTAGTGTTACCAATGTTTTAAAAACCGGTTTATACCGGTCGGTTGAACCGGATGCCGGAATCTTGGCCGGCACGAATCAAGCTGGTAAATTGAGGGAACGACAAAAAAGTTGTACCACCGGTAAATTGGGTTAAATCGGTATACCGATATCGGGCCAAAGGTTAAAATTTGGAATTTTAATCTTTCATGGGCCAAAAAATGTGTCGATTTACGTTGTTAGTAAAACCTAGCGCCCAAAAAGGTACAAACAGTGATTTTTTTTGATTATTTTTTATTATGCATTAACTTTTTATTATGAAATTATGTTGTTTTGGATTATTTTTTGAGTAAAAATCGTATTTTATGGATTTATTGAGTAAATTAGTCAACCCGATTGAACCATCCGGTATAACCCGGTTTAGCCGGTTGAATGAATTCTGAGCCTAACCTGATACAATTTAAAAACTGATTTTTAAAACATTGAGTGTTACTCTCATGAAATATTACTGTGGCAGTACATATATCATTCTTTAATTATATCAATTTTATTCAAGACCCATGAAAGTGACACTTTGACATGTCCGGCCCAAGGGTAAGCCAAATGAGGCTTGGGCATTGGGCCACTAAAACTATAGGGCCTCCACAATTTGATAAAACCACAGTTCATTTATAAAAGATTTAGGGTGTGGGTTATACACAAATAGATGGTTGGTAGTGTAGTGGTTTTGTGTATGTATGTAAGTTGGTGAGACCCGGGTTCGAATCCCTATTTCAGCATTTTTTTTCTTGTTTTTAAATTTTAACACAATCTTTCAAATAATTACACTTGGGCCCTTCAAGTTTAACTTTCAATTACATACATTTTTTTGGGAAAAAGGCCACAAGATTTTACTTCGCCTTAGACCACCAAAATGGTTGAGCCGGCCCTGTTTATTTTATTGTTAAGTTTATCCTAACAAAAAAATCAGATCGTATATAAACATGAGTATCATACGCATCACAAGCATCTAGATCAAGTTAACGTTAAAGAACATACAACCGAACAGGACAAACATAAAAGCCAAAATTGATATTATACCATCAAGGCATAAAGTATAAAATAAGCGTGTACGTAGATTTTTTATTAAAAAAAAACTTATAGTTTCAAAGAACTTTTTATGAAAATAAATGAAAAGGTTAATAAAAGCAATTGAATAAAAAAGAGAATGGAATCTAAAAAAAAAAAAAAAAAAGACAGTGATGGATACATCCTTAATCACACGTACGCATATGGAAAGAAAAGAAGAGACAAACACACTCCTCCTTTTAAAGAGAAGAATAATAATTTAACATCATTGTTTTCTTTTAGGGTAGTAGATAATGACCGGATACTCATAATTCATTCTATATCTAACAATAAAATTTTATTATATTACCAGTCTAATATCAATTACTAATTACCTATTGGTTATTATATATACCCGTTGTTTTTAAGGCTATAGAGTGTAGTATAAAGCCCCTAAGGTCTTTATCACGTCATCTCATCGTCACGTCACACAGGGGGCTTTAAAGCCCATTCCTTTAACTTGCAGGGTGTGGTTTAAACCCCCCCCCCCCCCCCCCCTAAGCTATAGCGCCCTCATCTAACCAATCTCAGCCTTCATCCCCTCAATTCTGCTCGTTAACACAATGGCGAGGACATGATGGCGCCCCCCTTTAATTCCGGCGGTATGGTCGATGACGCCCCAGGGGCGCTATGGTAGCTGAGGTGGCGGGTGGCGTTAAGCCACTCCCACCGGCCTAAGTGTTATGAATAAAAATTATCTGTTGAGAGTCTCGAAACTCAATTATGTATTAAAATTATTTGTTGAGACTCTCATCATTTGAAACTCAATCCTATACTGATCTAAAAAACAGACTTAAAATCATATATTTGACCATGTTTCTAATAATATCAAGTTTAACAAGCTTTAAGATGTGATTAATTATATTTAAAATTATATATTCTATTTTGATACCGATAAACTAGTTTGTGTAATCGAGCGGGTCCATGATCGGACATACACTTAGTGACAAGGGGCAACCACCACCCGTAAAAAAATTAGTACAACTTTTAGGTGAAAAACCTGATCGTCCCTCCAGAAAATAAATCAACGGTCCGCCACTCAGCGGGTCACTTTTTTTTTATATATTTGAACGCCTAACCTATACACTCTTTAAGTCTACATATAAATCTATACATATATCTACTAATACTGCTAGCCTTCAAACTCTTTTGGTGAATATTATCTAATACCGTATCATTTAGATTCGTCCCCGGAAACTCTTAGAAAAAATTTAGGTCTCAGGAGTAAAAAAGAACTGAGCTCAAAATTGTGGTTAATGAAAAAATTTAGGTCACATACCCCTGATTATCTTGCTTTTACCAATCCAAGTATTTCATGTATCAAATTTACCCATTCATTATTATTTATGTTGAATAATGAATATCCATTGTATCATATCAAATCTCAATGTAGACTCACACTAAAGATGGGTCACATGCCATGTGACCAAACAGCTATCACCAGACCCCCAAAAAAAAAAATCATTCTCTCTCTCTCTCTCCTCACCCCAATCTCACTTCCACTTTCTCTCTCTACATTCCATAACTGGAATCATGAAAACTGCTTCTCACTCCTTCATAATCCCCCAAAAAATCTAACAATATAATTACATACCATCATCAACACCATCATCATCATCATCATGAGCTCCAACAATCATCTTCTTCTCTTTCTTACTCTCCCTCTGCTTCAATCTCTACTCTTCATTCACGCAGATGTATCCGATTCTCAACTGCTTCTACTCTTCAAATCAACTCTGCAAAACCCTAACCTCTTACCAAACTGGTTAGCCGGAAACAACGCCTGCAGTTTCACCGGTGTCACCTGCACAAACTCAACGGTTTCTGCCATAAATCTCACCGGTATTGACCTAAGCTGTGATTTCAGATCTATTTCTTCAACTTTGTTAACTGTTTCTACTCTTGAATCGTTTGCTGCTGGAAACTCTAATGTTACTGGTAATGTTGTTGTGATTTCTCAGTGTAGTAGACTTCTTAACTCTTTAGATCTTAGCGGCAACCGGATCTCCGGTTCTGTTAAGGATTTGAGATCATTATCTGGTTGTGTGAATCTGAAAACCCTAATTTTGTCAAGGAATTTGATAGAGGCGAGTGAATTAGAATTAGCATTAGCAAAACCGTTAGGGCTTAAACTAGCGGTTGTTGATTTGTCGTTTAATCGGATCTCCGGGCCGGAGTTTGTGCCGTGGATGTTATCAGACGGTTGTGGTGAGCTCGTGCAGTTTAATGTGTCCGGTAACAATATCACTGGCACGGTTCCGGTGGGATTGGAGTCGTGTAAGTTACTCGAAATGGTTGATTTCTCCCGGAATAATTTCTCCGGTGAGTTACCGATGGATGTGTTTTTGAATTTGAGCAGTTTGAAGACGGTGAACCTAGGGTTTAATAATTTTGTTGGTGAGTTGTCGGATTCGTTGTCGGAGATGATGAATTTGGAGACGTTTGATGTGAGTTCTAACCGGATTTCCGGTCGAATTCCTGCTGGAATTTGTCAAGGTAGTGGTATAAGCAGGTTACAGGTGTTGTACCTTCAGAACAATAGGCTTACTGGTGCTATTCCCGCAAGTGTTAGCAATTGTTCTCAACTGGTTTCGCTTGATCTGAGTTTTAATTTACTCACTGGAAAAATACCTGAAAGTTTCCGGTACTTGTCTAAGCTTCAAGATTTGATTATATGGATGAATTTGTTAACCGGTAAAATACCGGAAGAGCTTATGTATGTCAAGACTCTTGAGAATCTGATTCTTGATTTCAATTATTTAACCGGTTCGATTCCAGCTAGCTTAAGCAACTGTACCAATTTGAACTGGATTTCGCTTTCGAACAATAAATTGGTCGGAGAAATTCCAGCAGCCCTCGGTGGTTTATCGAATCTTGCCATTCTTAAACTTGGGAATAATTCGTTTTCCGGCCGGATTCCACCGGAGCTCGGTGATTGTAAGAGCTTGGTATGGTTGGATTTGAATACCAATCAGTTAAGTGGGACGATTCCACCGGATCTGTTTAAGCAATCTGGATACATTGCGGCTGCGTATCTCACCGGGAAACCGTATTTGTACATCAAGAATGATGGGAGTAAACAGTGTCACGGGGCTGGAAATCTGCTGGAATTCGGAGGGATCCGGCGGGTGGATTTAGACCGAATTTTACCGAGACACCCGTGTAATTTCACCAGGGTGTATTTAGGGGTCACTCAACCGAATTTCAATCATAATGGGTCGATGATCTTTCTTGATCTTTCATACAATAAACTGGAGGGTGGAATTCCGAAGGAACTTGGGTCGATGTACTATCTCAACATATTGAATTTGGGTCACAATGATCTCACCGGACCGATACCCGACGAACTAAGTGGGTTAAAAAACGCAGCGATTCTTGATTTATCACATAACAGACTCAACGGGTCGATCCCGACTTCGTTATCTGGTCTTTCTCTTGGAGACGCGGATCTGTCTTACAATAATCTGTCCGGTTTTATCCCAGAATCCGCCCCGTTTGACACTTTTCCGCCTGACAGGTTTATGAATAATCCTGGGCTGTGTGGGATTCCTCTTGCTAAATGCATGTCGGGTCTTAATGAAAAATCGAACAGTCACCGGAAATCCAACAAACGAGAAGTGTCACTTGCTGGAAGTGTAGCGATGGGATTGTTATTCTCACTGTTTTGTATTGTTGGAGTGGTTATAATCTTGGTAGAGTTGAGGAAAAAGAGGAGGAAGAAGGCGGCTGCCGCCCTCGAAGAGTACACCGACCATGGCAGCAATTCGTATTCCGGTGGCGGCCGTGGTATTGCTAGCACGGCTTGGAAACTAACCAGCCCTCATGAAGCATTAAGTATAAGCTTATCCGCTTTCGATAAGCCATTAAGAAAACTCACGTTTGCAGATCTCCTCGAAGCCACAAACGGGTTCGATAACAACAGTCTGATCGGGTCGGGTGGATTCGGCGATGTGTACCGCGCCCAGTTAAAAGATAACACCATTGTTGCGATCAAGAAACTAATACACGTTAGCGGGCAAGGCGATCGTGAGTTCACTGCGGAAATGGAAACCATCGGTAACGTAAAAAAACACCGAAACCTCGTCTCGTTGCTCGGATACTGCAAGGTTGGAGACGAAAGGCTACTCGTTTATGAGTACATGAAGTACGGAAGCTTAGAAGACGTTTTACACGACCGGAAGAACACTGGGATCAAATTAAACTGGGCTGCGCGAAGAAAGATCGCGATCGGGTCAGCCCGCGGGTTAGCGTTTCTTCACCACAACTGCAATCCATATATCATTCACCGGGATATGAAATCGAGCAATGTGTTACTAGACGAAAATCTTGAAGCTCGGGTGTCAGATTTCGGTATGGCGAGACATGTGAGCGCAATGGACACTCATCTAAGCGTCAGCACGTTAGCCGGAACACCAGGGTACGTTCCCCCTGAGTACTACCAGAGTTTCAGATGCACCACAACAGGCGATGTTTACAGCTATGGTGTTGTGTTGCTGGAGCTTTTGACCGGAAAACAACCCACCGATTCACCGGATTTTGGTGACAATAATCTTGTTGGGTGGGTGAGACAGCATCCTACATCGCGTATAACTGATGTGTTTGATCGGGAGTTATTGAAGGAAGATCCGACGTTAGCGGATGAGCTTGTACAGCATCTAAGAGTGGCGTTTATGTGTCTCGATGACCGGCCAAGGAAGCGGCCGACGATGGTTCGAGTGTTGGCGATGTTTAAAGAGATTCAAGCTAGGTCAGGGGTGGACTCGACATCCACGATAGGCTCTGGTGAGGCGCGTTTTAGCACAGTTGAGGAGGTGGAGATGACGATACAAGAAGACAGTGAAGAAAGCAGGCACTGATGTAGGGGAGTTTTTTTTCAAGTGTATGGGTTGCTGGATTTTGTATGTATTATTAGTAGTAGTCTTGTAAAAACAATGGTGAACAATTTTCATGTATATATTTTACATACTAGCTTTTGAGAGTTGTGCTTTCTTTTTTTGGCTAGTGCTTTTACAAGTTTGTACTTTCTTTTTTGGAGTGTTGTTTCAAGGTTCTTCGAACCGAATAAGAGCCTTGGGCATCTTTTACCGATGGTTGGACGCCGAACGATGATGATTGATGATTGATGAAGGACCTACTACGATCTCAAAGCACCATTGTAAAGAGTAATATTAGTAGATCTTAGTTCCATGAGTGGTAAATTTGTACATAAGAAAGAAGATGTAAAAGCATAAAGAGCAAGTCCAAAAAAATGGCACAATAACATAGGGAAGCATGAGATGTAAGAAAGTGATGTACAATCACCATAGAAAGCATGAAAATACCTCACCAATAAAGTAAAAAAACTAACCGAGACAAAGCTAAATATAGTTGTATGTTCAATGAGTGTATTTTGATCCTACACAAGATTCAAGTTTATAACTTGATAAAGAAAAGAAAAAACAAAACCCTTTTTAAGTAAAAGTAAATACATAACCGGGTAAAGGAATATTATTCAAGTATGAGACGACCAAACATGTATTAACCGGGTAAAGGAATATTATTCAACTATGAGACGACCAAACCTGTTCGGTTTAAGCCACGGTTCAGTTTGGTTTTTCGATTTTGGGATAAAATTACGTAGGATTCAAAAACTAAAAGTATAATCCAAGATTTAAGAATCTTTCTTAAATGTTTGCGGTTAATTTAATATATGTATCCTTGTTAATTAATATTGTTTATAGAGTAAACTGCAATTTTACCCCCTAAGGTTTGGGGTCATTGGCATGTCTACCCCCTAAGAAAATAATTGCAATTTTACCCCCCACTGTTTGCTGTTATGTCGCAACCTTACCCCCCGGCGTTAAAGTGGCTTAACAGTCAACATTATAAGCTGATGGTCAAAGGGTAAATATGTCATTTTGCTACTAATGTGAAGCTTCTTCTCTACAACACCCCCTATAAGTAACATAACAAAGCATAATTACCCCCCACCTTCCCACCATCGTCCTTCAACCTGCGATCAGTCTTCTTCTCCGACGGCGATCAGTGATTCTCCGGCGACAACAACTCGTCCGATCATTCTTCTCCTCCGGCCACAACAACTCCTCCGCTATCTTTAGATCAGTCTAAATGCCGGTCTTTTGTTGGCTAATCCGCTATCTCATCCGCCACACCAAAGGTATAATTGGCCAATGTTAGTTAATCAGGGCCAGATTTAGTCATTATCATGTTATAAACAGGGTTTAGGGTCTGATTTGGTTCACTGTTGGTTTTTTTACAGTTGACCTGACGATGAGCTTATCAAGCTCATCATTGGTGGTCCACCTGGTGGTCTCTGTGTTTGGGAGGCCTGTCCTCAATTTCCATCTACCACCGGAGAGTTGAGCGGATGTTTACTCTAGTAGTTATTTAGCTTTTGTGTAATATGTAGGTTAACTTAACTTAATCGAAGCTTTTGTGTAATATGTAGGTTAACTTAACTTAACTTATTTAGCTTTTGTCTAAAATGATGACGATTGTCTAAAATGATGATGATGATTTTGGGTATGTTGTTAGCTTGGTTACCTTTATGCAGTGTTGTTTTATGCATTTTGTGTAAAATGTTGATTTTGGGTATGATGTTAGCTTGGTTACCTAGTACTTAGCTAATCTAGGTTAACGTTGGTAGCTTGATCAGCAGATTGATCAACATGGGCAGCACACTCATTGTTTTTTGACATTATGTTTGATCAGCAGATTGATCAAAATGGGCAGCACACTCATGTAGATGACAGTTTCATGTGCATTTGCAGGTTGTAAATAACACACACTGGTTGATCACAGTTGCTGTATGTGCCTTTCATGTGCATTTGCAGGTTGTAGGCTAGTAACCTGATGCTAAAATGACAGTTTGCATAAGTCCTGAAGATGACAATTTGCATTACAGTTGGGGCATAAGTCCTGAAGATGACAGTTTGGGCATAAGTGTGCTTAATCAGATTCTAGAACACATTGTTTGAATGTGAGTTACAATGTCTGAATGTGAGTTACAATGTCTGAATGTGAGTGTGCTTAATCAGATTCTAGAACACATTGTTAGTGCAGTAGTGGTTTGATACATTGTTAGTGCAGCAGTGGTTTCATACATGGTCAGAGCAGCAGTGGTTTGACACATGATCAGATACATTGAATGAAATTGTTAGTGCAGCAGGTATGCTTTATTTTTTGAGTATAGAACACATTGCAGCAGGTATGCTTGATTTTTGAACATGTATGCTTGTTAGGTTTCAGATTTTTGCTTGATTTTTGAACAGGTATGCTTGTTAGGTTTCAGATCATAGAACAGGTTCAGATTTTTTATTATAGAATCATAGAACAGGTTTTTGAT
The DNA here is from genome assembly GCA_030545235.1 of Helianthus tuberosus. Lineage (NCBI taxonomy): Eukaryota > Viridiplantae > Streptophyta > Magnoliopsida > Asterales > Asteraceae > Helianthus > Helianthus tuberosus. The sequence continues at coordinate 106,795,655 of CM060437.1, forward strand.
TTTGGCGGGAAAGGTTTTGGAAGTTGCAGGGGGTAATGTTGTGTCTTAACACAAAGTACAGGGGGTAATAACAAAGGACAAATTAGTAATTTACCAGTGGGGGGGGGGGGTAATTGTGCGACTTAACAGGAATGTTGGTGGGTAAAATGGAAGGGTAATATAGTCATTTCAACTTAGAGTTAACAGACCTGTTAGCCACTTTGACGCCGAGGGGTAAGGTTGCGACATAACAGCAAACAGTGGGGGGTAAAATTGCAATTATTTCCTTAGGGGGGGTAGACATGCCAATGACCCCAAACCTCAGTGGGTAAAATTGCAGTTTACTCTTGTTTATATAAACCTAACGTTCTAATTTATTTTTATGTTTCTCTAAAGTTTTTATTAACACATTTTCTTTTTATAATAATTTCAAAACCATTTAATTTTTATGTTAAATTTTGTTATTTCTTTTAGTTTTTTTTTCTGAACAATGACTTTCATTCAAAAACCGGCAAAGTCCTCAAACTGAGGACCACCAACACAACCACCTATTCAACATGTATAACGGAAAAATACACCAATCCTTCCACCTAATGTGTTTAAACCCCGACCTATGTTTAAACCATAAAAATGACAAAGATTTAACACACCCGATTACATCCATAACTTTAGGAGTCTTCCCTCTAAAAATCTTATCGTTTCACTCTTTCCACAAAGCCCAACGTGTAGCCAAAATAATGTCGTGAGCGATCTTCCTACCATCTTTCCCGGACCGAATTGTTTTGTAAAGGTCCAAAATATCTCGAAAGTCCAAAGTAAAAAAATGGATCAATCTTAAGCCAATGACTGACATGCCTCCAGACGCCGAACGAAAAACACGCAACCCGTAAAAAGATGCATCGTGGTCTCCACATCCGTGTCACATAAGCTGCACAAATCATTATCTACCCGAATATTCCTTCTACCTAACGCAGCGACAATGGGAATTCTGTCCATCTCCGCTCGCCATGCTAAAATATTACACTTGTGGGGAACCCATGAAACCCATTTAAATTTAAAAAAAAATACCATAGCCTCTAGCTTCCCGAATTAAAAACTTCACATTAGACACAGTGAAGTACCCATCGCTACTACCAGACCAAGTCCAAGAGTCTGGGCCAAGCCCAGTAACCGATTGCCCCAATTTAGAAGAAAGGATATTCCATTCTTCTACTTCCATCGCTGAGAACAATTAATCAAAAGCAACAGGACACCAGCCAGCTTCTTTCCAACAATCAACTACCGAACATTTTTTATTGAGAGCTCTTTGAAAAATATTCGGGCATTTAACTTTAATGGACTCGTCGAATAACCAACTATCGGTCCAAAACCGGATGAATTTCCCGTTACCAAGCTTACTTTTGATGATAATGGATAAATCATTTCAAATATAAATACACTTGTCAATGTTCTTATTATAACTACTCGACAATGAAGAATACAATTAATAATCTTTAAATCAATATATAAAAAACATTAAAAAATTATTTTGTTGGGTTATTCAGTTCGGTATTTTTTTTTGTTTTCCGTAAAATGCAAAAGCGAAACTGAACCATAAATTTCGGTTTGTTTTTTTTTTCCGATTTTTTGTATGTTTCGATATTTTTCGATTCGCTTAAACCGGTTTCACTTTGGTACTTTCGATTTTTTGCTCATGCCTAATAAATATAAAATTGTTAGAAGGGTAGTTTCAGACTCGGTTTCGGGTAGTCGGAACCACATCTATACTTATATATAAAAGAAACCAAATAGAGTACACGTGGCGTTAGATGAGGCCCTCTTAGAGATTTTTTGGCGCCTAAACTAAATCCCCTTTTTTTTCCTTTTCTCGCGGTTCTAATTGATCCTGGATCCGACCCATTTTTTCTGTTTTTAACCCGTATAACATTATTGATCCGTTAAGTCTTATGTTTCTCTTTTCAATTTCAAACCCTAAATCTTCATCATCGATCCATAAATGCAGCCACCACATACTTGCTTCACTTGATTTTGTTCAAGGTAAGTTAAGTGTTTCCTCCCATTTTTTGATATTTGATTGTGTAAGATTTCGATTTACCATTCATTTGTTCATCGATTAAGGGTTCTAATGGCGGTTCTTTGTGGGTTCGTTGATTTTGTTGCCTGTTCTTAACTTTCAAAACATTAACGACGGTTCTTCACTTTCAGCTTAACGGTTCTTTGTGGGTTTTGATTTTGTTGGTTTCTTGATGTTTACAGTTACACTACTTTGATCGTTTCCGTTGGGATTGAACCCTATCAGAGGAACAAATAATGAAAGCCAAAACTGGTTCACAATAGTGGATTCATCATAAGCAGTTGTTTACACCAGGCTTTCCCCTTGAAAGTCTTTATAACATCTGATGTCCTCTATCCACTGTCCGTATACAACAGCTGCTGTCCTTCAAACTGCTAATGAAGCTCTAAAGACTGTTAAGGATTAAACACTACTGGTTCAAATCTACTGATGCTATCTAAGTACTGTTGCTGACTAAAGGACTGCCCACTCAAGGACTGATCAACTTTGAGGAAAGCACTGATGGTCAAACACCTGTGCTGATGGAAGGAGAAAGCAGTAGTTTAGTGTGTCACTGATATTGTATAGAATCAGTGGTTAAGATTAGCAGTGTTTGTATAAGAACAATGGTTACAGGTTGTTAGGTTGTTAGATGTCACTTTCATGGTGACGTCAGCTTAGATGCTTCAGTGGTTTGATTTGCCTATAAATGGAATAGTACTCTGTACTGTTACATTTGATTGACTGAGTGAGTTCTTCTCCTCTAGTCTAATCCATTCATCTTATGCGATCAACCAGGGGAGCATCAGGCTGAGGGGGAGTTTTGTTGTAAGCATGCATTGTAATCTTTTGATTTGATTTGTAATCTTTCAACCTAATGGAAAGCATGTGTTTATCAGAACTATTCTCCCTTTTGATTGTGTTTATAAAGTTTGTTTCCATTTCCGCTGCACTTTACATTATTTCATATTCATTCATTGTTCAAATTATACAAACAAACACAATCATGAGAGCCTCCGATCCTAACAATTGGTATCAGATCTTGGACAGTCAAATTCGATCTAACAATCAATTTGACATAACAGTTCAGCTCAAAATTCATTGATGCTAAGGTTGATCGTATTTTGTTGAAAAACAGAGTAACGAGTAATTACGTTCAAAGTAATTATTCAAAAGCTCTGTAAAACAACCAAGATGTCATAAGACACACAAACTTCATATAACAAGTGATGTCATGCATAAACCACCTATAGTTTTCAGATCTGAAAAGGTGTCTGATACTTATGGTATAATTAATTACAAACTTGATTTCAATTGTTGTTATGAAGTTCGTGCTGTTTCCATCATGATTGCTGCTAAGGTGTGTACCTCAGGACAAAAAAAACCTTTGTTCGATTAAATAACATTAGTGTTTTTGTTAACATAAAAAGAGGGAAATAAAAACCTTAGTTAATTAGATCTTGTGTGTTGAAAAACAGGTTGAGAATCCTCAAAAGGACTAAATCAACTTTGTTAAAAACACATTAAGAATATCAGGTGTTAAAATAGTCCTAATCATATGTAATGTGAGATTTGATATAAGCATGCACAAAAGTGGCCAGATCTCTCAAAACATTGCTACAAAATGATTTTGGATTAAGTTTTCCTTAAATAAAACCTCCCAGTAAGTATTTCAGTACTTGTGAATGGGACGGGTAAAAAGGGAAGAAGAAAAACCACAAAAACTCAAAAGTGTGTTTATCTCAAAACTTTTGAAGTCAAAAGAAAAGAGCATAAATGTAAATCACTTAAGAGTCCAAAATTGGGTTAACAATGGTTATCAAGCAACTGTGTGCATTCATTGGTTCAGAGAAGTTCAGGTAACAATAGTATCACCAGTGATTAAACTTAGAAGAGGACTAGACATGTTTTACAGAATCATCACATGGTAACAAACGTATGTGAACATGTCTCGTCATGTTTGCAATCAACTGACAAGAAAATGGTTCCAAACAATGGTCAAAATGCTTTTACAACTACTTACCATATTCCTAAATTTGAGATTGATGTGATCATGATCTTATAACAAGTCATATTTGAAAAATGTACCAGAACCTTTTTTGATGATGTTTTCAGAAAAATATTTAATTATTTTTTTCTTGAAAAGGTTTTTCTCAAATAAAACAGGATATATTATTCTTTTTTTTTTTTTCCTAAGAGTGATATATTTTGTACTTTTACTTGTTTTTGATAGCAAAAGTTACAAACATCTGTCAGGATGTATAACCCTTATTTTTTTTGGTGATATTATCCTTGAAAATGGATCAAAAGGAAATGGTACAAGTGTCAAGGTCATGTCAAACTCAAGTTTGTTTTAAACTGATCAAAAGATTGATTGCTAACTGACCTTAAAATACCTGGATACTCATGTTCTAATTCAAATATTATGACACAAAATGAGTAGTCTTAGTAAAAAGGGTTTCCATCATCTGGGGTACTAAACCACTGTCAGGAATCTGTAAAAGCTTCAGAACCTTTAATAAGACATGTGGCAAAACCTTGAATGAAAATTGCTGTAAACATTGCTGACATATTGAACTTGACAATTTGCATCTAAAATGTATTTTGTTGAGGATAGCAGTCTTGCAGATATTTCAGAATCATCATCAATAGATGTTAGACATGATATTGTGATTTCACAAGATAAAATCATTCCTTTCATCAGAACAGCAGAAGCTCAAAATATTTGTCCAAAGCTTATCCACTGGTGCACTAACAGTTGCTGACATACTAGCCTTTCAAATCCTTACCATTACCTTACCCATAACCACTGCTTTGTTCAAACTTCTGTTTCCTAACTACTGTCCACTGCTAAAAGTCAACCCCTGTTCTTTCATTTTCATGGTAATCGCTGTTGTTTAAAATCAGTGTTTTATCCACTAATGAAACTATCCACTGATGGTTAAAATCATCCACTGTCTTCACTTTAACCATTGCAACCACTGATATTTGCTTAATCAGTGGTTCCCTAAACAACTGTCCTCCATCATTCATCTTTCCATCAGAGGTTGGCACGTGGTCAGTTATTAGCCATCAGATCTTTGTAAACCGCTGCCAAGTCAGCATTAACCTTTTCCCTTATAAAACCCTGATCAAAACCCCCAAACAGGGTTTTACACTGTCGAATTGAATTCCAAAATTCCTTTCTCAAAAACAGTTTCCATCCTTCCGTCTCAAATCATTCTTCGCTCTTCTTCATCAAAATGACAAAATCAAAATCATCATCATCTTCCAAAAAGGTCTCTCAAAAGACCGCTGAACCCATTGAAATCCCATACAAAGCACCTCACAACTATTTGGGTCTACTCACAAAACCCACGACCACCAACACCTTCGATTCCATCATTGACACTCTTGCAGCATCAAAGTATAAAACTTTGTTGACTGCCGATGCTTCTATTTACGAACAAACCCAAAGAGAATTTTGGAAAAATGCCACACTTGAGCATCAAGGTGACACAGTTATTGCCATTAATTCTTCCATAAAGGGCAAAAAGATTCAAATCACTCCACAATCAATTTCAGAAGTCTTTGCACTCGATGATCAGGAAGGTAAAACTTCTTTTCCTAAAAACGAGTTAAAAACTGATTTTCTGGAAAGAGGGCATGGTGCGGAAATAAAAAGGGACACCTTACAAAAAGGTTTCTTCCCTTCTGCACCAAGGTTTCTATTTCATACCCTTTTGATGTGTGTCTCAAATAAAACAACTGCTTTTAATGAAATACCATTAAAGATCCAAAACCTGGGCTATGCTATTTTACATAATGAAAATTTTAACTATTCCCAGGAGATCTTTGATGATTTGGTAAAAATGTTGATAGCAAATCATTTTTACTTTTTCCAAGGTTCTTAAGCTACTATCTTAAACAAAAATTTGGAAAGGAAAATGAAAATTTGCTCATTCAAGGTGAATCTTTTCAAATACATGGTTTAACATCTGAAACATTCACTAGAATGTTAACACCTGCAAAAACACAAGCAGAGGTGCCTGAGCAGACTTTAGCAGCTACCACTGCTCCTCAGGTATCTGGTGCTGAGCCCACTGCTCCAGGTGATCATGGCAGCACACCCACTGCTATGAAACCCACACATGCCATCACCAAAAAGCCTAAAAAGAAATCATCCAAAAAGCCCCCCAAACCCACTAAAAAGGCAACTCTGGAAGATAAGATCCCAGAGCCACTGCCAGTGACAACACAAATGTCACCAAAAACCACTGCTGCTACTTCCTCACAGCAGATGGAAGAAAGATCTCCACCCTTGCCTCAAACTCCTCCTGCATCCTCACAAAAGGATCAGGTTGTAAGCACAGGGACCCCACATTATGAAGCTCTGGATCCAATTGGATCCATCTTCCTCAGTCCTGATCCCAAGGACATGTCTCTTTCAACACCCATATCTTCACCCATCACATTACCACAATCCATAATACCCTTGTTGCATGCAGTTGCTATAGCTCAGACACAAACCAGTTCCTCTCAATCACCTATCACTGAGAGTACACTCCCACAAGTGACTGGGTTTGATGCTTATACCTCTGCTATCCCAGCAACAACTGAGGAGGTTACACTACAGGAGTTACAAGTAATTCCTGTCAGTAGTTCAAGTGGAGCAGCAACTACAAGTGTTGGATCAACAGATCTACATTTGGCCAGTTGTTTCATTAATCAGACTCCCTTGAAGGCAATTCCTTCTATAGCACCTCTGATAACAACTAGTGAGTTTGTTTTGACCACTGGTACCATCAAAAAGTTATCAAGTGCTGAAGGAAGAAGTCCCCAGTACCAAGACCAAGGGGCATCAATGGATGATTTTTGGGATTCATGTCCTAAGTCACACATTGGTACAACCACTGTTGGTGGCGAATCAGATGATCCCATTAACTTGGGTGATGATTTAAAATATCAGGAATTGACGGGTAGAATTGACAATCTTGAGACATCTGTTGCTGAAATAAAAGATATGATGCAACAGTTGTTGAAAGCTCAAAATGTCTCAACCACTGCTGTTCCAACTCAAGCATCTGCTTCACTACAAGCACCTGCTGCAAATGAGTTATGGAACTTATTCCAACCCCTGCTCCAACAACAAAGACAAATGGCTGATCAGCAGCATGCAATACATGTTCAAGAGCTGAGAAACATGATGGAGTCAAGGTTTAGAAATACTTAAGCAGAAATCAAGGCTATAAAGGCCCACATCCTAAACACCACTGGCAAAGCTCCTCCCACTGTTCTTTTCATTGATAAACTCCCTTCAGATAATGCTAAAAAGGGGAAGAAAATCAAACAATGGATAAAGAAGGGAATTGATGATGGTCTTTATATTGAACCAGAAAAAGAAAATATGACTAAAAACATCCCCTTGCCAGATGGTAGTAAGAAAATTGATGTTACTACAAATGCACTTGCAGAAGCAAAAGCAAGTGTTAAAAGAGATAGAGAGGCTAAGGATAAAGCCAGGTGGGAAAAGGAGAAAAGAGCTTACATGGAGCTGAATGCACAGGGTACTTCTGAGCCAAAGGATGATGAAAATCCTAAGGATGAAAAGAAGAAGCCCACTAGATAAGTGAGGCAACCCAAATCCACACCATCCAGACCCACAAAGCTTGCCTCCAAACCACCTCCCAAAGGCTCCAAACCTCAAACCACCAAATCTCAAACTTCCACCCAAACAACTGTTGTATCAACAACTGATACCTCAGTAGTTTCAACAACTGCCAGCCAAACACCTGCCATCTCTTCAACACACACCACAATCAATGCCCTACCACCACAACCTAAAATCATTTCACCACCCCACAAAATCACCACCTGCTGAAAAGCAGAAGACATCTACTGACACATCAGTAGTTGTAATGACAACAGAGGTTGAAACACCAGTTGTTTCAACAGCTGTTTGCCAGCCATCTACCACTGCCCTCACCATTTCAACAATCACCATACAACCAAAACCCCCTTCACCCAAAAGGCTTTATACAAGGAAAAGGAAATCTCATGAGGGTAACGATGATATACCAACACCCATTCCTTTATCCTCCACACCTTACAATGTTGTCGAGCCACAACCATCCACTCCACCAACTCTAGTCAAAGCAATAAACCCTGCTAACCTTGTATCCACTGCTGCAAGTTATCCACTGGAATTGGAAGCTATAAAGGATGAGATGAGACAATTCTATACAGAAGATGATCCTTCAAAAAGAAAATTTCCTTCTCTCATGGGCTTGAGGAACCCAGAAAATATGGATGCATATCTAAAGCTCAAAGCCAGGCAAGCAGATATAATAGCTAGAATTGAATGCAAAGATCAAGGTGACAAAGCCATTTCAGAAAGAATGGAATTTTTACTCACTAAGGTCAAACAAATGGAAGATTATGCAAGAGACCTAAGCAAAGATATGTCAAATCTGCCACCTGGAGCCGTCCTACAAAAGGAGATGAGAAAGGATTATCGTGCATTTATTATGAGAGATAAATTTATCCAGCTAATGAAGAACAATTCAGTGAATGGCCACTCATTGCACTAAAGCATGAAGTTAACAGAATCAGGATGATCAAGAATGATCCAGGTCTGAAAAAGACATCTCCAAATTGGAGCAAATACAAAAAGGCTATTGATAAACTTACCACAGAATACAAGAGGAAGAAACAAGAGTTGGTGGAAGCAAAGGTTGGACCTGCCAAAGCCATAGCAAAATGGACAAGGCAATACACAGATGAGGCTTATGAAAGGTTAAAGAAAAGAAGGATGACATATCCCAGTTTACCACAGAAGCCTGAATACAAAGAGCCAAAACAGATCAATATTTCTGAACCATTGTTCACATCAGCAGATGTATCAGCCATTGGGATAGATCAAAGAAAGAGACAAGAGCAGATTGAAAAAGAAACTACAGAAGATATAGCTGCAGCAAATGATATCATCAAAATGGTTTTCAAACAAAATACAGCTGAAGATTCTAAACTAGCAAAAGCTCAGAACACTGCTCAACAAATTATCACAAGGCCAGAATCACCAAACTCATCAGTAAATAAACCTCTCCCAAGAAACCCATTGGGTTCAAAAATACTAAAATGGATGTCTGATCAAAAGACCCATGTATTGACCCCGTTCAGATCCAATGGAGAAGTAAAGCACATATCAAGGGAACAAGCACTGGGCCTGAGTGTTGAAGATCTACAAGATCTCCTTAAGCTTATACTGTGTAGGGATGAAGATGATACAAGTTCCATGGATTTTGAGTTGCAATTTAAAGGACAAATTAGGGAACTTCTGATGAGATAATAAAGATCCAAAATAATGAAGAGTTTTGGCATTATCTGTTCTAGGGGGAGATTGTTGGGATTGAACCCTATCAGAGGAACAGATAATGAAAGCCAAAACTGGTTCATAATTGTGGATTCATCATAAGCAGTTGTTTACACCAGGCTTTCCCCTTGAAAGTGTTTATAACATCTGATGTCCTCTATCCACTATCTGTATACAACAACTGCTGTCCTTCAAACTACCGATGAAGCTCTAAAGACTGTTAATGATTAAACACTGCTGGTTCAAATCTACTGATGCTATAAGTACTGTTGCTGACTAAAGGACTACCCACTCAAGGACTGATCAACTTTGAGGAAAACACTGATGGTCAAACACCTGTGCTGATGGAAGGAGAAAGCAGTAGTTTAGTGTGTCACTGATATTGTATAGAATCAGTGGTTAAGATTAGCAGTGTTTGTATAAGAACAGTGGTTACAGGTTGTTAGGTTGTTAGATGTCACTTTCATGGTGACGTCAGCTTAGATGCTTCAATGGTTTGATTTGCATATAAATGGAACAGTACTCTGTACTGTTACATTTGATTGACTGAGTGAGTTCTTCTCCTCTAGTCCAATCCTTTCATCTTGTGCGATCAACCAGGGGAGCATCAGGCTGAGGGGGAGTTTTGTTGTAAGCATGCATTGTAATCTTTTGATTTGATTTGTAATCTTTCAACCTAATGGAAAACATGTGTTTATCAGAACTATTCTCCCTTTTGATTGTGTTTATAAAGTTTGTTTCCATTTCCGCTGCACTTTACATTATTTCATATTCATTCATTGTTCAAATTATACAAACAAACACAATCATGAGAGCCTCCGGTCCTAACAGTTTCAAATGGTTTCAGAAGATGAACATCACAATATATAAAGAAAAGACCCCAAGTCAGATTTCATGTTTTTTTACAGAAGTTGTTAAGGGTTTTATTAATTGTATGATTTTTTTAAGGGCCCTAAGATTGAGAAGAATGGCAATGGTGGTGGGATGAGGGTAAAGTTTCAATGGATCTGAATATGAGTTATTTTGTGACGCAGTTACCGAACTGAAACAGTGGATCTGCAAACCAAAAACTTGATAGAGATTTTTTGTTTTTTTTTTGTTTTTTGATCAAATCTAGATTTTGCATTTAGAAATTAGTTTGACTATACAAGATCAAAATTGCATTTCTTATGCTTTTGCAAATACACCCTTGGTGCAACATGTAGAACTATGAATAACAGTAGCCTAATAGTTGTGGTTTGAAACCTAAGATTTTTTTATATATGCATTTAGCTACCGTTCTAGGTATAAATTGCACTAATAAAGTACTTTCTTTTTTCAGTTAGGGTGAAGACTGTTCATTCAGTTAGTTTATGGTTTGGTTAGTTAACCATGCTTGGTGAAGTTTATTAGTGCATTTGAAAGTAAAACTTTTGTTGTCTGTTATGTTAATGTTGTTTGAGTTTGTACATATATATATTTTTTAAATTTAGGAATCTCAAGACCATTGCTGAGTTCTTAGCCGATGAGCTTATCAACGCTGCCAAGGGCTCTTCAAACAGATACCAATGTTGTCTTTAACCAACATCACATTGGATCTCTTCTCTTTAATCTCCTAAATGACACCCTTCTTTATAAAAAGTATATCTAGCTCTCTGCTTCGGAAAATTGAATTGTTTGTTGTGTTGTTGGATTCGTTTAATAATTTAGGTTATAAGTGTTCAAAATAGTGAAATGTGGGGCGTCTTTATTGTATGCGGCTCAATTTATTAAATAGTCGTTTTCCACTTGAGGCTGAAGGAGAAGAACCTAGAACTGTTTCTTCAGTGGAGTGACGATGACAAAAGACTTAGCAATATTTTTAATGCTTTCTTTTTATATACAAGTATACAACGGCGTTGGTGTTTTTTTTTCAAATGAATACAAAGAATAAATTAAAGATTACTGATTTGACTGACTTGTTATTTCTTAATTTCGGTCCATAAAATATCCATATTCACAATTTATTGAGACAAGCTTCTTGTTATGTTTTCAAGCTGCTGAATGGCCTGAGGATTCCCAAAGTACATAATTCAATATTATAGGTTCTCATACATTCATATTCAAAATTATGTGTAAGCTTGATTTTTTAATGTATATGCATTTTAATTGTAATTTTACTTTTACATTAGTTTATATAACATGTAATTACATTGTATCTTTTTTATTTATACACTTATATTTAAAGTAAATTAAATGGCGCAGCCCGTGTAATACACGGGGTTTAACCTAGTAAGATCATAAAAGAGGCATACATAATACATGGAGAACCCACAAACCAAGCGGGTATTGCCTAACGGAACAGAGACCGAATGTGCAACGCAATTGTATAAGCTGGTGTGAGACTTGTTGAGACCAAATATAAAACATGGTTTATATTTTCCAAGCTATACTATCTGTCTTTTTATGCAATGTTGTAAAACAAGGTCTCGGAGGCCGAGTATTTGCCGAGTAATCGCTACAAGGTAGGTTTGTCGAGGCAATCTTCTTCAACTTCGACTAATTACTCGAAATCGATCAAACATGATAAACCTTAGCCAGAATGAGATCGAGTTTGTCAACGCGGCGGAGTTTGACTTCAAAAAATAACAATACATTATTCCTATGTCTATCATATTAAAGAATGAATATCATTTTTCAAGGAAAGAATATCAATTTTTGAAATACTTTACCATTTGAACATGGATTTCTTTTATTCATATTGATATTCACATATTGTTATAAATATTATTAAACTTTTGTTATTTGACATATATATATATATTTTCCAAAAAAATTAGTTTCTTTATAATTTAATATATCTGAGTACTCTCTCCCTAGGCCGAGTACTCGCAACTCCTCAGTTGACTGACTTGGGAGCGCTTAAAGACTTTTGCAGCCATATTTTTATGTAATCAGGTGTTTTTTCTAAAGACGTGCGCTTAAAGACTTCTGCAACCATATTTTTATGTAATCAGGCGTTTTCTCTAAAGACGTTAATCTTGAATTCAGGAGATAATTATTAAACGGGTTATAGATAATTCTTGGTAAGTCAAAAATATTTTAATTAGGGTTAACTGTTAGTTTGAATTAGACAGGTTTATCTAGTTGGTTATTTTATTAATTAAATAGAGATTGAGTTTCATTGATTAGAATAAGTTTAGTATAAATAGATGGTTAAGGCTATTGTAATTTTCACATAATAAAAGAGTCCAATGAATTTTTTCATTCAAGGGCCTGATTTTCCAATATTTTCACACGAGTAACATCATTGGGTGGGTTATTTGTCAAGTCTAGACCTTAATTAACGAGTAGCATGATGCCTTTGATTCTGATAATGTAATCGCTAATATAGTAAGTTTAGTAACTTTCTGGTTTTAAAATGTAATTGCTAATATGGTAAAATGTTGATGGAGTTTAGCGACTCATTAACTTAGGCTATAGGGTATGGGGTTCGTCCCCTGCCCCGTCGAGGAACGGCGACGCCGTCGAACCATCCCGCCTGCCCCCGTCCCCGTCCTCTACATCCTGCTCAAGACGTTGCCGACGATCCAAAAATGGTGGGCCACATGATGATTTCGACAGTTAGTAGTCAGCAATCTGTTCAACTTCTGCACCGGTCATGGCTTCAAACCCTAATAGCACAGTTTACATTGGTATGTTCTAATCTTACTATATTTCTTTACCAATTTGATTGAATTCCTGCTCAGACATCTAATTGTCGATGGTTGGATGAGATAATTAATTAGGGCTTGTTAATTGTCTTTTTTAGTATTTTGCAGTCGCAATTCAGTTGGAATGGTTGATTGTTAGGTTAAAGCTAGTGATGATATTCATCAATTTCTGATTATATGTAACTAGTGAATGTTTTACCTAGGTCTTAATTGGGTTTTAGGTTATTATTAACACTCAATAGTGTCAGTTTTCGTATAGAATTTCTGATTATAAGTAACTAGTGAATGTTTTACCTAGGTCGCAATTCAGTTGGAATGGTTGATTGTTAGGTTAAAGCTAGTGATGATATTCATCAATTTCTAGTTATTTGGTTAACAACTTGTATAAGTAATATGGATGGAGTCCATTAGCATAAAGCATTTTCTGTTTCATCTGCCAGCCAACAACTGATGTTTAATTTTTATACTCAGGTAACTTGGATGAACGAGTAACTGATAGGGTGTTATATGATATCCTTATTCAAGCTAGGCGGGTGGTTGACTTGCACATTCCCCTTGATAGAGAAAATGATAAACCAAAAGGTTTCGCTTTTGCAGAATATGAAACCAAAGAAATTGTTGATTATGCTGTCAAGCTTTTTTCTGGCCTCGTCACTCTTTACAACCGAACGTTAAGATTTGGAGTAAGTTATCTTTTTTCTCTTAATCTACTTAGACAAGATAATATACTGAATAAAATGATTTAGGAGATTTCGCGTTATATGACGGAATGTGACCTTCGTCGTATCACACACAAGGTAAAGTGTCTCGTTTCCTCACGTCTTTGTGTATTTACATTTGGCAGTTTAACCATATGTCAGAATGTGACGGGTTTTGATGAACAATCGTTTTGTTGAAATGTCAGTTTCACCTGGTGCCCCCCAATATTCTAGCATACATAGATATCATGGGGATCACAACAATTATGAGCATCGAAGAACTCACGGGGCAACATGGGATGCTACCAACATGTATGATCGTCACTAAATCCGTTGGTAATTGTGATAACATTGTTGTTAATTGATGCTTTAGGTATGATCAGGAATGCTTAAATTTTAGGTGTCAGATTTGAAACCGGTTAATTCAGTTGTTAGACCTGTAGTTAGCCCGTGATTAGCTATCAGTGTTTAGGTGATAGCTAGAAGGTTTTAAACTGTGGATTTAATGTTCCTTATCATGGTTGTTTGGGAGGATATATGTAGGTGTTTGTTTGTGACTTGCTGAGGTTGATGATTGAATTGGTAAAACATATATTGTTGTTTGGTTTTGGACTTGGTTAAATAGACATGGATTATATGATATTTTCTAAAAGAGTTTGTTTTTTCATTAAAGCTTAAATATTTTATTTATAAATTTACCCTTTAATATAAAAGTGGTGGGGTAGGATCATCTAGGACCATCCTCCATACCCTCTAGTTTTGTGGGATTGACCATCCTTGAGAGGACTATGATGTGGCGCCTACGTGGCGGATCATCCTCCCTTGGAGGACCATCACCATACCCTCTAGCTTTATTGTGATGAGACTTTTTAGTCAGATGCTAAAGTGGACCCAGGTAATTAACTTTTATTATCCTTCCTAATCCGATATAAGCAAACATATGAAATAATATAATATATTACTTTTTTTCTTTAACAGAATAAATAAATATAAAAGTTGGTTTTGGTGTTCTGGTTAGGCTATGTGTACACATATAACTATAATCAAATAATCGATTTCTCAATTACTTTTCTAAAATGCATGGCTTTAATACTCACCCTAATTACAAATGACTAACTTGCTGAAAACAACAAGTTAGTGGCAAGGTTAGTCTACATCTCATCCTTTTCAGACCTTATAAATAGCCTTGCCATGCATGAGATTTACCGGGGTAATGTATGATTGTTGTTGCAGCTTTTGGTTTACATTTATTGTTGTTAAGGATGAAACTTGAGATGTTTATATTTATCATAGTGTAATTCATATAAAATAAACACTTGGTTTTGTAAATACTTAATTACTTAATCAGAATTAGATAATTTTCACAAAACCAAAATAGCTTAACTTGAATGAGCTTCTGATGTATCATTTCTGGCCAAAGCTGATTTGATGCATCTATTTATTATTCAAGTATTATAAAAAGCTAAGTTAAGTATGCATTATAAACGTGAATTTCTTAATTTCTGGCCAAAGCTGATTTAATTCATTCATGTATAGCATACTTAACAAGTGCATAACTAAAGTGATTGTCTCATTTCTGGCCAAAGCTGATTTGTCACGATTACTTTGCACACATGCTTAAATGATTACACTTCTGGCTAAAGCTGATTTATCCCATTTAAGTAGAATTTAACTAAGTCTATTATTTTGATGTGAGTAATAGACAATATCACAGCTTCATAATTAAAATGATCATTATTTATGCATGCCTTAGTATATCATGCCCTTAGATCACCTTAGAACTTCTTGATTAGTATCATAATTTGCACATCTTATTTCCACTATCAGCACCCAATTAAAGGATTCCACCTTTGACTGGTGATAACCTTGCTGCATGGAAGGACTCTCTTATGCTTACGCTTGGATTGCTGGACTTCGATTATGCTCTAAGAGAGAATAAGCCAATAGACCTTACTCCTCAAAGTACTGCTGCTGAGCAGATAATTCATGAAAAGTGGACTAGGTGTAACCGCATATCTCTCATGTTTATGAAGAAGTCCATAAACAATGCAATCAGAGGAGCCATTCCTGATTCTGATGATGCTAAAACCTACTTGGCTTATGTGGAGGAACAATTCAAGGGAACCTCAAAAGCGCATGCTAGTACTTTAATCCTCAAGCTGGTGACAACTAAGTATGATGGGAGAAGCGGTATTCGCGAACACATCATGATGAGGAATGACATGGCCAAAAGCTGAAGGGGATAGAGATGGAAATCAGTGATGGTTTTCTTGTTCACTTCATCATCACTTCGCTTCATTCATCCTATGAAGCATTCAAGATCAATTACAACACTCAGAAGGACAAATGGACGATGAGTGAGCTGACCGCTATGTGCGTACAGGAGGAAGAGCGTATGAAGATGGATCGCACTACTGATGTTGCAAACTTCACCACCTCAAACACTAAGAAGAGGAAGAACAATTATCAAAGAAAGGATGCTTCCAAAGTCCAAAGGCCCAATCCTAATACAAGTGCACATTCCAGCTCTAATAACTCCTTAGGCAAACCCTACTGCAAGTTCTGTAAGAAGACAGGACATAAGCAAAAGGAATGCCCTGACTTTAAGGAGTGGCTGGCTAAGAAAGGTAACGATTTTTTCATGATACTTGAGTCCTATAATTTAAATGTTCCTGCTAATTCTTGGTGGTTTGATTCTGGTTCTATGGTTCATGTAACCAATTCTCCTCAGGGATTCCTTTCAATTCGGAAGCTGTGAAGAAACCAAAGAACACTTAAATTTGGGGATGATCAGGAATTAGAAGTGAAGGCCATAGGAACATTACAATTATTTTTGAAACCTGGTTTATGCATTAAACTTTATGATACCTTATATGTTCCTGAGGTAACTCGAAACCTTGTATCAGGACCAAAGTTAGACATGGAAGGTTTTGTTGTTTCCCATGGTCATCGCAAACTCTGTATTCTATATGATTCCAATGTTTATGGTACCGACATTCTGGATGGTGGTCTCTATAGATTAGAACTAGATGATGATTTTCTAAATCTTTGTTGTCATATAATATTAATGAATCACTCACAAAGATGAAACAAAATTGAGACTTAGAGACTTCATCCATGTTGTGGCATCAACGTTTAGGCCATATCTCAAGAGAACGATTAAATCATCTCTTAAAGGATGAAGTTTTACCTCCTTTCTATTTCACTGATTTTGGAACATGTGTCAAATGTCTTAAAGGTAAAATGACATTAGCGAATAAGAAAGGTGCCACTAGGAGCTCTAATTTATTAGAACTCATTCATACTGACATTAGTGGTCCTTACCAAATTGCTGGCATAACTGGACATACTTCATTTATCACTTTCATTGATGATTACTCTCGTTACATGTACTTGTATCTCATTAAGGAAAAATCTGAATCTCTTACAACTTTTAAAGATTATAAAGCTGAAGTTGAAAAACAGCTAGATCGTCAAATAAAAGTTGTGAGATAAGATAGAGGCGGTGAATATTATAGAAGAAATACTGATGTGGGTCAAGCTCCTGGTCCATTTTATGAGTTTTGTAAGGGCCAGGGGATTGTGAACCAATACACCATGCCTGGTACACCTCAGCAGAATGGTGTAGCTGAACGAAGAAACCGCACCCTTATGAACATGGTGCATAGTATGTTAGCCAACACTAATTTACCGTTATTCCTCAGGACTGAAGCGTTAAAAGCAGTTGTTCATATACTCAATAGAGTTCCTTCTAAGTCTGTCCCTAAAACTCCTTATGAACTTTGGACAGGAAGGAAACCGAGTCTTAAATATATGAAAGTATGGGGCTGCATTGCTGAAGCAAAACTCTATAATCCTTTCCTAAGGAAACTTGACCCTAAAACAATTACATGTTTCTTTATCGGGTATCCTGATCACTCAAAGGGTTATCGTTTCTATTGTCCTTCCCATGTCACCCATATTGTTGAAACCAAGCGTGCTGCATTCCTGGAGGATTTCAAGGTCAGTGAGAGCAGTACAAACCCTTTCGAACAATTGCAAGAAGTACAAGACGCGAAGGGGAGGGGGGGAGACTTTTCGCTTACCATTACTCCGTTTACTCCTCTTGTACCCAATGCAACTACTGCACCTGAAGCTACTGCACCAACTCCAAATATACCTTCACAATCAGAACCCATTATACCTCATAACGAAGGCACATCAAACGCTCAAAACCAAGACAACACTGAACCCGATAATCAACTCAGGAGGTTATCCAGGCAAAGAAGGCCTACTAATTGGGATGATTATGTTACCTACCTGATTGAAATGGATCTCGAAAAGCTCAATGATCCTATCTCTTATAATGAAGCCATTAGCAGTGAACAATCTTCTGAATGGAATAAAGCAATGATTGATGAGCTTGAATCCATGAAGAAAAATGACGTTTGGGATTTGGTAGAATTACCAAACGGTGTAAACCCGTAGGATGTAAATGGGTGTTCAAAACAAAACTGGATCCGAATGGTAACGTTGAACGCTACAAAGCGAGATTGGTTGCAAAGGGCTACACTCAGAAAGAGGGAATTGATTATCAAGAGACGTTTTCACCTGTCTCTTGTAAAGATTCATTAAGGATCGTCATGGCCCTAGTGGCTCATTTTGATTTAAAGCTGCATCAGATGGACGTTGACGTGCGTGCGGGTGTATATATTTTTAGTTATATTTTTAGCTCTTTTTACTCGCCGATTTCAAGTTTTAAATTTATAAAACACGATATTCCACTATCACTCTACACACACGCTAGGGCAAGTATACCCATCGCGGACGTAGTATAGTGATGGCAAGATACCTAGGTCGTCCAAGGACACAAGAGCTTTTTGTATCGGCTTATCGTCAACATCTAATCGAACCAACTTTTGAGAAAAGACTTTTAAACTAATAAAAAGATAAAAACAGAAAATAAAAATAAAATAAAAATGATAGACAAGAAAGAATCACTTGGATCCAACTTATCTTTCATGTACCCTTTTGATGATTTCCGCACTTTGGGCATTTTAAGGGATTATCTTAGTTATAGTAGTAGGCCCTTCTTTTGGAGGCGACGTTACCCTCAACCTAGTGGTTTGAGTCAGCAAGGATATAATCCCACTAGGTCGGATTATTGAAAGATAATTAACTAAGTAATTAATGCAAAATGTGGTGGACCCCCCTTACGAGGCGACGATTACCCTCAACCCGTTGGTCTGAGTCAGCAGGGATACAGTCCTCGCGGGGTTGGTTTAACGTTTTAATAGTAGTTTATGAATAAGGGATTCAAGCTTTTTGCACCTCTCCCATGGTGAGTAATGCCCGATCTGACTCGTGAGGTGTTACTGGGCTTGAACCAGGTTCTCGCAGGATCTATACACTGGACGAGACATAGAATTACCCAAACCACCCTTCTAATCTCCCTTTCGGGTTAATTAACATGCTTTATATAAACCGCAAAGACATGAACATGTTGAGTAAACGAACATATGAAGAGTAATTTGAGTAAATTCGCCTTCAATATAAAAAACTAATTATTAAAGTCATTAATACATACCCAATTAAAAAGTAGCCAACGTTTGGAAATTATAAAAGAAATACATAAAAGATATGTCTTCACCAAGCCAAGCATGGCCTTTGTTTGACAAAGATTCTTACGATCAATCTTGGATCCCGAGACTACACACAGACTCTAAAGATGGAAAAATGGATGATGGTGGTGGACGATAGTGTTGTAGTGGTGGTGGAGTGGTGGCAAGTGAGAGAGAAGTGATTTGCCAATGGATGAGTTGAAGTGAAGCCAAGCATCCCTATTTATAGCTGAAAACAGAACATCCAACACGGCCCGTGCCCGCCTGGCACGACCCCGTGGCCACTAGTCTCTCTCTTCTACATTAACTATAGTGTCAGACTTGTACTATCACGACCCCGTGTGTCAACGGCATGGCCCGTGGCCAATGTACTTGTTGTACTTCATCAGATTCTGGAAATCCAAGAGTTGACCACACCCCATGTTGCTTTTAGCACGGCCTTTTGTTGAGCTTGAAATTTGTCTTTTGCTGTTGTCTCTTTCAGCTGTAGTGAATTCCCACCGGGCACGGCCCGTGCCAGAGCTTCTGTCTTTGTTATTTCTTGGGTTTGGATGTTGACGGGGGCTCAGCAAGTTGGTTAATCCTTCTTTATAGCCTTTTATGTTGGTTTTTGCTGTCTTTTCGCTTCTTTTGTTCTTTTAAGCTCATTTAACCTTGTTTATTCAAAAGGAACAATAACGTAAGCTTTTTCCAACATTAGTACTAGAATAGGGTTGATTTTAGGCCTCGTTTGTTGTAATTTATATGTTGTATTTTGCACACATTAAATACCCCCACTCTTGAATCTTTGCTTGCCCTCAAGCAAAAACTCTTTATTAGCTTCACACACCCAAACGGAATGGGTAGAAGAGAAAGTTTTTGGTCTTATCTTAGAGTGTCGAGAATTCAAGTTCTAACTTACTTTCTTTTTATTTCATTTACATTCTTATTTGGTCATGATTTATTTTCAACACAATTTAAGGAAAATTATTTATTTTTGGGCATAGCATGCCTTTGTAAAACTCTTTTTGGTTATATACGCGTTTGACACACCTCACCAGTAATTACTCAACACTCGGCCGAAAAAATGTATAAGTGAGAACGCTCGTACCCAATTTGGAAATTACTCCTTCTATAGGCTTGACAAGTAATCAAAGATCCTCCTTTTTGAAATTTTAATCCTTGTAGGTATCGAGAGGACTTTTAAAGGGTAGGCTAAGGCTCGGGTTGGGGAGTTTTATTTGAAAGTGGCTACAAATAGTAAAATGTTGGCTTTTCTTTTGAAAAAATTTGTTGTGACTTAGTTAGAACTACATATTTATAAGCAATATTGTTTTTGCTTATTTATTCTAAGTATCTATAGTTTTTTTTGAATAAATTTAACTAAGTCATTTATTTTGCTAATTTTTTTTTCAAAAGAGCCGTATTTACTGAAAATAAAAGATAAGAAGGTTAAAAAGGGTGAATTTTTGGGGTGATGGGTGGTTTATTTTGCAAAGATTTTGCGGGTTTAGGAAACGAAAGGTTTTTAAGGCTCAAATTGGTTTAGGGGAGTATTTTTTTTTGAAAAAGCAAAGGTAAAATAAAGATTTTTGGATGAAAACGGGTTTAGTCCTAATGCCTCTGTCATTTATTTACTTGGATTAGTGTCGGTAAGGACTTGGGATGTATTGCTTTGGCAAGTTCTAGAGTTGTAAGAACCAAATGGGCTTAATCACACAAGAAACGAAAATTTGAGCTATTAGTATAGATGTATATTTGTGCTCATTAAAGGCTCAAAACTCACTTTTTTTTTGTGGAAAAAGGGTTGTAGTATAAGAACTTATATATAAACAAATAATTTTTATAAAGATTTGTTAGGCCCATTTTTATAATTTTCTTTAATTGGTTCTTATTATCATGACGTTTTTAGACGTAAATTAATAAAAACATCCTTTTTAGAACTTATGTACCCAACTAATCTAAGATAAGTAAAAGAAAGAATATAAAGTTTTTGAAAAAGTTTGGGGTGTTTAGCGGTTCCAAACGAGTTTCGTGTAAGGCTTGTTTTAGGACAAATGATTCAAGGTTTTAACCTCCCCCCACACTTAAATTACACATTGTCCCTAATGTGTCCCCAAGAGGATTTATTTAGGTTAAATATGTAAAAGTGCAGAAAATAACAAAAATTCACAGTTACTGGGCACAGGGTCGTGTTGGATGAACATGGCCTGTGCTCAGATTTCCAGTGACTGAGTTTTTAGAAAACTTACAGTGGAGTGAGCATGGCCCGTGTCACTGTTTTGAGAAAAAAACTTTTTGACATCAGTGGTTTGGGCACGGGGGCGTGTTGAGTGGACACGCCCAGTGCTGCTCGTTTGTTTCAGTTAGAATTGCAGGTTTTCGGCGTTTTAGCTTCTGTTTCCGGGCTTAGGGACCACTATGTTTAGTGTATCCAAGCCTTCCATGTTACATGCGCTCTACAATGCTACCACAACACACATAATATACAAAAACCATCGTAAAACCTAATTTACCACGTTCAAAGTTTAACCACCACCACATCACCACAAACATAAAAACAAAATGCAGAAAATAAAGTAGTCTAACAGAAAGTAAATTGTTTCAACCGGGACGCAACCCGAGGAAATGTTAAGATTGTTCAAAAGATGAGAGATTTAACCTGCGTGAGAACCATGTCACCAACCACCAATGCCGCCTAGTCAGACTCCATCTCGTCCTCCTCCTCATCATCATCGTCTCGAACCACCATGTGGTCCCGGATGTAGGTGATATCGTTTTGGATGGAGTGGATGCCAATATCATATCCGGGTCATTGGGATTCCAAGCACGACTCTTTGAGTCCTTAAAGAGCATGGTACCGTCGGGGCAATCGATGATGAGATCCATGCTACGGCATATTGCAAGCTAAACCTTGGTAGTACCGACACCTTTGTTGAACACCGATGGGGTTCGTTGAGTGAAGTTCTTGAACAACTTTGCGATCCATCTCCCGTAGAAAATCGGTATTCGGGTGTCCTCGGTAGCATTGGAGACCATGTTTCAGAGCAAGATATGGGCAACATCAATAGGTTGGTGAGTCACGAGGCAATAGAGGATAGTAAGTTCCCATAGATTCACCACCCCGCCGCTATTATCCCTTTGGTACCAAGAACCGCTTAGAACCTGGTGAATGTAGCGGATGAGTGGGTCTCAGATCTTTGTGCTTTTGGTGGAACTTGGATTATAGTGGTCGTCTCCTATCAATGCCCATGCAGCCTGGCGGAAGTTGTCGGGTAGTTCGCGAAGGGCTTCAATAAACCCGGGCACAGCCGCGTCCTCTTCGGTGTATAGGCCAAGATGAATACCGAATTGGGCGGCTGAGATGCTATACCATTCCGCTCCACACCTAAACTCCACAGCATCCGAATCAAACAAATCCGGCTTGGTCCGTTTGAACTTGAGGGTACTTAGAAACTCCATGTTATACTAATGTATGGACCAAAGCCGGTTTTCAAGGAAGATTCGGAGAGGACCAGTCACGAGTGAGTCATATCTCTCTGTTTGTCCCACTGCATCAAGCGTGTCACCTGCCTTGGTGGCTCTTTATGACGTTCTTCCAAGATTTCGTAGCGGTTTTGAAACTCCAACTCAGCAGTCTTGAACTTCAGAAACTTGTGTGGAGCCATCCTGCAAGAAAGAACTAGTAAGACGGTTGTTACGTATGAAAAACATGTAAAAATATGATAACAGGGGTTTTGGACACGGCCCCGTGTCAGTCTGACACGACCCCATGTCTGAGGATTATCTTGAGCACGACCCCGTGCTGAAGCAGCATGACCCCGTGTCGACGCATCTGTTCATCCAAAATTTAAGGTTTTTGAGCCGGCTTCGAAAAATCTAAAATTTTTGGTTTACTGGTAGCGGCTAACCCCGATTAAGAAACCCTACTAATCATTTTTACCAAAAACGCCCGTTTACCCTTTCGATTTTAACATTTCCCGTCAAGAACAAGGGTTTAGCAAAAACAGTGTGAATCAATCGATTTCCTCAACAATGTTCAAACATTTACTTTCAAAATTACTACTACTAACTACTACTATCAAGATCTAAACAAAAATTCGAGATTGGCACGGGTCTAGTTCAAGAACCCTAGATTAAACCCGAATTTTTTGGTGTTAAACTACATGCAAATCGTTACATTAACTACAATGATGTTAGAATCATACCTTGTGGTCGGATTGGATCGATCGAACGTGGAAAATTCTCAGAAAATCGGCAGGAACCGTCATGGCAGAGGAAATGGATCGTGTTGTGTTTGAAAAAGTGAAGAATGAAGGGTATATATTCCAACAGTCAGTCGGCCACGGCCCCATGCTGGTGCAGCACGACCCTGTGCTAGGTGTTTATTTTTTTCATGTATCCAGGCGTTTGGGCACGGGGGCATGTCAGATGGGCACAACCCCATGTTCATACTGCCTGTAACCTTATTTTTGAATCCGTGCACGTGTGTTTGACCGTTTCTCTATGGTTCCTTTGGTACTTACCTGTTTTTCTTCAAACCTTCATGGTTGATGCTCTCCAATGGTTCCAACAAGTTGATTAAAAAAGAAAAATATGCAAAATAACTAATTAAATCATGTGTCTACCTCTTGAAGATCCATTTCAATTTCCTCCTCCTCGATGAAGCCTCGGTAGGTTTAAGCCTTTGTTTGTTTACCTTGAATGGTAAACCATTTGGAGGCTTAATTTCTACCACTCCGTGTGGAAAGACTTGGGTGATGGAATATGGTCCAGTCCATCTTGACATAAGCTTACCCGGAAATAATCAAAGCCTTGAATTAAACAATAATACTCAATCCCCCTCCCGAAATTCTTTAGGTTTGATTATTTTATAATGTATATTTTTCATGTGTTCCTTATAAATTTCAGAATTGGAAAATGCTTGATTTCTTAATTCATGTAATTCATTGAATTGATACAATCAATTTTTACCGGCAAGGTCTTGGTCAAGGTTTACGCTTTAACGCCCAATAGGCCTTGTGAGCAATTTCTACCGGGAGGTGACAATTTTTTTCCATAGACTAGCTTATATGGGGTGGTGCCTATTGGTGTTTTGTAGGCGGTTCGGGAAGCCCATAAAGCATCATCTAGTTTATCCGTCAATCTTTCTTGTTTTGACATACGGTTTTTTGTAAGATTATTTTTAGCCCTCGGTTGTTACTTCGGCTTGACTGTTGGTTTGAGGATGGTAATTGGTTGAAATGCGGTGATAGACCCCATATTTTGTTAAGATTTTGTATAATTGGTGATTGCAAAAATGGGTACCTCTATCACTAATGTAACGCCCGGCTCTTTTGTACTTTCTATTTATAGAAGGTTTTGTTCGCATTTCTATTTTTGGAAACCTTGTAGTCTTGTAATCGTTCTTTCGTTGTAATCATTGTAAAACCGAGACTTGGATCATTAATGAAACTCGTATTTTGTTACAAATATGTTATACACACTTTATATATGCTCGTATGTTCGATTTGGCGAATCAATTGATGTTTAATCGTTATTCTTGGAAACTATGTGCTAAACTTGTAATTAATCTAAACTTATGCCTAAAACGTGTTTTGAACGTGAACGACACTTGACTATGATACTTATACACTCAATTATACTTGGGTTATAATCGCCATGCTTGATTATGCCTTATACTATGCTTTTATATCAAAACAAGTCCCTAAACTCTCAGACTTGCACCTAAAGGACTCAAACATAAACTACAGGGACTAAAGTGTAACAAAAATCAAAGTTGTCAAACATGAGGCGCCGCGTGACGCCAAGGCCCCTCGCGTCATGCCAGGCCCCTGTTTCGACAGACTTTGTGTTTCTTCAGCTGTTATGCACGAAATCCCAAGTTCCAACCTCACCCAATCACCTTTAATCCACCTCTAAACACCTCCAATCAACTCTAATCTCTTCCATTATAAATACACACCCTCTCCAACCCTTTTTACACTTTCACAACTCATTACACTTCTCAAATTCACTCTAAATCTGCAGCAAA
Source organism: Helianthus tuberosus (assembly GCA_030545235.1). NCBI lineage: Eukaryota > Viridiplantae > Streptophyta > Magnoliopsida > Asterales > Asteraceae > Helianthus > Helianthus tuberosus. Next base: position 106,821,020 of record CM060437.1, read on the forward strand.
TCCGAGTTCTTGGACAGATTCATACTTCTCTACAAAAGTGAGTATAACTTGCTCATTTCTCAACCAAATCACTTGGTTCTTCTTCCTATTGCTTTGTTATGTCCTTGGGTTTGATTCCTTGGTTTCTCCATGGAGAAATCAGACTTGGAATTGCCCTAAAAAGGACCAAAACTTCCTGTTTTGTTTATACTCTTTTAAAACTTGTTTAAACTTATCTAAATTCATCTCAAACTTATGTACTAATGCTTACAACCCATCCCATGGTTTATTAAGTGTTAGAAGCATGATTGAGACATACAAATCAGAGGTTAAACCTCAAATATTCTCTGTTTTGTTTAGGGTATGTTACCCACAAGTCAAGTTCGAGCTTGGATCTTGACGTAGAGTGATTGTGGAACAACTTGGGTTGTTTCAACATAAAATCCTCACATGATTTGATGATTTCTCTTTAGTTAGGTTGTTTATATTATTGTACTAATCCTAGTTCTTGACCCTCCTTGGTTGTTTTTACATCAAGTGAAGTGGTGAACGTTCAAGGGGTTCCTAAATGGAAGCTTGCTCTTCTTACCCCATACATGACATCCATGATACTAGAGGTGCCTAAACGAAGATTTAATCTTCTACCTCCTACTTGACTTATTGGACTAAATAACATATAATACTTAACCTAAATATATATACACACTCATTCGAACCTTTAATGTTAAACTTGTGTTTATATGTTAAAGCCGTAGAATATCATCTAAAACCTAAAACTCTAAGTATGATTCTAATGGGTGTACTACCCATAAAAACATTCTAACCATATTGGTTACATAGAGTCATACAAGAGTTATAAAGTTAAAGATGATTATTTTTAATATCATACTTTATGTTATGTTAAACTCCAAATTTCTAATCTTCCGTTTAACGCCAAACTCACACACCTATGTTTCCTCGTGTAGAAGGACTAGGTGCTCCAAACTAATCCATCCACCAACTCACTCGCGGGATTTCAAGTAGGAAAGCTTGCAACCACCGTGAGTATACTCGATCCCTTTTTCCCCTTTACACTTTGGGATGCAACATGTATATCTATGCAAACAACTTTTAAACGCAATTAAACTTACTCTATCCATGATTAAACTTGAAACTAATGTGATTTACTTGTTATTCTCGTATGCTATGTGAACGCTTTGGAACGTTATATGCTCATTAACTTTGCTCGCCCACCTTAACAATTATAGCGCTATAGGATTAACGCCCCGCCCGTTATACTTTTGGGTATTGTTAAGTTAAACATTACCACCCCGCTAAACTTTTGGGATTAGGCTCTTTTATGCGTTGTATTCTCGGGTTTGATCATATTGTACGCCAAAATTACATACTAGTAATCACATATTATGAATCATGTTGGACTTGAGTTTTTATTCTATTATGCTATGTAGTTAAACTTGTATACTCGCCTTTGCTTTTGCATTGAAACTCTATTTTAATACATGTTGCAGGTTGATTAATGAAGTATGGATGAATGATGAAACAAGAGTAGGGTGGACTAGATACACACATTTAATTTATTTATCTTTTGATGTTATGTTGAAATTTGAACAATGTTGTTAATTCTATTTTAAATGTTGTATGACAATTTAGCACTTGCAATGGAATTTGATTTTAATTAAATATTGTCACATAGTGTTATGAAGTCTCTTGCAATCTATACACACTTCGTCTCATCCCGATGTTTCCGCCATCGGTTGGGGTGTGACAACTAATTAGTGCTTTTGGAGCACCAAAACGAGAAAATAGTCATTTTAAGAATTTTACCACAACTCTACTATCGTTGGTTGGAAGAGCTTCGGCCTCAGCCCATTTGGACACGTAATCAACCGCTACAAGAATGTATTTATTACCTTTTAACGGTGGGAAATGTCCCATAAAATCCATACCCAAACATCAAAAATTTCACAAATAAGAATGCCTTTTGGGGGCATTTCATTTCTTGTAGAGATATTACCTGTTCGTTGGCATGCATCACAAGTTTTAATGAAATTGTAAGCATCCTTATGGATGGTTGGCCAATAAATTCCTGAATCGAGTACCTTTCGTGCGGTGCTTGCGACTCCATGATGTCCTCCATACGATCCTTCATGACAATGGCGAAGAATTTGTCTTGCTTCTTTTCTATGGACGCATCTTCGAATAAGTTGATCGGCACATATTTTAAAAATATATATGGCTTCCCAAAAATAGTGTTTTACATCTGCAAAGAATTTTGTTCTTTGTTGATGTGACCAACCTTTGACTGAAATGCCACTAGCTAGGTAGTTAGCATAGTCGGCGTACCATGTTTCTTCTTGGTATTCGACCATTTCTAAAGATTCGGTGGGGAACTTTTCGTTGATGAGCTCTTCTCGAGTCAACTCCAAAGCGGAATCTTCTAAGCGTGACAAATGGTCGGCGGTGGTGTTTTCGGCTCCTCGTTTATCTTTTATTTCAATGTCAAATTCTTGGAGGAGAAGAATCCACCGGATCAAACGTGGCTTGGCATTTTGTTTCTTGAAGAGGCATCGAACGACGGCGTGATCCGTATAGACTATCATTTTAGAAAGAACAAGATAGGAACGAAATTTATCAAAAGCAAATACTACGGCTAGTAACTCGTTTTCGGTTGTTGTATAATTTTCTTGAGCATCATTAAGAGTTTTACTTGCATAGTATATTGGGTGAAAATGTTTTTTTTTTCGTTGTCCTAGAACGGCTCTTGCGCAACCCCCGACCCCTGCCCGGGAGCGGGTGCCACGAGCCACTTAGATGGTATCGGTGTTTATTAACTTGGCAACGGAAAACTTTCATCAGGAACGTAGTTAGGAAATATTTTATCAGAGTTGAAACACCAAATTTTGTATAATAAACAAATGGGATAAAACCCAAGTTTTTATTATAATATCTTTATAGGGATAAACCCTAGTTTATCGAAAGACAAAACTCCTTTTTATTTAGGTAACTTTTATAGCCACTTTTCCAAGCCTTCAGTGCTCTCCAGCTGGCTTCTATTGGCTTTCACATTTTGTTACCTGAAACGCGTTTTAAAAAGTTTTATCAGCAAGAAATACAGGCGAGTGCATCCCAGTTTAATCAAAACGGTTTTACAACTTTATAGCATTGAGGGCATCCGCAATTACATTTGTTTATATCTACTCAATTACTCATTCAGTACTGTCAACACCTGACTTGTGGGTCATATTACTCATTGGCTATCTCATTGTCCAATGGTAATGTCTTTCTCATTTTGTATACAATACCCCAACATACCGGCAGCAATTGAAGAATCACAAATACTCAATTACTGTTAAGTTTAATTTAAAACATTTGAGGTTTTGGGTAAAATATTTTGACTCACAAAAGTAATTTACAAAAAGGTGACAAAAAGAGAATGTACTAACATTGTTTACTTAGGTAATACTAAGGCTTCCTGTAGTATCTCCTGGTTATTATCTATTAAAATTAAACAATGCACACGTTGTCACACCCCCAAAATACCACATGCGGGAACACCACGGGACGTGTGACGTACCAGGATCTAAGCCACCAATCACATTGAACCAACAATAAATATTTAAATAAAACATTCGATTCATTCCATAAGATAAAACCAAGTCATAAGTTAAAACCCAAGTAAACGTTCAGTGGAAGCATATAGTAAATTGTAAATCAACTGTTTTAAAACAAGTGTTCAAAACCAAGGTAACAAGTATCCAAGAGTCTCGACCCATGACCAGTCCAGCACTCCCAGATAGCAAGCCCATAATCAAGAACCTATCAACCTGCAAGCATGCAGACAAGTGTGTCAGACAACGCTGGTGAGTTCAAAGTTGGTTAACACGTTTTAGTTACCATATATGAGTGTAAAACAATTAAATGATTTGATTTGATGTTGTTATTAACTTGATTACCGCAGATGGCTCTAGATTTATTTGCCCAAACCCCAATGCTCTATCACACATTGGTCAAGTAGTTAAGGTGATTAGTTCATGACCGTCCTCCCCGGTACGGTGTGAGGGTGCCAAACCTAATAGCGCTATTCACTAATAACCCCGTTGCCTCCCCGGCAACTAATCGGTATATGTAAGGGGACTTAATGATAGAAATGAGTGTAATAACCAACATCCCAATAACCCGACGTTCCTCCCCGGAATGATTACCAGATGTCCCTCCCCGGGACGCATGCTTTGGAAAAGAGCAGTGAACGCACCTTGGTTTGCTCGGTAAGATTAATTACTTGTTCAGACTTAAACAGTCACAGCCTATGGTATTCACGTATGCGATGTCAGTTTACATTCACAAGGTTTACATATAAATGACAGTATGCATTTCATACAGTGATTCCTGAATGGCACATAGTAGTTACATAACTCATTCAATCCACAGTTCACGTGTATGTTTCGTAATAATACTTAACAGTTAATTGTACTAGGTGTAAGAACCAAGTCACGACACTTGATCATATTTAAACATCATTAACAGTAGATACTGATGTGCGTAAGTGTGTATAGTTTTTAATGTATATTTTTAAGCCCTTTTACAATTTTTAGCCAAGTTTTAAATTTATAAAACACGATATTTACTAACACTAAACACACATATGGGCAAATGCACCCATCGTGAGCGTAGTATAGTGTTGGTAAGATACCGAGGTCGTCCAAGGACACAAGAGCTTTTAATACCTGTTTATCCTCAACGTCTAATCAAATCAAAAGTTTAGAAAAAAGGTTTTTAAAGAAGAAAAATAAAACTAACTAAAATGCTGAAAAATAAAATAAAATAAAAACAGATAGACAAGATGAATCACTTGGATCCGACTCGTGTATAGTGTAACCTTTGATTATTTCCGCACTTTTGCACTTTTTAAGAGATTATCTTAGTTATTGTAGTAGGCCCCTCTTTTGAAGGTGACGTTACCCTCAACCCAGTAGTTTGAGTCAGCAAGGATACAATCCTAAAGGGTCGGATTATTGAAAGATAATTAATTAAGTTATTAATGCATAATATGGTAGGCCCCTCTTTTGAAGGTGACGTTACCCTCGGCTAAGTAGTCTGAGTCAGCAGGGATACAGTCCTAAGTAGCCGGGTTAAAGTATTAATAGTAGCTTACATATGAGGGGATCAAAGAGTTTGGACCCCCGCCATCCAATACCGGTGGGTATTGAAGGAGATCCTACTAAATTTGACCCAGGTCTTTGCAGGATCTATACACTAAAAAAGGCAAGACTCTTACCAAACCGTTCCCTTAACCCCCGACCAGGTAGCCAACATATCTCCATATAGACCGTGGAGATATGAATGGTGAAAATCTTTTATTTTATATAGACAGTAAAATAATGCCAAGACACCACGGACAAACGATAAGGAAGAATCACCTTCAACATAAGAAACTAGTTATTAAAGTCATTAATACATAACCAAATAAAAAAGTGCGAAAAGATTAAAAATAAAAAGTATTACACTAGACACTTGTCTTCACCAAGTGATGTAAGAGACTTAGGAAAACATGGCCTTTGATTGTCAAGAACTATTACGATCAATCTTGGATCCCGAGATGACTCACACACTCTATGATAGATGATGGATGATGGTGGTGGATGATGGTGTTATGGTGGTGGTGGAGTGTGGGTGAAGTGTGAGAGAGGTGGTGTGCCAAGGGATGGTTTGCAAATGAGCCAAGCACCCCTATTTATAGCCTGAACAACAGCTTGGGCATGGCCCCGTGTTCATCCTCCTTCTCTTTCTTCATTAATTGCAGTTTGTCTGCTTTAGTTGACCACGCCCCCGTGTCCGCTGGGCACGACCCCGTGTGCAGAAGCGTATCTGTACTATCAAGATTTCCCCAGATTCTGCGAATCTTAGAGTTGACCACGGCCCCGTGTCCGGTGGGCACGCCCCCGTGGTGGGTGATAGAAGCTTCTACAACTTTGTCTTTTCTGCAGACACTTGGGCACGCCCCCGTGCTCACTGAGCACGGGGCGTGTGCAGCCTTCTATTCTCTTATTTTTGCTTGGGAAGATGCTGTCGGGGGGTCGGGCATGCCACGTTTGTTCCTTTTCTTGTATTTATGTTAGATTTAGCTGCCTTTTTGCTTCTTTTGTTCATTCGAGCTCATTTAATCCTGAAAATACAAAAGTAAGACAAAAACATACTTTTTCCAACATTAGTACTAAAAAAGGGTTAGTTTTATGCCACATTTGATGTAATTTATATGTTGCATTTTGCACACATCAAATACCCCCACACTTGAATCTTTGCTTGTCCTCAAGCAAAACTCTTTATTTTGTGGTTTACACTCCCAAATGGAATGGGTAGAAGAGAAGGTTTTGGGCTTGTCATAGAGTGTCAGGATTTCCAAGATTCTTTATTAAGTTTTATTTTTATTTATTTGCAATCCTATTCGTCATGATTTATTTAAAACATTACATAAGATAAATTACTTATTAGGGCATAACATGCATTTTTAAAATTTCATTTATATACAAGATCACATACCTCACGGGGGATCACTCAACACTCGGCCGAATATGTATTTTAGTGAATCACTCGAGAGTGGCATGGAACTTACTCCTACCATAGGCTTGCCAAGCAATCAATCCTCCTCCTTTTTAACTATACACCTTTGTAAATATCAAGAGGACTTTTGGGTGTAGGGTTAGGCTTGGGTTAAAGGTAGGTGGTTGGGTTAGTGGTTAGTAAAAGGGCGAAAGGCGTAAAAAGTGTCGGTTTTCGTAAGACTTTTTATTTTTGTAATTTTTTTTATTTTGATGAAGCTATAATTCAAACAAAGTTATTTTTAATAAACTTGTTTGTTTATTTCTTTTTGCTTCATCATCACAGTAATTTTTTTTGAAAGTCATAAGAAAAACCGAGCTTGTTACTAAAACAAAGGGTTAAAAATAAAAAGGTTTTGGTGGGAAAAAGGGTGTTTGTTTTTGGGTTAAGAAATGAAAAGGTTTAGGCTCAGAGGGGTTAACTAGGGGGATTTTTGGGTAGGTGGTAAAAAAATGGTGTAGAAATAAAAAGGGTTCGTCCTAATGCCTCCGTCATTTACTTACTCGGGTTTAAGTTGGTAAGGACCGGGAATGTATCGTCGTGGCAAGTTCTAGAGTCGTAAGAACCAAGCGGCTATTCACACAAGAAACGAAAAATGAGCATTTAGTTTAAAGATATGTATTGTATGCTCAATAAAGGCTCAAAACTCACTTTTTGTGGGAATGGGTTTTTATGTGATCAAGTATATATAATCAAATTTTGACTAAACTTATCATACCGTTTCATAATTTTCTAATGTTGGTTCTTTTTATCATGACGCTATCGGTTGTAAATTTGTAAAAATATAACCTTTTTAGAACTTGAAATTCCCAAGTTAAACCTAGACAAGTAAAAAAATGAAAAAAATTTGATAAAAATTTGGGGTGATTAGCGGTTCCAATAGAGTTTTGTGTAAGACTTGTAATTAGGACTTGCAAGATTCAAGGTTTTAGCATCCCCCCCTCACTTAAATTACACATTGTCCTCAATGTGTCCCAAAAATAAGTTTTTAGGTTGATTTAATGTGTAAAAAGGTGTGAAAAAGTAAAAATTTATGTTACTGGGTGTCTAGACACGGCCCCGTGGTGTCCGGGCACGACCCCGTGTTCAGATCGCCAGTAATAAAATGAGTAAAAAGAAACAGAAGCCTGGGCATGGGGGCGTGTTCAGTGAGCACGCCCCGTGTCCAGTTACCTGAACTGGGCATTTTCTGCAGATGGTTGGGCATGGGGCGTGTTGGGCGAGCACGACCCCGTGCTGAACTTGCTGTAATGAAGAAAAATTTGTCGGGTGGCGCTATTTTTGTGCATGGGGTGCTGGTTCAAGTTTCCCTTAGTATCCTTCACCATCCCGAGTGTGTTTTATTCATCATCCAAACACCATTTTAACTAAAACCATCATTCCATTAAATAGAGAGAATTACATAATAGTCCTAGAAAATTGAAAACAAAGTAGAAAAATAAAAGTTAAGGGTCCTAAATTAGATAGGTCAAGGGATACATAAAATCATCCTAAGGAGCTCTACTTTTACAATACGAACCAAAATTCCGGAAATAGTTTTCCGGTATCTAAAAGCTTTGTAGAACTCCGAGCCGAGGGGTGTTCCCTAGATTTCGTTAAAGCCATTCTTCTATCTCTCTCGGGAGGAAGAAGGCGGCTTCATTTTCCTCAACATCTTGTGGAGGGGGAGTGACACCAACCGGAACCCCTTGTAGTATGTCTCGAGGGGGTTCCGAATGTATGGTGTACCATTCAGCCAGAATGATGACTTCCGGTATCACATTCCATTCCCTTTGGGTGATAATTGGTACCAAAGGAGGAGAGGCGAGAATGTTCAACCTTTGGTGCAAAAGGTTGACCTCTCGAAGACATCCCTCTAGTCCCACCGTCAAATGATTAATACGGTCAACCAATGCTTCTTCCACCCCCGTCATCTCATCAATGGCCTCTCTTAAGGCGTAAACGTAGTTTACAAGAGAATCTTCAACCGTTGATGACCTTCTCCCTTGTCGGTTATTTCTGGAGTGCGATGAAGATGTTTCGCTAGTTCTGCTCGCCATTCTGAGAAAACATACCGAAAAGAGTTCAACTTTATGGGATCAATACCTCACATACGGCCCCGTGTTCAATGAACACGACCCCGTGTTCAGATGTCTGCAGATTTTTGTAACAAGGAATCATGGAGTTTTAATTTGTTTCTGTGATTTTTAAAACGTTTTTAAGCAGAAAAAACTTAGAACATTGTTGTAGAACTTATTTCTAACAAGATTCCATGAATAAAAAATCTAACAAACATCTCAATAAAGCTTGAAATTATGGAGATTTCAAGCTCTAATGGAAGTATTAAGGAAAAATTGAAGAAGATGAAAGTGGATAAAAGAGGAAAGGACAAGAAGGTTGTTGAGAAACTTCTTTTAGAAAATACCTAGGATGGTATGTGAGAAGATTCTCCAAATCTCTGTCCCTGGAATGGTTCAAATGTGCAGGATTCTTAGCTGCATTTATAGAAAACGACAGCACGCTGCACACGGCCCCGTGTCGGCTGGACACGGCCCCGTGTGCAGGCAAGATCCTGACACATTTTGTCCGTATTCTGACACGAAATCAGACGGGAATCTTTTGGTGGACATGGGGGCGTGTTGACCTGGACACGGCCCCGTGTCTAGAGGCTGTTTATGAAGTTTCGTCTATTTCTAAGGAACTTTTCTGGATCGGGTGGTTCCTTACAGGATGGAACAACCCCAAAGTGCCTAAGATACCTTAATTTCTCTAGATTAAGACGAGAACACAAGAGGTTGTCGATAAGGGTGATTCCTATGCTAAATGTAGGTGGACAAGTCCAACCCTTTCCCGGGCTCTCGTTAAAGAAGGTGTATGCCGAATCGCTCAGGTCTATGTATGCACCGAACGATGTCGATGGAGAGTCCTTCACGGCACAATCGACACAGGGACGACTATCGCCCACGTCTTCGCTAGAGTTAGAGGTAATATCGGGAACAACGAGGTTGTTTTTATTTGAATGCGATCCCAATAATTCTTCTTGGTTATCATCTTGAGATGAATTATAGAAATCCATCTTAAGTTCTTTTAACCAATTAAGAATTAGATCTTCTAATTGAAATAGTTCATCAAGAAGCATTTCTCCTAGAAGGTCCGGTTGAGAGCATTCGAGGGAGAGATAGGGATTATTTTTACTTTCGCCCCTCTTTAGGCTACAGGAAAACAATGGGTCTATATAATGGGGCTTATAATTTAGAAAGTAACATTCTAAATCTTTATGATGACCACCACATATTTGACACCACGTACCATAAGAGTGTCGAAAGTAAAAAATATCAATATCACTCATGTTTGTGTCAGAAATTACTAACCGTCGGGATCTTACGGTTCTGTTTTCAGTAACTGAAACTTGGGCACGGGGCGTGTTGAGTGGGCACAACCCCATGTTAAGCTTACTGTCTGACTTAAAACAGGGTTGTCAGTTCCAAGGATTGGGCACGGGGCGTGTTCTGCGGGCACGACCCGTGCTGAGTTCTGCAGAAGCTGAAAAACTAAGAAAATCCTAAAAAAGAAAAAAAAAAAAACGATTAGGCCGTTGATTCCTAACTTTCTTAAAATCCTTTTGTCCTTGGTAGCGGCGCCAAAAACTTGATGTGCGTAGTGTGTATAGTTTTAATGTATATTTTTAAGCCCTTTTACACTTTTTAGCCAAGTTTTAATTTATAAAACACGATATTTACTAACACTAAACACACATATGGGCAAGTGCACCCATCGTGAGCGTAGTATAGTGTTGGTAAGATACCGAGGTCGTCCAAGGACACGAGAGCTTTTAATATCGGTTTATCCTCAACATCTAATCAAATCAAAAGTTTAGAAAAAAGGTTTTTAAACAAGAAAAATAAAACTAACTAAACTGCTGAAAAATAAAATAAAAACAGATAGACAAGATGAATCACTTGGATCCGACTCGTGTATAGTGTAACCTTTGATTATTTCCGCACTTTTGCACTTTTTAAGAGATTATCTTAGTTATTGTAGTAGGCCCCTCGTTTGAAGGTGACGTTACCCTTAACCCAGTAGTTTGAATCAGCAAGGATACAATCCTAAAGGGTCGGATTATTGAAAGATAATTAATTAAGTTATTAATGCATAATATGGTAGGCCCCTCTTTTGAAGGTGACGTTACCCTCGGCTAAGTAGTCTGAGTCAGCAGGGGTACAGTCCTAAGTAGCCGGGTTAAAGTATTAATAGTAGCTTACATATGAGGGGATCAAAGAGTTTGAACCCCCGCCATCCAATACCGGTGGGTATTGAAGGAGATCCTACTAAATTTGACCCAGGTCCTTGCAGGATCTATACACTGAACAAGGCAAGACTCTTACCAAACCGTTCCCTTAACCCCCGACCACGTAGCCAACATATCTCCATATAGACCGTGGAGATATGAATGGTGAAAATCTTTTATTTTATATAGACAGTAAAATAATGCCAAGACACCACGGACAAACGATAAGGAAGAATCACCTTCAACATAAGAAACTAGTTATTAAAGTCATTAATACATAACCAAATAAAAAGTGCGAAAAGATTAAAAATAAAAAAGTATTACCCTAGACACTTGTCTTCACCAAGTGATGTAAGAGACTTAGGCAAACATGGCATTTGATTGTCAAGAACTCTTATGATCATTCTTGGATCCCAAGACGACTCACACACTCTATGATGGATGATGGATGATGGTGGTGGATGATGGTGTTATGGTGGTGGTGGAGTATGGGTGAAGTGTGAGAGAGGTGGTGTGCCAAGGGATGGTTTGCAAATGAGCCAAGCACCCCTATTTATAGCCTGAACAGCAGCTTGGGCACGGCCCCGTATCCATTGGGCACGGCCCCGTGTTCATCCTCCTTCTTTTTCTTCATTAATTGCAGTTTGTCTGCATTAGTTGACCACGCCCACGTGTCCGCTGGGCCCGACCCCGTGTGCAGAAATGTATCTGTACTATCAAGATTTCCCTAGATTCTGTGAATCTTAGAGTTGACCACGGCCCCGTGTCCGGTGGGCACGCCCCCGTGGTGGGTGATAGAAGCTTCTAAAGTTTTGTCTTTTCTGCAGACACTTGGGCACGCCCCCGTGCTCACTGAGCACGAGGCGTGTTCAGCCTTCTGTTCTCTTATTTTTGCTTGGGAAGATGCTGTCGGGGGGTCGGGCATGTTTGTTCCTTTTTTTGTATTCATGTTAGATTTAGCTGCCATTTTGCTTCTTTTGTTCATTTGAGCTCATTTAATCCTGAAAATACAAAAGGAAGACAAAAACATACCTTTTCCAACATTAGTACTAAAAAAGGGTTAGTTTTATGCCACATTTGATGTAATTTATATGTTGTATTTTGCACACATCAATACCATGATGTTATTAACATATTCGTTCACTATTATACATGCAATTTACATAAACATCATAACCTACTGTCCATGCAAAAACCTTCCTGACGAAATACCCTATATGAAGAAACACCATGTGTTTCGTCAAGTTGACATGTGACAAAAGTGCACATGTTTCGTCGAGTTAACATGTGATGAAACACTTCATGTTTCATCGAGATATAGTGTGGTGAAACATATCATGTTTCGTCACTCCTCATCAGTTGATGAAACGGCTACAAATTCACATGGTTACAGTTTCACGATTCCTAGATCTCTAATCATCCACAACGATTCCAATCATGATCATCGATCAATCATCTAGTTGCTAATTATCGGTTACAAACAACAACAAGGAATTAACAATCCACATGTTCTAAACATACGATCATAATCATGAACCCTAATTTACACATCATACACAACCGTAACTGATAATCACATAGATCTAGTGACTTATTATTATCAAAATCATCATCCAATCATGATCTTAAGCATTACTTAGCAACAGTTAATAATGATTTCAAACAAACAGTCAATGATGATTTTAATCCAACAATCAATAATGGTTAAACACTAACCGAGATAGGAGGAACAAAAAATGATCGATATAGAGGGCTTTGAGGACTCAAGGTTGCCATCGCACAGAAGGGAGGGTTCTAGGGTTTTCTATGGAGCAGTTACGTGACAAATGACAAGTGTTCTAAGCAATATATAATCGAGAGATAGTACTGGGCCCTTACTGGGCTTCGAAGAAACCTGGGCCGGCGAAAGTTGTTTGCGACGAAAGATGGTCTTTCGTCGGGTCCCCTTGTGGCGAAACACTGATGTTTCGTCTGGAATGGTTTAAATTTATAAACAGTTTAATTTGTTCATTCACAATACATAACAATTCATTAATCATTACAACTCTAGTCTTTCAACAATAACACATCACATAACACATAACACTTTATCAAAACAGAATTGTCACACAGGAGATACATAAGTGAAGGAACTTGAAATCTCGGGTTATCACATCATCCCCAACTTGAAAGAAATTTCTTCCTGAAATTTGACAAGCAATCCAAAACGGTGCGGTGTTAGATCAAGATGACTGTGCATTTTCCGCGTGTGCCACATCATCCCCAACTTGATTGGGAATTTCGTCCCCAAGTTCACTGGTTGTGCTAGACTTTGATCTGCCAGACTTGGACTTGTCCTCTGGGCATAAATGTGGGTACTTGAGCTTCATCTGATCCTCGCGTTCCCATGTGAACTCCGGTCCGCGTCTTGAGTTCCAACAAACCCTCACGATCAGAATTCGACTATGCTTACGGACCTTGACCTCCCGGTCCATAATTTCTATTGGTTCTTCGACAAACTGCAACTTGTCGTCAATCTTTAACTCTTGAAACGGTACCACAAGTGTTTCATCGGACAAACACTTCTTTAGCTGAGAGACATGGAAGACATCATGGACGTTACCCAACTCAGCAGGTAACTCTAACTTGTAGGCCACTTTACCAATCCGCTCTAGAATTTTGAATGGCCCTACATAACGAGGGTTTAGCTTGCCGCGTTTTCCAAAACGCACCACACCCTTCTAGGGTGAGACCTTCAACATAACACGATCATTAACTGCGAACTCCAACGGTTTTCTACGCTTATCGGGGTAGCTTTTCTGACGGTCATGCGCTGCCGCCATACGATTCCTGATCTGAACAATTTTCTTGGAGGTTTCGAGTTCAAGTTCTGGGCCTGTAACCTGGCTGTCACCCACCTCAGCCCAACAGAGAGGTGAACGACATTTCCGTCTGTACAATGCTTCAAATGGAGCTGCCTGAATGCTGGTATGGTAGCTGTTGTTGTAAGAAAACACTATCAGCGGCAAGTGTTTCTCCCAACCCTTGCCAAAATCAATCACGCATGCTCGTAACATATCCTCAAGTGTCTGGATGGTTCGCTCAGTTTGACCATCCGTCTGCGGGTGATAAGCAGTGCTAATATTGAGACGCGAGCCGAATGATTTGTGCATCGACTGCCACAAATCTGAGATGAAACACGGGTCACGGTCAGAGATAATAGAAGTTAGCACCCCGTGCCTAGAAACCACCTCCTTGAGGTAAACAGCGGCTAATTGTGAGAACTTATCCGTTTCCTTGATTGGTAGATAATGTGCTGACTTCGTGAGACGATCAACGATCACCCAGATGGTATCGTTTCCGTTTAGGGTTCTCGGCAAGCCCGTGACAAAATCCATTGCTATCTGCTCCCATTTCCACATGGGTATTTCTGGTTGCTGAAGCAATCCAGATGGTTTCTGGTATTCCACCTTGACTTTTGAACACGTCAAGCATTTACTAACATACGTCGCGATGTGAGCTTTCATATTCGGCCACCAATACATGACTCTGAGATCTTGGTACATCTTATCCGAACCTGGGTGAACAGAGTATCGAGACTTGTGTGCTTCGTCCATCACAAGTTCTCTAAGGTTACCAAACAAGGGAATCCATATACGCTCTATGAAGTAAAGAATACCATCAAATCTCTCTACAAGTCGTTTCTCCATGCCCCTTAATTACTCTGCTACAATGTTTTCCTCTTTCAACGTTTCGGTTTGAGCCGAACGGATCTAGTCAGGTAGGTTAGAATGAATGGTAAGCTGCAAGGCGCGAACACGTTTGGGTTTCGATTCCTTTCAACTGAGAGCATCAGTTACAACATTAGCCTTACCCGAATGATACTTGATTGCATAGTCGTAGTCATTTAAGAGTTCTACCCAGTGACGATGTCGCATATTCAAATCCTTCTGGTACAAAATATGTTGAAGGCTCCTGTGGTCGGTATAAATAGTGCATTTTGTACCGTACAGGTAATGCCTCCAGATTTTGAGCGCAAACACCACCGCTCCCAACTCTAAGTCGTGTGTCATATAATTCCTCTCGTGAACCTTCAACTGTCGAGAGGCATAGGCTATCACTTTCTCGCGTTGCATCAACACGCAACCGAGACCCTGAATAGAAGCATCACATTATACCACAAAATCTTCGGTACCTTCAGGTAGAGACAAGATCGGTGCACTACAGAGTTTCTGTTTTAACAACTGGAAAGCATCTTCTTGCTTCGTTCCCCACAAGTATACAACGCCTTTCTGTGTCAATGAGGTAAGAGGTTGGGCGATCTTCGAAAAGTCCTTAATAAACCTGCGATAGTACCCAGCGAGTCCAAGAAATTGTCTCACCTCTGAAGGAGTCTTTGGTGCTGCCCAACTTCTGATAGCATCAATCTTAGCAGGATCCACGTGTATCCCTGATTCATTCACAATGTGGCCAAGGAAGTGCACTTCTCGTATCCAAAAGTCACACTTAGAAAACTTCGCGTAGAGTTGCTCCTTCCTCAGAAGCTCCAAAATAAGACGCAGGTGCCGCTCGTGATCTTCCTTGCTCTTGGAATAGATCAGAATGTCGTCGATAAACACGATAACGAATTCGTCGAGATACGGTTTGCTTACACGGTTCATGAGATCCATGAAGACCGCTGGCACGTTCGTCAACCCAAACGGCATAACTAAAAACTCATAATGCCCATACCGCATTCGAAAAGCCGTTTTTGGAACATCCTCCTCTCGGACTCTCATCTGGTTATAGCCCGATCTTAAGTCAATCTTCGAGTAAAAACATGACCCTTACAACTGGTCAAATAAGTTGTCGATACGTGGTAGCGGATAACGATTCTTAACTGTCACCTTGTTGAGTTCCCGATAGTCAATACACATGCGAAAGGACCCGTCTTTCTTCTTTACAAACAGAATTGGGGCTCCCCAAGGCGAAGAACTGGGTCGGATAAAACCCCTATCCAGCAGTTCTTGAAGTTGATTAGACAACTCTTGCAACTCCCCAGGTGCAAGACAATAAGGAGTACGAGCAATTGGAGCTGCTCCTGGTGCAAGGTCGATCTGAAATTCCACTTGATGGTGAGGAGGTAAACCAGGTAGTTCCTCAGGAAATACATCAGGAAATTCATGAACAACTGGCAGGTCTTCAATCTTTCTTTCTTCTGATGGAGTATCAGTAACAAGTGCTAGAATAGCAGGATACCCCTTTCGTAGACACTTGTGCGCTTGCATAGCTGAGATGATACCAACCATCGCCCCACTACGATGCCCTTGAACCGATAATGACTCTCCACTGGGGATAGGAATATGTACAATCTTCTCCTTGCATAAAATCTCAGCTTGATGTTTAGACAACCAATCCATACCAACCACTTTATCAAAACTACCGAGGGTAACAGGAAGTAGGTCAATATCAGACACTTGACCCACAAGATCTAGTTTACACCCAAAAAGGACATGCGAAGCTTCAATCGTTTTGCCATCAGCTAATTCTACTACATGCTTAGCTTCTAAAGGTGTTGGGGTTAGCCCTAATCGTTGACCAAACTCTAGGGACACATAACTCCAATCGGCACCGGAATCAAATAACACAGAAGCAATAAGATTGTTCATAGAAAACGTACCAGTCACGACATTGTCGTCGTTCCTAGCATCACCAGCACCGATCGTGAATACCCTTCCACGAGCTCCATTGCCCCCGTTGTTGCCATTATTGTTGTTCCCAGCATTGTTATTATTGTTCTGGCAGTTGTTGTCATTGGCATTCTGATTCAGCTGAGGGCAATCCCGCTTGATGTGGCCCTCATCCCCACACTGGAAGCACCCATTCCTATAGCCTTGGTTCTGATGGGGCTGCTGCCTTTGCTGTTGCCGATGCTGCTGATTCTGCTGCTACTGCTGCTTTGGGTGCGGGGCTCTACAGTCTTTGGCCTCATGGCCCACCTTTTCGCACCTACGGCAAGCCCGGACACACGGTCCATGATGGTGAAAACCACACTTGTTGCACTTTGGCTTCTTGCCAAAGTAGGTGCCTTGACTCTAATTGCTGCCCTGGCCTTGGTTAATTGAGGACGACTGGCTGAAACTCTGATTATTGCTGTTGTCAGGCCTTTTCTGAGATTGACTTGCACTGGTTGCTTTGTCAGCATCGTTCCACTTACGCTTGTTATCACTAGCAGGTGTGGTAGCGGTAGCAGCAGGGGTAGTAGCAGAAACACGTGGCGATAACGCACCACGCTCGACCTCTTGGTCAGTAATCTTGTGTGCTAAACGGATGATCGTAGGCAGATTGTTGAGGTTTGCAGCAGTGACCAAACTCTTTACCGATGGGGCTAGGCCCTTGATGTACAGCTCAATTCTTCGAGGTGCAGGCCGAGACAGGTTAGGGCACAAAATTACTAGTTCATGAGATCTTTTTCGTATAAGCCTCGATCTCAGACCCTTCCATCTTCAAATTGTAGTACTCGTTCTCAAGTTTCTGAATCTCATCACGAGGACAGTACTCCTCCTACATTAACTCCTTGAAATCATCCCAAGTAGTGGCGTTAGCCATCTCGATACCCAACATCTGCACTTGGGCATTCCACCAAGTTAAGGCACCATCCTCCAGAGTGCCTGTAGCATACTTCACACAGTCACCCTCGGGACAATTACACATAGCGAATACCAACTCAGCCTTCTCGAACCAACGTAGTAACCCCACAGCCCCTTCAGTCCCACTGAATGTCTCTGGCTTACAATCCATAAACGTCTTGAAAGTGCAAGCAGGCGGATGGTGACCTAATGGATGAAAGGAAATACAACACAAGGGTAAGAGTTGTGTACGCGACACAAGAATAAAGAAGATTTGGCACATATCATACCAGCTTAATCAGATTTGTCAACTCAGCCTGAGTCATCACGATGTGTCCACGTCCATGGCCTCGTCCACTCATGATTCTATATAAGGAAAGGGAACAAGTTTAAGAATCGAGATAAGGTAGGAGTCAAATCTCACATTGACATCTACAAACTACAAAGTTTACACCACACAACAGGGCAGAACTCTTCTCACACTTGTTAAGCCTCACTGGGACTCACATGCACCTCACATTATTATGTGTGCACCCATAATAACAAGGCAATTTGCATGCTTATCTCAGTGCCTCTTAACTTGCGCTAAAAGTTTCCCCCATATTCAACTAGTAACACAAAAGGCATTCCAGGATTAATAATCACAAGAGTCAAAGGGTAGTGCCACACTATCTGGCTCCACTAAGACATGCAGCACAGGTAATCACATCAAGGTGTCAAATATGTTGTTTCATGCAAGTTGTGTGTGTGTAACTACTAAGCAAATAATGCATTAAGTAAACAGAAGACGAACCTTGCAATCTGGAGCTGAGTGTCATGGTCGATTTTCAAAGTTGTTTGGTTATAGTCTGGTTTTATATAACGTTTTAAAACCTAGTTCACTATAACCAGTGGCTCTGATACCAAATTGTCACACCCCCAAAATACCACATACGGGAACACCGCGGGACGTGTGACGTACCAAGATCTAAGCCACCAATCACATTGAACCATCAATAAATATTTAAATAAAACATTCGATTCATTCCATAAGATAAAACCAAGTCATAAGTTAAAGCCCAAGTAAACGTTGAGCGGAAGCATACAGTAAATTGTAAATCAACTGTTTCAAAACAAGTGTTCAAAACCAATGTAACAAGTATCCAAGAGTCTCGACCCATGACCACTCCAGCACTCCCAGATAGCAAGCCCATAATCAAGAACCTATCGACCGGCAAGCATGCAGACAAGTGTGTCAGACGACGCTGGTGAGTTCAAAGTTTGTTAACACGTTTTAGTTACCAGATACGAGTGTAAGACAATTCAATGATTTGATTTGATGTTGTTATTAACTCGATTACCACAGATGGCTCTAGATTTATTTTCCCAAACCCCAATGCTCTATCACACACTGGTCAAGTAGTTAAGGTGATTAGTTCACGACGTCCTCCCCGGTACGGTGTGAGGGTGCCAAACCTAATAACACTATCAACTAATACCCCGTTGCCTCCCCGACAACTAATCGGTATATATAAGGGGACTTAATGATAGAAATGAGTGTAATAACCAACATCCCAATAACCTGACGTTCCTCCCCGGAACGATTACCAGATGTCCCTCCCCGGGACGCATGCTTTGGAAAAGAGCAGTGAACTCACCTTGGTTTGCTCGGTAAGATTAATTACTTGTTCACACTTAAATGACAGTATGCATTTCACACAGTGATTCCCGAATGGCACATAGTAGTTACATAGCTCATTCAATCCACAGTTCACGTGTATGTTCCGTAATAATACTTAACGGTTAAGTGTACTAGGTTTAAGAACCAAGTCATGACACTTGATCATAATTAAACATCATTAACAGTAGATACCATGGTGTTATTAACATACTCGTTCACTATTATACATGCAATTTACATAAACATCATATCCTACTGTCCATGCAAAAACCTTCCCGGCGAAATACCCTATATGACGAAACACCGTGTGTTTCGTCAAGTTGACATGTGACAAAAGTGAACATGTTTCGTCGAGTTAACATGTGACGAAACACTTCATGTTTCGTCGAGATATAGTGTGGCAAAACATATCATGTTTCGTCACTCCTCATCAGTTGATGAAACGGCTACAGATTCACATGGTTACAGTTTCACGATTCCTAGATCTCTAATCATCCACAACGATTCCAATCATGATCATCGATCAATCATCTAGTTGTTAATTATCAGTTACATACTACAACATGGCATTAACAATCCACATGTTCTAAACATACGATCATAATCATGAACCCTAATTTACACACCATACACAACCGTAACTGATAATCACATAGATCTAGTGACTTATTATTATCAAAATCATCATCCAATCATGATCTTAAGCATTACTTAGCAACAGTTAATAATGATTTCAAACAAACAGTCAATGATGATTTCAATCCAACAATCAATAATGGTTAAACACTAACCGAGATAGGAGGAACAATAAATTGATCGATATAGAGGGCTTCGAGGACTCAAGGTTGTCGTCGCACAGAAGGGAGGGTTCTAGGGTTTTCAATGGAGCAGTTACGTGACAAATGACAAGTTTTCTAAGCAATATATACTCGAGAGATAGTACTGGGCCCTTACTGGGCTTCGAAGAAACCTGGGCCGGTGAAAGTTGTTTGCGACGAAAGATAGTCTTTCGTCGGGTCCCCTTGTGGCGAAACACTGATGTTTCGTCTGGAATGGTTTAAATTTATAAACAGTTTAATTTGTTCATTCACAATACATAACAATTCATTAATCATCACAACTCTAGTCTTTCAACAATAACACATCACATAACACATAACACTTTATCAAAACAGAATTGTCACACAGGAGATACGTAAGTGAAGGAACTTGAAATCTCGGGTTAACACACACGTGTTAGTAGAATAACCCAAATCATATTAACCGTATAACTCGAGATAGAACTCCAATGACTGAGTCAGGCAGAGCCTTGACATACATTACAGAGTCCTAGATCAATCGGGTGTAACACGAGACAAAACTCCAATGACTGAGTCAGGTAGAGCCTTGACATGCGTTACGGAGCCCTTGATCGATCTTGTAGGGTAACAAATAGGGTTTTAATACTTACAACGAGGCAGAGCTTCGCTTTATAGGGTATTATTCCCGAGTATAATAGCTAACATAAAGTTGAGAGAGAATCCAGAAAATGAACGAGGAACAAAGGAGGCCTGAAGCCTCTTCTTATAGGCTGGTCGAGGGTTCTCTCGCCCCCCGCGAGAGTTATAGTTAAGGCCTTCACGGCCCGCGAGGGTCTTAAGGGTGGCCATAGGCTTGTCAAGTCAAGGGCTAGCTTCAACACATCATCGAACATGTGGCGCAATGGGTGCCCCGCAAGCAACTGGGCTCGTGCCCCCGCGAAAGACAAAGGGGTACCGGGTCGCGGCCCGCGAGACCATTGTGTCTTTGTTTTTCTTGGTTTTTATAAATATTAAGGTATTTCAGGCCCGTTTCTCGTATACAGGGTATATTAGAAACGTTTTAGGGTACGTTAAGGTTCTAGGAGGGTTGTTATATACTCCAACGACAAAGTCACTTGCATCGCAGATGATTACAAAAGGTAATTTCCAATCGGGTGCTATCATGATTGGTACATTGACTAACATTTCTTTTAAGGTCAGAAATGCTTTGTTGCATTCCTCGTCAAAGACAAATGGTGCGTCTTTCTCAAGTAATTTTGTTAGAGGTCTAGAGATTTTCGAAAAATCTTTGATAAATCGCCTATAAAATCCGGCATGTCCTAAGAAACTTCGTATGTCTCGAACGGAGGAAGGTGGAGGTAGTCGGGAACTAGTGTCTATTTTGGCCCGATCCACTTCCATTCCTTCGTTTGAGATTTTATGACCGAGTACTATTTCCTGCGTTACCATGAAATGACATTTTTCCCAATTAAGGGCGAGGTTAGTTTCCTCATATCGGGATAGCATTCGTTCAAGGTTATCGAGGCATTGGTCATATGTATCTCCAAAGATAGAAAAATCATCCATGAAAACCTCCATAGTTTTTTCTATCATATCGTGGAAGATGGCCACCATGCAACGTTGAAACGTAGCGGGGGCATTGCATAGACCAAAAGGCATGCGTCGATAAGCGAAAGTTCCATAGGGACATGTAAAAGTTTGTTTCTCTTGGTCCTCTGGTGCAATTAGAATTTGAAAATAACCGGAGAAACCATCGAGGAAACAATAAATTTTATGACCGGATAGTCTTTCTAACATTTGGTCGATGAAGGGTAAAGGAAAGTGGTCTTTCCTTGTTGCTTCATTTAACTTACGATAGTCGATACAAACTCTCCATCCGGTGATGGTTCTCGTTGGTCTTAATTCATTTTTATCATTTGTTATTACTGTCATACCTCCTTTCTTTGGAACTACTTGGACGGGACTTACCCATGGGCTACCAAAAATGGGATAGATAAGTCCGGCGTCAAGTAACTTGATGACTTCATTTTAACCACTTCTTGAACATTTGGATTTACTCGACGTTGTGGTTGTATTACCGTTTTATAGTCATCTTCCATTAAAATTTTGTGGGTGCACATGGATGGGTTGATGCCTTTGATATCCATGAGCCTCCATGCTATTGCATTTTTATGTTTTTTCAAAAGTTTTATTAATTCTTCTTTTTTCAAAAAGTGTTAGTTTAGAAGAAATAATGACGGGGAACTTACCAAGTTTGTCTAAAAATGTGTATTCTAGATCTTTAGGTAGTTCCTTGAGTTCAAGTGGCGGTGGATCTTCAACAGACCGCTTATTTTCTTCTTTATTAAGGTCGATAGCCGAAAAGGTTTGCTCTAGGGCAATTTCCTCTTCGACGAACTCTTCCTCTTCTTCCGTATCGGGTGGTTCCGCTTCATCTTCGATTAAGGGGTCGTCATCATGAATGGGATATTTCATTGATTGGTCAAGATCGACATACATTTTGTCGGCCCCTAAACGAAGTGGTAGGTTGTTTTGCTTCCATTGGGTCAAGGCTTGATGGGATTTTAAAAATGGTTGTCCCAACACGAGGGGAGCATCATCTAAGATGACAAAGTCGGTTGGGACAACCTCTTGGCTTGTTTGAATTAAGACATTTCCGACCATTCCCCTGGTATTAATCGTTTTGCAATTTGAGAGAAAAATAGGAATTTTAAGAGGAGAAAAATCACTTGTACCCAATTTTTTGAAAATATAGTTAGGCATTATGTTAACGCAGAGATCTTTATCAATTAGCACATTTCTAACAAAGATGTTTTGAAAAAAACATGGTACCGGTTTTATGTTTATTTCTGATACTCATCTTTTATTAGTGACATTTGATCATTTGTTAACGTGATGCTTACTAATTCTTCGATTTTAGTAGAAGTGTTAAACTCTTTTAAAAAACTTAGCATGTTAAGAAACCAAACTATGATTTTCAAAAGAAGGTTGTAAAACGTGAATATCCGAAAAAGTTTGATCAATTTTAGAATAGTTAGCTTTAGACGTACCTTCTTGTTGAGTTGGTTCATGCATGAGTTTTTCATTTTGTTCTTCTATTTTTACCTCTTCGATTATTACCTCTTTAGTGCAAATAGCTTCTTCTTTTTCTCTAGATTTCTTAAGTAAGAGTTCTAGATTTTTCATACTTTCTATGAGTCTTGCGGTTTTGGGAATGATTGTTGGTGGAGTGTCGTAATCTTCAAACGGATTGGTATCCCAAAAGCTTGACTTTGGGAGCTCAAACCTTGGTTCTTCATAAGTGGTGAATGAAGAACTTGGTGTGCTGTATGAGGTTGATCGTTTAAAAAGGTCACAATATTGTACTGAATGAGATTTTCCGCAAATGGTGCAATAAGGTGCCTCATAATCATCCTCTATATAATAGGTACAGTCTTCTGAGTAGTAATCCATTGTATTGGAAGATACCCAGAAGATTAGCGAGCCTCGGGATCAAAAACAGAATTTAAAAATTTAACAGAAGGTTGAGCACGGCCCTGTGTTCAGTTTGGTATCTAGGAGTTTTTGGTTTTAGAAAAGTTTGCAGCACGGGGGCGTGTCCCAACAGCACGACCCCGTGTTAACCTACTGTAAACAGAAAAAAATTAAAAATGAGCGTGCATTTTTGAAAAAATGTTAAAATTTGATTAGGCCGTTAATTCTAAGCTTCCTTAAAATCCTTGTGTCCCCGGCAACGGTGCCAAAAACTTGACGTGCGTGTGGGTGTATATATTTTTTGTTATATTTTTAGCTATTTTTACTCGCCGATTTCAAGTTTTAAATTTATAAAACATTTCACTATCACTCTACACACACGCTAGGGCAAGTATACCCATCGCGGGCGTAGTATAGCGATGGCAAGATACCGAGGTCGTCCAAGGACACAAGAGCTTTTAGTATCGGCTTATCGTCAACGTCTAATCGAACCAACTTTTGAGAAAATATTTTTAAACTAATAAAAAGATAAAAACAGAAAATAAAAATAAAATAAAAATGATAGACAAGAAATAATCATTTGGATCCAACTTATCTTTCATGTACCATTTTGATGATTTTCGCACTTTGGGCATTTTAAGAGATTATATTAGTTATAGTAGTAGGCCTCTCTTTTTGAGGCGACGTTACCCTCAACCTAGTGGTTTGAGTCAACAAGGATACAATCCCACTAGGTCCGATTATTGAAAGTTAATTTAGTAAGTTATTAATGCAAAATGTGGTGGACCCCCCTTACGAGGCGGCGATCACCCTCAATCCGTTGGTCTGAGTCAGCAGGGATACAGTCCTCGCAGGGTTGGTTTTAATAGTAGTTTATGAATAAGCGATTCAAGCTTTTTGCACCTCTCCCGTGGTGGGTAATGTCCTCTCTGACTCGTGAGGTGTTACTAGGCTTGAACCTGGTTCTCGCAGGATCTATACACTGAACGTGACATAGAATTACCCAAACCACCCTTCTAATATCCTTTCGGGTTAATCAACATGCTTTATATAGACCGTAAAGACATGAACATGTAGAGTAAACGAACATATGAAGAGTAATTTGAATAAATTCGCCTTTAATGTAAAAAACTAATTATTAAATTCATTAATAAATACCCAATTAAAAAGTAGCCAAAGTTTGAAAATCAAAAAAGAAATACATAAAAGATATGTCTTCACCAAGTGATGTAAGAATTTAGCCAAGCATGGCCTTTGTTTGACAAAGATTCTTACGATCAATCTTGGATCCCGAGACTACACACACTCTAAAGATGGAAAAATGGATGATGGTGGTGGATGATGGTGTTGTAGTGGTGGTGCAGTGGTGGCAAGTGAGAGAGAAGTGGTTTGCCAAGGGATGAGTTAAGTGAAGCCAAGCATCCGTATTTATAGTTGAAAACAGAACATCCAACGCGCCCGTGCCCGCATGGCACGGCTGTAACGCCCTGCTTTATCGTACTTTCCATAATTAGAAAGTGTTACTTGTAATTCTATTTTTGGAAGTCTTGTGTTCTTGTAATCGTCTTTTCATTGTAATCCTCGTAAAATCCGAGACTTGGATCAAATTAAAATTCGTATTTTTTTTATATTCATGTTATACACATTTCATACATGTTCATACACTTGGATCGATTAAACATATGATACTTTATTCATAATTCATGCAAAATACGTTAAACTTACAAACACGTGACTTATGTGCTCAATTTATGCAAATACGATTCTTAAACTCGACAAACATGCTTATTTATACTTGGTTATATTTGTTTTTATGAATTCATTTACTTGACATACCCTTACTTATGTTCCTCATGCATAAAACGCCTTGAAAACAACTAAAAACATTAAACTATGAAAGTATAGGGGTTGATCTTGCAAAAAAAAAAACAAACAAAACCACGTTTGGGGGTGACTCACCGGCCACAACCCCCTCCCCTCTACCCGCTCACGGCCCGCAAGGCGGGTGAATCCGCAGAAAAACTGTCCCAGCTACGGGATTGGGCAGAATGTTGTGTTTTGTTAAGTTTTAATTGTGTTTCTTGCATTTATAACACTCAACCACTTAACGTAACTCTTCCCTATAAAACACAAGCCTCCTCCACACACTCAAATCACTCTCAAATCAGCTGGAAATCAGAAGATAATCAGATTCGTCAAAAGTTACTAAAGTGAGCATAAGTTCACTTCTACTCCTTCTTCATTGATTCTTCTTTCTAATCACTTGGAACAACCTTAGGTATGTCTCCACAGGTTTTCCATGGAAAACCAAGGCTGGAACATCACCATAACAGGTTCCAAAGTGCAATAAACTTTCTGATTTTGTATAAACACTTGTTTAACACACTTTAAATTGAGAGTTCTCAACACATTCCTATGTCCTTATGCCACTAATCAAACCCATGTTTATGTGAGCTTAAAAACAAGGTTGTGACATGTAAATCCAGAGGTTTTATCCTCATAAACATTCTTTTTTTATAAGGTTTTAACTCACAGGTGATGAACAAGCTTAGAGCTTGAAGATTGTGTGATCATAAGGTTAGCTTGGGCTATCCTGCTTGCAAATCCACACATCACTTGATGTTTTCCTAGATTAGTTGTAGTTATTTCATTCTTTATTGTATATTCTTGACCTTCCTTGTTGTCTATAACAACATGTGTAGTGGTGAATACCAAAGAGGTACCTAAATGGAAGATTCATCTTCCTACCTCATGCATGACTTGTATGATGTTATTGTAATACATGATTGGACTTAAACTATAATATATACTATATAATACATATATAATACCTAAGTAACCAAACCTTTGATAATAGCCTAGTGGTTATTTGTCAAAGTGTTAAATTACATCCTCTAAGACCATGATATTTGTTACGATTCTAATGGGCATTTTGACCCATGAAAGCATTCAAACTCTTTTTGAGTTTCATAGTGTCAAAACAAGTATTATGTATGCTAGATGATTACTTTCTCATATGTCTAATTTCATGTACTTTAAACTCTGAATCTTTAATCCTCCGTAACATCCAATACTCACACACCTATGTTTCTTCGTATAGAAGGACACAGTGTTCCATCCTAATCAACCAACAACTCTCGCGGATTTACCAAGTGAAAGCTTATAAAATCGTCAGTATACTCGATCACAGTTTACTTTTTACATTTTGGGTGCAACATTTATGTTATACAAATCACGCAACACTTAAACTATTTTAATCTCTATCCATGCTTAACATGAAACTATATGATGCTTGTTAGACTTGTATGCTATGTAAACTTTGTGTCGATATATGCTCATTAACTTTGCTAGCCTACCTTAA
Source organism: Helianthus tuberosus (assembly GCA_030545235.1). Taxonomy (NCBI): domain Eukaryota; kingdom Viridiplantae; phylum Streptophyta; class Magnoliopsida; order Asterales; family Asteraceae; genus Helianthus; species Helianthus tuberosus. The sequence continues at coordinate 106,847,745 of CM060437.1, forward strand.
CAATTATAGCGCTATAGGATTAACGCACCGCCCATTAGTCTTAGGGTATTGTTAAGTTAAGCATGTTAACCTCTCGTTATTCTCTTGGGAAATGCAAATTTGCGTTGTATACTTGGGTTTGAACATATAGTACACCGTTTCAGCATATTTGTAACTTGCATATTGTTATTCATGTTGGATATGAGTTTGTTAAACTTTTTATTCTATATTATGCTATGTATGAAAACTTGTATACTCGCCAACTTTTTGTTGATCATATTTTAGTACATGTTGAAGGTTGATAGACGAGATGATGCTAAGTGAAGAAACGAGATTTAGGTGGACTTAGAAACACACCTAGAATAAACGTTTATTTGATGTTATGTTTGAAACAATGTTGTTTTTATTCGAATCTTTGTATGACATTTTTAATCTTGCTATGAAATTTAATTTAAATTATATTGTCACATAGGGTTATGATGTTTTGAGCAATTTGTTTGTCTCATCCCGATGTTTTCGCCATCGGTTAGGGTGTGACAGATTGGTATTAGAGCCATAACTATAAGGAATTAGGAAAAGTAGGAATGCCTTTTGCCTAGTCTATAGTTTCGGAACTTTGATTCTTATTTGTCGTTTAAAACTACTTGCATTCTACCTTCTTTGCTTCTTATCTATTCTCTCTTGGTCTCTTAAACTTACATGCCTTTCCTAAGGCTAACACAATACACTTTTGAATACTTGAAGACACTCATAACATAAACGAGACGAGTTTACCAAAATAGGCGTGAAACCCACAATTTGGTAAACAACTCTCATTCCGTTTAATTCTATTTTGCATGAAATCTCACCATTAAATTAGGAGTGAAATCCACATCTTAATGGTAAATTTCCAATTCAAACTCTAGTGGACCCTCGTCAAAGTGTCGAAATTTAAATTTTGACCCGACGAGTACCAACCACATTAGGGTACGAAATCGTCAAGTTAGGGGTGAAACCCGCATCTTGCCAATTAAGTTCCACTCCTCGATTTTCAATCTCTCCAAAGTCCCGATTGCTTCAATCGATTAGAGACGTGTAGTAACTGGAAGGGTAAGATACCGTTAATCGTTTCTCGACGAGAGTATCTTACCTATAGGCCAAAGCACGTTTCTCTAATTCAAAAGGACTTTCGACCCACTTTGGAATAGTCGGCGTTTGTCTACCGGAAACAATCCAATGTTATGAGCCTCTCGTTTATGTTATCTCAATTTATATGCGATTTTATACTTGTTACCTTGTTCATTTCAAAACCGTTACACAATTTGCACGTTTCTCGTAATAAAAAACAATAATAATCCCTCGTGAACAAACTAAATTTACGATGCTTTCATTATCTATGTTATGCAATGTGAAATTAATGATTATGCTATGTGAAACAGTTTGAACATTTTATGCTATGTGAAACTTTATGCTATATGATGCATTCATGAAAACAATTTTCCATAAACAAACATTATGATCAAGTCTCATCTATTCTTTGTTTTGAATCTTTTAGATGTCGTCGTCTCACCACCTCTCCAACTCAACTAAGAAATCAAAGACCAGGTCCCAAAAGAAGATGATGGCATTCACGGCCAATCAGATTGCTCGCATCGTCCCTAAGATCGTCACTGAAATCCAAGCTTCTGCTACTCCAAACTCCTCCATTGATTCAAAGGTTGATGTGTGCAAGCCTGTGTCGTTTAACTTCAAGCACTTCTCGTCTTGCAACCCTAAGCCATTCACTGGCAACGATGGGGTGACTGCTATGCTAGAGTGGTTTGATAGCATAGAGGTCACGTTCATCAACAGCGAATGTCCTGAAGAGCTCAAAACACGGAGTGCTACTGGGGTCTTCCAAGCCTGAGCTTTGGAATGGTGGACCAATGAAAGGAATATGCGTTCAAACGAAGTGGCTTATGCTTTACCTTGGGAGGAAGTTAAGCAACTTATGATGGAAAAATTTTGCCCTCCTCATGAGCAACAAAAGCTGGAAGAAGAATTTTGGGCTCTAAAGAAAGGTGGCGACGACAACTTAGCCTACACCACCCGTTTTAAGCAACTCAGTTTCATTGTACCTCACCTTGTGTTGACCACCGATCGTATGATCAGGAAGTACATCAATGGTTTATCTTCTGCTATGCGTGATACCATTGAGGCAGCCAAGCTTGATAACATTGAAGCCGTATACCATCTGGCAGCTTCCTTAAACAACAATCGCATTCACGATAAACAAGCTGCAACCACTGTTTCTTCCAAGCCAGCCAATCAAATCACCCGACAATCGAGTGGTAACAAGGGGAAGAAGTGAAAGCATCAGAACCCTGGTTGCAACGCGATTGTACCAACTATTAACCCAAACCCCGCTACGCCAGAAAACGCACGAAAACCATACACTGGGGTTCATCCCAAGTGTACCACTTGCAACTATCATCACCATGCCAACATCAATTGTCGCCATTGCACTACTTGTAACCGTTTTGGCCATAATACTGCTTATTGTCGTTCTAACCCTACACCACAAGCCCAACCAGCTCCTCAAAACCCTAAACCAGCTAGAGCCTGCTACAAATGTGGTGACACAACGCATCTCCGTCCTCAATGTCCTCAACTGAACCAAGAACAACAACAAGCCACTCGAGGACGAGCTTTCAACCTCAACGCAAATCAGGCACGAAACGACAATGAAGTCATTAATGGTACATTTCTTGTTAATAATCTTTATGCTTCGATACTATTTGAACTGGTGCGGACAAAAGCTTTGTGTCTCTTGAATTTGAATATTTGTTAAACTGCACACGCTCTAAACTGCCTAAGTTATTTTCCATCGAAGTTGCCAATGGCAAATCTATCTTAGTCGATTCCGTTCTTCGTGATTGTCTTCTTACTCTTAACGAACACATCTTCACTATCAACCTTATACCCATGCAACTGGGTAGTTTCGACATCATAGTAGGCATAGAATGGCTTCGTAAGAACCATGCTGAAATTGCTTGCCACAAGAAGTACATTTGTTTGCCTCTTCCATCTGGCGACACCTTACACGTTTATGGAGACCGACCTTCAAGAGGACTGAAGTTGATGTTCTGCACACAAGCGAATAGATATTTATGCAAATAGTTCTTTACCTTTTTAGCCCACATTGTGGAAGAAAAAGGCAAGGGAAAGAGCGTAAGTGATGTCCCAGTGGTGCGCGACTTCCCTGACATCTTTCCTGAAGATTTACCTGGTCCTCCTCCACCTCGATCTGTTGACTTTCATATTGACCTCATACCTGGTTCGACTCTTGTTGCCAAAGCTCCGTATCATCTTGCACCCTCTGAGATGCAAGAGTTATCTACTCAACTTCAAGAACTCCTCGATAAGGGCTTCATACGTCCAAATACCTCACCTTGGGGTGCTCCTGTGCTTTTCGTCAAAAAGAAGGATGGCTCGTTTCGCATGTGCATCGACTATCGTGAGCTTAACAAACTCGCCATCAAGAATCGTTATCCCCTTCCGCGCATCGATGATCTCTTTGACCAACTTCAAGGCGCAACTTGTTTCTCCAAGATTGATATTCAATCTGGTTATCACCGACTCCGTGTGCTCGAAGAGGACATTCCCAAAACCGCCTTTCGCACTCGCTATGGACACTATGAGTTCGTGGTTATGCCTTTTGGTTTGACCAACGCACCCGCTATGTTCATGGATCTAATGAATCGTGTTTGTAAGCCTTACTTGGATCGTTTTGTAATCGTCTTCATTGACGATATTCTCATTTATTCTAAAACCCAAGCTGATCATGAACGCCATTTACGCCTCATACTCGAACTCTTACGTGGTGAACGCCTATACGCGAAGTTTTCTAAGTGCGGATTCTAGATCAAAGAAGTCCAATTCCTTGGACACGTTGTTAGTGAAAAAGGAATCCATGTTGATCCTTCCAAAATTGAAGCTGTGAAGAATTGGACCGCGCCTAAATCTCCTTCTGAAATCCGTTCCTTCTTAGGATTGGTGGGTTATTACCGCCGATTCATCTCGAACTTATCAAAAATCGCTACCCTCTCACCTCGTTGACTCAAAAAGAGAAACCTTTTGCTTGGGGTCCTGAGCAAGAGGAATATTTTCAAACTCTCAAGAACTTGCTTTTGTAACGCTCCTATTCTTGCTCTTCCCGATGGGAATGATGATTTCATGGTATATTGCGATGCCTCGAACCGTGTTCTTGGTTCTGTTCTCATGCAACGAGACAAGGTCATCGCTTATGCCTCTCGTCAGCTCAAAATACATGAGAAAAATGATACTACCCACGATCTCGAGCTTGGCGTAGTTGTCTTTGCATTAAAGATTTGGCGACACTACCTATATGGTACGGAGTGTGTGGTTTTCACTGACCATAAGAACCTACAACACATCTTTAACCAAAAGGAACTAAACATGCGTCAGCGGCGTTGGGTGGAATTGCTTAACGACTACGATTGCGAAATTCGCTACCATCCTGGTAAAGCGAATGTCGTGGCAGATGCACTAAGTCGTAAGGCTTATGTTAGTAGCATTCGTTGTTTTTGAGTCTCTAGTGACCTTCATACTTGCATTCGTGAAGCTCAATATTCGTCAGCCAACGAAGGTAGTCCAACCGTTGAAATCCGAGGTGCTTCTATAGACCAACTTGTGACCAAATCAGATGGACTTCAATACTACCTTGATCGCACCTGGGTGCCAGATCGCGACAATATTCATGAGCTCATTTTGAACGAGGCACACAAGTCCCGATACTCTATTCATCCTGGTGCTAATAAGATGTACCACGATCTACGTGCATCCTATTGGTGGCCTGGTATGAAGAAGGACATTGCCATTTATGTTTCGAAATGACTCACTTGCTCAAAGGTCAAAGCTGAGCATCAGCGTCCTTCTGGTTTACTCGAACAACCTGAAATCCCCGTTTGGAAATGGGATAGCACTGCTATGGACTTCATAACCAAACTTCCTCGCACATCTTTTGGTCAAGATAGCATTTGGGTAATCATTGATCGTTTGACTAAAGCAGCTCATTTCCTTCCTATTCGTGAAGATTTCAAGGTTGAGAAACTTGCTCGACTCTACACTGATGAAATCATATGCCGTCATGGTATTCCTCTTGGTATCATCTCTGGTCGCGATGGTCGTTTCACTTCACATCTTTGGTAAACTTTCCAGTCCGCTATGGGTTCTCATTTGAATCTCAGTACGGCCTTTCATCCTCAAACGGATGGACAGACTGAATGTACTATCCAAAACCTAGAGGACATGCTCCGTTCTTGTGTCATCAACTTTGGTGGTAGTTGGGATGTGCATTTACCATTGATCGAGTTCTCGTACAACAATAGCTACCACTCCAGTATTCAAATGGCTCCTTTCGAGGCATTGTATGGTCGCAAGTGCCGATCTCCTATTAGCTGGCATGAGATTGGTGATAAACAATTTACTGGCCCTGAGCTCATACAAGAAACAACGGATTAGATTCTTCAAATCCGTGACAACCTACTCAAGGCTAGAAGTCGAAAAAAGAGCTATGCCGACAAGAGACGCAAACCCTTGGAGTTTAATGTTGGTGATCATGTACTACTAAAGGTATCTCCTTAGAAAGGAGTAGTTTATTTTGGTAAAAAGGGAAAACTTGCCCCTCAGTATGTTGGTGCTTTCAAGATACTCGAGAGGATTGGCTAGGTGGCTTATCGACTCGATTTACCTCAAGAACTCAACAACGTTCAACCAACGTTTCATGTCTCGAACCTCAAGAAGTGTCTAGCGGAAGAAGGACTTCAAGTTCTTCTCGAAGATCTCCAAATCAACGACTCTTTGAATTATGTGGAAAAACCCGCCGAGATCATGAACCGAGGAATCAAGAAATTGAGGCGCAGTCAAATTCCTATCGTTAAGGTTCGATGGGAAGGAAAACGTGGCGCTGAATTTACTTGGGAACTCGAGAGTGATATGAAGATCAAGTATCCACAACTTTTCGTTACTTCTTCCTAAATTTTGGGATGAAATTTCCTAAAGGAGGGGAGACTGTAACGCCCTGTTTTTCATATTTTCCATAATTAGAAAGTGTTACCTGTAATTCTATTTTTGGAAGTCGTGTGTCCTTGTAATCCTCTTTACATTGTAATCGTTGTAAAATCCGAGACTTGGATCATAATAAAATTCATATTTTCTTTATATTCATGTTATACACATTTTATACATGTTCATACACTTGGATCGATTAAACATATGATACTTTATTCATAATTCGTGCAAAATACGTTAAACTTACAAACACGTGACTTATGTGCTCAATTTATGCAAATACGATGCTTAAACTCGACAAACATGCTTATTTATACTTAGTTATATTTGTTTTTATGAATTCATACTTGACATACCCTTACTTATGTTCCTCATGCATAAAACACCTTGAAAACAACTAAAAACATTAAACTATGAAAGTATAGGGGTTGATCTTGCCAAAAAAAAAACAAACAAACAAAATCACGTTTGGGGGCGGCTCACCGGCTGCGACCCCCTCACTTCTACCCACTCGCGGCCCGCGAGGTGGGTGAATCCGCAGAAAAACTTTACCAGCTACGGGATTGGGCAGAATGTTGTGTTTTGTTAAGTTTTAATTGTGTTTCTTGCATTTATAACACTCAACTACTTAACCTAACTCTTCCCTATAAAACCCAAGCTTCTTCCACAATTTTTCCACTTTGCAACTCACTTAAAACACACTCAAATCACTCTCAAATCAGCTAGAAATCAGCAGATAATCAGATTCATCACAAGTTACTAAAGTGAGCATAAGTTTACTTCTACTCCTTCTTCATCGATTCTTCTTTCTAATGACATCGAACAACCTTAGGTATGTTTCCACATGTTTTCCATGGAAAACCAAGGCTAGAACATCACCATAAAAGGCTCCAAAGTGCAATAAACTTTCTGATTTTGTATAAACACTTGTTTAATACACTTTAAATTGAGAGTTCTCAACACATTCCTATGTCCTTATGACACTAATCAAAACCATGGTTATGTGAGCTTAAAAATAAGGATGTGACATGTAAATCCAAAGGTTTTATCCTCATAAACATTCTCTTTTTTTATAAGGTTTTAACCCACAAGTGATGAACAGGCTTAGAGCTTGAAGATTGTGTGATTATAAGGTTAGCTTGGGCTATCCTACTTGCAAATCCACACATCACTTGATGTTTTCCTAGATTAGTTGTAGTTATTTCATTCTTTATTGTATATTCTTGACCCTCCTTGTTGTCTATAACAACATGTGTAGTGGTAAATACCAAAGAGGTACCTAAATGGAAGATTTATCTTCCAACCTCATGCATGACTTATATGATGCTATTGTAATACATGATTGGACTTAAACTATAATATATACTATATAATACATATATAATATCTAAGTAACCAACCCTTTGATGATAGACTAGTGGTTATTTGTCAAAGTGTTAAAAAATGTAAATTTAAATTGAGGGCAAAATCGTAATTTAGCTGGTTGATTTTAGGTTATGATTATTTTATTAACTAGGTTAATGCCCGCGTTAAACGCGGTTTCAATAAAGAAAACAAATTATTTTTGTTCTCACTCTTTTTTTTTGCACCAAGTGGGAATTGAACTTGAGTTTTCAAAGAAGAACCCAAATACTCCTACCACTAGCACTTGAGCTAGAGGTCATTAGCTATTTATAGTTTAATTAAACTCAAATTTGAAGGGTAACCCACACGCCCGTAGGCACGATGGTGAATTACCGGTAAATCACGTTTGGCTCAAGGAGCGAACCCAGTTTTCTCAGGGTCTCCTATCACTGCCCACCAATGCCTCACTCTTTTTTTACACAAAGTGGAAATTAAACTTGAGTCTTAAAAAAAGAATCATATACTCCTACCAATTAAGTAAAAAGTCATTGACTATTTATAATTATAATTTAATTAAAATCAAATTTCCAGCAGCACTGTTCATGACTACTTTCGTATAATATGTATAATGTATAATAATGTACCTGTCTGTGTAACTTGACATGCGATTTTTCATTCTGACACAATAAGAAACACATGTGAATTTACAATACGAGTTAACTTTATGGATTCACATTTGAAGTAATTCTAGTAGTCATGCACATGTGACACTGTCACAGTATAATATACATGTGGATTATGAAATGATGGTATGGAGTATGTACTATCAGTGACGGATTCAGAATTTTTTTTCATGGGGGGCGTAATTTTTGTGATCGGTTTTCTTTCATTAAATATTATAAAAGTGGTCCAGGTCGGGTCGGGTAAAATTTGTTGCGGCATTGGCTAACACTGATGTTTTATTCAATGATCTAATAACTAATCTAGCAACAAGTTTTGAGAAATCATTCCACGATATTCATATTCCCTAAAGTAGATGTTAATAAACAGTTTTCAATAATCTAGACGTAAAGAGAGAAGAATAAAAAAGGCCAAACTGTTAAGTCGAGAAAAATAGAGTACAATTACTGCTGAAAGTGGCTAGACTTCAGCAGCCAAAGTGGCTAGAAATTCGTAAGCTTTTACATCAGCAAGGTAACCTCCATGATAAAGTGGCTAGACTTCGGAGTGAATTGGATATACTCCAGCAACAGGTTGATGCTAATCCCCTTGATACTGTGGCTCGAGATGTAGCAACCAAATGCCTTCGTGAGTTCCAAGAGGCAGCCTATGATGAAGAATGTTTCCTTAAGCAAAAATCGAAGGTTGAGTGGCTTTGTGCGGGTGACTCCAATACCTCTTTCTTTCACAACTCTGTGAAAAGTCGAAATGCTAGAAACAAGATCGTATGTATTAATGATGTGCATGGTAATTCTTTTGAGGGTACCGAGGTTCCAGCCGTTCTTGTGGACCATTACACAAATTTTTTAGGTACCGATCAGCCTGTTCAACATCTAACTGATGATGATCTGTTTATTAACACGCTGAGCCATGATATGGCGGCCTATATGGTTAGACAGGTGACCAGAGAAGAAGTTAAAAAAGCCATTTTCAGCATTGGTGAGAATAAGGCTCCTGGGCCGGATGGGTTCACTTCTGCGTTCTTTAAGAATGCTTGGGATATTATTGGTGATGAGGTGACAAAAGCGGTACTCGATTTTTTTGATAATGGTAAGCTTCTTAAGCAAGTCAATCACACCATTATTGCTCTTATTCCTAAGAAGGATACTCCTAATTCCGTTTTAGACTATCGGCCCATATCTTGCTGTAATGTTTTGTTTAAGTGTGTTAGCAAGATTATAACGGATAGGATCAAGGGAAGTTTGAATAAATTGGTCAGCATAAACCAATCGGCGTTTATTCCGAGCAGGAAAATATCGGACAATATTCTCCTTACTCAGGAGCTCATGCACAATTATCATCTTAATAGAGGGCCCCCAAGGTGTGCATTCAAGATTGATATTCAAAAGGCTTACGATACAGTCAGTTGGCAATTTCTTGAGTCCATTCTGCATGGGTTTGGGTTTCATCATAAAATGGTTAATTGGATAATGACATGTGTTACAACGGTGTCGTATTCTTTAAGCATTAACGGAGAGATTCATGGTTATTTTGCGGGTAAGCGTGGTCTTAGACAGGGGGATCCTATGTCCCCTTACTTATTTACGCTAGTCATGGAAGTCTTAACGCTTCTATTACATCAATCATCAGCTCATGCGTCATTTAAGTTTCATGCTCGATGCTCTAAACAAAAGGTCATTAGTCTTTCATTTGCTGATGACCTGTTTCTTTTTGCTCATGGTGATTGTAGTTCGGTTAAGTATCTTAGGGAGGCCCTTGATAAATTTTCTATAGCCTCGGGTCTACATCCTAATCTGGCTAAGATTACTGTTTACTTCTGTAATGTTCCTCGAGCTATCAAAGATCAGATTTTGCACGTTATGCCGTTTCAGGAGGGTTCGTTTCCGGTTCGTTATCTTGGGGTTCCGCTGATTTCTACTAGATTGGCTGCCAAGGATTGCAAAATTCTTTTGGAACGTATGGATAGACGAATTGACAATTGGATGACAAAATCTCTCTCATTTGCCGGGAGACTTCAACTTATCAATTCTGTCCTTGTGGCCTTATACTCCTATTGGGCGTCAGTTATGATGCTCCCTTCTAGTATTTTAAAGGATCTGGAGAAACGTCTTCGAAGATTTCTATGGAATGGTGGTAAACCGGGTTCGATTCGAGCTAAAGTAGCCTGGAGGGATGTTTGTATGCCGAAAGATGAGGGTGGTTTAGGTATTCGGAGCATAGTGGATGTTAATAAGGCTCTTTTAACATCTCACATATGGAGCTTAGTCACAAATCGTCCTTCTCTTTGGGTCCAATGGATTCACGCATACAAGCTGAAAGGTAAAAGTTTCTGGGAAGTGCAATGTAGTAATAATGTAAGCTGGGGATGGCGGAAACTCTTATCCATTCGTTCGAGTGTTCGATCATTTTTTTGGATGTCCATTCGTAGTGGACGCCAAACTAACGTGTGGAGTGATAACTGGTGCACATACAGTCCGATTAGATCATTCATAACCCCTAGAGCTATTGCTAATGCGGGTTTTTCTTTAAATGCTACGGTGGCTGATGTTGTTGCGGATGATGGACATTGGTTATGGCCTCAAGCATGGTATGATCTTTTTCCTGTTCTTATCAACATTGGTCCTATTCAGATTGCGCCTCATATGAGTGACCGATTTTGCTGGAAAGATTTGGAAGGTAACTTTCAAGGTTTTACTTCTTGGGAGGTTTGGAATTGTTTGCGGCATAGGTGTCATAAGGTTTCATGGGCTAGTTCAGTTTGGTTCAGCCAATGTATACCCCGACACTCTTTTCATTTGTGGTTAGTTGTTAAAAACAAGTTGAAAACCCAAGATAGGATGGCCATTTGGGAAGCGGGTAGTGCTACTAATTTGCGTCTTATGTGTTGCCCTCTATGCAAGTTTGACCGTGATTCAAGAGACCACCTATTTTTCCAATGTGAATATACTTCAGAGGTGTGGAGATTGGTTAGACATTTGGTCGACATGGAGAATGTAACGGATACTTGGGATTCTATCATGCAATGGATGGAGATTAATGCTAATTCTAGAACTATGGATATTATTATTTGTAGGATTCTTGTAGCGGCTTCAACGTACTTTGTTTGGCAGGAAAGGAATAATAGATTATTTTCTCATAATCAGCGGAGTGCGAGTGTGCTTGCAAAGGTTGTCATTGAAACTGTGCGACTCAAAATTATGGGGTTCCGGTTTGGTAGAGACCCGAAACAAAAGAAGATTTTGGACTGGTGCCTGATCTCGAAGAACATCATAGAGGTTGATCCCGGCTAGAGCGGCTCTTCTGGTTTTTTTTGGCATGTTTGTTCTTGGGCTGTGTTTATTCTCTTGGTTTGTCACTTTGTTTTGGTTGTGACGTTTGTCGGGTTTGTTTGTTTTGTTTTGTTGTCCTAGTCTTGGTATGCCAAGTCTAGTAGTGTGTATCGGTGTCGCGATGCACCCTGTTTTTATTTTTTGGTTGATATAAAATTTCACCGGGGTAACCCTTTACCCAAAATTACTGCTGAAAGTGATATTTCTAATATTTCATATCAAAGTAGCTATATACGGTATATAAGTATGATTAAGGTGATTATTTATATACAATTTATGAGTTACTTTTTGATTGGTTTGACTTAATGATGTGTCAAAGAACTAATGTTTGAACAACGGAACTTTAATTAAAATAAAATTTAGGTTTTAGTTTTGAAACACCAAATTTGTAAATGTTTTATTTAATATGTTGACCAATTTTATTGATTAAAAACATTTATGCTTTAAAACTTAATACTTTTTATAATCTAAAAACCATTTAAAGGTTAAAGTTAAGTTAGCATCCAAATATTGGTTAAGAGTCTAAACATTAACTTGACACTAAACATGAGAATATTTTAAATATATAGACAAAAGTTTATTAATAATATAATAGTATTTTTAAAAGTATGTGCATAGTGCCAAAAACTAGATGCACCTTTTTATCCCTCTTACACACAAACATCTCTCTATCTCTTTTATCATCTCATTCTTTCATTTATTTTTGGTTGGAGAGTTCACCGGAAGAACGGCCAGAAATGTCCAATTCCCTTTTTCACTATTTTCTTCACTTTAATGTTTCATCTATTTGGTTTTAAAAGTTCAAGGGGGCACAATTATAAAATTTCATGGGGTGCGATTGAAATTTTAACTGATGTAATACACTGAAAATAATTTTTTAAGGGGGGCGGCCGCCCACCCACCTACCACCGTAGGTCCGCCCCTGTGTATTATGTAATTAGCTTACATAATAACTATTAATTCAAGGTGTAAATTAACATTGAGCTTGAGTTACATGTAAACATATAAAAATAGGTCAATTTATAGTATAAGTTCGCATCTAAAATTACACTTTATTGGGAATTTCTAAAATCGAGTGGTTGGATATTCTAAGAGTCGTGTGGACACTTTCAGATTGAAACAATTTGATGGTTCGCTTGAATATATCAACCGATTAAAACTCAAACTTTGATATGCAAGACAAATTAAATAAATCTGTGTGAATTTCATGAACCACATGGATGACCACATGAAAGTATTTCGAATTTAGGGGATGGAAACCAAAAACTGCCATAAGACTAATTTTAAAATCAATATTTAGATTCCAAATCTGTGTTAATTTTCCACTAAAATATTATGTTAACCTCATCTAAGGGCTTTGTCTCTTGTACCCTCCCAAGTGTTGCTCCCTCTAGACCCTGCTTCCATAGGTGACGTGAACAAAATGCAACATATAAATTACATCAATTGAGGCATAAAACCAACCTTTTTTTAGTATAAATGTTGGAAAAAAGCGTGTTTCTTTCTTCCTTTTAAATTTACAGGACCAAACGAGCTTAAAAGAACAAAAGGAACAAATAAGCAGCCAAAACCAACATAAATACAAAAAGAATGAATAATGTGGCATGCCCGACCCCTCAGCAACATCTCCCAAAGCAAAAACAAGAAGACAGAAACTGACCGCGGCTGGGCATGGGGTGTGGTCAGACCCTGCACAACAAGACAAACTCTGCCGAAGCTTCTACGCCCACCATGGGGTCGTGCCCAACTCACCATGGGGCGTGGTCAACTCTTAGATTTGCAACATAATGATAATACAGCAAAGAGTTGACCACGGGGCCGTGCCTAGAAGACACAGGGTCGTGTGGGGGCCCCTGCTGACAGATGCATTAAAATAAGGAAAAGAAGAAGGATGACCATGGGCCGTGCCCAATGGACACGGGGCCGTGGCCAGGGCTCTGTTCTGGCTATAAATATGGGTGCTTGGTTCACTTCAAAGGCATCCCTTGGCAAACCACTTCTTTCCCACTTTGCCACCATTCCACCACTACCATCATCCATCTATCATCCTGAGAGTGTGTAGTAGTCTCGGGGTCCAAGATTGATCGTAAGAGTTCTTGTCAATCAAAGGTCATGTTTGGCTAATCTCTTACATCACTTGGTGAAGATAAGTTTTTAATGTATTACTTTTGATTTTTAATCTATCGACACTTTTTAATTGGGTTTGTATTAATGACTTTAATAACTAGTTTCTTATGTTGAAAGTGAATTTTCTTTACCATTTCTTCATGATGTCATTGATTTGCTCATTCGTATCTTTACGGTCTATATAAAGCGCGTTAACTACCTGGAAGGGGGTTAGGAGGGTGGTTTGGTAAAGTTCTTGTCTCGTTCAGTGTATAGATCCTACGAGGACTTGGTTCAAGCTTACTAGGATCTTCTTCAATGCCCAACGGTATTGGACGGCGGGGGTGTGAATAGCTTGAACCCCTCATATGTAAACTACTATTAAAACATTAAACCGGCTTCTTGAGATTGTATCCTTGCTGACTCAAACCACATAGCTGAGTGTAACGTCACTTTCAAAAGAGGGGCCTATCACTTTTCGCATTAATAACTAACTTAATTGTCTTTCAATATTCCGACCCTTTGGGACCGTATCCCTGCTGACACAAACCACGGGTTGAGGGTAACGTCACCTTCAAAAGAGGGGCCTACTACTATAACTAATATAATCTCTGAAAAAATCCAAAAGTGCGAAAATCATCAAAGGGTATATTAAAGATAAGTTGGATCCAAGTGATTCTATCATGTCTATTTGTCTTTCATTTTATTTATTGACGTACATGTTTACATACATATTATTTACAGTATCTTCACATGCAACGAAGTGCGTTTTATATTTATAAAAATGGTTTATACCTTAACATTAAAACTCACACAACAAAGGACAAGTGTATCCCGTCATATATGCAGCAAAGTATTGGTAAGAGCCAGATATCGATCCATAGAACATGGGCATTATAATGTACCAAATCTTTGTCATTAGATTACCAGATATAAGGAAAGGTGAATGGTTGTTTAACTAAATTATCTAAATTACAACTAAAACACAAATATACTATTATCTTGTTTCACAAACAACCTGAACATGTTATCTATATCACATATGTCACAAAAGCACTTAATCAATTTTCCAATTTCGAGACAGTTAGTCATCCGCTAGGAGTTTTCTAACATGATGCTTCTTCAGAAAGTTAACGCGATAAACACACGTTAACCACCTAAAATCATTCTTTAGCGAGCTATTGATATTCATTCATGTAAACCTTTAAAGATAGATTAGTCATCCGCTAGGAGTTTTCTAACCTCACTTATCAAAGAAAGCAATACCGATGGTCACAATACAGCCACGAGGATAAGCATTTAAGTAGATCATATAACGACATATTTCACCTTTACAAGTCTTGAACACAAATCTACCATGTCAGCAATTTCAGACCAAAACTACTAAACAAGGATCATAAACCGCATGCAAGAACATGTAATCAACACCATATAATTCGTTAGAACCCTTACGTGCAAGAAAGTATTCCTAATCAAAATAAGATATATCTTAGATAAAACCAATACCCCTCTCGAGTCTCATGGTGTAAACAAGTTTACAAACAAGTGATTAATCAAGAAATAGTTACCATCCCACTAACCACAGATTCATTATCCAAAATAATCAAACATAATCAGGAACTCAACATCAATGAAACGTTCATTATATAATCATGAAGATTTAAACATGAAAAAGTACTAAAGTTCCATATAAACAAGATTACAACATAAAGTTCATTCAAGAAACAAGTTTATAACTTACTATTACATAAACTACATTAAACATAAACTAAGATCAGCTTATAACTTGCAAAATGATCAGAATACATGTTCAAGAACAAGGAATCGAACCATAAACAAGCAAGGAATTGACGGGTTGGATCGGCTATGCTTCCACTCGATCTTTAAGCTTCAAATGGGTCTGATCAGGACTACTTCGTAACCCAGAAATCGCCCAGAAACAGGGAGAAAAACCCAACACTTGAACCAGTAGCGAATGCTGCTATTTATGGAAGAAATTCTGATCGGCACGGTCGTGCGTCAGGTGCTTGTCGGGTGACGTCAGTTTCAGCGATCCCGAGTCAGCCAAGTGGACAAGTGGACAAGTTGCTTGGGTCAGTAGATCGGCACGGTCATGCCTCGGGTGGCACGGTAGTGCGGCCCGAGAAACAGTCGGCACTCCTAGTTACACGGGCAGTGCTTCCGAGATCGAAGCAACAGCACGGTAGTGCCGATGGTGGCACGGTCGTGCCACACCTGGCAGTTGATCAGATTTATGTTATTTTCATCAGAAATGCATCAGATTTTTCCCGTTTCCATCAGAATTTTCCTTTATGCTCTGTTTAAGTCCTGAAAATATAAAAGTACCGGATTTGGCACCTAAACGTTGCGGTTACGGTAAAAAAAATGCTTAAAACGGAAGTGTTTTGGGGTATAAAAACATGTATAATTTAACGTATATCAAACATCTCCACACTTGAACTTTGCTTGTCCTCAAGCAAACTTAAAATAAAATACGGAATCAAAACTGAATATTTACAAAGTTTTTCAAATTTGTTTGGTGGTCAAATTGGTTTAAAAAAATCATCATCAAAGATTTAAAACAAACAAGCTTTGTTAGATGTATGAAAGGATAATTATAAAGCAATGATTCTACGTTCGAAATGACTTAGCATGAAAATCTTTACATTTCTCACAATGTTCACACACACTCGGTTAAATTTCTGAATCATACATATAATGTGTATGTTAAACACTCGATGCCTGGTCAATGAATCATGCAATATCATAAGCTTGTCAAAAAATCTAATCTCCACCAATTAATATGTGAAAAACATAAATCAAGAGGTCTTTGATGGGTTGTAATGATAAGCTATGGTTAAGGGTGTGGAATGGATAATTGAAAGTGGCTAAATGGTTAAAACTCGGCGGTTATTTGTAACTAGCGTAAATGAATCAACAACTATACATAAATAACGCTTTAAAGACGATTTTATACTTTTCGAGCTATACAACATATTTGTACTATTTAGCGCTTAAAATTGCTCTAATTTGATCGTCTTTATTCTGTTTTTCGATCTCTATTTTCTGGGTTTTTTTTTACAAGGAAATAATTACAAACAAGCTAGTTGGAAAATAACTTTGGCCGAGTTTTAACACAAAGGTTTAAAAATAAAAAAAAAACTAAATTTGGTTAAGTAGGCTAAGTAGTTGGGTATAATTGTAAAAACACGGAAAATAGGCTCAACGTGGCGAACTAATGGATAATGTTGGGTGCAGGATATAAACAAAGAAAACGGTTGACAAAGGGTTATCCTAAATGCCTCTATCATTTCCATGTAATTTCACACATTCATGGTTTCAAAAAGTATACAAATGACAAGTTCTAAATTACATAAAACATCCGGCTCACTCATTCTCCGCAAAAACAAAGAAGCATTTGACAAGAAAGCTTTAAAGGCTCAAACATATGCTCACGTAAACGGAAGGAATGGGTATAAATATAAAGATAAGCATGCAAGTCTTTCGTTTTTGTTTTATCACTGCTTTTTAGTTATCTTTTTCAAACATAAATTTGGCTTGTCTATTTTTTTTTATCAAATTTGATGCTTTCTAAAGAACACAAATTGACCATTTTTTTCGAAAATAAATAAATACAGAAATGATAACAATTAAGGACAAACAAAGTTTAAAACCCTTTAAACCCCTTCCCACACTTGAACTTCACATTGTCCCCAATGTGAAATACATATTAGTTAAGCAATTATGAAGAGCTAAACTAATAATGTAAAAAGGGAAAGATGTACTCCCTCAGAGTTGGAGTTGACTTGTTTGAGTATAGTTTTTGTTTGAAGTCGTATCAACTCTGCGTGCATTTCTTTACAAATCTGCCAATTATGTTACTCGCTAAATTAGACAACATTAACATTGATTAAAATGTTAGATAATTCAACCGGATCCGTTATTCAAACAAAGCAAACATACTAAAGTTCTTAAAAACAGACATAGAGTAAAAATATCCCAAATAAAGTACTGAAAAGAAATATCATAAACATAAGTTTCTGAATCGTTTCACCCTACCTCCTCCTACTCCTCATCATCATCATCATGGTGGCGTGTTCCAGATGAACCCGCCCCATACATACCTGGAAACTGTGGAGGGTTGCTGAAGTGTCCAGGATATACGCCTTGTAGCCCCCCGAAGATGTAGGAAAATCCTAGATACATATCTTGCTGCATGGTTTGTTGAGATGCCCGTATAGCTGACTGGTCAGTCCTAATAGCGTCTTGAGCTGCTCGAATAGCCTCCTGCTCGACTCTCAGAGCTAACTGGTCGGCTCTCATAGTCTCCTGAGAGACCTGCATATGCTGGAACTGTTGATATAGCTCAGGGTAGGAAGGTATACCTGGAGGCCAGTTTTGTTGGTGCTGATACTGATGCTGGTGTTCCTCATGTTGTGGTTGATTGTGTGGTGGCTGGTCATGTGGTGGTGGCTCTACTGCATGCTGCTCTCCTATTTCGACGTCCTCGCCATGTGGTGGTAGTGGTAGCGGATCCCATACTTCCCCATTTAGACCCCTCAGTCGCGATCCATTATCTGTGTCTACTACCAAACCCATAGCCTTTAAACACTTCATATCCACATCTCCTCCTGCGCGAACCAAAGTGAGACCACTGACTACATCATCTTTCATAATACCTAAGTTGTGTGCCAACTGAGTCACATATTCACCACCATGAATTTCGCTGCTTTGAGTTCTCCCCGCACTGTTTATGAAAAATTCAGCCATTCTAGCTGCGAGGTTGACATGCACTCCAATCACTAAGGAATATATGATAAGAAGATCTGGAGTGGGATAGTTTCCTGCACTGTCCATGCGTCCACAAATGGTGTGACTGATGATCTGATGAACGACCCTCAGAAGCGGGTCTTGTAGTCGTGAGGCTTTAGCTTTCCTAGCTTCATAAGATGGTCTAACTGCCACTTGTGCCCAAAAGTTAGCCCGTTGCTGATCATTGTCAAACTTGTAGATATTTGTGAAAAGATCTGAATCGATTTCTTCAGATGAATATATGCCCAATTTTCTTCCAAGTTTAGCAACCGACCACTTATGCCATTTTCTCCCCAACCTGAACTGTATTGTTTCCCTGTTTTTGAAATCCGGATTCTCGCTTTTTGGTTTTTCATAAGTGTAGGAAGCGAAGAACTCCAATGTTAGTTCAAGATAAACGGGGCGTTCAATGTTGCACAACCTTGACATCGGATGTGACATCATGTCGGATAGTCTTTGTTCTTGGTTTAGGGATGTCAAAGTCCCCCAGTTGATTCTTCTTGGTTCACCAATTTGCCCCCGTCGATTCCATAAAGCTTCTAATCTTGCAATGCAGGGTTGTTCTCTCGGCTTGTTCTCGCTGAATTGGAGGAATCGGTGATTCATCTGCACACAGGAATATAATAAAATAAGAGCAGATTATAAAATTTCCGTTGCTGCCACCAGAACAGTCTGTTTTCAAGCTTCTGTTTCTGTTTCAGTAGTCACACGGTCGTGCGGAATTGGCACTGCCGTGCCATCTCCTGATCGCTCAACAGTTGATTTCCGGACAACGAGTCGCACTGCCGTGCCAAATCGGCACCACCGTGCGTCTCGGCGTCGCAGCTTTTATCCGACGATCTGTTCTTGATTTCCGAACGGCACTGTCATGCCGTTTAAGCGACGTGACCGTGCGACAGCAAATTTTAACCAGAAAATAGTTTATTTCACTGAATTTAACGTGTATCTTTCAAAATTTGACTTGTAATCAGTTAATAGACTTTGAATCAAGCACCAGAACTACTGGTTTAACATTAATCACCCAAGAACTAGGGTTTATTTGACATTTAAGAAGAAAACCCCAAAATTTATTGGTTCAAGCATCAGATCTACAACAGAAACTAAGTTCAATCTACGAAACAAGTAGGAAACATACCTTTGAAGACGATTGAAGCGAAATCTAGG
Source organism: Helianthus tuberosus (assembly GCA_030545235.1). Classification (NCBI taxonomy): domain Eukaryota; kingdom Viridiplantae; phylum Streptophyta; class Magnoliopsida; order Asterales; family Asteraceae; genus Helianthus; species Helianthus tuberosus. Next base: position 106,867,211 of record CM060437.1, read on the forward strand.
CAAAAATTAGGTGTTTTGTGGGTGTAGCCGACCTAGAACTCCCGTGCGGTGACTAGGGTTTCGTAAAAGTGTTATGTTTTTACTGCAGAATCGCTTAAATACCCTAGTTTTTACTGTTCGATTTTCGAGGCGCACGGTCGTGCGGATTTGGCATGGTCATGCCATTCCGGATCGCTGTTATGGTTCGGCCTGTGTTATCGGGAAGCATGGTAGTGCAGTGGTCGCACGGTAGTGCGATCCGATGACTGCCCTGTGTTTGAGCTACTGATCAGTTTTGATCAAGGATGGCATGCCCGTGCCGATTTGGCACGACCGTGCGGTACCTGGGCCTTTTTGTGTAATTTTTCACAGTAAGCTTATAACTCCGAATTTTTACCCCATTTTCCCATTTTTGCACTATTTCATATATTCTAATAATAAAGTAGCTTCAAAATTCCAAAAATTATGTATCATGCTTGTATGTACCTATTTAAAACCGAGAAATTAACGAACTATGAAATAAAAATATTAATAACTAATATATACAAAATTACCCTTAGCGTGTGAAAACATGCTCGCTAAATTTGTCAGCGAGTCGATAGCTAGATTCATTTTTCCCAAACTTGATTTAAGCGCGTGGGACGTGGAGTCCGAGAATTTCCTCCACCGGGTCAACTGGTCCGTTGATGTAACTTTTGAGTCTATGACCGTTGACTTTGAATGTTTCCCCGCTTAAATTCTCGATGGTTACGGTTCCGTATGGAAATACTTCTTTGATCGTATAAGGACCCATCCATCGAGATCTTAACTTCCCAGGGAATAAACGCAGTCGTGAGGAGTACAATAGAACAAGATCTCCAACGCGGAAATCTTTATGTTCTCTTATTCTTTTGTCATGAAACCTCTTGACTCGTTCTTTGTACCTGCTAGAACTTTCATTGGCATGATTTCTTAGCTCCTCGAGCTCGTGAATTTGCAGAAAACGGGCTTCACCTCCGCTTTTTAAATCCATATTCGCCGTCTTCAAGGCCCAGAATGCCCTATGTTCTAGCTCGACAGGTAGATGACAAGCTTTTCCATAAACCAACCTAAAGGGTGTGGTCCCAATAGGTGTCTTCAATGATGTTCTAAAAGCCCACAAAGCGTCATCTAACTTGCCTGACCAATCCTTGCGGTTGTTATTAATGGACCGCTCAAGGATTCTTTTTAAACCCCGATTCGTGACCTCAACTTGCCCGCTCGTTTGAGGGTGATATGGCGTAGCCAATTTATGATGAACACCATAACGGGACAAGGCTCGTTCTAACTGCGCATTACAAAAATGCGTTCCACGGTCACTGATTAGTGCGTTTGGAGCACCAAATCGGGCAAATAAACTCTTTAAGAACCTCACAACCACCCTAGCATCATTTGTAGGCAAAGCTTGAGCTTCAGCCCATTTGGAGACATAGTCTACAGCAACTAGGATGTATTTGTTACCTCGTGAGGCTGGAAATGGTCCCATGAAGTCGATACCCCATATATCAAAGACTTCACAGACTTGCATTGGATGCTGAGGCATTTCATTGCGTGCGGAGATATTTGTTGCTCCCTGGCAAGCATCACATGCTCGGACCCATTCATGCGCATCACGAAAGATTGTGGGCCAGTAAAACCCAGAGTCTAACACTTTCTTTGCGGTGTAGTTTGCTCCATGATGACCTCCGGTTGGCCCTTCGTGACAGTGACGCATAATGCTAGCTGCCTCTTCTCCAAATACACATCTTCGGATCACCTGATCGGCTCCGATTCTAAACAAGAATGGTTCGTCCCAAATGTAATATTTCAAATCTGCAAAGAACTTCCTCTTTTACTGATATGACAATCCTTTGATAAGGATTCCTCATGCGAGGTAGTTTGCAAAGTCGGCGAACCAAGGTGACTCGTCATTCATCTCGATACTTAGAAGAAATTCGTGGGGGAAATTGCCGTTTATTGGTTCCTCCACTGAATTTTCAGAACTTCCATGCTCAAGTCTCGAGAGAATGTCGGCTGCAACATTTAGAGCTCCCTTTTTATCTTGGATTTCTATGTCAAATTCTTGTAGTAACAAGATCCATCTGATAAGACGCGGTTTTGCGTCCTGTTTGCTAAAAAGGTATTTTATTGCTGCATGATCCGTATACACAATTGTTTTGGACAACACAAGGTACGACCTGAATTTGTCGAAAGCATATACTACTGCCAAAAGCTCCTTTTCTGTAGTCGTATAATTCTCTTGAGCATCATGTAGAGTTTTGCTGGCATAGTATATAGGATGAAAATGCTTATCCCTTCGTTGTCCTAAGACTGCTCCTATTGCGTAATCACTGGCGTCGCACATTATCTCAAATGGCAACGCCCAATCTGGTGAAACTAAAATAGGGGCTTCGATAAGCCTTTGTTTAAGCTGCTTGAATGCTTTCATGCATTCGTCGGAGAATACAAATGGAGCATCTTTTTCTAACAAACGGGTCATAGGTCTTGCGATTTTTGAAAAGTCTTTTATGAATCGCCTATAGAACCCAGCATGACGCAGGAAACTTCTAATTGCTCTGATCGAGGTAGGGGGAGGAAGTTTAGAAATGACACCTACTTTTGCTGGATCAACTTCCAACCCGGATTTAGAGATTTTGTGTCCAAGAACTACCTCTTCTTTCACCATGAAGTGGCATTTCTCCCAGTTAAGCACAAGATTAGTTTCCTCACATCTCATTAACATTCTTTTCAGGTTTCCAAGACATTGATCGAAAGAACTCCCAAAAAACAGAGAAATCATCCATGAATACCTCCATCGAGTCTTCAATCATGTCATGGAAAATAGCTACCATGCAGCGCTGAAATGTGGCTGGTGCATTACATAGTCCAAAAGGCATACGCCGGTAGGCGAATGTGCCGAAAGGACATGTGAAAGTAGTTTTCTCCTGGTCTTCAGGAGCGATAGGAATTTGAAAGTATCCAGATAACCCATCCAGAAAACAGAAAAAAGACTTCCCCGACAGACGTTCCAACATCTGGTCGATGAATGGAAGCGGGAAGTGGTCCTTACGGGTGGCATCGTTGAGTTTGCGGTAATCGATGCAAACTCGCCATCCGGTGACGGTACGGGTAGGAATAAGTTCATTCCTATTGTTTCGAACTACAGTAATACCACCTTTCTTGGGTACTACTTGCACTGGACTTACCCAAACAGAATCAGATATAGGATAAATTAGCCCTGCATCTAACAACTTAATTACTTCTTTCTTCACCACGTCTTGCATGTTTGGATTCAAACGCCTTTGATGCTGTGCACTAGGCTTGTAGTTGTCTTCCATGAGAATCTTATGAGTACAGAAAGAAGGATTAATGCCTTTGATATCCATAATCTTCCACGCCATGGCTTTCTTATGGAGCTTTAGAACTTCGAGAAGCTGTCTCTTTTCTTCTTTTTCTAAAGACGCTGAAATGATGACAGGCAAGTGACACTCCTCGTCTAGGAATGCATATTCAAGATGCGGTGGGAGTTCTTTTAACTCCAATGACGGTGGGTCGTCAACCGATGGTTTGGACATTTCTTCAACTTCACGGTCAATCTCCACAAATTGATTTGGACCTTGAGAACCATCATCATCGATTTGGCAGACTGGCTGCTCTTGTGAAATGTCTTCTTGGTTCTCACACAAAAGAGGTGTGTCCATATCAATTTCTTCTATCGTGCCTTTGAAATGAGAGCTTACACAAGTATCGACAATGTCGACATTGTAAAGCATGTCATCATGACTTTGCTGATGCTGCATTGATCTTTTAATATCAAAAGTCACGTGCTCGTCATTTACTCGGAGCGTGATTTGGCCAGCTGCCACATCAACGATCGTCCTCGCGGTATTGAGGAACGGGCGTCCAAGTATTAATGGCACTTTTGAATCTTCGTCCATGTCTAAAATAACAAAATCCACGGGAAAAACAAATTTATCGATTTTAACAAGCATGTTTTCAACAAATCCACGCGGATACTTGATTGAACGATCTGCAAGTCGAATGCTCATTCTAGTGGGTGAAGGTTCACCCGGATCTAATTTAGCAAAGACCTTATATGGCATAAGGTTTATGCTAGCTCCTAAATCGGCTAATGCGTGACTGACAGACATGCTGCCAATGAGACAGGGAAGAGTAAAACTGCCCGGATCTCCCATCTTTTCAGGTAGACGGTTTTGGAGAAGGGCTGAACAGTTTTCATTCATCAACACACAAGATAAGCTTTCGAGCTTCTGCTTGTTTGTGAGGATGTCTTTTAAGAACCTTGCGTATTTAGGCATTTGAGCCAACGCCTCAACAAATGGTATTATTATGTGTAATTGTTTGAACATTTCTAAAAACTTACCATGTTGTTCATCGTTCTTTTGTTTCTTCAATCTGCTCGGATATGGAATAGGAGGAATGAAATCTTTAACTGGCTCCTGGAATTGTGCTGTACTTGCTGGGACTCGCCTAGCGTGCACCTCGTCTGAAGCGTCAGTTTGGACCGTATCAGTGATCGGTGGTGAGTCCGATTTGTCAGGTCCCGTGGTTTTACCACTCCTCGTCATTACTGCATTAACATGCCCTCTCGGGTTTAGTTCTGTGTTACTTGGAAGACTACCTTGTGGTCTTTCAGACAACATCTTGGCCAATTGGCCGACTTGATTCTCAATGGTTTGAATTGAAGCCTTCTGGCTCCGCATTTCCCCTTCTTGTGCCATGAAACGCTCCTCATGCTGCTGGTATCGCTTTTCAGATATTTGGTTGGCATTGTTGGAGTTGTTTAACAGCTGCGCCATCATCTCTTCTAGTTTTGAGTTGGTTTGAGAGGTTTGTGGCTGGGGAGTGCTTCCTGAACCTAAATTATTGTAACGTGGTTGAAAGGTTTGCCCTGATGGCTGAAAAGATTGTCCCTGGGGCTGAAAGGATTGCCCCTGAGGCTGTTGTGGTGTGGGAGCGCGTTGAGCATACCCGAGTGGGTTATGGTTATTGGAATTGGCTTTCCACCCGAAGTTTGGGTGATTCCTCCAACCCGAATTGTACGTGTTGCTGTAGGGGTTATTTTGGGGCCTAACTTGATTGCCCAAATAGTCCACCTCTTCGTGGCCTGTAAACATAACACCCTGCTCACATGTACCTGGCTCGTGTGACACTCTACACAGTTCACATGATGATTGTACTTTTGAAACGTTCTGAGCTTGATCAAACCTTGCCGCCAAAGCTCCGATCTGCGCTGCAAGAGCCGTATATGTATCCACTTGATGAACTCCAGGTATAGATAAAGCTTTACTTCTTACTCCACCGTGACGCGAACATGACTTCAAGGTAGCTTTCTCTATGATTGCATAGGCTTCATTTGGGGTTTTTGTTCCAAGATCGCCTCCAGCATAAACATCTAAACGTTCTTGTGAGTCGTAGTTGAGTCGTTGGTAGAAGTTCAACACAAGTTGCCTTTTGGAAAACCCGTGATGTGGAACATCGATCAGAAGATCTTTGAACCTCTCCCAAGCTGCGTGTCGAGATTCTCCTTCGTCCTGTTTGAATGTCATGATACGATTCTTAAGCTTAGCTGTCTTTTCCGGCGGGAAATATTTTTGCATAAAAAGATCTGCCATCTCGTTCCAAGTCGTGATGGACCCTGCTGGAAGTGACAAAAGCCAAGCTCGGGCTTTGTCTCGCAAAGAAAATGGAAAGAGTCGCAAACGAATTGCGTCTTCAGAAACGTCTCGAATTTTGAAAGTCGAGCACACTTCGAGAAATGATGCAATGTGTCGACCTGGATCTTCGTGATCCTTCCCATCAAACTGCACAGAATTTTGTAACATGTTAATAATACTAGATTTAATTTCAAAACTCGGTGCTGCTATCGTAGGTCGGGCAATGCTCGGTAGCAAATTTTAACCAGAAAATAGTTTATTTCACTGAATTTAACGTGTATCTTTCAAAATTTTACTTGTAATCAGTTAATAGACTTTGAATCAAGCACCAGAACTACCGGTTTAACATTAATCACCCAAGAACTAGGGTTTATTTGACATTTAAGAAGAAAACCCCAAAATTTCTTGGTTCAAGCATCAGATCTACAACAGAAACTAAGTTCAATCTACGAAACAAGTAGGAAACATACCTTTGAAGACGATTGAAGCGAAATCTAGGCAAAAATTAGGTGTTTTGTGGGTGTAGCCGACCTAGAACTCCCGTGCGGCGACTAGGGTTTCGTAAAAGTGTTATGTTTTTACTGCAGAATCGCTTAAATACCCTAGTTTTTACTGTTCGATTTTCGAGGCATTATACAGAAAAAGAATATAATAATAATATAAGAAATAAGTATTAAAAAGGATAAAACAGAATATACATACATAAGAGTAACGAAACAAATTTAATTAAATACTTACTGGATTATTTACTTATTTACATCCGAAAGCTGTTTTTGTCGGTTTACCATAAATTCTGATGACGATCATCAGGATTCTGAGTAAAAATTTTTTTTATATCAGAAAGTCTGATATATCTGATAAATTATGATAAAAATCTGTTGAAATTTTTCATTCCATCAGAATTACCAGAAAATCTGGTAAATTCATCAGAACTGTAAACTGTTGTTTTTAGAACATCTAATGGGTTTATCAGAATCCATCAGAAAATCTGCTGAATTCATTGGAATTTACTAGAAAATCTGATGATTTTATCAGAAAGGTTTATTCTATTTTTATGGAGTAATTAAATAAACAAATGAGTACAAAAATTAAATGACTAAACAGTTAAATAAACTGGCAGAAATAAATAAATAAATGAATAACTGAACGTAAATAAATAAAATACTGAGTTAGGAATACTGAACTGAAATAAATAAATAAACGAAGTACAGAAACGAAATTACTGAATTGAAATAATAAAGGAAAAATGGTTCGATTCCGAACACATTAACTGAATTAAATAAATAAACGGAAATAAATGTTAGTTAAAGAGTTAGTGAAAAGTTAGTAATAAGTTAGTGAGGTTAGTTGGTTAGTAAAATAGAAAAAGAAAAGTTCGTCAAAAGTTAGTCCTAGTGGGCGTGCCAGGCTAGGTATTCACAAGTTAGTAAATAAAAGGAAATAAATACAAAAAATGTACAAGTATTAACAGTTATTAACAGTTTGTACACCGGTAAGATATTGACTCGGATTGTTCTATTAATTTCGCCGTGAATTCCCCGGCAACGGCGCCAAAAACTTGACGTACATGTTTACATACATATTATTTACAGTATTTTTTAGGATTTTTCTAAGTTTTTCAAAATCTGCAGAAGCTCAGCACGGGTCGTGCCCATCAATTTCACTGGCAGTTTTTGTTTTCTAAGTTACAGAAGAGTGACCACGGGCCGTGGAGGTGCACCACGAGGTCGTGCTGATCTCCTCAGTAACTAGGGATCTAGAAAACAGCAACTGTAACACGACCACGGGTCGTGGTCATTGACCACGGGGCCGTGGTGAAGAATCTGACCAACATTCTTTTCTGTTTTGATTGCACGACTTAGAACTCAATTGCAGGGCCTGAAAACTCTACGCGGTGCATGAGCTCCAGTTCTGTTAAAGACATAAAAGAACCTCTAGACGAACCCGGACGCTTTCTAAGGAAAAGACTAAAAGCCAAGAATCAAGAGAAAGCTTTGGGGGATCGAATCCCAATGGCAGATCAACGTACCCTAATGGATTACCTGTGGCCCACGGTCGGTAACCTCCGAGCCGCCATCAATGCACCGAACTTCGATGCCAACAACTTCGAACTTCGGCCGCAGTTGATCCAAATGCTCCAAAACTCCGCAACATTCCATGGCTTACCTGATGAAGATCCTCATTTACATATTACCAACTTTTTGGAAATATGTGACACTTTCCGGATCAACGGAGCATCAAACGACACCGCCCACCTCCGAATGTCACATCCTGACTTTTGCGGAAGCGTGATTATGTGTGACTTGCTTAATATCATTGCATTCAACCGTAACAAACAACTATATGATAAAACCAAGATGTTTATCCATTGATTAAGTTTTAAAACATTACAACAACATTGTTTTAATCCCAAAAAATACACAGACTTCGTATTCAGAATGCAACACCAACAGGTTTTAAGTTCCATAAGGACTTTTCAAAAGACATTATCGAGAACTAGGCTTTGAAATATGTATCATATCCAAGATAGTATACGTACTCCAAACCGTTCGACACCAGATGACATCTTTTATTTCAAACAACACTTGAAACCTTCAACGCCCGCCAGATCCATACTTAGTTTCCTGAAATACATGTAGTTTGAAAACATCAACAAAAGTTGAGCGAGTTCATGTGTTTAGTGTGTGAGCTCGAATAAACCTTGAAATCATTATAAGTAAGTATGTATGTATTTTTGTAAATCCCGGTATGAAAGCAACAAGGAAAACAGATCATTAATGGTTTGCAAGGCCATTAATATGTGTGACGTGATGCAGGAAGGCTCAAACCTAGCAAATTTGTCTCCGGCAATAAGACATAGTCACCTCATGGGCCACCCTGGTCCACATGGGTGTGGGCTCGCTACACCCAAATAGATCTATCACTTATGTCCCTCGGTCCTACAACGAGGATTAATGGTCTTAAGCGTTATACCCACCACTCACATGATCTAGCAGTACCCTTCCTTAGCTAACCATACCACATATAAACATTTGTAAACAGTTTGTAACATGTACTTCACCCCCGAAGTTATAAAACTGAAAACAGTTAGGAGAAAAAGGGGGGCATGAACTCACAGCTTTGCGTTCTTCGAAACCAACTGTAACTCAAAGCTTCTCCTGGTGTACACCACTACCTACAACGTACTATGATCTATTAGACGAGCGGGTCGTGCCTTGACTTAGTATGAATTAGTGTCTTTGAGTTACGTTCTTTGTGTCTTCGATATTATTCCAAGTTATATAATTATTTGTTAAAATAATAAATATTTTAACTTAAATTATACTTATTAAATTTTGGAATAATAGTTAAAATAATATATTTTTACTTGTTACCTTTCAAGTATTTAAACATGTATATCCTTCCCAAGGATAGATGTATTTATATTCGTATTCTTATACTTGTATATTTTTGCCATGTATTGGTGTCGTATTCCGGTGTGTATCCATACGTACGAGAATACGTATTTTCTATTGTGTTTATTAAGTATTTTATACTTAACTTTTCCGGAATAATATTTCTAGTAAAAATACATCAACATATATTTCCAATATATATATATATATATGGGAAGGTTCAAATGAAAACCACTAGTTATTGTGAAAACTCGAAAACTAATTAAAAAAGCCAAAAAAATGCCAATTTTTTTTTTTTGCATATTAATTTTCGCAGGTTTTTTTATATAAAAAAAATTTCAAAAAAAATAATAAAAAAAATTGTGTAGTGCACATGTGTAATACAACACATGTGTATTATTACACATGTGTACTGCAAAAATTTTTTTTTTTTTGAAAAAAAGTTTTTTTTCATATATAAAAACTAGCGATTTTTATAAAAAAATTTGAAAAAAAAATATGTGTGTTTTTTAGGCTTTTTTTAGTTAGTTTTCGAGTTTTCACAATAAAAGTGGTTTTCATTTGAACCATCCCCTATATATATATATATATATATATATATATATATATATATATATATATATATTTAAGAAATGTTACTTAGAAAGATTATTTATAATTTACTTTTGGCAAAAATATTCGTATTTCCATATAAGTTCCAAAAATAATATATTTTCAAGTCTAACTTGGAAAATATATATAAACTTATTTTTCTCCCAAAAATAATATATTTGATGTTTGTTTGAGAAAATATATATTTTTATTCACCAAAAATAATATATTCTCTTTTTGTCAAAAATATGACATAAATTTGTAATAATTGTGAAAATCACATTTTCATTCACTTTATCCAAAATATTATTTACCAAAATATACTTATGCATAAATTTTCCGGAATATTTTGTAAGTTGTATTCCTTTGTTCGGTTTCTCCAATATTGTGGGTATTCTTCGTATATTTATTCCTTGGAATTTTGGTAATATTTTGGATTGTAATTTTTGGTATTATGATGAGTTATATTATTTCAAGTCCTAAAATAATATAACTAATACACATAATATACAAATAATCACACACATGGTGCCTTCTAAATATATATATTTCCCTAAGTACATATTTAGTCACTTTTATTTATAAAACCAACCTCCAATATTTATAATTTTTGTAACAAAAATTATGGCAATCTTTATGTGAAAATCCATGGTTTAAAATATACTTGTAAATATTTGTTCAAAAATATTTTTCTAAGTGTTTAATTTTTAGAAAAATTTTGTCATAGTTTCCCCTAAAAATGGAGGTTTCCATACCTTCAAGGAATATCATTTTCTTTTGTAAATCAACACAATCAATCAACAATAAACAATCTTTACTTACCAATTTTGCCAAAATCAAGCATAAACTACTACCTCATGAACTTGAAAATTTACAAAAATATGTAGTAACTTACTAGTGTGTTTAGTAAGCTTAGTTACTCTTTAAAGTGTGGTTGATTCTTTAAAACATTATTTTTGAAGAATCTAGATCTTTACAACTTATAATTACATTTTCTAAAAATGTTTCTTCTTAGATTTCTCTTGTTACATAAGTGTTTCTACACTTTATTAACCACAAAAAATGAGGGTTATTTATTTAAGAACCAAGATTAAGTAAAACTTGTATTTTTAACTTGGTTTCTTGAAAAATCATCTTTGAAATTTTAGATCTACAAGACTTACATATCATTTAAATCATCATCTTATAAGAAAACAATATATTATTTCAAGTTCATGTTTTTCATGAGGATGATCTATGAATCTTTAACACTTTCATCCTCTTATCTTGCTAGATTATGTTTTTAATCATGATCTTGCAATATCATATGATGATCTACATCATTTTCATAAGCAATCAATCATCAAGTATCACAACAACACTAAACAACATGATTTCTTTAAGATTTCTTATAATTTTAAGCTTATGTTCATGTTTCATCTTCTTGTTTCTTAGTGTTATTCAAATTTAACATTATGTATCATTATTTAACCACTTAAATAAGATGTAAAATGGAAAGATTAGTGTTCTTACCACTAGCTCAAGGCTAGGGATGATCAAGAGAAGAAAAGAGGTGGATAAAAGCAAATGGTGAAGGTCCTTGAACTTCCGAAAGCTCCTAGCTTCCTTATGCACCTTCTATCACCCTTGAGTATGTGTGGAATTAGATGAAGACGATTGTATGATGGTGATGATGGTGTTGTTGTCTTCTGTCACACCCCGAATTCCACGTGTCACCGGTGGGCCCGGTGGGGAGTATCGTGACGTAGTTGATATCATCATAGTCAAACAACACAATATATAAATGCACAGCGGAAGCAAAAGATAAATATATTACAATCCGAATAAAAAGTAATATCAAGTATTACAACGGAAAGTAAAGGATCTACAGGCGGATCTTAAAACATAAATTCTGTTCAACAGACTTTAGACGCCTAGAACTTGCAAGATTCCTTATTAACATCCTGAGCAGCTTCCAGCCTATTACGTAATAGTACCTGTCACTTAGACTTTGGAAAATACGTCAGTTTTCACTGGTAAATACACCCAACCGACTCATTTGAAAATGTCTATGAAAATTTGTTTAGGTGCACAAGGCACGAAAATATTTCGACACTTTGATTAAAATGCACAAGGCAAAATTAATCTTTTATACTTGGGACAAACCATATCTCATGTTATCAGTTTTACATAACTTGCTCTACATACGGGGCCCGGTTCTATGCCGGTTCATGATTAACCGACACACCACTATTCCCTTATTGGGAATCCCTTATTGGGTATAATTAATTAACAAACATATGGCATCTGTCAGGTGTATGCCTACACCCCGTGCTTAGGTCGTGGCCATTGCAATTTAATGAGTCAAGGATATCCAGGACACGGTCGCATTAATCCCCAATGTTTCAGTCAAGCAATACGAATTAAAATAGGTTATTTGGATTTACCGACTTATTGGTCTTTGAATCCCATACCTGACCATGCGGTATTTATATTACCGTATCCCAAGCCCGTAATAGGGAAAATAAGTTAAGAGTATTTACCTGAGCTAGCTCCTGTCTTAAATAGCAAGAATTATAATAACTCAGCCGTATTCACTTAAGTAAGCGTAGGTACAATATACCAGAAGGCTCTAGTCTGGAATGATGGTATAAATAACCAATTAGAATGCTAACGGGTCTTTAATTAAGCCTAAGCTTAGACCGGTTAATTATATGGTTCAAACGCACGATTAGGCGAAGACCGGAATAGAATGTGATTTAGACCCGACAAGATTGAAGACTTACCTTATATGGGTAATCTAGGCACATTCTGAATTTTGGGGTAAAACCGATAAGGTTTGACCCGTTTCGGCTAATATATGCAAACTAGTTACATAAGCCGATCCGAACGCGAAAAAATGCGTAACAAGTAACCAAGTGAATCATATACAGGTTTCCTAAGTTAATATGTCTTTAATATGTTGTGATATCAGTAGGATACCTTCCATTATGCCCAAAACGAGTTTAATCTCAAAATAAGCCCCGTAGGGGTGTTTTGGTCATTTTAAAGATTAAAAAGGAGTTTAAATGAAGTTCTGAGATTCGTGTCCGAATACAACAGTAAAATAACTTATTTTAATAGGTCATATCAGTTGGTAATAGGTCTTATATGACAAAATGGTTTTAAACCCAAACTATGCGTTTAATATGCGTAAAAAGTCATTTTAAGCGATTTCTGGGTTATACAGGAAATCTGAGTTTTCTGATCAGGTTATAAAGTTCAAAATACTTTATTTATTATATAAAATCAGTAGCCATTGGATTGGTATCAAAAGGGCTTGTAAAACTCATTTTATGGCCTAAAAGGGCATAATCGGTATTTACCGATTTGAGACCATAACCTTCGGTTATGGACAGGTTAAAAATGATTAAAAATCTTTAAAAATCTCAAAATATTATCTTACATCAGTGGGTAAAAGGTTTGGTGTCGAAAATTGGGTTTAGATAGGCTTTATGCTAATTGCGCCTTTTAATTACTAAAAGGTGTTATAATTACGCTAATGAGCATAACTCCTAATCTAGACCTCCAACTGATGTGAAAATTTAGGGACAACCTTATAAATCAGTAATAAGGATTATTGTCCTTTCACATTCCCAAAATTCTCGTTTTATGGTCAAAAGGGCATATTGGTCAACATTTAAGCAATTAACGGAAACATGTAAACGAATCAGATAATCAATGAACCAACCACGGAGGGTTATGCTAACATGTAGCCTGGTCCTAAGGAAGCTCTAAGGCATTTCCAAATCATACTAAATCGGGTCAGAACTGAAGTCAAAGCAAAAGTCAAAGTTTTGCGACTTTCGGTTCCGAACCGGGTCTAAACAGAAAATTGTCGGATCAAACAAGCCTAGATCAGTTCTTATACTTATTAATAGGTTATATGAGTGATAACATAGGTTACATGCCTTCTATATTGTTAATTACATGTAAATTTGCAATTTAGGCTTCTGTTGACTTTTTCTAATCAACTTTGACCCGACATTTGATCTAGATAGGATGGGAATCAGTGGGTGCCCTTTTAAGGGTTTATTGCCCACATAATTACCAACTTATAACTACCTTCAATTCGACAAATCACTGGACCATTAATAATTAATCGCTAAGTCAACCGTTAATTACAACGGTTTGACTTTTAGGCTAATAACTAAGCAAAACTTAATCAAGGAAGGTCAAGGGTGCTTACCAAAGTCCTAATCACGACTAGGGATGCTTGGTGTCTGCTCTTGAGCTCCAGAAAGTCCCACAATTGCAGATGGAATGGAATGGATGATCAAAAATGTTTTCAAACAATGGCCTTTTATAGCGATTTTTGATCCATTAGATGATGACAACTAAGTCTATGAAGTGATCTAGATCAATAACAAGTGCCCCTAAGCTCTAAAATCAGTAGGGGACGCGCATGGAATTGATAAATATCTCCATAAGTCGTTTCATGGACTTGAACAGCCAAGAAAAACGAGTTTCTGCATCTGGGAGATGCTTGCGCACCGCAAGGTAAAAGTGTTACGGTGCGCAAGGACCTGGGCAGCCACCAGAAACTTTCAAAAGTTGACATGTTTGGCCCCTGAACTTCCAAATGTCATTTCCGACACCTCTAAGGCCCGTTAAACCATTTTTAAGGCTTTATAATGATTCCTAAGCATAGAGAACATGAAACATGCTCAAAAATATGCCGGATGTCGGTTCGTTTGGTCGTACGGTCACGTTGTTCGGCTAATTACGACGAAACACGGACGGACGCGAAAACAATCCAAACGACGCGACGAATGGAATTTTATCAAGCCAAACACTAAAATAAAATAGTTTAGTGCTTACATAAATTTTTGGGTGTCCGGGAATATTCAGAATGTAAGATATGCATGTAAACGCAAACTTGTGCGCTTTTTGACACTTTTAGTCCCTGCATGACATAAAAGTTTATTCTTGCGCACTAAACACCTCTAAGCCTATATCTAAGCTATGAGAAGTATAAATAGGGTATGTTTGACTCATGGTCATACTCCGAAAGGTCCGATAACATACGAATCGGTATACTTTAGCAGTTTGACGCTTTAGGTCCCTCTAATGCGCAAACTTGCGTAACTCATCATTTAATATCATTGAAGCCTTATCTAAACCATATTAGGCATTCATGAAAGTATTATTAAACATGATAATGCTTCGGTCTCGATAAAAGGTCATTCAGAGGTATAATTAAACATGTTGACACTTCTAGTCCCTTATACTTGCAAAGTTGCGCGTAACTTCACTTTTAGGCATAAAAGCCTTGAATGGCCAATGATTGGCATTCCCGAGAGTATAATCAAGTATCATGAGGCTCTCGGTTTGTTAAAAGGTCACTCAGAGGTAAGAATTAACATGTTGACGCTTTTAACCCTTTTCTGCGCAAACTTTCAATTAATTACATAAACGGCTACACTTGATTAACAAGTGGCTCATTTGTGAATATAAACCGTAAAAGGTTATTTAGAAACTTATTTTAGGTATGATAATACTTCCAGTTCTTTCATAATCAAATTTTTTGATTTTTCGAAAAATTAGTCCCTTAAATTTAACGTTTGACTTCATAAGGGTTTATTACACGTGTCAATACTTCGTTGAACGTGATTTTACGAGGTGTTACATCCTCACCCCCTTAAAAGAAATCTCGACCTCGAGATTTGTTTAAAGTAAAGGAAGTACTTTCTGTCGTATCATGGATTTAACTTCCATAGTATATTTGGGCCTCCAAGGGTATCCCAGTTGACCTATACAATAGGTGCATACTTTCTTTTGGAGCTCCTTAACCTGTCGATTTTCAGTCGACATAGGTTGCTCATACTATCATAGATCTGCATATCATTATGTGATAGTGCTTTTCGACTTATTGGTGACACGACGCTAAATCATTAGTGTGGGTCACATTGCGCGTTCCACCAAGCTCCTTAATTAGGTCTTAGCTCGTAAGCTATTTAATCATGATACATTCGATTTCCTTCGAATGATTCTATATATTCAGAGCTTAACTAGCCTGATAATTTAACGAATTTAGCACACCCTTCCTAAGTGATATCTTTTGTTGAACCTTATTCCTTAACCAGAATTTAGGAGGGTTGCTACTTTCATTAATTCTTGATTTTCTGCCGGATACTGGCATCTTACAGATGATTATGAATTTGCGTGATCTTATTTGTTGTTTCCAATGCAACTTTCAGATCCTGATAATTGAACTTACCAATTCTCTATCTAATAATAGATGTTTAACATTCCATCTATACAAGGTCTCCAAAGGAGTAGCCTTGATACTTATATAATAATTGCTATAGAAAAACTTATTTTATGGTGAGATGGTTAATCCAACCACTGCTTAACTAATCTCAAAGAATAGCTAATCCTTACAGCTAGTCGAACCAATCGACGATCCTGGGCAGGTAATAGCGAGTCTTAATTGTTGCCTAAATAGGGTTGCGGTAATCAATGCATAAGCAAGATGATCCGTCTTTCTCATTTATATAAATCGGAGTTCTTAGAACTTCGAATTTTGGCTTTATGAAATCTTCTCTAAAACTTATCGATTTGGCTCTTAGTTCTTCTTATTCCGTTGGTACTAACAGATATAAGGCTTTTACAATAATTGCAGCCCTAAGCGGGATGTTTGTCCTAACATCCACTTGTCTCTCAGCAGGTAAACATGGTAATTCTTATAAAGATGATAATTATGACACACAGAGATGTTAGAGATGTCTGTATTTTCAGGCTTTGATTTATCTATCGATGTCGGTGTCAGATAAATGACACATTCTCTTTACAAATGCAAGGATGCCCTAAGTAGAGATACTTATAAGGACATTTTATATTGGATATCTTCTTTGAATACTACTAGTCGACTTTAGCACAATATGACCATTGGGATATCTCAAGGGTTCCATGCATTAAACCTCCATACTGATCAGGCATGGAAGCAATCTATGGGACACACTAGGATACGCTAATCCTCATATGGTACTCTCATCAAACATAGTTTGGCATTCGCAGGCGATATAAAATAATGAGAAAATAATAAAATAAAGTAATATATATTGTCGTACTCTTTTTGGGGAAGAGTACTCCAGATTCTTATGAAAGGATTATCTCCGAGGATGGGAGAGAGGGTCATTAAAGATTCCATTGGTAAGTTATACCTTATTTTTAATATCTGAAGTTCTTATGAATGTAATCAAAAGCTTTCTAAGCTTACGGTTTACTAAAGGTTTATTATCCCTTGCATTAACGTAAAATACTGAGCAGATACAATCGATGCTAAAAGGTAAAGACGTACCTAATGCTATTATTGAGATGCACTGTCTCTGGCATTCAATCGTTAGTTTAGGCGTTTTCTTTCTTACCCATCCCAGACTTAGCTGCTCCTTCCTTGGCAGCCTCAGGGCAATTAGTACTGATGTGGCCCTTTTCGCCACAGCTGAAACAGTTTGCATTCTTTATGTCCCTACATTCGTGGGACTGGTGGCCAGTTCTTTTGCAGATGCCACATTGCTTTATCTTTTGGTTTGATCGACACTGTCCCCAATGTCTTCTTTTGCAGGTTTTGCATGTAGGCTTCTTGTTGGAATCCTGTTGGTTATTGTTGAACTCGGATTTGCTCTTCTTAGGATTCGGGGAGTTATCTTCCTCCCTTTTACGCTTCCCATCTTGAGAGGCCTTGGCATCCTTGTTTCTAACCACATCGAGTGTGAGAGATAGCGACAGATCTGCCGCTGACCTGAATGTAGTAGGTCTCGATGCTTTCACACTTGCCTTTATTTCTGGGGCTAGACCCCCAATAAAACGAGCTATTCGCTTTGGTTCCGGTGTGATCAAATAAGGAACCAATCGAGACTTGGTATTGAAACTTGTAAGGTATGCTTGACAATCTAAGTTTTCCAAGACTAATGTCAATAATTCAGTCTCGATCTTCTCAACTTCATGTTGAGGACAGTAATTTTCTTTGATAAGAGCAACGAACTGATCCCAAGTCATGTTGTACAAAGGGATCTTCCCGGTGGCTTGAATCAACGATCTCCACCAGGCTAAGGCCTCACCCTTAAATGATTGCGACACAAACTTGACCACATCCCTCTCAGCGCATCCGCTGATATCCACAACTATATCCATCTCATCTAACCACGTCATACAATCTACAGCTCCTTCCTCCCCAGTGAAATCCCGAGGTTTACATGAAACAAAGTACTTGTAGGAGCAACCCTTATCACGGGGTCCTTGATTCAGTATGATCTGTTGAGATGGATCACTGTGATGATTAGAAGAGTGACGCTCGTCATCTTCCTTCTTGGGTTCATCCTTCTTGGAAGGAGGCTTCGAATGCGGTATAGATAGGGTCCTACTCCGAGTCCCACTATACTCTTCGTACTGCCGCTCTAAGGCCTTTGTAACTGCGTCGTCTACTAACGCTTTTTGTTCAGCACCCGTTAAATTAATTTGGGCATTATCATTGTTCTCCACTGGGTGGCTATTAATTTCATCTGAGCCAACCATTTAATTGAACTGTTACATAAAACGAGAACAATAGTTTACTTGGGAGTTTATTATGGAATTGTCTTTTATGGCAATTCATTAACCATGGTAACGGAGACCATATTTGGTTAATTTATTAATCACATTTATTTAGGATTTATATTATAACTTATCCCAATTATAAAAACAATAATAGTTTTACTAGTGGCACGAAAGGCCTAGTCACATGGACATTTATAAATTATAAGCTATGATTTCAGAGAATCAAAGCATTGAGGTTTGAATCATAGTTCATTACCTTTTCTTGACATGGAGCTTGTAGGCTACCACTGTCTTTAGTCTCAGAGGACGTTAACTATAGCCCGTAGGCACTTCCCTTCTAAGAATGTTTATAATATGATCATCTCTTAGAATGATATAAGCCATGATTTCAGAGAATCGAGGCATTAAGGTTTGAATCAAAGTTCATTACCCTTTTCTGGACAGAGAGGCAAAGACTACTACTGTCTTTAGTCCCTTAGGACAATAAGTTTGGCCCGTAGGCATTTCATCACTTATGGATGTTTATAATATGATCATCTTCATTTGATGATATTTGTCAGGATCGCATTGATCATACAAACTATTATGCTTGGACGTAGTCCAACATCTTTAGACGGGGGTCAGAGACCACTCCGGTCGTTGTCTTATCGGATAACAAGTTCGGCCCGTAGGCACTTCATCACTAATGGATGTTTATTTTAAATAAGGGAATTTAGATTAACCCCCTTTTTAAAGATGGCCTGTGTGACTTTAACGATTCACAGTTTACCAACAATGTTAACATAATTACAGATGTTAACAGGGTTTGGAATCTTTTAGATAAGTTTTACCTTCTTGGCCATGTCCGCAAATGACATTTAGGCTAGGTTTTACCATCTTGGCCATGTCTGCATTGACATTTAGGCTAGGTTTTACCTTTAAGATTCTTTTTAATATTTAATGCAAAAAAATCCTAATTTGAGGTGTTAACAAGGATCTGAATCTAATTGTGGAACTACCGTCTTGGCCCTGTCTTAAAATGACACATGAGCTAAGTCTTGTCCTTTTTAGATATTGCCATTTTATTATAATGGTAGATTTTTTTAATATAGGAATGATATTTTTAATATAATCGTTCCTTTAAAATTTAAACAAGTATATGGTTGCCCTAAACGGGACTTCTACAAAAATAACTTGCCCATGCAATAGCTAATCAGAAAATAACAAAGGAACCAAATAAGGACAAATGAAACGAATTAGAATTTGTCCTATGTTCTTGTCTAGACTCAAGAATGTGCAACTGTGTAACTGAGATTAAACACAAAAGGCTAGTGTTTAATTCACTCAGTGTTGGCTCTGATACCAACCTGGCACACCCCGAATTCCACGTGTCACCGGTGGGCCCGGTAGGGAGTATCGTGACGTAGTTGATATCATCATAGTCAAACAACACAATATATAAATGCACAGCGGAAGCAAAAGATAAATATATTACAATCCGAATATAAAGTAATATCAAGTATTACAACGGAAAGTAAAGGATCCACAGGCGGATCTTAAAACATAAATTCTGTTCAACAGACTTTAGACGCCTAGAACTTGCAAGATTCCTTATTAACGTCCTGAGCAGCTTCCAGCCTATTACGTACTTGTACATGTCACTTAGACTTTGGAAAATACGTCAGTTTTCACTGGTAAATACACCCAACCGACTCATTTGAAAATGTCTATAAAAATTTGTTTAGGTGCACAAGGCACGAAAATATTTCGACACTTTGATTAAAATGCACAAGGCAAAATTAATCTTTTATACTTGGGACAAACCATATCTCATGTTATCAGTTTTACATAACTTGCTCTACATACGGGGCCCGATTCTATGCCGGTTCATGATTAACCGACACACCACTATTCCCTTATTGGGAATCCCTTATTAGGTATAATTAATTAATAAAGATATGGCATCTGTCAGGTGTATGCCTACACCCCGTGCTTAGGTTGTGGCCATTGCAATTTAATGAGTCAAGGATATCCAGGACACGGTCGCATTAATCCCCAATGTTTCAGTCAAGCAATACGAATTAAAACAGGTTATTTGGATTTCCCGACTTATTGGTCTTTGAATCCCATACCTGACCATGCGGTATTTATATTACCGTATCCCAAGCCCGTAATAGAGAAAAAAAGTTAAGAGTATTTACCTGAGCTAGCTCCTGTCTTAAATAGCAAGAATTATAATAACTCAATCGTATTCACTTAAGTAAGCGTAGGTACAATTTACTAGAAGGCTCTAGTCTGGAATGATAGTATAAATAACCAATTAGAATGCTAACGGGTCTTTAATTAAGCCTAAGCTTAGACCGGTTAATTATATGGTTCAAACGCACGATTAGGCGAAGGCCAGAATAGAATGTGATTTAGACCCGACAAGATTGAAGGCTTGCCTTATATGGGTAATCTAGGCACATTCTGAATTTTGGGGTAAAACCGATAAAGTTTGACCCGTTTCGGCTAATATATGCAAACTAGTTACATAAGCCGATCCGAACGTGAAAAAATGCGTAACGAGTAACCAAGTGAATCATATACAGGTTTCCTAAGTTAATATGCCTTTAATATGTTGTGATATCAGTAGGATACCTTCCATTATGCCCAAAACGAGTTTAATCTCAAAATAAGCCCCGTAGGGGTGTTTTGGTCATTTTAAAGATTAAAAAGGAGTTTAAATGAAGTTTTGAGATTCGTGTCCGAATACATCAGTAAAATAACTTATTTTAATAGGTCATATCAGTTGGTAATAGGTCTTATATGACAAAATGGTTTTAAACCCAAACTATGCGTTTAATATGCGTAAAAAGTCATTTTAAGCGATTTCCGGGTTATACAGGAAATCTGAGTTTTCTAATCAGGTTATAAAGTTCAAAATACTTTATTTATTATATAAAATCAGTAGCCATTGGATTGGTATCAAAAGGGCTTGTAAAACTCATTTTATGGCCTAAAAGGGAATAATCGGTATTTACCGATTTGAGACCATAACCTTCGGTTATGGACATGATAAAAATGATTAAAAATCTTTAAAAATCTCAAAATATTATTTACATCAGTGGGTAAAAGGTTTGGTGTCAAAAATTGGGTTTAGATAGGCTTTATGCTAATTGCGCCTTTTAATTACTAAAAGGCGTTATAATTACGCTAATGAGCATAACTCCTAATCTAGACCTCCAACTGATGTGAAAATTTAGGGACAACCTTATAAATCAGTAATAAGGATTATTGTCCTTTCACATTCCCAAAATTCTTGTTTTATGGTCAAAAGGGCATATTGGTCAACATTTAAGCAATTAACGGAAACATGTAAACGAATCGGATAATCAATGAACCAACCACGGAGGGTTATGCTAACATGTAGCCTGGTCCTAAGGAAGCTCTAAGGCATTTCCAAATCATACTAAATCGGGTCAGAACTGAAGTCAAAGCAAAAGTCAAAGTTTTGCGACTTTCGGTTCCGAACCGGGTCTAAACAGAAAATTGTCGGATCAAACAAGCCTAGATCAGTTCTTATACTTATTAATAGGTTATATGAGTGATAACATAGGTTACATGCCTTCTATATTGTTAATTACATGTAAATTTGCAATCTAGGCTTCTGTTGACTTTTTCTAATCAACTTTGACCCGACATTTGATCTAGATAGGATGGGAATCATTGGGTGCCCTTTTAAGGGTTTATTGCCCACATAATTACCAACTTATAACTACCTTCAATTCGACAAATCACTGGACCATTAATAATTAATCACTAAGGCAACCATTAATTACAACGGTTTGACTTTTAGGCTAATAACTAAGCAAAACTTAATCAAGGAAGGTCAAGGGTGCTTACCAAAGTCCTAATCACGACTAGGGATGCTTGGTGTCTGCTCTTGAGCTCCAGAAAGTCCCACAATTGCAGATGGAATGGAATGGATGATCAAAAATGTTTGCAAACAATGGCCTTTTATAGTGATTTTTGATCCATTAGATGATAACAACTAAGTCTATGAAGTGATCTAGATCAATAACAAGTGCCCCTAAGCTCTAAAATCAGTAGGGGACGCGCATGGAATTGATAAATATCTCCATAAGTCGTTTCATGGACTTGAACAGCCAAGAAAAACGAGTTTCTGCATCTGGGAGATGCTTGCGCACCGTAAGGTAAAAGTGTTACAGTGCGCAAGGACCTGGACAGCCACCAGAAACTTTCAAACGTTGACATGTTTGGCCCCTGAACTTCCAAATGTCATTTCCGACACCTCTAAGGCCCGTTAAACCATTTTTAAGGCTTTATAATGATGCCTAAGCATAGAGAACATGAAACATGCTCAAAAATATGCCGGATGTCGGTTCGTTTGGTCGTACGGTCACGTTGTTCGGCTAATTACGACGAAACACGGACGGACGCGAAGACAATCCAAACGACGCGACGAATGGAATTTTATCAAGCCAAACACTAAAATAAAATATTTTAGTGCTTACATAAATTTTTGGGTGTCCGGGAATATTCAGAATGTAAGATATGCATGTAAACGCAAACTTGTGCGCTTTTTGACACTTTTAGTCCCTGCATGACATAAAAGTTTATTCTTGCGCACTAAACACCTCTAAGCCTATATCTAAGCTATGAGAAGTATAAATAGGGTATGTTTGACTCATGGTCATACTCCGGAAGGTCCGATAACATACGAATCGGTATACTTTAGCAGTTTGACGCTTTAGGTCCCTCTAATGCGCAAACTTGCGTAACTCATCATTTAATATCATTGAAGCCTTATCTAAACCATATTAGGCATTCATGAAAGTATTATTAAACATGATAATGCTTCGGGCTCGATAAAAGGTCATTCAGAGGTATAATTAAACATGTTGACACATCTAGTCCCTTATACTTGCAAAGTTGCGCGTAACTTCACTTTTAGGCATAAAAGCCTTGAATGGCCAATGATTGGCATTCCCGAGAGTATAATCAAATATCATGAGGATATCGGTTTGTTAAAAGGTCACTCAGAGGTAAGAATTAACATGTTGACGCTTTTAACCCTTTTCTGCGCAAACTTTCAATTAATTACATAAACGGCTACACTTGATTAACAAGTGGCTCATTTGTGAATATAAACCGTAAAAGGTTATTTAGAAACTTATTTTAGGTATGATAATACTTCCAGTTCTTTCATAATCAAAGTTTTTGATTTTTCGAAAAATTAGTCCCTTAAATTTAACGTTTGACTTCATAAGGGTTTATTACACGTGTCAATACTTCGTTGAACGTGATTTTACGAGGTGTTACATCCTCACCCCCTTAAAATAAATCTCGACCTCGAGATTTGTTTAAAGTAAAGGAAGTACTTTCTGTCGTATCATGGATTTAACTTCCATAGTATATTTGGGCCTCCAAGGGTATCCCAGTTGACCTATACAACAGGTGCATACTTTCTTTTGGAGCTCCTTAACCTGTCGATTTTCAGTTGACATAGGTTGCTCATACTATCGTAGATCTGCATATCATTATGTGATAGTGCTTTTCGACTTATTGGTGACACGACGCTAAATCATTAGTGTGGGTCACATTGCGCGTTCCACCAAGCTCCTTAATTAGGTCTTAGCTTGTAAGCTATTTAATCATGATACATTCGATTTCCTTCGAATGATTCTATATATTCAGAGCTTAACTAGCCTGATAATTTAACGAATTTGGCACACCCTTCCTAGGTGATATCTTTTGTTGAACCTTATCCCTTAACCAGAATTTAGGAGGGTTGCTACTTTCATTAATTCTTGATTTTCTGCCGGATACTGGCATCTTACAGATGATTATGAATTTGCGTGATCTTATTTGTTGTTTCCAAAACAAGATTTATTCGAATCAGGTGAATCCAAGGACATATTACAACATTAGGAACCCAACGGTTAAAAGGTACGTGTCTCAGAATTTGATGTAAAAGGATACGAGACGTATAGACGTATAATCTAGTGTAACTCAGTTAACAGAGGTTCAACAAAAGAGGAGTTTCGACCGATAGAGTTTCAAGGGATCGTTTACAATATGCAAATGAGTTCTAGAAACAATAACATCCGCTAGATGAACTCAGAATCAGCAAGCTCAAAGGTAATTGTAACGTGAAAGTGACCAGTCAACTTTCGAACAAATAAATGAATAAAATTAGTGTGTTGACATTATTGAATTGCGAGAATACACCGAAATGAAATACAATCGAATCTTGTGTATCATTGTCTTAATTCGTAGGTGTATTAAGAATGTTTAAATGACAAGTCAAACAAAAGTATGTGTAGTTTCGTATGAAACAGTTGACCATGATTAGCACAAGCTACAAGTTTGTACCGACACCACAAGGTGTCATAATGACATAATTCAATAATAGCGGTGACCGAAAAAGTTCACCGTGTTTGAAATCAAATGGAAGTGTAATGAAGCAACCCTGAAAATTGGATTCAAATGACATCGTAGGATTTTTCAACTGAATATAAAACACCAAAGAACTACTGTTTCCGATCGAAGATGAAAAAGCAATAAATACTGCAAGGCATTCGATTGATAATGAAAGAACCGTTTGGAGGTACATTGGAATGTAAAATGAATTTATGTACCATGTCTTAGCACACGATTGTGTTAAGACTGCCTTAATCAGGATGAAACAGAACGAATTTTAAAGCAATTCAATAAGTAAACAATTAAATCTGTGTATGAGATGCGTAAACGAGATTAGCACAAGCTTCAATTTAGTGAAAACATCACCACAAGGTGTCGAAATCAACGACGACTTAATGGAGCCGTAGACCAAACAAGTCTACTACGACTCGGGACAAAAGAAACACTTGCAAAAATGAAATTGAATATGATGCTCTCAATACATCATATGGTTTCTTGAATTGAAGATGAGAAATGGACAAGTTCAAGCAATTGAACTTGGTTTTAGCGAAATTTGACAATAAATACATGTATCGTCAAGGGAATTTCGGCATGGTTACTAGGATAAACCGTGTATATAACTTGAAAGAAAAGAAGTTTCAAGAAAGTGTGTTGACTTGATAGCAAAGGAGCCAACAATTACAATAATGTAGGTCATTCGAATCACAAATCAATAATTAGATTTAGCAAAATAATATTTGAACTTTGATGAAGCGCTTATTCGAAACGAAACCACATGCATAACAGATGGTGCATGCGTAACATATGAATTTTCCAAGAAATGAAACAATGAGTATTCGCTATAATGAAGAAATGATCAAGTATCGAGACAAAGGAGTGTTTGCTTTAATGATGAAAATTGACGCGATGCAACTACCATTAAGAGAAGTAGAGATGCAAAATTCTACTTGCTAGAAGTAAAAGTGGAAATTTCAGTATAAGTTTTTCGAGTACTTCACTTGTTCAGTTAACTAAGATAGCATATACGACAGAATAATGGTGTTTGCCCAAGTTAATAGACGTGGTTCCTAAGTGATAACCTTTAATGAGTTTCGACCTATGCTCCCGGAGGTCCTAAGTACTTGTCTCCTAGATTCCCAAAGTTTTGTATTATGTGTCCAACTGTTTGTATACCATGCATAAAACACAACGCTATCGTATGTCTAAAATCAATTTGTTGACTCACTGCTCTTTGGTATACTCTCTTATTGAATCTGCAGCTGGTGATAACCTGATCGGAGATCGATCTTGGAGTGGTTGAATCCTTGTAGTTGGTCGAATAAATCATTAATCTTCGGTAATGGATATCGACTTCTTGATGGCTAGCTTGTTAAGCTCCCAGTAGTCGATGCACATTCGAAAACTTCTGTCCTTCTCCTTGATGAACAGAACTGGAGCTCCCCAAGACGAGAAGTTTGGCCTTATAACTCCCTTATCTAGCAATCCCTGAGGCTGCGTTGACAACTCTTGCATCTCTGATGGCGCAAGTCGATGGGGTGCCTTGGCTACAGGCACGACGCTTGGAACCAGGTCAATGTGAAATTCGACTCGTCGTTGAGGAGGTAATCATAGCAAGTCTTCGAGGAAAACTCCAGGATATTCCTTTACCACAGGGATATCTTCGAGCTTCGGTTCTTTGGCTTCTTTGTCCACGACATGAGCCAAGAAGGCAACACATCCTTTACGCAAAAACTTTCGTGCCTTCAACAGCTAATAGTCCATAGAGGCGTATCCTGCTTCTCTCCATGAATCACGATCATCTTTTCATCCATCATCAGAATGCAGATAATCTTCTCATGGAATACTATCTCAGCACGATCACTTGACAACCAATCCATCCCTACTACCACGTCAAAGCTTCCCAAATCAACAGGTAGAAAATTTATCGAAAACTCACGCACTCCAAGCTCTATAACACAGTCTCTAATCACTTCGTTGGTTTCTTCTAACTTCCCATTAGCTAGTTCTATCAAGTACATGATATCTAACTTACTTGCTAATATCGCAAGTATATTCTTAAACTTTAGAGATACGAAGCTATAGTCAGCACCGGTATCAAATAGCACAGATGCAAAGTGTTGATTAGTAGGGAACGTACCAGTGACTTCGCTCGGACCCTGGCGTGCTTCATGAGCTCCAGTGTTGAACATTCTTATGCTTGCCTGTTCGTTGTTAGGGCAATATTTCCTGAAATGCCTTATGCTGCCACAGTCAAAACAACTTTGACCACGTCCTTGATCATCGCCATTTCCGCCTTGATAGTTGTTGTTGTCGTTGTTTCCTTCACAATTTCCGCTACCATCTTGACCTTCATTTCCATGCCCAGCACAATACCAACACGTCTCCTTGGCATGTTCCACTTTGCCACAGTTATCACATTTTCCATACCTGCATGGCCCAGCATGATGAAGTAGGCAGTTGTCGCACTTAGGTAGTTTACCCATGTACCTTTTCCCCTTTTTGGCCTTCTTCTTGTTATCCGCCCGAGTACCTTTTTGGAAATTAGTGAGCTTCCTCTTGTTCTTCCCAGATGGCTCCACATGAGTCTCTTTCTTCTTCTGCTCAGAGATTGAAAACTTGCCTAAACGGATCGCTTCTTCAGTGAGCGCCACACTTAAGTTACTCACATCGATAGTTGTTGGAGGCGTTGATGTCGTCATCAAGCTCAGAATCTGAGGTGCCAATCCCCATATGAATCGTTCTATCCTCTTGAACTCTGGTTCCACCAGATATGGAACAACTCGCGACAAATCGTGAAGTCTCTACACATATTCCACCACCTTCGGACCTTCCATCTTCAGGTTCCAGAATTCAATTTCCAGCTTCTGGATCTCCATCTGAGAACAATACTCCTTATGCATCAATTCTTTTAACTCATCCCATGTCAAAGCATACGCAGCAGCCTCACCCATTGTCTGAACCCGAAGGTTCCACCGTAACAGAGCCTCATCTTGAAATAATCCAGAAACGTATGTGACTTGTTGCTCTGGAGTACATCCGCTAATTCGCAAAACAGAATCCGTATTCTCGACCCATCTCACAAAAGCTACGGCACCTCCAGTGTCGTCGAAGTTCAGAGGCTTGCAGTCCAAGAACTGCTTGTAAGAACAGCTTGTACAAGAAACATCATTCACATAAGGCATTAACAAATCACACTAGGAGATGTCCAAACGTATTGTAATGTGTCTTAGTTGACTTAAACATTACCGTGAGGTGGGTTATTCCCTGAGGTACCTTCGTTGTGTCTGTAGCGAAGAACCTGTGTCGTGCGATGGCCTATGTGATGTGCGCTTGTAATTCTGCCTCGGCCATGGGCAGCCAAATGATCTCTTGATGAGACATCTTCTAAGAAGAAGATCAGATTGGTCAGGTCTTATTTGTTCAGGAAATGTATATAGTTGTTTAGAGGTCGTATGTACATACACATAATCAATCACCATATCAAGCAATCATATAACATCACAATCATAGCACAATCATTAACCAAAAAGTATTGTTACATGTTTTACAAAGTGTATCATATCAAAAGGAACACAGGGTCACACTACCCTTGTCCATCATGTCTACCAATCTACAAGAGTCTTACAATCAAAAGGTGGTCTCCAAAAGGCTTCACAGGCTCAGCTCAAAAGTGGTGCTCTCACCAAAGGTAATGCATCTGCATAAGACCAAAAACTACTGTACTGATAGCAGAGGAGGAGGAGGGAGGAAAATCAAACTGAGAACATGTGCGAGCTCCTCCTTGAGCTTGTGCACATGACGAAGCAAGTAACGGATCTGCTGCTCTACCGTAAGAAATCGAGCATCAAACTCTGGAAAGGGGGTAAGAGGTGCAGGTGGATGAGCAAAAGGAGACAGTGATGAATGTGGGAGAACAAAAGTAGGCTGACAAGGACACGGTAGGGGACGTGGTGTCGACTCAAGCTCCAAGACTCTGCGACTCATAACTTCAAATCGAAGCTGAAACGAATAAAGTAACTCATCTTGCGTATAGCCCACAAAATGCGAGGGATGGTAGGGGTCTGAGGTCGGCATGGAATACGATGGGGACCATCGGAATGGCTCATCAAGTGGTGAAGAAGTAAAAGGAGCAAAAGGTGCAGACTGAGGGATATGTGGTAAAGCTGCTGAAACATAAGGGTCATGACTAGGTTGCTGGCCTAAAGTACCTTCCCCTGGACGGGGTGCGGGTATATCCTGAAGCAAGACGATAGGTAAATCATCACGATGGACATCAGACTCCACAGGATGAAAAGGAGCAACATCAGCGGGTGCAGGTGGAGGAATGAATGGCTCCATAACAGGAGGGTCAACGGGTACAGGAATTGGATCAGGTATGAGGGGTGCAATGTCAGGTAAGCCAAATGGAATATGGTCATGATCAAGAAATGGCTCAGGATCAGCAGATTCAACATCAGGCTGATCAACAGGAATGAAATCTAGATCAAGATCAAGCTCGGGATCGTGTGGAGGAGACGGTGCAGCTGACATGGTTATATCATCATCATAATCAGTGGCATAACGTCGCAATCCAACTGCCTGCAAGGCGGAAGACTTCACAGACTCAAAGGAATCTGAGACAGAGTGCAAACTAGTGTCAGAGGAAATCTCAATAACAGTGATCTCATGTAGAGGGCTAGCAACAACGTCCTCATCTAGCTCTCTATCGCCATGGGCATCATCAGGAGGACCATCGACAAACAGGTCAAAATCATCATCAAACAGATCATCAAAAGGCCAATCCTCAGGAGGGATGACCACTAAAGGAACAGGAGCGAGGATTGGTGCCACAATATGCTCACCATCGAGATGCCTGATGATAAGATGATCGTGGACTGGAATGAGAATAACAAAAGGATCCTCGTCTGGAATACCATCAGCAAGCGGTAAGTCATCTCCAAAATCAGGCAATTCAAACGGCTGGAAGTCGTCATCGTCTGTTAGCATATCTGGGTCACTCTCAATATCTGAGGTAAAGATCTCTGGCTCTGGTGCGATCTCGTCATCGCACACAATAGCCATGGGGTCATCAGTATCAGACAATCCGCTCTCGGATGAAGACATAGTCTCTGTAACATAACAATCATAACATATGCACATATATTAACCACTATCATTTAATATGCAATCAAAGTCAATGTACATGAAATCATGTATCCTTCCTAGTCTCCCAGACTAAACCATCCAGTCTCCCTATATCTGGGTGTTTCGTGTATGCAATGAAAACATGTTCTAAAAACATTTTTGTGAGAGCCCTAATGATTGTAGTCTAGACTCGAGAAAGAATCCTAGTTCGCTACAATCGAAGCTCTGATACCAAACTGTCGCACCCTGACTTTTGCGGAAGCGTGATTATGTGTGACTTGCTTAATATCATTGCATTTAACCATAATAAACAACTATATGATAAAACCAAGATGTTCATCCATTGATTAAGTTTTAAAACATTACAACAACATTGTTTTAATCCCCAAAAATACACAGACGTCGTATTCAGAATGCAACACCAACAGGTTTTAAGTTCCATAAGGACTTTTCAAAAGACACTATCGAGAATTAGGCTTTGAAATATGTATCCTATCCAAGATAGGATACGCACTCCAAACTGTTCAACACCGGATGACATCTTTTATTTCAAACAACACTTGAAACCTTCAACGCCCGCCAGATCCATACTTAGTTTCCTAAAATACATGTAGTTTGAAAACATCAACAAAAGTTGAGCGAGTTCATGTGTTTAGTGTGTGAGCTCGAATAAACCTTGAAATCATTATAAGTAAGTAAGTATGTATGTTTGTAAATCCCGGAATGAAAGCAACAAGGAAAACAGATCATTAATGGTTTGCAAGGCCATTAATATGTGTGACGTGATGCAGGAAGTCTCAAACCTAGCAAATTTGTCTTCGGCAATAAGACATAGTCACATCATGGGCCACCCTGGTCCACATGGGTATGGGCTCGCTACACCCAAATAGATCTATCACTCATGTCCCTCGGTCCTACAACGAGGATTAATGGTCTTAAGCGTTATACCCACCACTCACATGATCTAACAGTACCCTTTCTTAGTTAACCATACCACATATAAACGTTTGTAAACAGTTTGTAACATGTACTTCACCCCCGAAGTTATAAAACTGAAAACAGTTAGGAGAAAAGGGGGGGCATGAACTCACAGCTTTGCGTTCTTCGAAACCAACTGTAACTCAAAGCTTCTCCTGGTGTACCCGACTACCTACAACGTACTATGATCTATTAGACGAGCGGGCCGTGCCTTGACTTAGTATGAATTAGTGTCTTTGAGTTACGTTCTTTGTGTCTTCGATATTATTCCATGTTATATAATTATTTGTTAAAATAATAAATATTTTAACATAAATTATACTTATTGAATTTTGGAATAATAGTTAAAATAATATATTTTTACTTGTTACCTTTCAATTCCATGTTATATAATTATTTGTTAAAATAATAAATATTTTAACATAAATTATACTTATTGAATTTTGGAATAATAGTTAAAATAATATATTTTTACTTGTTACCTTTCAAGTATTTAAACATGTATATCCTTCCCAAGGATGAGTGTGTTTGTATTCGTATTCTTATACTTGTATATTTTTGCCATGTATTGGTGTCGTATTCCGGTGTGTATACATACGTGAGAGAATACGTATTTTCTATTGTGTTTATTAAGTATTTTATACTTAACTTTTCCGGAATAATATTTCTAGTAAAAATACATCAACATATATTTCCAATATATATTGTTAGTGCATACATCTGTCGTCTTCGTCTTATGTCGAGTCTCGAGTTGCGTTGCGGATCTGAACAAGTGACATCATCTAGGTGACATCACAAGTGACATCATCATTAAAAGTCAAATACACAAATCAGATTTGCATGACCGCTTGAAGACAAAATAGGAATATAATATTTTATGTTGTGTTCGCTTGAAGGTGGTTGACCGCTTGAACATGTAATCGCTTGAAATGTTGCGTGTCTTCAAGCGAACTAGCCCACCTATATATATGTGTCATGACTTTTCATTTGAAGCTGACAGACCAGAGAATAGGGATAGGTACCGAAGTGCTGCCAGTATTTTTTCTTATTGTAATCACTGTTAATTGAATATACAAGAAGGTTAAAGTGATATTCAAGCTGTTTCTACATTCGTTTCTTAGTTTCCGCCTCTGAAATGGATAAAATCTCTTCTGAACGACTTGTTTGGGTCTCAAACTGATCCTACAAGTGGTATCAGAGCTCAGGAGGAAGAGATCTTGCCAAAACAGCTTATTTTCATCACTTTTTCTGATTTCTACACCATTCTTTTTCAAATTTAAAAAAAAATTTCACGGTTAAAAACAGCTCAAACTTTCACATATTGTGCGCATTCATGTATTAACAAATCCAGGAAAGTTTCAGCACTAAAATCAACTTAAAAATTGGTTATAATCATCTGCTCGCTTGAAATTTGTTCGAAGTTGCTGACATCATCAATTGTTCAAGCGAACATAACAACTTGAGTCAGCTTGAAACTGGTTTTTCTCTTGAAAATACACTGTGTTCGCTTGAAATTGACTGGTCGCTTGAATTTACATTGTTGAGCTCGCTTGAAAAACATTGACCGCTTGAAATCGTTCAACCGCTTGAAACGTCTGATCACTTGAAAGTTTACCGCTTGAAAATTACATCGTATTGTGTGATTCTTTAATCGAGGTTGTCAGTTGTTGAGAAAAGAGATCATGTGAATGTGTGAATTGTATCAGTTGATCAGACTTTGCATGTGACTGTTAATCCTTCAAGACTTATCGGCTCAATCAGATTTGAGTAAACATTTAAAATTGTCGGATAGTTTTTCAAGATTGCATGTGATAATGTTGGGCGGCCAAATTGTTTGATTCATGAGCATGTGATCTGACCAAAATTCTCGGCCCAATCAGTTGATTCCAGTACATGTGCTTTGAATTTGTCGGCCCAATCAAAGATTTTTGAAAGATAAAGTGTCGGCTATGTGTTTTGGATTTGTCTAGTTGCATGAGATCAGAATTTGCATGTGCTTTCTTTGGTTCAAGAGTTAAAATCATCGGCCCAAGTTTCATTATCATCGTCCCAATCAGTGAAGGCCCAATTGAATTCGATTTGTATTGATCAAGCCTATTCATTCAGTGATCTCACTCCAACAACATTGAAATGTGTTTCCGAATCATGGATATAAATTTCTTTAATATGACTAGTGAAACAATTAAGAGAATAAATGTATTAAAGAAAGAATTTGACTCGTTTTCAGGTTGTCCAGGAGAAAGTACAAAGAGTATCATTGAGAGGTATAGCCATCTTGTTCGCTCAATGTCTGAGAAGGGTATTCAGAAAAGTCCAAATGAATGGGTTGAGAGATTAGCCAATTCCATATCTCAACAAGAATGGGGTACATATCTTTTGGATTTAAAAAGAACTGGAGAATACTCTAGATTAACAATTTGTCAATTCATTAAGAAAATTGAAGAACATATGGAGAGGAATGCTGAGAAGAAGAAAAGTCAAAGTGGAAAATCAATATTAAAGAAGAGCAAGAGTAAAGGTGTTCAAGTGGGAGAGGAACAGACTGAAGAAATTTCAGTTTTGAAAGACGAGAAGAAAGCTGATGAGAAACAGATTTTTGATTTGTAGAAAAATTGTGAAAAGCTGAAATCTGAAAATGTTAAACTGTTAAGTAATTTGAACAGTTTGACATTGAAAAACGAGATTTTGAAAGAAAAGGAAAAAGAATTTGAAAATGAAAAATTAAAATTTGAAAAAGATTTTCAAAGTCAAATGAAGATTTTAGAAGATGAGAAATCTGTTATTTTTAAAAATAATCTTGAAAAACAGATTGAAATAAACTCTCATCTTCAGAAAATCATTCGGCTTAAAAATGAAGCTGAAAAAGCTCGGATTAAAATCAAAGAGCTTGAAGAGAAATTGAAAGGTTTTGAGACTTCGTCATCAACACCAGATTATCCATGTCCAAAACCGATCAATTCAGTTCCAATAAGTGACAATGTCACAAATTTTGACAAAGTCAAAATTGAAGATTGTGATGATAAATCTGATGTTGAAAAAGAAAAGGAAGAAAAAAGAAAAACATTTTTGAAATTAAATGAAATGTTTAAAAATACTGTTTTACATTCTACTGAAAAGGGAGAATGCTCTAAGCAAAAACCCTTGAAGAAGAAAGTGGAACAGAAACAAAAAGTTAAAAATGAGAAAATTGTGAAAAAAGGGAATAAAAGTTCATCAGATCAATCATCCAATCGCAATAAAAAATTAAAAAAATTAAAAAATGAAAACTCAAAAATTGTTGGCAATGAGTGGTGCAGGTTTGACCACAGTGCTTCAAAGCCAAATCTAGCTTTTAGGAGGAGTGATGATTACCACAAAGCCAAACAGTGCTATGATCTAAATGTTTGGATTGAAGGTGGTACATGGTATGATAACAGAGTGTGTTACAGATGCGGCTATCAAGGACACATTGCTGTTAACTGCCAGAGTTGGAAGTTTGAGACGAGGAGATGTTTTAACTGCAACATCATAGGCCATATTGCTAGAGATTGCTCAATGAGATCAATGAGAAGATCGAGGGCTGAATCTCAGAAGCAGGTGAAGAAACCAGTCTATGTCAAGCCCAAAGAACAGAAGGTTCAAGAACCTAAAGTTCAAGAAAAGAAAGTGAAGCTTTCTCAGGGGAAAAAAGACAGATTGAGGAAGAAGAGGAAGAAGGCGAGAGATTATCTCGAGAAGATTTTGTCCTCGGATACAACTGGTAAAACAGATAAAAGTTCTGATAAATCGTCTTGCTCGTCAAAGAATGACAAATCAAGCAAAACGAATTCATCAGATACAAATCTGAGGACATAAAAGAGAGTAAAGAAAGAGAAGGCAGTTAATCAAGAGATTAACAAATTTGGTGATGAATTTGTTTCTTTGGAAACAAAGGAGCTACATGTCGGCGATGAATCTGGCTCATCAAAGTCAGACAAGCCACATTCAGGCTATGAATCTGGTATGGTAAAGCCAGAAGAGCCATGAGTTGAGGTAAAAAATGAGAATTCTGGTTTAACAATGGATGATGCAAATTTTCCACCATTGTTGAACAAGAATTAAAAATCACCCAAGGACCGTCAGGCTTGGGTGAATCTGTTTAAATAGAAAAACCTGACTTGCCGGAGATCCCAAGTTTGTAATTGTGGATCAGGAATCGGCATCATTCTTGTTATGATAGTTTTTGTGAAAATTTTTAAATGTGTTTAGTTTTTTACAGATGATGGACTATGCCGGAGCTTCCAGGTTGGTAAGTGTGAAGCAGGAATCGGCATTTTGATTGGTAAAATGGTTTGTGTAGATGATTTATTCCTACATGTGATTAACTGTTTTGGATATACTTACAAGTGGTAAGAGGTTGATTCTGACAAAGTGATTACTCAAGGTCATTAGTTTGAACTTGATGTAATCCTGATACAAGAGATTGAATGGACAATATGATGAACCAAACCCCTAACCTACAAGTGGTAAAATTAACAAAACTTATTTTCCGGACAAATCATTTTGGTTAAAACAAACTTAAGTGTTTTGAAATCATAATGAGAAAATAGTTTTGTGAAAGGGGGAGTTCTGATTGTTTATGCCTAGTGGATGGCGAATTGATGCGATTTGATATCGGTTGTCAAGTTGTTTGTACAGTTTGTTTTCAAATTTTTTTTTAAATGTGTTTGCATTTTAGGGGGAGTAGAAATTTTCTGAAAATCCAAAAACATTTGAAAATTTGAAAAAGACAAAAACATGATAAAATCAAAAATGATTTTTTGTGTCAAAGAAGAGGAAATGATAGTACATCAGTAGACAATTACAGTATGCTAAAGAATTGTATTGTTTAAATAGCGTTAAACGGTCTCACTGATGATATGCCGATAGGTTTTTACACATTTAGTAAGCTTTTTCGAGATATAGACTTAAATTTAAACTTGCTTATTTCGTGGGGAACACTACTTGGATATATAGGTAACCCCTGAAATCTCGTTTGAAAGGTCCCTCTTTCTGATATACTAGGTCTTTATGCTCAGTGATATCTGGGGTATTATTCCGGGACTTCTGCTGAATGGAAGTTCTGACCTAGTCCTCGAATAATACTTTCCGTATGCTTCAAATATAGCGCCGCCCTCAGCATAAATGATAAGACAATAAAATTGCTAATCAATGTTGTTGTAAAAAAATCCTCTAAAGGGGACACACCCAAAAGTCGAGTCATGATCTCTCTGCTGAACGGTAGTTCTGACCTGAGCTCTCATGATTCTTCATAATTTATTAACCCCTTACAGATATCATATGTGGTATACTCACCTGTAAGACTGAATATTGGGATCTGGATACGGGAGTATATTCAAGAGGTGGGACACATGAATGAGTTTAAGTTCTTAAAACACCTAACTCATATCCTGAATCAGTTGAAATTTGTGTGAGAATTTAAGTGGATCAGTATATCGGCAATCTAAGTGAATTGTTTAATTCTTATTGTGTAACTAAGCTCAACGGTACTCGTGACTTGTCATAAAGCTGATATGATCCTCTTGCACGAACTCACAAAAATATTGTCTGTAAATATTTTTTTTTGCATTTCATTTAAATTCAAAAATTCCAAAAAGATTTTTAGTGTGTTTTAGCATAAATTTTGAAAAATCCAAAAAGATTTTCGACAACTGGTGTTGGAGAGCTAATTTTCAAAATTCCGAGTGCTAGACATGACGAACAGGTTTGGGAAAGTATTTGTTTGAAGCTCTTTGAAATGAAAATGATATTTTTGCAAGTGGTTCATCAGAGACTATAAATGTTGAATCATTTTAAAATATGCTCTACAAGTGGTTATCAGAAAATTTATTTTTGGGTAGAGAGTGTGCAGATTTCTAAGAGATAGAGAGCCAGGTTCCGATACCTGAGGAATGTGTGATTTCAACATGCCAGACTGCGATCCCAGCATATCGAAAGGGGGAGTCTGAAGACATCCGAGTAAAGATTGTTCGTGAGGAGTCTGTTGATGCTGAAGAGGAGGAGATAAAGTTTGAGGATACTTACAACGTCAAATACTTCAGACAGTTTGAGCGGACTGATAAAGACTGAAGATGCGAAGACTCGACACTTAAGACTCGTCAACATCTGAGGGGGAGTCTGTTAGTGCATACATCTGTCGTCTTCGTCTTATGTTGAGTCTCGAGTTGCGTTGCGGATCTGAACAAGTGACATCATCTAGGTGACATCACAAGTGACATCATCATTAAAAGTCAAATACACAAATCAGATTTGCATGACCGCTTGAAGACAAAATAGGAATATAATATTTTATGTTGTGTTCGCTTGAAGGTGGTTGACCGCTTGAACATGTAATCGCTTGAAATGTTGTGTGTCTTCAAGCGAACTAGCCCACCTATATATATGTGTCATGACTTTTCATTTGAAGCTGACAGACCAGAGAATAGGGATAGGTACCGAAGTGCTGCCGGTATTTTTTCTGATTGTAATCACTGTTAATTGAATATACAAGAAGGTTAAAGTGATATTCAAGCTATTTCTACATTCGTTTCTTAGTTTCCGCCTCTGAAACGGATAAAATCTCTTCTGAACGACTCGTTTGAGTCTTAAACCGATCCTACACACACATATATATATATATATATATATATATATACATATATATTTTAAGAAATATTACTTAGAAAGATTATTTATAATTTACCTTTGGCAAAAATATTCGTATTTCCATATAAGTTCCAAAAATAATATATTTTCAAGTCTAACTTGGAAAATATATATAAACTTATTTTTCTCCCAAAAATTATATTTTTGATGTTTGTTTGAGAAAATATATATTTCTTCCAAAAATAATATATCTTCTATTAATTCCAAGAAAATATATATTTTTATTCACCAAAAATAATATATTCTTTTTTTTTTATCAAAAATATGATATAAATTTGTAATAATTGTGAAAATCACATTTTCATTCACTTGGTATCCAAAATATTATTTACCAAAATATACTTGTGCATAAATTTTCCGGAATATTTTGTAAGTTATATTCCTTTGTTCGGTTTCTCCAATATTGCGGGTATTCTTCGTATATTTATTCCTTAGAATTTTGGTAATATTTTGGATTGTAATTTTTGGTATTATGATAAGTTATATTATTTCAAGTCCTAAAATAATATAACTAATACACATAGTATATAAATAATCACACACATGGTACCTTCTAAATATATATATTTCCCTAAGTACATATTTAGTCACTTTTATTTATAAAAACCAACCTCCAATATTTATAATTTTTGTAACAAAAATTATGGCAATCTTTATGTGAAAATCCATGGTTTGAAATATACTTGTAAATATTTGTTCAAAATTATTTTTCTAAGTGTTTAATTTTTAGAAAAATTTTGCCATAATTTCCCCTAAAAATGGAGGTTTCCATACCTTCAAGGCATATCATTTTCTTTTGTAAATCAACACAATCAATCAACAATCAACAATAAACAATCTTTACTTACCAATTTTGCCAAAATCAAGCATAAACTACTAACTCATGAACTTGAAAATTTACAAAAATATGTAGTAACTTACTAGTGTGTTTAGTAAGCTTAGTTACTCTTTAAAGTGTGGTTGATTCTTTAAAAACATCATTTTTGAAGAATCTAGATCTTTACAACTTATAATCACATTTTCTAAAAAAATTTCTCCTTGGATTTCTCTTGTTACATAAGTGTTTCTACACTTTATTAACCACAAAAAATGAGAGTTATTTATTTAAGAAACAAGATTAAGTAAAACTTGTATTTTTAACTTGGTTTCTTGAAAAATCATCTTTGAAATTTTAGATCTACAAGACTCTTCTAACCGGGTCCCGAATGGACGACAAACATGTAAAACTGTATACAAGATTATTTTAAATAATTGTCCCAAGTTATAAAAGAATATTTGTGCCTTGTGCATTTAAATCGATTTTTCTTAAATATTTTCAAAAGAGTCAGTTAATTGTATTTACCAGTGTAAACTGACGTATTTTCAAAAAGGTTAAGTGCAGGTACTAAGCGAAATGGGTTGGAACTCCTGAGTGATCAAATAAAGAGTCTTGCAAGCTTTTATCACTTTAAGTCTGTTGAACATTAATCTTTTGTTTTGATCCGTCTGTGGATCCACTACAATCCGTTGTGTAATATTTTTATGTTACTTTCGAGTCGGTTTGTATAAATTACTTTTAGACTTCCGTTGTGCATTTAAACTGTGATTATTGACTATGATGATATCAACTACGTCATGATACTCTCCACCGGGCCCACCGGTAATACGTGGAAATATCGGGGTGTGACAGGTTGGTATTAGAACCAACATTGAGTGAATTAAACACAAGCCTTTTGTGTTTAATCTCAATGACACAGTTTGCACATTCCTAGACTTCCGAGTCTAGTCAAATGACTTAGGACTAATCATAATCTTAATGTTTTCTTTTGTTGGTTTCTTTTGTTTGTTTTGACAGGAACAAAGAAAATGCTGCCATGTTTCAAAGGAAGAGGTGGACGAGGCAAGGCGCCGATAACTGCTCCAAATGATCACGAGGCCGAACCATCACACCGGCGAACTCCTTCAGCAACTTTCAGCTCAAGTCCCCAGGAGGATTGGAGGACTTATCTAGAGCCAGCGAGACGTTCAGTCTCCCTCAGCTCCTCCCCATCTTATCATCACTCTTTTGGACCACATCAAGACGAGGAGCACAGTGACTCTTACCACTCCTTCATTCCGCTGCAGCGGTCAAGTTCACACCGAGCTTTTCAAGACCCGACCCGTACTTTCAAAGCAGGTTCAATCCTATGAACCAAATTCCAGAACCCGAGGGTCCAAACCCTTTGGGGCCAGACGACCACTATCCTGAGATGCAGGATATGGAGATGCATGAAGATCCGGATCCGAAGATGCCAACTGGGACGCCGACGCATCCCATCGAGATTTCTGACGGATCATCTTTTTATGGTTCGCCATACAGGGGCCCAGACAATTTTGCAGAAAGGTGGGCCACATACCACTAGGAGTTTACTCCCCCTTTCAACCCACCTCAACAGCAGCAGCAGGATCCCTCTGAGGATTCGCGTTTCCAGGCAGTTACGCCACCGCCACCACCACCGCCAGAGCATCAGCCGCCTCCAGAACCACCGAGGCGAAGAAGAACAGGTGCACGGATGTCCGTGCGAAAAGAGGATTTTCACTTCAGCACCCCTCAACACTCCAGTGGCAGCCACTACCCGCCACTATATGAAGACCCGCAAATGGGTGGGCCTTCAAACCCAGCTTCAGAAGTCGACTCAGCCCCGGTCGCACCACCACCACCAATGGGTTATGATAACCCAATTCCTTCTTACGCCGGTGCAGCGGCGTATAACCCTTTTGAGCAGCCAGCTTATCCTGGATACAACTACTACAATGCCCCTGTCGTTGACCCGTACCTCGAGGCGGCCAACTACAATGCTCTTCACCCTGAAGGACCATTCGCTGCTTCATACCAATCTGGGTACCAAGCATATGGGTATCAATACCCGCCACCTCCTCAACCTCCGTAGCAGCAGCCGCCACTGATCCAACCACCACAGCAGCAGGAAATCCTTCAAAGTTTGAACCAGGTGGAACGGGAGGTACAAGAGGAGCGTAGAAGCCGCCGGGGTCTACTTATGGGTTTGGCAGACCTGATTAAGGGGAAGAAGAAGAGGGATTTTTGAAAATTTCTTATTTATTTGATTTTTAATTTTTAATTTCAATTAAGTCCCTGTGTGGACATTTATTTATGTACTTGGTCCCTGCGTGGACTTGTATTGTTGTTTTAGCCCCTGCGTGGGCAAGTTATTTATATAGAAGTCCCGTTTAGGGCATCTATGTACTTCTTCCATTTAATGAAATGTTCCAATTTAAAATTTTTGGTCGTTATATGTAAGAATATATTATATGAAATAAATCAAAATATCATTCCTTTTTATAATTAATATGCCAATAAATATTGAAAGAAAATCTTAAAGGTATAACCTAGCCTATATGTCATTTTAGACATGGCCCAGATGGTAAAACCTTTTCAAGATTCAAATCCTTGTTAACATCTGGAAACATGTTAGCACTCCTGGAAAATGTGATTCGATAAAATCACACAAGTCATCCTTATATTGGATTCTTCCAAATCCTTTCCTCTATTTAATTAAAACATCCATTAGTGATGGAGTGCCTACGGGCCATAATAATTGTCAAATATGACAAAAGACAGTTGTAGTCTACGACTCCCTGTCAAGAAAAGGTAATGAACTATGTTCAAACCTTAAGGCCCGATCTTACGAGATCAAGGCTTATGAGTTTAAAAAAATGTCCTGGTGACTAGGTCTTTTGTGCCACTCTAATATCTTTAATGAATTTTATCTAGGGATAAATTGTAATAAAAACCCTAAATGAATATGACTAAATAAAATAACCAATATGGTTTACCATGGTTAATGAATTGTCAAAATGACAATACCATAATAAGATTTCTGAATAAAATATTTTCATCATTTTTATGTAGCAATCAAGCTACATGGCTGAATCATAAGAAGTTAACAGTCACCCCAGGGAAAGAAACGACACCACCAGGGTTAACGTGGCTGGTGCATATCTTCAAGCATTAATAGACAATGTCGTTGCTAGGGCTCTTGACAGACAATTCAAAGAACCAAGCAATACTCGCTCGAGAACTCTATCCGTGGCTCATAGTAAGCCCCCTTCTAAAACGCATGAGTCAAAGAAAGACGAATCTCATCATTCATCGAATCAGAGAAGTATTCCGTCCAAGCAAGTTGTGCTTAATCAAGAACCACGAGTTAAGACTTGTTCTTACAAGTATTTCGTCTCCTGCAAGCCCATAGACTTCACAGGGGAGAAATGAGCCATTGATTGTATGACTTGGCTCGATGAGATGGATACAATGGTTGATATTAGTGGTTGTGCAGAACATGGCACTGTGAAGTTTGTTTCACAATCTTTTAAAGGAGAAGCTTTAGCTTGGTGGAGATCCCTAATCCAAGCTATAGGAAAGATCCCGTTGTATAACATGTCTTGGGATCAGTTTGTTGCGTTAATCAAGGATAATTTCTGTCCCCAGCATGAGGTGGAAGGATTGAAACTGACTTCTTGACCTTAGTCATGAAGAACTTGGATTGTCAGGCATACCTTACAAGTTTCAACACCATGTCTCGATTGGTTCCTTACTGGTCACACCGGAACCGAAGCGCATAGCTCGTTTTATTGGAGGTCTAGCTCCAGAAATTAAAGCAAACGTGAAAGCATCTAGACCTACCACCTTTAGGTCAGTGGTTGATCTGTCATTATCTCTTACTCTCGATGCGATCAGGCAGAGATCGCTTAAGAATTCCGATAAGGGAAAGAGGAAACGTGAGGATGAGAACTCACGCCGATCTGATAAGAAACAAAAGGGAAACTCCGAGCACAAGAAGAGTTCGGGATTTAAAAAGGATAACCAAGACTCGGGTGAGAAACCCAAATGTAGAACCTGCCAGAAACATCATTTCGGGAAATGTAGACTCGAGTCAAGATCGCAATCACAGTCAAAGCCTATTGGGTGTGGGATCTGCAAGTCCAATGAGCATAAGCCATTGGATTGCAAAAAGATGAAGGACGTAACTTGTTACGGTTGCAAGGAGAAAGGGAACATTAATACCAATTGCCCCAAGTTTGCAAAGAAGCCTGAAGAGGCTAAAAAGACAAATGCACGGGTCTTTCAGATGAATGCTCAGGAGGCCATTCAGAATGACAACGTGATAACAGGTACCTTTCTTATCAATGATATTTATGCTAGAGTATTGTTTGATTCGGGTGAAGACAAGTCTTTTGTAGACAATAAATTTTGTAAGTTATTAAATCTGCCTGTTAAAACTTTAAGCACAAAGTATGAAGTAGAATTAGCCGATGGTACTATAGAGACTGCCTCAACATGGCCCAGAGTTTACTTGGGAATGAGAGGATCAAATGAAGGCGAAATATTCACAACTGTATTCACAAGTTTCCTCTAATTAAATTCCGGGACGAAATTTCCTAAAGTAGGGGAGACTGTGACATTTGTGTCTTTCGATCATTGTACAATTCTAGACAACTTTACATTAATGAAACATTGTGGTTTTATTTCCAAAATTTTATAATTACTTATGACATTTGCACGTTTTCAATCCTTGTTCAATTTTGAACTCTCGAAAGCTTTTCTGGAAGTTATACGTAAACTATTACGGAAACATAATCAGTTTAAAACGACGTACACTCTGAAAAAATGACATAAGCTAAACATACCCTAAATACCTTTTTTCATAACTTAGAAATAAGTTTTGAGGGGTTCGGTATGGCAAAATCATGCTTATTCATGCTCAGGGACTATTTACGTCAAACTGCGAAAGTCTACCGATTCTTGTATTTCTTAATAAGGTACATGTACGCACATCCAAAAATTCTTAGAATCAATAAAATCTTGTATTCTATTGATAAGAATGAAAGATTACGCAACAAATCGTAATTTCGGTCGTTTTCGCGTTTGTCGTAATTTAGCGAAAAACGCGACCGTATGTAAGACCCGTCTCAATATAACACGATTATAACTTTAAATACACATTTTATACAAAAATGTGACTTTACAAAAACTTTGTTAACTTAAATTTCAAACATGTTTAAAGAATTCAAAATATAATTTCAAGTGGTTAAATAATTCACTTAAAACAAAAACAAAGTAAAGTCAACGTGGAAGCTTCATTCGACATGTGTTCGGTTCGCTTCATTGCTTGATCGTCATCCGGATGCTTGCCACAATCACCTAATATCAAAACCAACTTAAAAGTTAGTTTTGTTAGCTTAGAAACAAATATAAACATGTTCCAACATCAAATAAACAAAACAAAATAAAAATTCCGGATTTATGCCTCTCGCGTCACGCAAGAGGCTCGGTTTTTCTTGTCGCGTGCCGCGGGGGCACCCTCGTGTCGCGCCCATTACCATGTCCTCCCTCACATGCCGCGGGGGAGACTACTTTCCAGCAGGTCCGTTTTCTGGACCTGCATTTTGCCCAGCTCTAGTTTTAACCAAAAATTCCAACTTCAAATCGCCGTAACTTTTCTTCTACTCATCCGTTTTGCGTGATTCTTTTTCCCACGCGTCCATAATTAAATTACGGATCCGTTTATCACCTCGGTTTGCATAAAAATCTGATTTATAAGCAAACGACTTAAAAATCCTTTGTGCAATTATTTGACCCGTTTCATTTTAGCAACATGTTACATGTTTATTAACGAAGGTTATTTCTAGTCATTTTTACCCATTCCCGGGCTTGTCAAACATTAGCGTTCTCGCTCCAAATACATAGTTTGCATCCATACTTACATTTTCCGGGTTATTTTGTAACTTTCTAACA
Source organism: Helianthus tuberosus (assembly GCA_030545235.1). Lineage (NCBI taxonomy): Eukaryota > Viridiplantae > Streptophyta > Magnoliopsida > Asterales > Asteraceae > Helianthus > Helianthus tuberosus. Next base: position 106,911,349 of record CM060437.1, read on the forward strand.
CTTAGCCAACATTTAACCACCTATTTCATTTGACCCGTTTGGAGGTTTTTAACATACATGCAAAATTTTCGCTCATCATTGCTCGCATCTTATTTCTACGTGAAGATATCTATTTGCCTTCCACCACAACTGTATTTGTGGTGGATTAACTATGGTAATCTAACTATTCCGATGACTACCCTTCGGTTAGTCAATTTTACGGAAAAGGCCCATTTTTGGGTGTTTGACTCAAAAAGTATTATGCAATTAATTTATGCATTTATCAAGACTTACTTAGTAGTAACACTCATTTCTACACAACTTTTAAAGGTCGTTTGCCCGCTTTACCCATCAAGGGCTTTTTGTCCACTTAGTCCCTCCTTTTTACGACGAGGGTCTTTCTCTAAGACTTTGACCAAACATTGCACGTTTAATTATAAATCTTTATATGCGTACCTGGCTCGAGTCAACATATAGACCTGTTTTATACCCCGCTTTTATTAGCCGATATTTTATGGCGACACAATTATCCGAATTCCTATTCGCTCCTGTGAACATATAACTTGACAACCCAACATTAGTCGATTTTGTCAAATGGTGTCATTACTACCATTTGACTCGTTCGGCCTAAATGACCAAACATTGATATTTATAAAAACTTGGTAATAAAATACCTAATTCATGCATCTGACCCATTTCGGATTTTACCACAAGATTTCTTTTTCGTAAATTCTTTTTCTTACATACTTAACCCATTTTGGCTTATGCCATGGGTATCCTTTCAACCTTAATTTACATTAGTCGATACTTGACTAAAATTTCTATTTTACCCTTTTTCTACCATTAACCATGGTTTTTATCATTTAAATTTATTCCGACCCGTATTCATATCGTGTCGGAACCCACATTTCGGATATTACCTTTATCGTATTTTATAGCTCATAAAATAAATACGTATTATACAAAAGGTGTAAGCTTTACTTACCTCGCATCCAAATTTCGCTTTTCTTCTCCTTCTTGATTTGTTTGACCCGCTTCCTCCACCAAGCTTCCACCTAGCTTGTTAAGCGTCAAACTATCATCATTGTTTACAAGGTGGTTGTAGGATCGATTTCGGACCCAAACGAGTCTATCAGAAGAGCTTTTCTTGATTTGAATGGCGGAAACAGACAAATCAAGTTCAATTCAGCAAGTATACTCTTTAAACTGTCAATTTGTATTGATTGAACGATTTTTACAGTGACTTGACACTTCGGCAGCACTTCGTTGCAAACCGGAAGACTTTCTCTACTTTATTAAATTATGATTCCCCACCAAATGACCTATTTATAGGGATTCTGATTTAGCTCCAAATGACAATGTGTCATTTCGAGCGGAATCAGACATTAAGCCTTTCGAGCGGAATCAGAAAGTTACACTCTCGAGCGGAATCAGAAAGTTACACTCTCGAGCGGAATCAGAATTTTATGTGATTTAGCTCCAAATGACAAGGTGTCATTTCGAGCGGAATCACCCCTAAAAATCACTATCTCGTTTTTCATGCCCTGAACTAATACATTCTATACAAGACTCGATACAAGATGTAGACGACAGACGGATGCACTAACAAACTCCCCCTCGGATGTTGACGGAGTCTTCAGTGTTGAGTCTTCGCAACTTCAGTCTTTATCAGTCTTTGGGCTTCTCTTTGAAGTATCTGACGCTGTAAGTATCCTCAATCTCTATCTTCTTTTCTCTTTTTATCACCAACATACTCCTTCCTTTAAATATCTTCAGACTCCCCCTTTCGATATGCTGGGATCGCAGCCTGGCATGTTAAAATCACAGATTCCTCAGGTATCGGAACCTGGCTCTTCCTCAAACCTGTGCATTCTCTACCACAAACATAAGTTTTCTAATATTAAACTTTAACACACTCAGACACCACTTGTAAATATCACAAAAATGATCTAACATTTATAGTCTCTGATGAACCACTTGAAAAAATATCATTTTCTTTACTTTCGATGATCACTTGTAAGATTTAAACTCTAAAATCTTTCTCATTCAACATTCCCAAACCAGTTCGTCAAGTTTAGCATTTGGAATTTTGAAAATCAGCTCTTCAACACCAGTTGTCGAAAATCTTTTTGGATTTTTTCAAAATTTTATGCTAAAACACACCGAAAATCTTTATGGGATTTTTGAAATTAAACGAAATGCAGTAAAGAAATATTTACAAACAATATTTTTGTGAGTTTGTGTAAGAGGATCATATCAGTTTTTGAGACAAATCACCAACACCGTTAAGCTTCATACATTTTAAGTTCTAAATAATTCACATAGATTGACGATATTGTTGTCCACTTAAACTCAATCTAAAAACTTTAAAGATGCTTACCGATACGTTAAGGTATATTAATTTTGCACTAAATTCTTATGGACCCCACAATCTCAGCATATCCCCTCATCATGCAATACACTGACTCAAGTAATGCCTTTAAACTTTTATCAACTGTGATTTGTGCGAAAACAAAGCAGAATGTTTAAACATTAACAATCAGGTCGATATTTCCGTATACGCAGAGAAAGTCCAATGTTTAAACAAAATATGAAAATAAAAATAAGTTGAAGTTGTTTAGGCTTTAACCACCAGGTTGATACTTCCGTATACGCATAGGAGGTCCAAAGCTTAAATGAAACACCAAAGAAAATAACGCAGAACCTTTAGGCAATAACATCCAGGTCGATACTCACATATACGCAGAGGATGTCCAATGCTTAAACAAAATAAAGAAATAAAACAAGTTTAAATCTTTGCAAAATGAAATACACAATCACAGCGACTTTTTAGCAAAGTTGTGAAAGTTCACAAACTTAACCAGTTTTATGTCTTTTGACAATCAGCGATTACCGAGTAGGCACACAATCAAGAAGGACAAAACTAAGTACTATGCTTTCGATCATGTTTCCCACTAGAACTAGGCTATTTCATTTATGTTTGTATCATTATCGCAAATCTACTAGTCTAGCTGAGCCTATCGTCACATCTTTAGTGAGACCGTTTATCACTTTTAGACTTTACATTTCTTTAGCATGCTGTGATAGTCCACTGATTTTCTATCATTTCCTCTTGTTTCAGCAAAACTCATTTTTAAATTTTTCAATGTTTTTGCCATTTTCAAATTTTCTAATTTTTTTTAATTTTCTCCCCCTAAAATCAAAATATATTCCAATTTTGATTTTCTGGGAAAATTTGAATTCAAACTGTACAAAGTTGACAACTTGATGAGAATCGCTTCAATTCTCCATCCACCTGGCGTAAACAATCAGAACTCTCCCTTACAACAAACTATTTTCCCATTATGATTTCAAAACATTTAAGTTTGTTTTAATCAAAATGGTTTTTCCAGAAAAATAAGTTTGTTTTTACCACTTGTAGGGGCATGGTTCATCATATTGTCTTTCAACCACTTGTATGAAGATTACATCAAGTTCAAATTAATGACCTTGAGTAATCACTATGTCAGAACAAACCTATGTACCACTTGTACGATGAACTTATCAAAGTAGATTTCAAGATAAATTCCGATACCTACTCCACACTTACCAACCTGGGAGTTCCGGCAAGTCAGGTTTTTCATTTAAACAGATTTACCCAAGCCTGACGGTCCTTGGGTGATTTCGAATTCTTGCTCAACAATGGTGAAAAATTTGCATCATCCATTGTTAAACCAGAATTCTCAACTTTTACCTCAACACAAGGCTCTTCTGGTTTTACCATACCAGAATCATTGCCTGAATGTGGCTTGTCGGACTTTGAAGAGTCAGATTCATCGCCAACAACTGGCTCCTTTGTTTCCGGAGAAACAAATTCATCACCAGCAACTTTCTTTTTCTTTACTCTCTTCTCTGTCCTCAGATTTGTATCTGATGAATTCGTTTTGCTTGATTTGTCATTCTTCGGCGAGCAAGATGATTTATCAGAACTTTTATCTGTTTTACCAGTTGTATCCGAGGACAAAATCTTCTCAAGATACTCTCTCGCCTTCTTCCTCTTCTTCCTCAGTCTGTCTTTTTGTCCCTGAGAAAGTTTTACTTTCTTTTCTTGAACTTTAGGTTCTTGAACCTTCTGTTCTTTGGGCTTGACATTGACTGGTTTCTTCACCTGCTTCTGAGATTCAACCCTCGATCTTCTCATTGATCTCATTAAGAAATCTCTAGCAATATGGCCAATGATGTTGCAGTTAAAGCATCTCCTTGACTCAAACCTCCAACTCTGGCAGTTAACAGCAATGTGTCCTTGATAGCCACATCTGTAACACACTCTGTTATCGTACCAATCACCATTTTTAGCCCAAACATTCAGATCAAAGCACTGTTTGGCTTGGTGATAATCTTTCCACCTCTTGTTTGCTGGATTTGGCTTTTGAGCACTGTGGTCCGACCTACACCACTCATTACCAACAATTTTTGAATTTTCATTTTTTACTTTTTATAATTTTTGATTGCGATTGGATGATTGATCTGATGAACTTTTATTTTCTTTTTGAACATTTTTCAAAATTTTCTCTTTTTGTTTTTGTTCCACTTTCTTCTTCAAAGGTTTTTGCTTAGAGCATTCTCCCTTTTCAGTTGATTGTGGAACAGTTTCTTGAAACTTTTCTTTTAACTTCAAAAATAAATTCTTTTTCTTCATTTTTTCATTTTCATCATCAGATTTCTCAATGCAATCTTCAACTACGACTTTGTCATAGTTTGTGACATCGTCACTTATTGGACCCAAACCGGAATTATATCCAAAATTATCATTCATCGTATTCTAGGCCAGTTTGACTTTTTAAAAGTCAAATGCCCATTAATATATAAAATGCACATTCAAGTTCTTTAACTAGTTTAATCATAATTTAATACGATTATTCCACCTTACGCGTTTTATATCCAAAATTATCATTCATCGTATTCTAGGCCAGTTTGACTTTTTAAAAGTCAAATGCCAATTAATATATAAAATGCACATTCAAGTTCTTTAACTAGTTTAGGCATTCACAATTTACCCGGTAGGCGTTCTTTTAAGCCACCGTTTTAACTAATCTTTTAACCCGGTTCATTATATTTCCAATACTTCAACTAGTTCGAGCGATTATCAAAACTAACTTATTTATTCATTTCACAAGAACTAAGGGTCCACATCTATTAGTGAAAGTCGTTTCATCATATCATTAGCATTTATCCGAACACCTAATATAATCAAGTTCTACATGTCAACTAGTAGATATTATGACTTCAGTCATCCATATTCATGAAATACATTATTAATTTCGTGACGACATTCAAGACCCCTTTCGAATCATGTATGGTCAAGTACTCAAATTTGAAATTCGTTTAAGTACCTTGCCTTTTCTATCAAATATAATGATCTAATATCTAGTTAGGAACTATCATCATCATATTACAAAAACTCATTTAGCTCATACTTGATTAGTTGACTAATCACTAGTTTATGGCACAAATTCAACAAGTTTGCACCTAGGGTTTTGTTTCTAGACTTAAATTCACATCAATTTCACTAAAACATTCAACTTTCATACAAGTATTTCGTTCATGCATGATTGTCAAGATTTCAAAATATCACCAAAATATAAATTTCGACATACCTTACGATCCCCTTGACTTGGTGATCGTTTATATATATTCAAATCTGAATTTGGCCTTCGATTGATCCTCCAATTTGAAGATATTGGTGAGCTAGGGTTTATAACCCTTTTCTCCTGGCTCCTCCTGGTCGATCGAACACACACACACACACACATGTGTGTGTTTTAATTTTTTTACATAAATCTTTTAATTAAAACACTTTCCTATTTTCTCACATTTAGTCCCTTGTGTTTAGAGGTTTTTATAAAGAGGGTTATAAGTCTTGGTTTTTATTTTTTTATTCCTTCACTTAATTACCCATTAATAACTAAGTTAATTATTCCTAGTTAACTTAGTAGGTTCCGGGGTTTATAACCCATCTTACTCTAAGTCCCGTTAACTCGGTCCCTTTTTATATACTTTGTTTTTCTCAAAGTATTTATCCTCCTTTTAATTAATATTAGATTTATTTATTTAATTCCTAATATTTACCGGGTTAATTTCACCACTAACGGTATTTTACCCGTTCATAAATGTTAACGTGGTTTGATTACCAAACCCATTTTCGGGGTGTTACACCGTACAACCAAACGAACCGACATCCACGATATTTTCAGGCATAATTCAAGTCCCATATGCTTTGACATCCTTATAAAGCCTAAAATTTGGGTTAACGTGGGTTAAAAGCGTCAAAAAACACATCGGAATTAATGCAGGGGCCTGTTTTGCCAATATCTAAAACTAAATTGTATTGTGTGGCGGGGCGCGACGACAGAACCTCTCCCGGTCGCGGGGCGCGAGGACATCAGTTGGCAGAAAGTTTTGCTTCAACAACAGCTGGTTACACACTTTGATTTTATTGATATTCTATTACGCTTGGAGCCCAAGATGTGTGTTCTCCAAGCATTAAATCAGATCTTCACACTTGTTTCAATCATGTTCAATCCTTGCAAACACTTTGGACACTTGTCATGATCCTAAAAATTCAAGACTAGTATAAATAGCAAGCCAATTTCACACCAACTTGCTCACTTCATTCTATTATTCTCCCACTTACTTGGAGTTTCCTTCCATCCTTTGGAGGCCTCCTACCTGAGATCTTAAAGTGTTTCTTAACACAAGTAAGTTCACATCCTAGGCTATTTCAATTATTTAGCTATTTTGAGCTAAAAGTCAAACAGTTTGACTTACTGTTTGACATTCGGTTTTGACCATAATTGGTCAAGTCAACGTTCAATTGAACTTTTCAACGTGATTGTAATCACGAAGGTTATAATCCCTTGCGATTATACACGTTTACTAGTCGAAGTGACGAGTCAACGTTTCGGTCAAAAATGCACATTTTGTGCAATTTACAACGAAACCATTTTGAGGTATCAAAACACTAAGTTTTGATACCAAATCAGTTTTACAACTTAGTTAAACATGTTTTGACATGTTTACCTCGTCATTTCTATTTTAGTGCTTATTTAGGGTCGTAAGTCTGCGTTTTGACCACCGTTTTGACTTTCGAATCCGACCCGTTTGGTCGATCTTAGGATCCGACCAAACACATATTTATGACCATAGTTGTATAGGGAATAACCTACTGAAGTTATACCTTATGGTCATGTCGTTTGGTTAGTTATATGATAAGTCGCTCATTTGTTCTTTAAAAATGACCAAAATGCCCTTTTGGTGCTTAAATTCATTTTAAGCATATGTAATCAAACTTTTGACATATAAACTGATGTTATAACATTTTCAAACATGTTTAGGAATTTAAGACTTATCATAGGACATGTTTAACCATCCGAACACATGTTTACGCAAATGACATGTTAAAGTAGCGTAAACTACCTTAATGTGTCATAACGGGTCAAAAGCACTTAGGATTCATTCCAAATCAGAATGTTAAGTTTACTAAATCATGCCACATGAGTTCCAACAGTCATTTGATTTATAAAACTTCATTCTATTTGATCCGCCAATTTAAGTCCCGACTTTTTAACATAGTTATCCGATATTAGGACGCACTTGAATCCTTGATCCTTCAAACTTTGTTTGATCTTTTATACAATACTTATACGCAATCCCAAGTGAGTACATAGTTCCCCTCTTTTACCTTTGCAAATATTTTGGGGTGAAACATAAGTGCCTACTACTACTTTCTTGTTTTTCATGACATTATACATGCTTTGATTACATAGTACATGATTTCAATTGCATTTTGCTTCGTATGTTGACCTAGCATGCCTAGCACATTGATTTCAAAGATACTTTTGTTTCATATGTTGACCTAACATATCTAGCACATTGATTTCATGGACATTTTTGCTTCGTATGTTGACTTAGCATGCCTAGCACATTGATTTCAAACACATTTTTGCTACGTATGTTGACCTAGCATACCTAGTATATGGTTTTCAAAACATTTTCACGACATGCTTACATTGTTTAAGACATTTTGGTGCGTTGAACTCAACAATGATACATTCATTTACATTGATCACGCCGACCGGTAGTATGTAATGGTACCATAGAATTGAGAATCTCGTTCCCGCTTCCTAGGTTTGTTTAGAAGTGACCTTAGGGAATGACAGAATCTGATGAACATTGATAAACTTTTGACCTGATAAGGGTTTATCTGACAGTCGACAAGGTTTGAATATATTCGCCAACAAACATAATAAATGTTTATGCAATAAAAGCAATGGTTTTTTAAAAAAATAACTTTTGATTTAAACAAAACCTTTGTTTATTCAAAGACATTGTTTTATACAAGACATTTTGGTTACACAAGACACTTTGGTTATACAAGACATTATTTCATGTGGTTTAAGCAAAGACCTTTTTGCTTACCATACAAGACATTGGTTTATTTGTTTACACAAGACATTGTTTATTACAAGACATTGGTTTAAACAAGACAATTTATTTGATGGTTTATGGTAAGTGATTTAAATAACGAGACGTGTGTAATATGATAAAAGCATGGTGGATACGCCGCTGGTACTTCCTATATATAAGTGCTTTTATTATATTACATATCGTGGCGTTATCTAAATCACTTCGACAAAGACAAGACATAACATCTTTTACACAAAACACGATATCTTTTATACAAGACATGATATTTTATTACAAGACATGAAATATTTTATACAAGTCATTTTCATTTGGTTATTTACTTAACCATGCATCATTTCTTTTAAATCACTTGATTTTCATATGATTTTATAAAAGAAAACATTTTATAAGGATTCATGGCTACTTTTTAGTTAAACACTTCCTATAACATTCAAGTCATGAATCCCCATCATCAAAACCTATGTTACTCACACAATTTTTATGCTGACGTACCTATTTTCACATGGGTTTCAGGAGCTAATATTTGATATTGAGCATGCTTCACTTAGGGCGGACTTGGGCCTTAGTGACTTAAAATCAAGAAAGACAATTTATTTTGTGTTCTATTTTCGTTCAATCTAAGACAATGTAAACACTACATCTAATAATATCAAACTTTATTAAATACCATGTGTTATGAAACAATAATTCTGTGACATGACTCCCTGACGTTTCCGCTGCGGTTTGTTGTTTTACGCGGTCGGGGTGTGATATAAACTTGAAACTATTTTGGGAACTTGTAAACTTTGGTTGAAATCAATATATGTATGGCATCGTTGTTGGTTTATTATGTTTACATGATTGGATGCAATGATTACTACACACAATACGCTTCCGCTACTAGCAGGGTGTGACACGCCGCACATGGAATCACCAGCTCCGGGACTAGAGAGATAAAATGAGAGAGTCATGGGAGATGAGAGGAAACCTATCGGTTTTAGACCACTGGCAACAAAGAAACGGTGACGGAACCCATGGCCCTAGAAATCCGGTGGTATTTCAGATCTGAAACTTGCTTCAGAAATTTGTTGATTACCCTTCATCTTCTCCAAACAAACGTTCGACAGTGAACGCTTCAGAAATGTCGATTACATTCAGAAATTTGTCAATTGGAGGTATGGGAGATTTGGAGGGGAGACGGGTTGGGGAGATTTGCAGGTGGTGGTAGGTGGGTGCCAGACGTTTTCTAGAGAGAGAGAAGAGAAAAGGGATAAGGCTGATGTATGGTTAGAGAAATGATAAAGTTGACAATTTAAATAGATTGGGGTTAAAAGACGTAAATGTCCTCATGTGCAAGGCACATCCAATACTTAACTGAAAATTTTAACCTGGTTAATGCTAAAGGACGTTGAGTGTAATAATTTTTTTCAAATAAAGGATTGTGACTGTAATTATTAAAGTTAAAGATCATCTATCGCAACCCGATACAAATATAAAGAACGAAAAGTGAAATATACACTAAAAAAATGAAACACCATATGTTAAAAGTAAAAATGGCTATAAGGGTGGAGATACAATAGAAAGTTTATTTGGCTAGGAAGGCTAGGAAGTGATCTTGATCATCCATTTAGTTAATCAAGGGCTAAGATTAAATCAGGGAAATTGAAAGGAAGAAAAAAGGCGCGTGAGTTTCTTTAGGGGCATTCTAGTCAATCCAAGCCAATAGTTTCTCTCTCCTCCAATTCCCCCCCATTTTTTAAACGTTAATAACTCTTTCATACGACATTATTTTTTTATAAAAATTGCAACAAAAAAACGAGCGTTTTTTTCTTTAAAACGAGTATACTATTGCTATATTTAAAAAAAAATTAAAACCCAGTTGCGTAAAACGCAATAGAAAAACCCTCAGTTACGTAAAACGCAATGAAAAAAAAACCCTAAAAAATGACATTTTTCTAAAACGCAATGCACAAAAAACACAAATAAATGACTTATTTGTAAAACGCAATGGACTAAAACACATAAAAAAGTGTTTTACCTAAAACGCAAAGCACAAAAAACACAAAGAAATGTCTTATTTGTAAAACGCAATGGCCAGAAAACACTTAAAATGTTTGTTTTCTAAAACGCAATGGACTGAAAACACATAAAAAAGTGTTTTACCTAAAACGCAATGCACCAAAAACACAAAGAAATGTCTTATTTGTAAAACGCAATGGCCATAAAACACTTAAAAATGACTCATTCTAAAACGCAATTGCCTAAAAAACAAAAGAAAGTGTTCTCTGTAAAACGCAATGGACTGAAAACACCTAAAAAAGTGTTTTACCTAAAACGCAATGCACCAAAAACACTTCAAGAATGTGTTTTTCTAAAACACAATGGCCAGAAAACACCAAAGAAAGTGTTCTTTCTAAAACGCATTGAACCATGACAATAGTTCTGTCTGTGCTGTGAATTGTCTGTGCTGTTAACTGTCTGGACCAATGCAGTTTCCAAAGGTAATTTACAGAAAATTAATTTTTCTGATGCATTTTTACTACACCAATGCAGCTCAACCCCAGCCAGGGGCTCTGCCCCTTGGACCCCGCCAGGGGCTACCGCCCCTGGGACCCCGCTACCAGGGGCGCTGCCCCCGGACCCCCGCCAAGATCGTAAAACGCAATGACTAAATCAAAAACCCATATCGTAAACATGAAATTAAAGAATTTCTTACATGGATCGAAGTGATTTCTTCAACAATTGACGATTTTTGAATGACTGAAACACTTATTAGCGCTCGAATCGAACGGATCGAGTGATTATCTTCAAAATCACCGGAAAAAACGAGATTTTGTATGAAATTAAACTGGGTTTTCTTTAAAAAAAAAAAAACTGAAGAACACGTTGATCGGGTGTTTGAATCATTGATTGGTGATGAAAATCGCACTATAATGTAGTGATTATTGAGATAGAAAGTGAAGAAATGGTTGAAGATAATGGGTTTTGAAAATGGTGGGTTTTGAAGTTACTGGGTTTTGAAAAGGAAGAAGAAAAAGTTGGATTGACTAAAATACCTTTTTTCTTTATTTTAAATGTTGCCACATGTCCTAATCCTATTGTTTCCTAGACTTCCTAGCCAAAATAAACTTCCAATTTGATCTTTCCCCATAGCTATAAATATGATTTTCCTAAAAATAATTTACATTTTAACATATATTTTTGCGGTAGTCACCGTAACAAGATATCGCCGCCGTGAATATTCCAGAAAACCCTACTTCCCAAAACCCCTGGTCTATATAAGGAACACCACCATCGTTCTCTTTACATCCAAACACAACACCCATTCACCATCCAACGAGTTCTCTGTATTTTCTTTGTATTTGATTTTGTTAATGTACACAGAGGTTGTTGTATCTATGATGAAAGAACCAAGGCTTGTTTCTCATGAACATTCGCAGTGGCCGCCTGATCGAACTTTCGCCTTCGCCAGGCTTGAGAGTTCATGTTGCTCCATCCTTCCTTCCTTGCATGTCTGAGTTCCTCCTCCTCTTTTTTTTTTTTTTTAATGTGAATATATATTTTTCAATTTTATTTTTGTGATTTTGTGTAAGTAACTGGTGATGATAATGTTAAGGCTTGTTTCTCAGAAACATTCGCAGTGGCCGACTAAGAGCTTTCGCCTTCGCCAGGCTCGAGAGCTTGTGCTGTCTTGCTCCTTCCTTCCTTGGATGTCTGAAGTTTCAATATATATATATATAATTTATTTATTTATGGAGATTTAGTGTGGGTTTCTCAATGATGATTTCAATAGATGACGAGTCTGATGTAATATCCATTCCTTCTAAGGTTTGTTTTTATTTTAAAATATATTTATTATGGTTTTTGATTTAATTGTTGATGGAGCTCAGATGATGATGAATTGCATAGTTCAAATGAATGTTTGTGATTAGAAAAGTTTTAGTCTTTCCGATGAACTCACAATATTTTTTTATATATTTTTGAATTTAATAATGATTGTATCGTATTTAATTTAGTGGGATAATGACGACTCCATGTGATAAGGTCTCGTTCGTCGTAATGGTGTGAACCTTGCCGACCATCCTGTTATATCACCACCCATAAACTGAATCCCACATTATTTTTAGAAATTTTAAATGTTTTTTTTTTAATTTGATAATCTTTGGCAACTTAAACATGCGTATGAAATAATTTATGTTGTAAATCTTTTATCAATGATGCCATTTCTGTTTATTAAACTGTATTTTTGTTTGTTTTTACTGTAAGCTGTGATGCAGCCAGGTTTGACTAGGGCTGTCCAAAAATCTTGTGGTCCGGAGTTCACTTGGAGCTCGCTCAGATTTAGCTTGGAAAAAGCTTGCTTGATATGGCTTGGTTTGAAAGTGAGCCTAGCTCGGCTTGGCTCGTAACAAGACAAATTGGCTCGGTTTGGCTCGCTTGGTTAGCTCGAATTATTTTATTTACAATATATTTTATTTTTATATACATATAATATATTATTAAAAAAGTGATTATTATTTACATGTATTTAGACTTGTAGTTTGATATCTGTGACATATTTAAAGATTGATTGTCGTGCTAATGAACAAATATTGTATTTACTTGATATAAAACTTATTTTGCTATCCGTGACACTCATGCTTTGCAGCGGCGTACTAAGAACACAACCTCCATCGAAACCAATAAACGAACCAGTCCATCCATCTCAGTCAGCTCCCCGGGTGTTTGCAGCTTTCTGGACCAATGGAACCTCCGAACCGAAGTCCCACTTGCCCAAACCACCTCTCCGCAACTGAAGCATGTTTATATTTTTCGATCGCGAACAAGCTTGGAAATCAATCCTTGAGCAAAACATCACCAACCAAAAGTCCATCCAGAATCGAACTACCTTCCTGTCCCCATACACCCCACGAATCAAGGTCGCCAAACTAATATACCCCTTCGAAGTCTTTCACCTATTTGTTTCTAGGGGCTTGGGAGCGAGAGCCTCATAAGGATGTAATTCCAATTTCTAGACACACCATGTTCACACCAAACCATCTTCCTCCACAAACCATTCACATCCACCCAGGTTCGTCTCTGAAAATAACAAAAAACAATTTGGCCCTGTGCGAAACAAAAATTTTGGGCCCTATTCTCAAATTTCCATGTATTATAAATTCATCAATTATTTAATCACTAAAATTTACGTGATGTAGTTAACAAAATTAGGCATTAAATGTCATATATAGCTAAACAAACTATAAAATGAAGTTAAAATAGAGAAGAGTAAACTGCTAATTTCCATGTATTATAAATTCATCAATTATTTAATCACTAAAATTTACGTGATGTAGTTAACAAAATTAGGCATTAAATGTCATATATAGCTAAACAAACTATAAAATGAAGTTAAAATAGAGAAGAGTAAACTGCTAAAATCGTCCCTGAGGTTTGACTCAAAATGCTAGATCAGTCCAAAATCAACTTTTGTTGCTAAAACAGTCACTGAGCCCAAGTTCTGTTGCTAGATCAGTCCAATTAGTTAACTGAAGTTAGTTTTTAACTTTTATTTATTACACAAACAGTCCTTGTAGTTATAATTTACTAGTTTTAACTATGAGTTAATAGCCAAAATGGTCCCTGAGGTTTGCACCACCGCCACCACCACGCCGCCACCACCACCACAGCACCGCCGCCACCACCACCACCACCGCCGCACCGCCACCACCACCACCATCGCCACAGCACCGCCACCACCACCATCGTCTGGTCACCATCACCATCGCCACAGTGGGTTGCAGGTTTGACCACCACCAAAATTAAAACAATTAACCATAGAACTTGAGCTATAAACAAAAACTAATAGGATTGAATTCTTGATCTTTATTATCAAACAAAAAACTCCTAAAAAATTAACTACATACACCTGCAGTTCAATCAACAAAATCACTAAACAAAACAATTAAAACATACCAAGAATCAGATTTTTGAGACAATATACAAAAAAAGGTAAACTTTTTAAAACAAAACTCCAAAGATCTAATTGATCTCCTGTGCAATTATACTCCTGGAAACATCAAACATAAAGCCCTTGAATTTAATCAACAAAATCATTAAACAAAAAGATTAGAACATACCCAAATCAGATTTCTTGAAAAAGATCAAAGCTTTAACAGAAAAACTCAAAAGATTAACACCCTACACAACAATTCCCACAAATTACAAGAAAATGATGAACTAAAACATATAATTCATACCCAAATATAGCTTCTTGAAGAATGATATTAAACAAAACAATTAGAACATACCCATACCAGATTTCTTAAAAAATATCAAAGCTTTGAAAGAAAAACTCAAAAGATTAACAGGTGTGCATGCTTTCAAAAGGTGTGGCATGCTTTCAAAACTATCTCAAAAGTTTTCCGGTCAAACCTGCAACCCACTGTGGCGATGGTGATGGTGACCAGACGATGGTGGTGGTGGTGGTGGCGGTGCGGCGGTGTTGTGGTGGTGGTGGCGGCGGTGCTGTGGTGGTGGTGGTGGTGGTGGCGGTGTGGTGGTGGTGGTGGTGGCGGCGGTGCGGTGGTGGCGGTGGTGGTGGTGCAAACCTCAGGGACCATTTTGGCTATTAACTCATAGTTAAAACTAGTAAATTATAACTACAGGGACTGTTTGTGTAATAAATAAAAGTTAAAAACTAACTTCAGTTAACTAATTGGACTGATCTAGCAACAGAACTTGGGCTCAGTGACTGTTTTAGCAACAAAAGTTGATTTTGGACTGATCTAGCATTTTGAGTCAAACCTCAGGGACGATTTTAGCAGTTTACTCGGAGACGCCAGGATTAGAACCCACGTCTCCTTGTTGTCTAAGCAAGGCAATAACCATCACGACAAGAGCTTGTTTGTGTCATATTTCGATTCAAGTATATATATATATATATATATATATATATATTCTAGCTTATACAACGTAAATTCTACACAAAATTAAAAAGATTTGGGTCCCGAAGGGTTTGGGCGCCGTGCCGTCGCCCACCCCGCACCGCCTCAAAGACGGCCTTGCATCCACCTTGAATCTACACCACCACTTGGCCAATAAGGCACTGAGAACTCTAAAAGTGAGCATCTAAATTGCTAGCAACGTACAATTCGGACAATTTTTAGACAAAATGGTCAAAGATACATATAAATTCTGTCAACATTTTGTCCTTACACTCAATGAAATGTAGGACTTTCGTTGGTAAATATGCCAGCGAAATGTAACTTTTCATTTGGGCAACATTTCAACCCCACAACATACATTTCGCTATGTTAACATTTGGCTGACTATTACATTTCATCGGGACTATACAAGAGTGGCAAGAAGTACCTAAAACCCTAGATTACAACAGTGGCGGATGTGATCTAATGTCGCTCCGTTCGACATCAAGGCCCTAAATTTTTCGTTGGAAACGCATTAGAATCATTCCATGCATCATCGAACCATAAAAATATGTAAACTTTAAACCGGCTAGCTTCGATCCCAAATGAGCAAACCAACTTGATATTTACAAGATAAAGATACAACGCGTGAGATCTAGAGTTCTTTCATGGTTTCTCTCTCTACCTTCTCTTGCCTCCTTTTCGCATTATGGTTTCCGCACTTTACCATTTGCCCTTCATGAGCTTGCCATATGCGTCGTCGGCTTTTTATTCATAACTCATTTAAGCGCATTCCATAATTTATTCTTTATGAAAAATTGGAGTGTTACATTTTACCTAGTTGATCAAACTTAACAAATGGAATTAAACAAGAAGAAACCTACAATATCAAACCTTTGTTGAACCTCATAATTAGTGGAAAAGAACGGATTCAGACGACACTTTGTTGATTAGAATCGATTTAGAATAGAAGGCATGGCAGGACAATTCTTTGTTAATTCCATGAACTTGGATCATCACTTTTGTTGTTGGAGGGGCAGTTGAACGAAGAGTTTTATTTTTATTATTTATTAGTTTAATCTAGAGTGAATTGCAAGTTTTGTCTTTTATCTTTATACCTATTTTCAGACGGTGTCATTTGTCTTTAAAATTGATGAGTTTTGTACTTAATGTTTTAAAATCTTGCACGTTATGTCCTTTAACCCCAACCCAGTTAGATTTTTCTGTTAAATCTGGTCATGTGACTTGCACATGAGGGCATATTCTCCCAAGAACAGCATGCTGTCACTGTGTCAGCGCGTCGTTTCATCTTGTGTCAGGCGAGCGGGCTTCACGCACACGTGACAACCGCCACTCCGGTTTTGCCGCCTGACGTGTCGATCTCTGATTGGGCACACGCCACAAGTTGTTCGGCATAGTTACCCATCACATTAATTGCGATGGGTATAAATAGGGGGAGGAAGCAAACGGTCCACTACGTTTCCTTGAATTCTCTCTCCCTTTCTACTTGAATCTTCAAAGCTTCAAGCTGTTCTTGAAGATCTTCAAGTGTTCTTCATCATTTCTCTAGATTTTATTCAAAACCCCAACTTTTTTCCAGATTTATTTCTTGATCATCTCTCAGTATGTTTGAGAGTGTTGACGTCGCGGTGGTTGAAGAAGTTAGTGGTGGGATGCCACCGCTGAAGTGGGAAGAGGGGTTGTTCGAGCAGATCACACGGGATCACCAGTTTGCGCGCGAATGGGATGCCCGATATCTGGCCAAGGGCCAAACTGCTGCTAATTCCCCGCTGGGTTATATTACGCTTTTTGTTGACTTCTTCGGTGACAGTAACTTCCGCTTGCCCACCACTCACTTCTTTGGTGCGATCCTGTCATATTATCATTTCCATGTTTCATAACTTAGCCCGTTGGGCATGGTAGGGATTAGACACTTCGAATTTGCCTGCCGTTCACAAGGAGTCGAGCCTACCATAGATAGGTTACGAGCTTTCTATCAGTTACAGGTCAATCTAGGGTTTTATTCCTTTTCCACGCGTGGTTCGAAGAGATTACTGATCAACCCTCCAAAGAGCTATCATGACTAGAAGGGTTGCCACACCCGACCCGCAGTGGAATAGGTGATCGGGGCATGATTTGGTTGATCCAAAGGTTATGAGTTGCTATTACGTGTTTTAAATCAATATTGAACGTTTCACAAAAACTGATAAATCCAAATAAGACAACTAAATATATGAGACATTGTTCATAGTCTCGAATTACAAAGTTGAAAAGAAAGTACGGTAAAATACAACTACACGTTTCCAAAAATAGAATTACAACAATACTTTCTAAATAAGAAAAATACAGAAATGCGAAGTGTTACATATATATAAATGGGCGTCCTAAAATGATAGGAACTTTCTCATCAGCTTCCATATCAAGAATGACAAAGTCTACGGGAAAAACGAATTTGTCGACCTTAACTAAGAGATTGTCGACAATGCCACGAGGATACTTGACTGGCCTATTAGCTAACGACAAGGACATGCGGGTAGGTGACAACTCTCCTAGGTCTAGTTTCTCATAAAGCGAGTAGGGCATGATATTGATACTAGCACCTAAATCAGCTAAGGCTCTACACTCGGTGTCACTCCAGAAGAGACATGGAATGGTGAAAAGGCCCGGATCCGTCAACTTTTCTGGTACCTTATTCAAGATGACGCCGTAACAACCCCCATTCAAAGGTATGTTTGAGATCTCTCCTAACCTATCTTTGCGTTTAAGAAGGTCCTTTAAGAATTTTGCATATTTCGGCATGGACTGAAAGGCCTCGATGAACGAAAGATTGATTTTTAGTTGCTTAAACATATCGAGAAATTGCTCATATTGCTTAGCTTATTTCTGATGCTTAAGGAGGACGGGGTATGGGACACGTGAAAGATCTAAGATTGGTGACGGTCTAACCTCTACAGGTCTCTTTTCTACGCTCTTCTCAACTTGGGGCTCCTCGGTGTGTGCGGTACTTGCTGGGTCTAACCTAGTTTGCGCTTTACCGGGAGCCTTCATCTTGATCTCTTCATCACGTACCTCCTCATCATCTTCCTCAACTACCTATTGCATACCTACCTTTCCTAAGGTTTTACCACTACGGGTCAAAATGGCCTTCAATTGGGCTGTCGGGTTCGTTTGGGTGTTGCCTGAGAATTGACCTGGTGGTCTCTCTTGCAACTGACGTGTAACACCCCGGCCGAAGGCGGAAAAGCCAAAGGTGTCACGAAACTTGATAGAATGCATTTGAGCACATGGAGTTTAAATTAAGTTGAAATATGATTAAGGTTCAATTAAATAGATTGCATTCAAATCCAAAAGAAATTCTTGAACATAAACAAAATACAACATAACAATTACAATTGATTTCGGATTTAGTCTAAGGCATAAGTCTTGAATCAATCCTATGTAAAATATTCTTGCAAGTCATGTCATCAAACATTGTCACCTGAAACATATGTTAGGAGTAAAAGGATCAACAAACGGTTGAGTGAATTCATAGGTTTTGTTTCTGCAAAAATTGTCAATGTGATATAGATATAGTTTCAACAAAAAGTGGTTGTCGATATGTCTTTATAGCAAAAGAGTAATACATGTATTTACTTAGTGGTACATTCAAACCATTCAGACGTACTCGGAAATATCACCTCACTTCTAAGTTTCACATGAGTACCAACAACAACAACAATTGCAACAAATAGTTTGAGAAGTGAGATGGGGCGTCAATCCTATAGCGCTATAATACAACCGATGGGCAAGTACATGCTAATGAACGTAAACTTCTTAAAGTAAACAACAAAGTATTAAGCAAATGCAAAAACAATCGGGGAAACCATGTATAGCAAATAGTTTGTATCACATTGTAACATATGTATCATCCAAAAAATAATGTAAAAAGGGACTATGAACTCACCTTGAGTAAGAGTAAGTCCTAACGAGTATGCAAATGTGAGAGTTCTTGGAAATAAGATTCCACGTCACTCTAATTGATTGAACATGCAACAATATGGGATATGTATCAACAATAATGTTTTAATTGGATAATTGAAAATCCTAAATCTATAGGATTCGGTAGTGTCTTGTTTAAATGGTGACTATAAGGTTTGGATAACCTAATAGAGAACTCGGAAAATGAATATGAGGTAACGGAATTTATTTATGAAAAATGTTAATTTAACATAAATATTGAATTTGCAAAAATATGTAATTGGTTTAATATAAACACTTGTAATAATAAATCAAATATAATTAATTAGTATAATTAAATAACATAATTAAATAAAATGATTATTGGTAAAATATTGTACAAGTGATATAATTAATTTATAACTTTATAATTGAATTTAGAAGTACAAAAGTATATAATTATTTGATAAATAATAAGCATTTTGTTTAAAAGAATTAATATGATAATTATATGATTAATTATCAAAATAATTAATTTAAATCAGAATAATTAAAAATAATACTTTTAATTATTGAACTTTAATATTACTGACTTAAAATAATTATTATGGCCTTGGAATCATTTTTAATAAATAAAACGAATTAAAATGGTTAAAATAGCAATAAATAAGTTTATATAAGTTTAATTATCTAAATAATTTATATATATCCGAAAAATTAAAAATAACATTTTTGATTATTAACTTGTAATATTACTGATTTACAGTAATTATTAGAGTCTTTGAATATTTTTATATAAATAATTTGGAATAAAAGGTTAAAATAATAATAATGGTTTATATGGTTTTAGTTATTAAAATAATATGTAAATAACAAATCAGTTTCAGAAATTTTATAAACCCAGAAAATTATGTATTTTGTTATAAAAATATTTTCGGGCAGAGTTTGTATAATTATATAAATAAAACTGTTAAGTTTAATTAAATAACTTAACTGATTTAATTATGTAAAATAAACTGTAAATAATAAAATAGTGACAAAATTTATATAAACTCAGAATAATGTATATAATATTATAAAAATAATTTCGGATAAAAATTATATAGTTATTTAATTTAAATATGTTAAATCAAACTATATTTTTATAGTGTAAATACGGATTTATTTATAAAAATAACAGAATTACATGAAATATTAGTAATAAAATTATTTCTGTAATGTACAACATATAAAATAAGTATCATAAAATTTTCAGATTTTATTTCTGAAAATTGGATTTAATATGAATTTTAAAGTATAAATCTGTTTTAAAAATATAAAAATTGGTTTTATAAATACTTTTGCAAGTTTTATATTTTTAGTAAATGTATCAGTGTTTAAAGTATACATGTTAAAAATTTCGTACTTTAACTGATTAAAATCGATTAAATATGAATTATTGAATAAAACTGTTTAAATAAAAAGAAAACAAAATACTATTCATTGTCTTCTTCCCCAAACTGGTCAACGATAGTCAAACATCGAAATTAACCGATCAAAACTGGTTTATTTTCAAATGAATTTTACAGGGGCATTCTATGAGTATAAACGAACGGATTTAACGATTAAAAACATACCGGTATCGTCTGTAATGTCGGAACGGCTAGATTCCGGCAACCGTGACTGTTCCGGCAGTTGCAGGTTTCTGTTTCCGATGAGAATCGATGTTTCAAAGTAATGTGAATGGTGTAGGATGTTCATGAAGGTACGGGGAACTTAAATAGCGTTTCAGATCGATCTCAGATTCGACCAAACATAGTGGGATCGATCCACTTTTATTTTTTTATAAAAATTCTGATAACAATTGGTTTGGCACGTTGTTATGTCAAATTGGAGTGGGTAATCGAGTTGGCAAGTGATGGGGAACAACGTGGGAATGTTTCCGGATCAATTAAACGAATAAACAAACGAAACAGATCGAACCGGCAACTTGTCCGATTCAGATTTGATTTATTATATTTAATTCGTAAATAGTGTATAAGTATAATATAAATCAGTTATAGATCGGATGTGGCATGCCCGGCCGAGTGGTTGTGTGTTTGTTTGTTAACCGAGAGGTCTCGAGTTCGATCCTAGTTGTGGCCGGTTCTTTGGGTTATAAACCCCCCTTTTTTTATTATACACTATATAAATTAGCAACTATTTTGTGCATCTTCACTTGTTTATTTAAATAACTTAGAATTTACACTTAGGTCCCTGTGGTTTCAGGATTACTTAAATAATCCCTGAAATAGTTAACTGAGTAGATTAACTAGGTTAGTGTTTTAAACAAGAAATCCTTATAATTATTTAACCCGGTTAGGATCTTTGGTTAAAAACAATTTAGAAAATGACAATATCAGTCCCTGTAGTTCAAGTTTCTCAAAATGACCAATAGGTCCCTTGACTTTTATTCAAAAATAAATATATTTATTTTATTTAAAATATAAGTTTCAAAAATGACAATTAGGACCCTAAACTTTTGAGTTTTTAATATTTACATTTTTAACCCGAAATTACAAGATTCCAAAAATGACTTTTTAGTCCCCGGACTTTTGTACTGTCTAAAAATGACGGTTTTAGTCCTCGGACTTAAAATCAACATTTTCAAGCAAGTTTCAAGGAATGAAAATTAGATCCCTCAAATTGTAGTTTCACAAAATGTCATAATAGGCCCTTATAGTTTATGTAGTCTTGTTTAATTGTATAAAACTCAACAAATTTGTAATTGTTTCACGTGTTTGTATTGGTATAAGTATGTATAAGCACAAAGCAAGTATGTTCAATTAAGTTTCATTCCAAACACGATATTCGTTACTATGCAAGTCGGAATAAATGCGAGTGTGAAAACCAGGGTGGTTACATGACGTGATATGTCACCGACAGTCCTTTGAAGGTCTAGGAAGTTGGATTGTTGGTTCTTTAACATTATTGCGTGTTCTTCTAGGGTTTTCTGCGTATTTTGGTCCTTAACAAGCAATTGGGACAACATAGACTTAATTTCATCTAAACCACTACCCAAGTCTTGGTTGTTTGAACCTTGACTGTTTGACCCCCCACTATTGAACTGCCTATTTGAACCCCCTGTGTTTAACTGACCCTGTGAACCCCCACCAGAAAACTGACCCTTACCTGAACCCCCACTATAAAATTGACCCTGCCCTCTGTTTTGATTTTGACCTGTTTGGAAACCTGGGGGGGGGGGTTACCGGAAAAACGGAAATTATTATTATTTTTAGTGTTAGTGTTACTGTTACCATTACTCTTACTGTTACCATTACTCTTACCGTTACCGTTACCATTACCATTACCACTACCATTACCATTACCATTACTATTATTATTATTATTATGCCAATTCGAATTATAGTTGGAGTTATTATTATTAAAAGGGTTAGTGGGACCTCGGTTTTGACCAATAATGAACTCAACTTGTTCCTGAGTGAGCATCAGACACTCGATTGTACCGTGACCTCCCCTATAAACCTCACACTTATCGACCTTAGCTTTCAACTCTTGAATTTCCTTGCTAACCTCTCTCCTAAAGGTATCTAAAGCAGCGGCTACCATTGTTTCCAAGCAAACTTGGTGCATTCCTCGAGCAGCTGAGGAATTACTAAATACAGGAATGGAATTCCTGTTTGTAGATCGTTGTTCATGATCAGAATACGCGAAACTCTCAAACAAGTCATTGCATTCGGCCACTGTTTTCTTACCCACTAAGTGGCCTCATGCTTAGGTATCAAACCGAGCTCAGGTCTTAGGAGTGAGACCGTTGTAGAATTTCTCTACAAGTACCCAGTCCGACAGACCATGCTGAGAGCAGCGAGACAGTAAGCTTTTGAATATTTCTTAGGCTAGATAGTAGGGCTCATCAAGCTCCATCCAGAACGAATGGATCTGATCGCGAAGGCGAGATGCTTTGGCGGGTGGAAAATACATAGTGAGAAAAGCATCTCGAAGCAGCCAGGTGGTGAAAGTGCCTGCTGGCTGCGAATAAAACCATGTGGCTGCTCGGCCAGCAATTGAGAACGGGAAAAGCTGAAGGTAACGGGCATCATTATTGGCACCTTCGATCGAGAAAGTGCTGCAAATGCGGGTCAGACTGTTAATGTGGGCGGGGGCATCCTCGTCATCACGACCGTGGAATTGGCAGGAGTTGGTGATGGCAGTCATGATATAGGACGGGGTCTGCCATGATTTGTCGTTGTTGATTTAGGGAAGGATGATGGGTGAGTTCACACCAGTGAAACCGGTGGTGGATTGTTTGTGGACAGTGCGACGGTCGGCCATGTTTGGCGCGGCGAGTTGCGGGCCTAAAGAACGGGAAGGTGGTGGGGAATTATGGGCTGATGACTTCGGTGTGAAGTCAAAGCTAGGTGGTTTAGATTGGAGGTTTGAGTCAGAACGGGTAGAAGACAAGGAAGAAGATGTACTTACCTTAGGGGTTGAAGATGAGAAGAATGGCTTGTCCGTTGGCGGCTTCGGCGGTGGTCCTTGCGAATGTGTATGGGGCATCCACTGCAAAACCGACAACTAGACAAGTAAGACGACTCACACAAATGACTCAATAAAAATCAGTGTTGTAAAAGTCGGATTCAAGGCTGAGTACTCGGCGAGTACTCGGTCCTCGGAACCCCTCCGAGGCGACTTCCTCCTAGGCGGACTCAATTAGTCGGCCTCGGTCAAACTCGGCGCCTAGTCGGCCTAGTCGGCGCCTAGTCGGACGTAGTCGGAAAGAGTTGGCCTAGTCGGTCTAGGCGGTCAACATGGTTTGTTGACTTTTAATTAGTCAAAATCGGTCAACATCGGCCTACTCGGCCTTGTACTCGGACTACTCGACCTTGTACTCGGACTGCTCGACCTTGTACTCAGACTAGTCAGACTTGTATTCAGAATATTTGAACTTTAAACATGTTTCATTTTAAATTATACTCAGTTGACATGAATTATGCTTATTTTAACATATATATAATATATAACAATTAATTTTATTTATAGTTACCATGTCCGCGTACTCCCCGAGTACTCTCCGATTACTCCCAACTCCCCAGTCGGCCGACTAGGGACCGCCTAGCGACTTTTACAACACTGATAAAAATAAAATAAAAGACACTATACAAATAAAATATTTAGACTCCTACGACTCAAACAAACAATTAGCACATATGATGTCAAGTAAGTCCAAACAAAGTAGTCAACGCAATTGCCAGAGAGTCCCCGACAACTGCGCCAAAAACTTGATGTGCTAAAGTAGTTTAATAAAAATAACCTAAATTAATCTAAATTAGACACTAAGTAATACTCTAGACTCTCTAAACTCGACTAAACTACTAACAGGCAAGTGAACTGATCGACTCTAGTAAAGCTAAGTGTAACACTCCGTGTTTTCACGAGTGAAAGTCAAAGTCAAGGTCAAAGTCAACGACCGATTTCGCGCGACGTGACTCGTAGAATTGTTTGTATGATATTTAGATTATGTGGAGTAAATGTCGTACCTTACAATAATCAAGTCCTGCTAACCATATTTCAATCGACCTACGACTGTGAAGGATAGGAAGTAACAATGCGATAAAGTTAATCAAGCTATGCTAATCAAATCGACATCAAATCGTAACTCGAGCTATGTATTTTACTTGTCAGTTTTACGTGTGTGTGTGCCTTACGTGTTACCTGTGCATGTTTACTTTATGTAATGACATGGTGTGATAATCAAGCGAACTCAATCGAACTCGAAGTCTAACTCGAATATCAACGAACCCGAACCCGAACCCGAATTCTGAGTCGAACCCTATAAGAAGTAGTTGGGACTGAAAGTAGTTTGATTAGGAAACCCTATCGAATCGCTCGCAAATCGAAACCGAATCAGCATCGCACCGAACACACCAAAGGAGGTGGCATCCGCACGGATGGCCAATCCGCACGGATTGCCAATCCGCACGGATTGCCAATCCGCACGGATGACCAGTCCGCGCGGATAACCTACCCGGGTGCGTGCCATGCGCACGGCTCACCCTTTCCCTTTTTGGCATCCTATAAATACACGGGTCACTCTCCACTTTTTCCACTTTTGGCAAGTGACGTCCGAACCTCGCGCATTCTTCACCTTTTCTCAGATTTCTCTCAATCCAGGTAAGATCTTGCACTAATTCTTGTACATCTTTGATCACTACACCATTCTACACATTTCCATCTTTCAAATCTTCACTTTCAACCATGAAATCATCCGGATTCGAGGTATTCGCGGGTGACATCATCATGAAGTTCATAAGAACTTCATGCTTGGCTTCATTCCACCAAGAATATCTCGGATCTAAACGATTTCTACAAGTTTTTACAATAACTTCACCTAGATCTAAACTTTCCTAAGGATAAAAGAGTTGAAAGAAATAAACCTAAGTTCTCTCCTTCTTTTACCTTTAAAACCGGTACGAATCCGATCAGTCCTAGTGTTCTACTCGTCAATAGTGATGCCCTAGTTCTAGATCTGGAGTCCTACCCATAGACAACTGATTTCGGGGTTAACCGGGATGACCGTTCTGAGTCGCCGACAGGCCGAGTTAGGGTGGTTCCTGACCGGTCTAGTCACGCGGGTGAGAACACAACTCCAAGTGGTTGCCACGTAATCAGAACGTCTCGATAAACGACAACAGAAACCAAGTGTAGAAGAACGGAACAACCAGACCAGTTGTCCGCACGGACAAGCTGTCCGCACGGACTAGCTGTCCGCACGGACTAGCTGTCCGCACGGACTAGCCGTACGCACGTACAGGTCATACGCACGGGTTGTCACCCGCACGGACTACCCTTGGGACCCACTTTCCAAACGAGGTTTGAGTATCGACGAACGAGCAATCCGGACGGACGACCTCTGAATGGATTACTCTTCGGATCATGAGATACTAAGGCCTTAAAATGAAAATCAAACAATCTTCACCCGCACGGTCAAGTCGTACGCACGGACAGGCTATCCGAACGGATTGTCTCTGCCCACGCGCACAGGCTGCCCGCACGGATTACCATGCGCACGGACCACCGTCCGCGCGGCCGGCTTGAAAGGTAGAAACACTTAGGTGTTTTCTAAATGCTACAACGAAAACTCCAAAGCACAAGCCATCATACACAAACACACCTTAGGAAGAAACAATCCACTTGAACATTTACCCACACAAGCCATCTAACCGTACGGATAAGTCGTCCGCACGTGCAACTAGTCCGCACGGGTTGCCACCCGCACGGACAGTCACACGCACGGATAACCTATCCGGATGGAACACCATCCGCACGCATCACCATCCGCACGCATCACCATCCGCACGGATAGGTCATGCGCACGGGTGACTTCTACTCACGGATAACTGATCCGCACGATCAGTCATCCTACCCACTCTCACTTGTATTGTTTTACGCGTCACTTATCGTTACGTTATCAAATCTATTCAGGCTAACCGTACTCGCTGTAAAGCGCTCCCTTCAATCCATATCGCTGTGAGTATACTCGAACCCTTTTTGCTTTTAGCACTTTTGGGTGTTACATACGTTACAACTATTCAAACTACAACTACCACACTACTCAAGCTATTTTAACGCTCAACCATTAATGCATGTTATACGTGGCTTATGAATGCTTGTTTGTTATGTTTACACATGGAATGCTGTCTACCTGCCTTAGCAACGATAGTACTATAGTTTGGACTCAGCGCCCGTTCACACGGGGGTTGTTAAGGATCTTTTACTTGCATGGATTACAGTGGTAATCGTGTATTGCGAACTGCCTCGGGCAGTCAACCCGCAGTCATTGGTATCGATGGATCTATGTCGATAACTAACGTGCTTCATTTCACTATGTGTACGTGCTGGTTATGCGTAAACGAATTCGAACTCTATATGCTATTATCAAACTTGTACGCTCACCTTTACATTTTATGTATTGACTCTATTTTAACGTATGTGACAGGTGCTTAGGACGCATATGTGGTAGGAATTGGAAGCTAGAATAAAGCTTTAGAGCCCAACAAATAGTTGTCTGTAGATAACTTATTAGGGGTCTCTAGAAGCAGATAAACAATTGCTACTTATTTAAATCTGAGTTGTCGGAACAGAGTATTTGTTTTGATGTTGCCTGTAATAACTTGTTTGGCTATTTATGTTACGGTATGGGACGTAATGTTTACTTAAATGGTGATGATAGTTGTTATGGAAACTTCTGGACAATCTGTTTCGCTCAGTGCCGCGCCCCGATGATTCCGCCATCGGTTGGGGTGTGACAGATTGGTATCAGAGCCATAACTATAGGGAATTAGGCAAGACTCTACCTAGTCCGGGTCGAAGTCTTAGAGACCTAGACTATAGTTAAAAACCAACAGACCAACTCACGCGTATGCGTAAATTCGCCACTATCACTCACTCTTTACTATCATTGCACTCGAATTTTCAAGTTGTGAACAGGTAATAAGGCCGAGAATAGGTGTGAAAACCGCAAACTCTCGACTAAAGTTGCCTAATCAGCTTGCGTTTTTAGCTACAAACGGGGAGAATTATACCAAATCAGGAGTGAAATCCATATTTTGATGAATAATCTCCTCAATTTTTATCAAAACAAGGACGGGAGTTGCAAGATAGGGGTGAAACCCTAACCTTGACGACTCGTCCCGCTTTTATACAAAACTCCACCAAAGTTCGATGAACTCCAACGGTCTAAAGACACAACCTAACCAAAGGGAATTGCGCCAAGGCCCGAGAATCGAGGCAAAGGCATAGTCCTGGAGGTCGTTGTGCAGGATCCTTGCGAATAGTCGAGCTACCTTGGTTAGTCGAAGTCTATTAGCCGCAGACAATCTACCTTCGATTTATCGATCTTTATGAAAATTTTATGAATTTTTCTGTATTTGTTAACGTTTTGAGATACTACTGGTTTCGACCCAACACTATTGCTTCTGCTAAAACACAAAACCCACACAACTCATCGCTAGCGAATCAACAATAGGAGCAGTTAGAATACTTCGTACGCTCGTAGGTGCTTTTAGTGACTAAGTATATGTGTTTCTTGCTGTTGTGCTTATGTGATTAGGAATACTGTGATTATGTGCTTTATATGTCTATGTGATTTTGTGCAAATCTGTGATTTTGTGACTATGTTCGTTTAAATGGTACGTGTTACTGAGCTTTAGTAGTGCTAGACGTGTGAGGTGAGATTCGAATACATGTGTTGAGTTCCATGGCGATGTCTATTGCAGACAATGTCGTCTGGATCCCGTCATCAACTCTCTCGTCAGGAAAAGAGGGACAGACGCCTTGCTTCCATCGTCGCGAAAGCTGTAGCAAAGGCTGTGAGCGATGTCTGCGAGAATGCCAGCAAATCATCTGAGGAATCGAGGACTGAGGGTCCTAGAGCTGCCGCGAGACCTTTCAGTTTCAAACAATTCAAGTCATGTGGGCCGAAAGAATTCACGGGCGAAGGAGGTCCTACTGCTCTATTCTACTGGTTTGACTCTATCGAGGTTACTCTGCGACAAAGTGGTTGCCCTGATGACCTTCGAACTCTGAACGCTACCGGCGTCTTTCAGTCCCGTGCTTTGGACTGGTGGACGGCCGAGAGGAACAAGAGAGGGAATGATGCAGCTTACGGGTTGTCGTGGGATGAGCTCAAGGAGGTCATGCTGGAGGAATTCTGCCCTCCTCACGAGCGTCAAAAGCTTGAAGATGAATTCTGGCACATACATCAGAAGGATGGAGACAATGCTGGTCTCACTGCTCGCTTCAAACAGCTCAGCATTATCTGTCCCGACCAGGTCAAGACTCCTGATATGACCATCAAGAAGTACATCCGAGCTTTGCCCAACTGCGTCGCTGATTTCGTGCAAGCGGCCAAGACTACCACGATCGAAGAAACCTATCTGCTGGCCGCTGAGATCAATGACAAAAGGGTCAAAGCTGGGATGTGGGATAAGTCCTCCAAGCATCTGCATCAAGCCACTACTACTGCACCAACTGTTGAACCCACATCGTCAAGCAACAAGCGAACGAACAAGAGAAAGAACAGCTCCACCAACAAGAACTGTGCGATTTCTACTGCACCGATCCAAGCTGTACCTGCTCAACAGCGTCAAGTAGTGGCGCCTGTGGCCAACGCACCGCCTGCAAAGCGTGCATATACTGGGCCACACCCACTCTGCCCTACTTGCACCTATCATCACCCGACTGCTATTCAATGCCGCTTCTGTGCCCATTGCAACGTCTACGGCCACTTTACTGCCAACTGCCGTATTCGTCAAGCTCCTGCCAATCAAGCTCTACTCGCTGCCCCACAGGGTCAACAAGCTCCTCTGGCACCCGCAGTCAAAGCCAGAGCATGCTTCACGTGTGGCGACCCGAATCATTTCGCCAACATGTGCCCGAACAGGGTGGTGAAACAAGAACCCCAGCAGCAACAGCAACAACCACAGCAGCAGCAACAGCAGCAGCAACAGGCCGCATGAGCCAGAACTTTCAATCTCAACGTGCGTCAAGCCCAGGCCGACAACAACGTGGTGAATGGTACGTTCCTTGTGAATGGTATTTATGCTTCATGTTTGTTTGATACTGGAGCCGATAATTGCTTTGTGTCACTCGAATTTGAGAAACTCCTTAGTCGTAAACGTTCTCGACTCTCCTCTGCCATCGATGTTGAAGTCGCTACCGGAAGAACCGTCGCTGTAAACTCTGTTGTTCGTGATTGCACACTCGAGCTCAACAATCACATCTTCTCAATCGATCTCATTCCTATGCAACTAGGAAGCTTTGATGTCATAGTAGGCATGGACTTTCTTCGCGAAAACCATGCCGAAGTTGTGTGCTTCGATAAAATGATTCGTTTTTCGCTCGCCAACGGTGATTCATTGTGCGTTTATGGTGATACTACTTCGAAGGGACTCAAGCTTATGTCATGCCTACAAGCTAGCAAGTGCCTCCGTAAGGAATACAGGGCCTTCTTGGCTCACGTCGTAGCAGCGGAGAAGGAAAAGAAAGAGAAGAAGAAAGTAAAAGACGTTCCAGTGGTTCGAGAATTTCCTCAAGTTTTTCCAGAGGATCTTCCCGGACTACCTCCGAAGCGTGATATTGATTTTCGCATTGACCTCATTCCTGGAGCCAATCCTATCTCC
Organism: Helianthus tuberosus; assembly: GCA_030545235.1. Classification (NCBI taxonomy): domain Eukaryota; kingdom Viridiplantae; phylum Streptophyta; class Magnoliopsida; order Asterales; family Asteraceae; genus Helianthus; species Helianthus tuberosus. The sequence continues at coordinate 106,941,773 of CM060437.1, forward strand.
AGAGCTCCTTATCGACTCACGTCGTCCGAAATGCGCGAACTCTCAACCCAACTCCAGGAATTACTTGAAAAAGGCTTTATTCGCCCGAGCACCTCTCCTTGGGGCGCACCAGTTCTTTTCGTTAAAAAGAAGGACGGGTCGTTCCGGATGTGCATCGACTACCGGGAATTGAATAAGTTAACTATCAAGAACCGCTATCCTCTGCCTCGAATCGACGATTTGTTTGATCAACTACAAGGCGCTACGTGTTTCTCGAAGATCGATCTACATTCCGGATACCATCAGCTGCGTATACAAGAGGAAGATATACCCAAAACCGCTTTTCGCACTCGTTACGGCCATTACGAATTCGTTGTCATGCCTTTTGGTCTAACCAATGCACCGGCAGTTTTCATGGATCTGATGAATCGAGTGTGTAAGCCGTATCTTGACCGTTTCGTCACCGTGTTCATCGACGATGTCTTGATCTATTCCAAAACGAGAGCCGAACACGCGCAACATCTACGCTTGGTTCTCGAGTTGCTCCAGGGGAACCAACTCTACGCCAAATTCTCCAAGTGTGAGTTTTGGTTGGGGGAAGTTCAGTTTCTGGGTCACATCGTAAATAGTCAGGGTATTCATGTCGATCCTGCGAAGATTGAAGCTGTTAAGAGCTGGGTTACGCCTAAGAACCCGACTGAAGTCCACTCCTTTCTCGGACTAGCGGGCTATTATCTACGATTCATCGAAGGATTCTCGAAGATTGTTGTACCCCTTACCTCTCTCACTCATAGGGACCAACCTTTTGTCTGGGGAACCAAACAAGAGTCTGCCTTTCGAACCCTCAAGTACATGCTTTGCAATGCTCCTGTTCTCACACTACTAGACGGAAACGATAATTTCATTGTCTACTGTGATGCTTCTAACCTTGGTCTCGGTTGTGTCTTAATGCAACGAGACAAGGTTATAGCTTACGCATCTCGACAGCTCAAAATCCACGAGAAGAACTATACAACCCACGATCTCAAGCTAGGCGCAGTTGTTTTTGCATTAAAGATTTGGCGACACTACCTATACGGTACCAAGTGTACGATCTTCACCGATCATAAGAGCCTACAACACATCTTTAATCAGAGGGAACTAAATATGCGTCAACGCCGATGGGTAGAGCTTCTCAACGACTACGACTGTGAGACTCGTTATCACCCAGACAAAGCAAATGTTGTTGCCGACGCACTTAGCAAACGGAGTTATCTGCTTAGCACTCGAAATGTTCAAGCCCAGCACAATCTCGAAGCTCTTATTCGCGACGCCCAGCATGCATGTTTCAATGAACGCACTTTGAAGAAAGAAAGAATCTACCACGATGGGGCCCAACTTGTGAGCAAATCAAACGGGATATTCCACTTCCTAGACAAGATTTGGATTCCCAAGCGAACCAACCTGCGACAGATTATCATGGATGAAGCCCACAAATCACGATACTCTATTCATCCTAGTACCGACAAAATGTACCACGACCTTCGATATAGGTATTGGTGGCCGGGAATGAAACGGGATATCGCTCTCTACGTCGGAAAATGCCTAACCTGTGCTAGAATCAAGGCTGAACATCAAAGACCCTCTGGCTTGCTTGAACAACCTCCAATCCCCATGTGGAAGTGGGAGAGCATAGCCATGGATTTCGTAACCAAGCTTCCAACCACGTCATCAGGTCACGACAGCATTTGGGTTGTTATTGACCGATTGACTAAATCAGCTCACTTTCTGCCGATACGAGAAGACTACAAAGTAGAACGATTAGCCCGAATCTACACCGACGAGATCATTTGTCGACATGGGACGCCTCGTGACATCATCTCTGATCGTGATGCTCGGTTCACTTCACGATTGTGGGAAAAGTTTCAAACAGCACTCGGTACAACGCTTAATCTAAGTACTACGTTCCACCCACAAACCGACGGTCAGACTGAAAGAACGATTCGTACGCTTGAAGACATGCTCCGTTCGTGTGTTTTAGACTTCGGTGGTAATTGGGATAGACACCTTCCGTTAGTCGAATTCTCGTACAACAACAGCTACCAGGCTAGCATCCAGATGGCACCTTTCGAGGCCTTATACGGAAGAAGATGTCGATCGCCTATTGTGTGGCATGAGATCGGTCACTCGCAACTAACCGGTCCGGAGCTGCTACAAGAAACGACAGACAAAATTTTCCAAATCCGAGACAATCTAGCGAAAGCTCGGGATAGACAGAAGCTTCTCGCCGATAAAAAGCGCAAGCACCGTGAGTATGGCGTTGGTGACTACGTACTCCTAAAGGTATCACCTTGGAAGGGTGTAGTCCGGTTCGGCAAAAAGGGGAAACTCGCGCCTCGATATGTGGGACCTTTTAAGATTCTGGAAAGGATCAGAAAAGTCGCCTACAGACTCGAATTACCAGAGGAACTTAGCAATGTCCATCCGACTTTCCACGTGTCGAACCTCCGAAAGTGCATCTACGACCCCGACTTACATGTTCCTCTAGATGATCTACAAGTGAACGAAACATTACACTTCGTGGAAAATCCTGTCGAAATCATGGATCGCAAAACCAAAGAACTCAGGCGCTCACGCATTCCTATTGTGAAAGTCCGGTGGGAAGGCAAACGAGGCGCGGAGTTCACGTGGGAACTCGAAAGCGACATGAAGGCCAAGTACCCGCAGTTGTTTAATTAGAGAGATAATAGTAGAGAGAGAAAGTCTAGATAGAGAAAGTCTCTCACGTGATTTTCGGAGCTTGTAATCGTCAGATCATCAAATGAATCACGTTAAAAATTGTACGTTTTTGTCTGTTCGATCTCACTCGTGCACGGATTCCGCACGTCGTACGAGTCGGATCGCAATCGAAACGAATTCAAACCAGAACCTACAATGATCAAGGTTTTGAAAGAAAAAAAAAATTTGAAAATGAAAAAAAATTAAAGATTGAAAAAGATTTCTTTCAAACAACTTCGAATTGAAATCTAAAACTTTATAGGCTTTTAAATCAGGTACTTTCGCTTATCATATCCAAAAATCAGCCGATTTTAACCGTAAAATCCTGATTAATTTGACGATTTTTCAATGATCCAAACGAAGGACTCTCACACGTGATTCACGAACTAGCTACAGCTTCCAGCTTAATTTCGGGACGAAATTTCTTAAACAAGGGGAGGCTGTAACACCCCGTGTTTTCACGAGTGAAAGTCAAAGTCAAGGTCAAAGTCAACGACCGATTTCGCGCGACGTGACTCGTAGAATTGTTTGTATGATATTTAGATTATGTGGAGTAAATGTCGTACCTTACAATAATCAAGTCCTGCTAACCATATTTCAATCGACCTACGACTGTGAAGGATAGGAAGTAACAATGCGATAAAGTTAATCAAGCTATGCTAATCAAATCGACATCAAATCGTAACTCGAGCTATGTATTTTACTTGTCAGTTTTACGTGTGTGTGTGCCTTACGTGTTACCTGTGCATGTTTACTTTATGTAATGACATGGTGTGATAATCAAGCGAACTCAATCGAACTCGAAGTCTAACTCGAATATCAACGAACCCGAACCCGAACCCGAACCCGAATTCCGAGTCGAACCCTATAAGAAGTAGTTGGGACTGAAAGTAGTTTGATTAGGAAACCCTATCGAATCGCTCGCAAATCGAAACCGAATCAGCATCGCACCGAACACACCAAAGGAGGTGGCATCCGCACGGATGGCCAATCCGCACGGATTGCCAGTCCGCACGGATGGCCAGTCCGCACGGATTGCCAGTCCGCACGGATGACCAGTCCGCACGGATGACCAGTCCGCGCGGATAACCTACCCGGGTGCGTGCCATGCGCACGGCTCACCCTTTCCCTTTTTGGCATCCTATAAATACACGGGTCACTCTCCACTTTTTCCACTTTTGGCAAGTGACGTCCGAACCTCGCGCATTCTTCACCTTTTCTCAGATTTCTCTCAATCCAGGTAAGATCTTGCACTAATTCTTGTACATCTTTGATCACTACACCATTCTACACATTTCCATCTTTCAAATCTTCACTTTCAACCATGAAATCATCCGGATTCGAGGTATTCGCGGGTGACGTCATCATGAAGTTCATAAGAACTTCATGCTTGGCTTCATTCCACCAAGAATATCTCGGATCTAAACGATTTCTACAAGTTTTTACAATAACTTCACCTAGATCTAAACTTTCCTAAGGATAAAAGAGTTGAAAGAAATAAACCTAACTTCTCTCCTTCTTTTACCCTTAAAACCGGTACGAATCTGATCAGTCCTAGTGTTCTACTCGTCAATAGTGATGCCCTAGTTCTAGATCTGGAGTCCTACCCATAGACAACTGATTTCGGGGTTAACCGGGATGACCGTTCTGAGTCGCCGACAGGCCGAGTTAGGGTGAGAACACAACTCCAAGTGGTTGCCACGTAATCAGAACGTCTCGATAAACGACAACAGAAACCAAGTGTAGACGAACGGAACAACCAGACCAGTTGTCCGCACGAACAAGTTGTCCGCACGGACTAGTTGTCCGCACGGACGAGCCGTACGCACGTATAGGTCATACGCACGGGTTGTCACCCGCACGGACTACCCTTGGGACCCACTTTCCAAACGAGGTTTGAGTATCGACGAACGAGCAATCCGGACGGACGACCTCTGAATGGATTACTCTTCGGATCATGAGATACTAAGGCCTTAAAATGAAAATCAAACAATCTTCACCCGCACGGTCAAGTCGTATGCACGGACAGGCTATCCGGACGGATTGTCTCTGCCCACGCGCACAGGCTGCCCGCACGGATTACCATGCGCACGGACCACCGTCCGCGCGGCCGGCTTGAAAGGTAGAAACACTTAGGTGTTTTCTAAATGCTACAACGAAAACTCCAAAGCACAAGCCATCATACACAAACACACCTTAGGAAGAAACAATCCACTTGAACATTTACCCACACAAGCCATCTAACCGTACGGATAAGTCGTCCGCACGTGCAACTAGTCCGCACGGGTTGCCACCCGCACGGACAGTCACACGCACGGATAACCTATCCGGATGGAACACCATCCGCACGCATCACCATCCGCACGCATCACCATCCGCACGGATAGGTCATGCGCACGGGTGACTTCTACTCACGGATAACTGATCCGCACGATCAGTCATCCTACCCACTCTCACTTGTATTGTTTTACGCGTCACTTATCGTTACGTTATCAAATCTATTCAGGCTAACCGTACTCGCTGTAAAGCGCTCCCTTCAATCCATATCGCTGTGAGTATACTCGAACCCTTTTTGCTTTTAGCACTTTTGGGTGTTACATACGTTACAACTATTCAAACTACAACTACCACACTACTCAAGCTATTTTAACGCTCAACCATTAATGCATGTTATACGTGGCTTATGAATGCTTGTTTGTTATGTTTACACATGGAATGCTGTCTACCTGCCTTAGCAACGATAGTACTATAGTTTGGACTCAGCGCCCGTTCACACGGGGGTTGTTAAGGATCTTTTACTTGCATGGATTACAGTGGTAATCGTGTATTGCGAACTGCCTCGGGCAGTCAACCCGCAGTCATTGGTATCGATGGATCTATGTCGATAACTAACGTGCTTCATTTCACTATGTGTACGTGCTGGTTATGCGTAAACGAATTCGAACTCTATATGCTATTATCAAACTTGTACGCTCACCTTTACATTTTATGTATTGACTCTATTTTAACGTATGTGACAGGTGTTTAGGACGCATATGTGGTAGGAATTGGAAGCTAGAATAAAGCTTTAGAGCCTAACAAATAGTTGTCTGTAGATAACTTATTAGGGGTCTCTAGAAGCAGATAAACAATTGCTACTTATTTAAATCTGAGTTGTCGGAACAGAGTATTTGTTTTGATGTTGCCTGTAATAACTTGTTTGACTATTTATGTTACGGTATGGGACGTAATGTTTACTTAAATGGTGATGATAGTTGTTATGGAAACTTCTGGACAATCTGTTTCGCTTTGTGCCGCGCCCCGATGATTCCGCCATCGGTTGGGGTGTGACACTAAGTAAGTCCGGATATCGAACCCACATGACTCAATTTAACTACGTTAACTAACTTATCTAGACTGACACTGACACGGACATAACACTAACTGTTTTTATATTTTCTGGAGGGGGGGGGGGATTCTAAATATCTTAAAATAGGGATTTAAATTAAATTAATTAACTGAATTAACTAAACACAAACTACCTCAGGTTTACTTAGATGATGGAAAAGCTATCTAGACTGGAATCCAGGATTGTACTAGTGATGATTTATTAAGATTGTTAATTATTATGGAACCGGGCTCTTCTAATTCTAAACCTATCAAGGCACCGAACAAGACCCTCGACCCTTCTCGAGAAGACACTTATGGAGCTCTAAAGGCTGTTATGGTCACCGGCTAGTCTAGACTCCCTCAGGGGTTATCTAAGTGGTTTACAAAAGTATCCTAATCCGATCTACTCCCTCACAGGCTATAAATCTAGGATAGACTTGGATTCTTAATTTGACTTATTAGACAACGGTCAATAAGCGAACTGGTTCAGATTCCTCACGAAGACCCTACCTAGTAGTTTAATGACGTAGACCTAACAATAATCTCGCACCTCACAGCTATAGAGATTAGTAGAACACTTAGGTTTATTAAATTATTAATTACTGCTTCTAAGGTGTATTGGCCAATTAACCCAAAAGATTATAACATAATATCATAATCTAGCATGAACCTATTACGTGAAAGACATCCACCAAGACTCATATGAAGCAACAAATAACAATCAAACAACTCTAAGCATGCATGAAAATCAAATCAATAACCAAGTCGACTACTTTTGAAAACAATCCATAAATAATTAATAATCCATAATAAAAATAAAAAATTTACAATCTATTCATCCTAGTCTAGGTAGTACGAAGTTTTTAGCCAAGCATGATTGAAGTTAAATACAAAACAAGAGTATTGTCAAAGACAAGAAGCATGATTAAAGAATGAAAGTTAACAACAAGAGAACCAAATGCAAAACAAACGACCCGGATGCTTCCTTGAGCTTCCAACCTTCAACCGATGCTTCGAATACTCCGAAAACGCTCCAAAATCAGCTGAGAATTCATCCAAGTTATTGCAAGTTCGTGATTAGGGTTAGAGTTATGATTAATGATGTATTTCTATCATATTCTTGCAAGAATCCAACAGCAAAACGAACTGGTGCCCGAAATCAACCCCTTCGCGTCACACGGAGGGGATCTGCCATTTTGGTCGCGTAGTGCAGCATGTGGTAATCAGATTTTATAATTAAATATCTTAGCGTTGCACGAAGGGAATTCCAGGACATGGTGGTGTGACGCCACATGTACTTTTTCCTGAATTTCTTCGTTTTTCGATTCCCGTTCAGCTGCGACACGCCCGGTTCTCGTTGCTAACTCTTTTTCAGCATAATTCCTGCATTTTCCCAACTTTTTAGCACCCGAGACCTGCATTTTATCAAACTATCAAAAGTAACTAATTCTAACTAAAAACCAAAGAAAACGAAACGAAAACTATACAAACTTTAAACGATAAATGTATGTATTTTACAATACATCATATGTGTTATGATAAGTAGATGTTATACTTTAATCCTCCTTTTATGAAAATATGTTTAGTTTCTTGCCTATCAATAACATAATGCCCTTAAACTGAATTGTTGATTTTGTATATGACAATACACTTTACATAAGACTCCTTTAAACATGCTTACTTTCTCATATAGTGTTGGCATGGTCACAAACATGTATGGTTATGTGAGGTTTAGGAACTACGTTTCCCATATTTTCACTACTCTCTCACAAAGGCGTTTTGTTCCACGTATCACTAGAATCCACACTCTTTGCCTCATTTCAATTAATATATGAATTGGCTACTGAGTTTATTAACTCCCTCAAATAGTTTAAGTAATAGAACTTGTGATATCCGCTAGGTTAGGTTTTGGGATATTCTCATGTAGTTTATGTAATATGTTAATTATGCAAAAGAAAGCCAATAGTGTTGCTCAATTCTTGATTACTTTTACAAACATGAGATTTCTAAAGAAGAGTTTAATCGATTCGAATAAATCATCTTTCTTAAACCACTTTCGGCTTTACGTTTGCATCTCCCCCTCTTGAACCTCAACCCTTCTTAACGTCAATATGACATTTTACTATTTCGTCAGAAGTTCCATTAAATTTAAAGTTAATAACCATTCCATTATCCAACACTTCCAACTAACGTTTTCTTTTGCAACCCTATTAATTGGTCCATGCTTTTCAAGCTTTCATGTGTATCGCAACATTTTGTTGCGTGTTATACGTTGATTGTCATTTAAATAGGGTGGGGACTTTTTTATATAGTTATATCTTCATTGCCTGTAGGCCCATCATTCATCGGCCCATTTGTTTTTGTTTAATTGATCCATCGTTTTCAATTTACAAGTCACCTGGCCCATTTTCCTCATTCTATATTTCCACCTCATTGGCCCACTCTCCCTTTCATTTAGCTTTCATCCTCATTTATAACCATCCTATGATAATTATGATTCATCATCCTTGTCAAATGATACCGATTGTAACCCTACCCTGTCTTTACGTTTTTTATTTGTCTGTTTCTCGTAAGTCATAAGTCACCCCTCTCTCTCTCTCACACACATACACACACAAAAACACATTTGATTATACTCCCATAAAATTTAATAACTAAAATTAAAATGTTTGGAAAATTCTAAGTGACATTAATTTTGGGATGTGTTTATTGTTTGAGAAATCATTTTGGTGGCATTTATATTTTCGAATTAAACGGTTAGACGATGGATTGGAAGTATTGACGCCACTTAGCGACGAAAGATCTAAAACCCTTACTATCAACCATTGTGCAAAGTAGGGTTATTCTGATTTCATGGGCCTATTACCGGACTAGAAACCGGATTGATGGTAAAAACAAGACCGGATGACACTACTACACAATACAGAGCTAAAATAGCGACACTCCTTTTTTTTTTTTTTTTACCAAAACTGTCACAAATATGATTCCGTAATAATTTAATTAAAATATAGATGAAAGTTGTAGGTGAGAACAAAAATCGTAACAAAATGGGTGTTTATTGCGTATTTTATTGTAGAAAATAGAATATTAGTAGGGGGGATCGTTACTTGTTTGGTTAGTTGAGCTTAGACTGTTAGTCCATAAATTGGTTAGGAACCATTAGGTACTGGGTTCGATTCTCAAAGGGGGGTTTTTCCCGAGAGTTTCCTTTTGAATTGGTGTATAAACATTATTTCCTAGTGGAGATGGATATGATCGGGTGGTTCCGCTGGTGGCATGATGCTACTCCAGTTGTCCGTTAGTGATCCAAATTTACCGTTAAAAAATGGGTGTAATTGTTTGGGCCTTCAATGTATTTGTGTTGGACTTTTTGAGCTGAAATGTTTTTTTGTTGGGCTGTTGTGGACTTGTGGGTGCGATGAAAATTGAAATGGTGAGCTTATGTCGCATTGTTTTTTGTATTTTGAGTTTTGACTTAAGAAAGTCAATGATTATCCAACTTACACATGAGCGTTATGCTTATAAGTTATAAGGCTTCTTTCAGCAAAATAGTGAAAGTCATGCTACATAATTGTGTTTATCACAAATAAATAACTATAGGTATATATAACTCGATAAGTGAAGTTTGGACTTGTTTACTAAACAATTTTTAATAAGGGGTAAATGTTTTTAATATTTGATAAAAACTAATATTATACTAAGGCTCGACGAGCCTCACATACCAGGCCCAGGCTTGATACATAAACAAGCTTTGTTTGGTCAAGCTCGGCTCGGGCTTTATAAGACCCAGCTCGTTTCAAGCTTTTTCCCAAGCCGATCGTTTGCACCACTAGTTATACATACATCAAGACCAATAGAAATAATGACATGTTTAACTGTTTATTTTTTTATTTTGTATTATGGGTAATTGTACATGTGATCACTTCCATATGGAGATATTGAATGAGATGTGATGAAATGAACTGAGTCTCTACATTTAGAGAACTATTGTAGCTTTCTCTCAAATTTTAAGGATATGGTATGGGGATCCTAACGTGGAATGAAAAAGAAGAATTCTTTGTATTTTTCTTAAATTTAGAGATAAGGACGGGGATATGTAACCAATTGGGGATGGTATGACATGTATTTTCCTTAAATTTTAGAGATAAGGACGGGGATATGTAAACCAAGTGGAGATGGTATGACATGTATTTTCCTTAAATTTTAGAGATAAGGATGGGGATAAGTAACCAAGTGGGGATGGTACGACATGCTTAAAAGTCAATCGCATAAGATTTTAAACCATGGATTAATGTCATTTTATGATCTAATTGCCTTCATACATGTGTCCATTTCTTTTAGTTGATATTTGATTATGTTACCTAATGCTTTGTTATATCGGACAAGGCGTTGGTGATGGCTATGGAGAAGAAGAATGACATGATGCTGGATTTGTTGCAAGAGTGTTATGGCGAGGGACTGGTTACTACTAATCAAATGACAAAAGGGTTTGATAGGGTTAAATACGGTCTCAATGACCTGGCACTTTATATTCCTGATGCTGATGACAAGTTTAAGGTTTACTATGAGCATGTTGTGGGTAGAGGGTGGTTGGTTCCTGTGTAACTATGACGCATCAAAAGGTACACATGCTTTAATATATGTATCTTTCTTGTGTCTATATGTTTGTTTACTTACCAGATGTATAAGAATGGCTGAAAACCAGCATAGTGTTCGTCTTGAATCCCGATTTTGAATTATAAAATGATTACTATATAAATCGAATCCATACATCGGTTTTGACAAGTTGTCGATTGAATTCCTCTACAATATCTTTAGATATGCTACATTATGAAAGCAAGATGAAAATTGTTACAAACTTGTAGGTACTAGGTAGCTGGCTGGCTAGACATGCTGCTTTTGAAGAAGGTTGGTGCGGAAGTTAAGATTAAACCTTTCTTCAGGTGGATCAGCAATGCAATTAAAAACATTTGTATTCTCAAAGTCTTCATCTGCAGTGTAATTGTACTCCCAATTAAAGAGTTACTTATAAACATTTGTAAATTGAACTCCTTTATACCCAAAATAGCGATATTTACATGTGTTAAAAGGATTGTTGATTCAAGCTCATACGAGAAAGATGTTTTGGAGTCGCAAGCAGCTGATTTGAGTGCATGTGAAAAGCTGTCCTAAGAAGCTGGCTCGATCTTGAAACGGCTTAAGGTGGTTGGAACGTATGTCGAAAACAAGAAGCGAGTTTTAGTGACACTATAATTTTTGTGATATTAGTCGGGATACCTGCCGCAACGCGCAGACATTCCAACTATTATATAGACACACACATATGATTTTTTAACGTTTTAGGTTTAAATTTTGTTCTCTGCCAATACTGTCGACTCTGTTGCAACGTGCGAGTTTCCCACTTTTTATGTTAAGTAAAAATGGCTGTAATATGATTTTTCCTAAAAATAATTTACTATCAACGTATTTTTGCCGTAGTAAGAGCATTCACATTCAATCCATCAAATTATACATACATTCCACTAAAAAACAACTCCTATATCAATATATTTCCACTAAAAACAAATACTTTTTCTCTCTCCTTTCAATTAAATAATATTATCATTACATTTTTCTCTCTCCTTCACTCACAACCACTTTCAATATATATTAAAAAAATTATACTGGATGAACAGTGTCCCCCCAAATATACAGATGAACAGTAACATTTTCTCTCTCCTCCACTCACAACCACTTTTTATACCCTTTATAATATAAAAACCTCTCCTCTCATTATTTGATGGATTGAATGTTAGTGCTCTAACAAAAGATTGCGGCGTGAATATTCCAGAAAACCCTAATTCCCAAAACCCCTGGTCTATATAAGGAAGACCACCATTGTTCTCTTTACATCCAAACACAACACCCATTCACCATCCAACGAGTTCTCTGTATTTTCTTTGTATTTGATTTTGTTAATGTACACAGAGGTTGTTGTATCTATGATGAAAGAACCAAGGCTTGTTTCTCATGAACATTCGCAGTGGCCGCCTGATCGAACTTTCGCCTTCGCCAGGCTTGAGAGTTCATGTTGCTCCTTCCTTCCTTGGATGTCTGAGATCCTCCTCCTCTTTTTTTTTTTTTTTTTTTTTTAATGTGAATATATATTTTTCAATTTTATTTTTGTGATTTTGTGAAGTATCTGGTGATGATAATGTTAAGGCTTGTTTCTCAGAAACATTCGCAGTGGCCGACTAAGAGCTTTCGCCTTCGCCAGGCTCGAGAGCTTGTGCTGTCTTGCTCCTTCCTTCCTTGGATGTCTGAAGTTTCAATATATACATAATTTATTTATTTATTTATTTATTTATATATGGAGGTTTAGTGTGGGTTTCTCAATGATGATTTCAATAGATGACGAGTCTGATATATTATCCATTCCATTCAATCATGAAGACGAATCGAGGCATTTGTCTGAGAGCCAACCCATCTATACTGACTCCTTTGTTTTTTTATTTTTTTTTTTAATTTTTGCAAAGTAATTTTGATTTTTTTTTTTAAATTGGCCGATGATTAAATTCAAATTAATGACAAGCATATGTCTGAATAAATATATGTTGCTAATCTTCTCAATGAGGCCACATTCATTTTGAAACCGATGAGGATTAGATTTGTGTTTGCGTAATGTGTGTTACAACAATTTTACGGCCTTCCTTCCTTCTAAGGTTTGTTTTTATTTTAAAATATATTTATTATGGTTTTTGATTTAATTGTTGATGGAGCTCAGATGATGATGAATTGCATAGTTCAAATGAATGTTTGTGATTAGAAAAGTTTTAGTCTTTCCGATGAACTCACAATATTTTTTTATATATTTTTTAATTTAATAATGATTTAGTGGGATAATGACGACTCCATGTGATAAGGTCTCGTTCGTCGTAATGGTGTGAACCTTGCCGACCATCCTGTTATATCACCACCCATAAACTGAATCCCACATTATTTTTAGAAATTTTAAATGTTTTTTTTTTAATTTGATAATCAGTTTGTTAAACTATATTTTGTTTGTTTTTAGTGAAAGCTGTGATGCAGGTTTGACAAGATAAAGGTCACAGCTTCATGAGAAAATCAAGTCTTGTTTGTATAGCTAGTCGTTACTATTTTTAAAGGCTTGTTTCTCAGAAACATTTGCTGTGGCCGAACCAAGCTTTCGCCTTCGCCAGGCTTGAGGAGAGCTTGTGCTGTTTTACTCGTTCCTAGTCTGAAGTTTCGTGTATTTGTTTTTTTTTTTGAACGGCCAACAAAGCAATTTTGTTACGAAAAAAGTGGCACGCTAACAAACACATTGGACGGCCAGAAATGTACAAGCAATACAATCGGCACAACACCTAATTATACATATTTCGAACAATAGCCACATCTCCCATGTTAGACCGCTAGTTTTAGAATGATTTTTATCCATAAAAAGGTCAGCGCCTTGATGTCATCCCTCAGTCTCCCAAAAGACACTTGCTCATGCTGGTAGATGAGTTTGTTTCGACTGCGTCATATGCGCCAGATAGTCGTTTGTACCACCGTGTAGATATATTGCCTTCTTCTACCTTTTAAACCCGTTTATGAACCGATGAACCTAGACCAGGTCTTTTGAAGTGAATGCAAAGATAGACACACCTTTACTCGCACCAAGGCGTTGTTTGTTTTTTCAGAGGTAAAACGTCCACAGTCTGCGATGAAGAGTGTTTGTTTTTTAACTTCTGCATGCTACTGAAATAACACCAAAATTCATCAAAGTAACACCACAATTCTAAAATTAACTCCAAAATTCTGAAAAACTAACATCATAAATCTAAAAGATAACACCACAATTCTGAAAAATTAACAACAAAAATCTGAAAACGAACATCAAAAACTGAGAAACAAACATCAAAAACTGAAAAACAAACATCAAAAACTGAAAAACGAACACCAAATTCTTCATTTTTTCTTCAATTGTCTTCTTCTCCATTCCCTTTCTAACAATATTCTCATTCTGGGTCTTCAAATCTGACCCTTTAACGATCAATTAAGAAACCCATTTTCAGTTTTAAGAAACAGAGTCCACCTCTTGTCACCAAACCCTTGAATTTTAACTCATCAACTCCAAGATTTGTGAATCTGAGTCAAACCTATTTCAAGAAACCCTTAAATACATCAAACCCATCAACAAGTTTGAATATTTTTTATGGGTTTGAGAGAAATTCAAGAAAGACTGGAGTGGTGGAGCGACGGAGGTGGGTGTTGGCTGCAGTGGAGGAGCGACGGAGCTGGAGGGCGCGGAGGTGGAGGGGGTGGCAGAGGAGATGAGGTGCGGCTGGAGAAGAATTATGGGTGCTAGGGTTTTGAGCTTCGAAGATCAGAGGAATGTTTTGAAAGAGGGAGGAGTTTTGAAGAGGTTTGAAGAAGTAAGGTGCGCGAGGAAGAGGTCTAGAAGACCTTTTTTTTTAATGAAATCTCTTCCAAAAAACAATCTGCAGACTTAAACGTCTGCACGTGGTCTGTGTGGGACAGACATAAGAGGTTCTGAAGCACTTTTCACAAAAAACAAACACCACCCAAGTCACAACCGAGTCCCAGATCTCTTGGGCCAACCTGTACGAGACGAAAATGTGATTGACGGTTTCATTTTTGTCCCCGCAAAAGCCACAATTGACCTCTCCCATAGTTACATATCTCCTGACCAATTCAACCTTTGTTGGAACCTGATTACGTGCAACTCTCCAAGCAAGAAAGTTCACTTTTAGAGGAGTTCCATTCAAACTTAAATCTGCTATTCGTAACACTCATGCTTTGCAGCCTAGTCCTTGCACTGCGTACTTAGAACACCCAATCCGTATAGAGCATCCACTTCCATCTGTCCTCGCCGGACCCAACCTCCATCAAAACCAATAAATGAACCAGCCATCCATCTCAGTCAACTCCCCGGGTGTTTGCAGTCTTCTGGACCAATGGAACCTCTGAACTGAAGTCCTACCTACCCAAACCACCCTCTCCGCAACTGAAGCATGTTTATATTTTTCTCTCTCGAACAAGCTTGGAAATCGATCCCTGAGCAAGACATCACCAAGCCAAGAGTCCATCCAGAATTGAATTACCTTCCTGTCCCCATACACCACACGAATCAAGGTTGCCAAACTAATACATCCCTTCGAAGTCTTTCGTTATGCCACCTATTTGTTTCTAGGGGCTTGGGGAAGAGAGCCTCATAGGGATGTAATTCCATTTTCTAGACCCACCATGTACACACCAAACCACCTTCCTCCATAGACCATTCGCATCCACCTTTACATATAATAACTCGTGGATCGGCCCACTTACTATTTTTTAATCATGATTAGCAGTCAACTATTCAATCATTTTTTGTATCTCCACATATTCGGACAGATCACCAACCACTAACTTCGTACACTTTTAAAACAATTAAAAGCGGCCATCTTTTTAATTAACAAAATTTGATTCTTGAATTTCAACATATTCTGACCATATTGCTCTCTACAAGTTCTGACCAAACAAGATGTAATATGTGCGGACATATGCGGCCCACTAACTAAGTTCTGACTTTTTGATTAGTTAGTCAACTAATACAATGTTCTGACATTAGCAAAATACCACATATTCGGACTACAACTTCTGACTTAATTACTAGCATTCAATGGTTTTTATAATTTCAAACATATTCTCTCCACATGGGATAATGACGACTCCATCCATGTGATAAGGTCTCGTTCGTCGTAATGGTGTGACAAACTCACACCTTGCCGACCATCCTGTTATATCACCACCCATAAACTGAATCCCATAATAATTTTAGAAAATTTTAACGTTTTTTTTTTTAATTTGAACCGAAGTCCCACCTGCCCAAACCACCTCTCCGCAACTGAAGCATGTTTATATTTTTTGATCGTGAACAAGCTTGGAAATCGATCCCTAAGCAAGATATCACTAAGCCAAAAGTCCATCCAGAATCGAACTACCTTCCCGTCCCCATGCACCCCACGAATCAAGGTCGCCAAACTAATACACCCCTTCGAAGTCTTTTGTTATTCCACCTATTTGTTTCCAGGGGCTCGGGAGCGAGAGCCTCAAAGGGATGTAATTCCAATTTCTAGACCCACCATGTACACACCAAACCACCTTCCTCCACATACAATTCACATCCACCACCACTTGGCCAATAAGGCAACTAAAATATGTAACAACTAATTAAAGAAGTCATATACTATACAATCAGCCCAAAATAGTGAAAACTCTAAAAGTGAGCATCTAAATTGTTAGCAACGTATAATTCGGTCAATGCTTAGACAAAATGGTCAACGATACCTATAGTTCTTACACTAAGTGAAATGTAGGTCTCTTCGTTGGTAAATATGCCTAACTTTTCATTCGGGCAACATTTCAACCCCACAACATACATTTCACTATGTTAACATTTTGCTTACCAGAAATTTGGCTTGACTAGTACATTTCATCAGGACTATACAAGAGTGGCAAGAAGTACCTAAGTACTCTAGATTACAACAGTGGCGGATGTGATCAAATGGTGGTTGTGTTCTAATGTCGCTCCGTTCGACATCAAGGTCCTAAATTTTTCGTTGGAAACGCATTAGAATTATGCATCAAAAATAAAAATATGTAAAATTTATTGTAAAAGCCTTACCAAAGGCCACAAACCCTTCAGAACCGGAGAGAAACCACGATAAACCGGCTAGCTTCTATCCCAAACGAACAAACCAACTTGATATCGTTAATCCTCAAGATAAACACACAACAAGTGTCGCTAGGGTTTAAAGTTCTGACAACTACTTTTAGCGGAGACATATGTCGCCGCAAATGACCCTCCTTTTGTCGCCGCTAATACCTTTTAAATCCCCAACCGTTAGATCAGGATTTTGATCAGCGGCTGGGGTTTGGTCTCAGGCTCCGTGACGCGGATCAACCAATAGCGGCGACAGTTGGCCTGTCGCCGCTAATGGTGTATACTTCTTGTAGTGCTCTTTTTCGCATTATGGTTTCCGCACTTTACCATTTGCCCTTCATGAGGTTGCCATATGCATCAGCTTTTTATTCCTAACTCATTTAAGGGCATTCCATAATTTATTCTTTATAAAAAAATGGAGTGTTACATTTTACCTCGTTGATCAAACTTAACAAATGGAATCGAACAAGAAGAAACCTACAAAATCAAACCTTTCTTGAACCAACGGATTCAGACGACACTTTGTTGATTACAATCGATTTAGAATAGAAGGCATGGCAGGACAATTCTTTGTGAATTCCATGAACTTGGATAATCACTTTTGTTGTTGGAGGGGGCAGTTGAACGAAGAGTTTTTTTTTTTTTACAGAATAAAAGATATATTAGTTTAATCTATTTTGAATCTTTTTTTTTTTTTATCAAAAAGGTGAGAACATCCTGATCCGTTTGATGAAAACAACCTATGGATTAGAATGGTACGGTGACGTTTTCGTAAATAACATCAACTTTATTACGTGGATGTGTTTCATTAAGGGTAAAAAGGTCTTTTACTACTCTAATTTAAAACGCCAAACTAATGAGCGAAACACCATTTAAAATTCCCACCTTAACCTACATTCCATACACATCAGTCACTTCCAGATTAAACGACTAAAACACCATTAATACAAAACGCCAAACCTTAATGATAAAACGCGTTGCAGATTTAACAGATAGATGGAACAAACAGTAACTGAAAGTTAATTATTAACATTCATTACAAAAAAAATTACCTCCTAAACTACGCGCCAAAAACATCATTATATAAACGACGTTACCCTCGCTTCCATCGTCACTTCCATTGATCATACTAAAAACGTCATCTTTAACCAAAACACCAAATTTAAAATAAAAAAAAAACTCTGAAAGGAAGAAAAATGGCAACCATCGTTTCATGGAGATACACCCTCAGAATCAGAAGATTCGTGATCCGTTTTGACAACAGAAGACGAGTATTTGTTAAAACAATCAAAGCCATATTGAACATGGAAGATGAAGTACAGAGGGGGATCCTAGCACCTGGCTTCTCTCTTGATAATTACTGTGATAAAATACATACGGTTATAAGAAGATTAACCAGAAAATTTGGACCAAACAAGGCAAATGCAAAAAATGGACCCAATCATCAGATCATGGCGTTTTGATGATGACATAGACATGGTCACCGTTATATGCTTGAACACATCATGACCAAGCAGGGTTTTGGGTTCCTGGAGGAGTTACACAACGCAACATGTTTGAACGCAGACATCAACATAAAATTGGCGTTCTTGCAGGACATGTTCAAATGGAGGCTTCAAAATCTTCAAGAACAAGAGGACAATGAAAGCGAAAGTGATGACTTGAATGAGTAACTGGAAGTAGAATCCAAAGAAGAAGACGATGGGAGTGATGGATACTTCTAAGAGAAAGTCTCTTCAGACGAGGAGTTTTAGTTTTTTTTTCTTTTTATTTTTTTTCTTTTGTGTAATTTTTTCTGTGTTTGTTATGTACTTTTCAAATAATAAAATACTATATTTCTCTCATTAGTTATAAAACGCCAAAATGTCACAAACGGCAGACATCAAAAGTTAATTAGTGTATTTTATCATCTTTATCTACAAAACGCCATTAAATACAAAATGCCAAACTTGAAAGATGGGACGTGTTACAGCCTTAACAGATAAAGTTGAACAAACAGTAACTACAAACAGTAACTGAAACGACGAATACTTTATTACTAACATTTATTATAAT